>OX421411.1:2978858-4228858 GCA_949126875.1 Lochmaea capreae
TTAAAATCGATGAAAAATGATTTTTTTCACTGATAAATTAATAAAATCTGATATTTCAAACATGAATATTGATGAAAAATCCTTTTTTTCAATAAAAAATTCATAAAAACTGCTATTTTTACATGGAAATTGATAAAAACTGCTTTTTTCAATGGAAAATTTATAAAATTTGCTATTTCAAACATGAAAATTGATGAAAGATGCTTTTTTCTAATGAAAAATTTATAAAACTGTTTTTTTTTTAACACTAAAATCGGTGAAAAATGCTATTTTGATCATGAAAATTAATGAAAAATGCTTTTTTCTAATGAAAAATTCATAAAACTGCTTTTTTTCAATAAAAAAATTCATTAAAACTGTTATTTTTAACACTAAAATCGGTGAAAAATGCTATTTTAATCATGAAAATTAATGAAAAACGCTTTTTTCTAATGAA
The DNA here is from genome assembly GCA_949126875.1 of Lochmaea capreae. NCBI lineage: Eukaryota > Metazoa > Arthropoda > Insecta > Coleoptera > Chrysomelidae > Lochmaea > Lochmaea capreae. The sequence continues at coordinate 2,979,295 of OX421411.1, forward strand.
AAATTCATAAATATCTTCAAAAAGAAATATGTTATGTCATTTTATATGTTTATTAACATTATATGTCATAAATGACAGTTAGTTAATGCAACATTAATCGGTAGCGTAGCATATTTCAATATTCTGATAAAAAAAATGGTGTCAACTAGCACTACACTCCTATCTAATCAGTTGACAAAACACGCGTTCAACAGGAAATTGATGATCGCTTACGGTAGCGCTACGTTGGGATGAACGCGTCCATTGTCATTATCTTTTGGATACTTTCGATGCCAATAAATCATACTCTCCATCATCAATCTAATTTGTTAATTATGATTGATATACATTCCAATACCGTGACGTTAATCTGTCACGTGAACACTACATCCTCGAGAGGCTAGAAACTATGTGGCTGCAAAGCAGTTTCCACAAAACTTGGAAACAAATAAGTTTAGAGCGTGCACTTCTCAAGTAAATAGCTAATCTTTGTCTACACGTGCTCTTATCCCCTCAAGAGTACATTTCTCATTGGTAACGTTGCATCTACCAAGTGTTACTGAAGTAGTTTAGTAGTTCTGACTTGGAGAATTAAATTAAATCTGTGTTGGATTCAAGTACTTAGCAAATTAGAGAAATCCCATTGTTGCACATATGTACTGATGGAATTGAAGTGATTTGTTGGAATATTCGTGTACACTGAAAAAAAAGAAGATGTTTTGTTTCAAAGATAACGTGTCTATTGATTTTTTTGAAATTTATCCTTGTTTAATTCGTCTTCCAGCTTTCCAGAATTCACCATGAGACAATTGTCTTCTGCCAACGACCCATCACTGAGATATCTCCAGGTTAACCATCGCAACCTTTTCCAGTCTAACCTTCTAGGCACACTTTCTATTGGCGTGAATTTCCGCTTGAAAGATACTTGGGGTTTTTCCCATTTTTTCAGAATTTTTGATTCCTGGCCCGTACACGGCTATCCCAGTTCCTTCTATTGCTTTTGAGCCGTCTGTGTACCATTGAATAGCATTCTTTTTAAGTCTGGTAATGGTATTTGGATCCCATTCCTTCTTGTTATCTCATTTATGACTGGACACTTCACAAAAATAACCCTGTATACAATAATGATAAAGATTAATATACTAGAAGTACTGCTGCAGTTGCCCTTCAATTGATCTGCAGTGCACTATATAATTATCTAGTTCCTTTGAACATATAAAGAGTTAATTCAGTATATTCAAAATTCAAATGAAGGAAGTTGTAGTTAAATGTGTCGCAGTTAGGTTTTGCTAAAATAGTTACACCAAATAATACTCAACCGGTTAAATTATGTAAGAAGTTTTATAAAGTGTGCTGGAATTTCAGCTTTGTTAAATATCCTTCAGTGTAAAATTGCGGACAAGGACGGTACATCAAAGTTAAATCATATCATAACGAAGCTAATGCGAATTAGTTAAGGATCTTTTTGAATTAAAATACCAGGAAGAACAGTAGCCGTGTCTCAAATTATTCCGGTTATTATAACATGAGCGTTAGAGGAAGCTAAAGTTCGGCTTCCCAGTTGGGAATTCCATCGAGAATCAAACCAGGTGTCCACATTCTTGTTTGCAGATGTAATTTGTTGATTTTTGTGAAAATATCGATTGGAGTTCCGAGTGAACCTGATCATAGTGGCAACTATTGGGACTGATTTATCGATCTAGACCATCCAAGAGTTCACTTAAACAAGCACTGAGATCGATCCAGCAGTTTATGGTACATATAGATTTGTTTGCCGGAAGTAATTGCTGGCAAACGTGTGATTCTTTGGAAAAACCAAATCTGCAGGAATTCATTAAGAGAGTCAGCGCGTTCCTGATTCTAAGGTAGTGGGTAATAAGGTTGGAAACATTTAAATAATGAAAACACAATGTTTCAACTAAATTTTTTCTTTTTTGATGCAAAATAATGTCTTAGAACGTTATATCATCATGTATGTAGATATGGCAGACAAACTTCACAATTGTTGTGAATGTTATTATTTCTGGGATCCATGATAGGCTACATAATTATTTGTATTGATAAAATTCTGCGTAACCTTTTTATTCAACGTATTTAAGAAACTAAATTAAAATTCTGCGTTACCTTTTTTTTTCAACGTATTTAATTAAGAAACCAAATTAAAATTCTGCGTTACCTTTTTTTTCAAAGTGATTAAGAAACCAAATTGAAATTTTGCGTTACCTTTTTTTTTCAACGTATTTAATTCAGAAACCAAATTAAAATTTTGCGTTACCTTTTTTTTTTCAACGTATTTAATTAAGAAACCAAGTTGAAATTTTGCGTTACCTTTTTTTCAGCGTATTTAAGAAACCAAATTAAAATTCACACAAAAGCTCAGTGCTTTAATGGCTGCTTGACTATTCTACATTATGATAATCTTTGGCCTTCTATATCCTTTGCTTATGCTTATATTAGTCGCCAAGTTTCGTATGTTTTCACATTTTTGTCGTCTAATAAATTTCTGTGCGTCAAAAGTAATGGAATATGTTGTTTTCGTGTGTTTTCAAATTTATTTTCACCTAAACAAACCCCCTGGGAATTGGGAGTGATAAAACATTGTGAAAAAGATACCTACAACTGTTATATTTCTCAGGAGAAGACAGAAAAATAATTTCACTGTATTGGATTGGTGAGAAATATAGCTCGTCATGTTCGCATCATTACATGAAGTTTCATCAAATTTTGATATTAGAAAAAGGTATAAGTAGGTCACTATTACTTTTTTAAATGAAACTGTTTCCAGTTAATTTCACTATTTACTGAACAAATTAATGAAAACACGAATTAGAAACTGTTAGTTTCATTTAAAAACGTTATAAGACAATAAATTCAATATAAGTGAGTCTCTGCAAGTTTCCACTAACTTCTCATCATTCCTAGCATGCCCGTTCTACATAATGGTAACAACAAAATATAAATGGAACTTTACAAACTCCATCACAAAATAACTCGTGGTTAAGCCTACGCTCAATTGCAATAATAAAATCTTGTTAAAAAACTTCGATCAGCTTAAACTAGCCATAATTTTCGGTGTAAATCCTCCTGTGGAACATTTGCATATTTTTCGCGTTGTGTACATAAAAATTCGGGCTGAAAAAAAAGCCCGAAACGAATGGCGGGCTGGGATAAAGTTTTGTGAACTCTACTCAAGCAAAAACTTTGCCGGGGTAAAATAGTATCATCCCATTCCATTTAGGTCTCCCTAAGCTTCACATAAGAAAAAAAATGTCACCTTATTAAACGAAGATTATATTGCTAAGTCTAACAGATTGATTTATTGAAGTTTAACCATATATTTTTAAAATAAATAGGAACAGGAAACTTTTTCTTTTTCTTTTTGTTGGTATCCTACGAAAATAATTGAAAATTTTCGAAAATCCCCTTTCTGGAATTTCATGTACCCATAACTCAACTAATTGGTGAGATAGAACGTTCTAGTCTCCTCCACTGGATTTGGGGGAACATTTTACATACAGATAAGAATTTTAAGTCGATATTTCCAAGCATTAGGGGAGATAGCAGAGAGAAATTTATATCGCGAAATATTTCCATACCTACCCCTTGCTTCAAAATTTCCTACGACAAAAAAATTTTTGCGACATGGAACTGGCTGCAAATTCGTGACTAGGGGTTTCTGATGCGGGAAAATAGATGCCCTAGTCAGTTTTTTGATAAAATCATTCTTTAGCATTCCAATAGTGTAATGAAATTTCCATACCTACCCCTTGCTTCAGAATTTCCTAAAATTTTGCGAAATGAAATTGGCTATAAATTTTTAACCGGGGGTTTTTTGAGACGGAAAATCGACTGACACAGTCTGTTTTTTAATAAAATCATACTTTCGCCTCCAAATAACGTATGAGATTCTCGAAAATCCACTTTCTAAAACCTAAAATACCCATAACTCTGCTAATTCTGAAGATGGAAAGTTCTAGTCTCCACCAATCGATTGAGGGGAACATTTAACATATAGAAATTAATTTAAAGTTTCAATTCCCGAGCGTTAAGGGTGATAGCAGTGAGCAAATTAAATATTGAAAAATCCACTTTCTGAAACTTTATGTATCCATAACTCGGCTAATTGGAGAGATAGGACCTTCTAGTCTACGCCAATCGATTCAGGGGAACATTTTACATATAGAACATAATTTTGAGTTGATATTTCCAAGCATTAAGGGAGATAGCAGCGAAAAATTCAAATAGCAAAATATTTCCATACCTACCCCTTGCTTCAAAATTTCCTACAAAAAAAATTTTGCAGAATGAAATTTGCTATAAATTTTTAACCGAGGGTTTTTTGAAACGAAAAATCGACTGGCACAGTCTGTTTTTTAATAAAATCATTCGTTCGCCTTCAAATAACGTATGAGATTCTCGAAAATCCACTTTCTAAAACGGAAAATACTCATAACTCGGCTAATTCTGAATATGGAACGTTATAGTTTCCACCAATCGATTCAGGGGAACATTTTACATATAGAAATGAATTTTGAGTTTATATTTCCAAGCAGTAAGGGAGATAGCAGAGAGCAAATTAAATATTGAAAAATCCACTTTCTGAAATTTTATGTATCCATAACTCGGCTAGTTGGAGAGATAGAACGTTCTAGTCTTCGTCATTCGATTCAGGGGAACATTTTACATTTAGAACTGAATTTTCAGTTGATATTTCCAAGCATTAAGGGAGATAGCAGCGAACAATTCAAATAGCGGAATATTTCCATACCCCTTGCTTCAAAAATTACCTACAAAAAAAAATTTTGCGAAATGAAATTGGCTATCAATTTCAAACCAGGGGTTTTTTGAGACGAAAAATCGACTGGCACAGTCTGTTTTTCAATAAAATCATTCTTTCGCCTTCAAATAACGTATGAGATTCTCGAAAATCCACTTTCTAAAAGGGAAAATACTCATAACTCGGCTAATTCTAAATATGGAACGTTCTAGTCTCCGCCATTCGATTCAGGGAAACATTTTACATATAGAAATGAATTTTGAGTGTATATTTCCAAACATTAAGGGAGATGGCAGAGAGCAAATTAAATATTGGAAAATCCACTTTCTGAAATTTTATGTATCCATAACTCGGCTAATTGGAGATATAGAAAATTCTAGTCTTCGCCATTCGATTCAGGGGAACATTTTACATATAGAACTGAATTTTCAGTTCATATTTCCAAGCATTAAGGAAGATAGCAGCGAACAATTCAAATAGCGAAATATTTCCATACCTACCCCTTGCTTCAAAATTTCCCACAAAAAAAAATTTTGCAGAATGAAATTGGCTATAAATTTTCAACTGGGAGTTTTTTGAGACAAAAAATCGACTGGCACAGTCTGTTTTTTAATAAAATCAATCTTTCGCCTTCAAATAACGTATGAGATTCTCGAAAATCCAATTTCTAAAACGGAAAATACTCATAACTCGGCTAATTCTAAATATGGAACGTTCTAGTCTCCACCAATCGATCCAGGGTAACATTTTAGATATAGAAATGAGTTTTGAGTTTATATTTCCAAGCAGTAAGGGAGATAGCAGAGAGCAAATTAAATATTGAAAAATCCACTGTATCTATAACTCGGCTAATTGGAGAGATAAAAAATTCTAGTCTTCGCCATTCGATTCAGGGGAACATTTTACATATAGAACTGAATTTTGAATTGATATTTCCAAGCATTAAGGGAGATAGCAGCGAACAATTCAAAAATTCAAATAGCGAAATATTTCCATACCTACCCCTTGCTTCAAAAATTTACTACAAAAAAAAATTTTGCGAAATGAAATTGGCTATAAATTCTAAACCGGGGGTTTTTTGAGACGAAAAATCGACTGGCACAGTCTGTTTTTCAATAAAATCATTCTTTCGCCTTCAAATAACGTATGAGATTCTCGAAAATCCACTTTCTAAAACGGAAAATACTCATAACTCGGCTAATTCTAAATATGGAACGTTCTAGTCTCCACCAATCGATTCAGGGGAACATTTTACATATAGAAATTAATTTTGAGTTTTTATTTCCAAGCAGTAAGGGAGATAGCAGAGAGCAAATTGAATATTGAAAAATCCAATTTCTGAAATTTTATGTATCTATAACTCGGCTAATTGGAGAGATAGAACGTTCTAGTCTTCGCCATTCGATTAAGGGGAACATTTTACATATAGAACTAAATTTTGAGTTGATATTTCCAAACATTAAGGGAGATAGCAGCGAACAATTCGAATAGCGAAATATTTCCATACCTACCCCTTGCTTCAAAATTTCCTGCAAAAAAAAAATTTTGCGAAATGAAATTGGCTATAAATTTTCAACCGGGAGTTTTTTGAGACGAAAAATCGACTGGCACAGTCTGTTTTTCAATAAAATCATTCTTTCGCCTTCAAATAACGTATGAGATTCTCGAAAATCCACTTTCAAAACAAAAAATACTCATAACTCGGCTAATTCTAAATATGGAACGTTCTAGTCTCCACCAATCGATTCAGGGAAACATTTTACATATAGAAATGAATTTTAAGTTTATAATTCCTAGCAGTAAGGGAGATAGCAGAGAGCAAATTAAATATTGAAAAATCCACTTTCTGAAATTTTATGTATCCATAACTCGGCTAATTGCAGAGATAGAACGTTCTAGTCTTCGCCATTCGATTCTGGGGAACATTTTACATATAGAGCTGAATTTTGAGTTGATATTTCCAAGCATTAAGGGAGATAGCAGCGAACAATTCAAATAGCGAAATATTTCCATACCTACCCCTTGCTTCAAAAATTTCCTACAAAAAAAAATTTTGCGAAATGAAATTGGCTATAAATTTCAAACCTGGGGTTTTTTGAGACGAAAAATCTACTGGCACAGTCTGTTTTTTAATAAAATCATTCTTTCGCCTTCAAATAACGTATGAGATTCTCGAAAATCCACTTTCTAAAACGGAAAATACTCATAACTCGGCTAATTCTGAATATGGAACGTTCTAGTCTCCACCAATCGATTCAGGGAATCATTTTACATATAGAAATGAATTTTGAGTTTATATTTCCAAGGAGTAAGGGAGATAGCAAAGAGCAAATTAAATATTGAAAAATCCACTTTCTGAAATTTTATGTATCCATAACTTGGCTAATTGGAGAGATAGAACGTTTTAGTCTTCGCCATTCGATTCTGGGGAACATTTTACATATAGAGCTGAATTTTGAGTTGATATTTCCAAGCATTAAGGGAGATAGCAGCGAACAATTCAAATAGCGAAATATTTCCATACCTACCCCTTGCTTCAAAAATTTCCTACAAAAAAAAATTTTGCGAAATGAAATTGGCTATAAATTTCAAACCTGGGGTTTTTTGAGACGAAAAATCTACTGGCACAGTCTGTTTTTTAATAAAATCATTCTTTCGCCTTCAAATAACGTATGAGATTCTCGAAAATCCACTTTCTAAAACGGAAAATACTCATAACTCGGCTAATTCTGAATATGGAACGTTCTAGTCTCCACCAATCGATTCAGGGAAACATTTTACATATAGAAATGAATTTTGAGTTTATATTTCCAAGCAGTAAGGGAGATAGCAGAGAGCAAATTAAATATTGAAAAATCCACTTTCTGTAATTTTATGTATCCATAACTCGGCTAATTGGAGAGATAGAACGTTCTAGTCTTCGCCATTCGATTCTGGGGAACATTTAACATATAGAGCTGAATTTTGAGTTGATATTTCCAAGCATTAAGGGAGATAGCAGCGAACAATTCAAATAGCGAAATATTTCCATACCTACCCCTTGCTTCAAAAATTTCATACAAAAGAAAATTTTGCGAAATGAAATTGGCTATAAATTTTAAACTGGGGGTTTTTTGAGACGAAAAATCGACTGGCACAGTCTGTTTTTTAATAAAATCATTATTTCGCCTTCAAATAACGTATGAGATTCTCGAAAATCCACTTTCTAGAACGGAAAATACTCATAACTCGGCTAATGCTAAATATGGAACGTTCTAGTCTCCACCAATCGATTCAGGGGAACATTTTACATATAGAAATTAATTTTGAGTTTTCATTTCCAAGCAGTAAGGGAGATAGCAGAGAGCAAATTGAATATTGAAAAATCCACTTTCTGAAATTTTATGTATCTATAACTCGGCTAATTGGAGAGATAGAACGTTCTAGTCTTCGCCATTCGATTCAGGGGAACATTTTACATATAGAACTGAATTTTGAGTTGATATTTTCAAGCATTAAGGGAGATAGCAGCGAACAATTCGAATAGCGAAATATTTCCGTACCTACCCCTTGCTTCAAAATTTCCTGCAAAAAAAAAATTTTGCGAAATGAAATTGGCTATAAATTTTCAACCAGGAGTTTTTTTAGACGAAAAATCGACTGTCACAGTCTGTTTTTCAATAAAATCATTCTTTCGCCTTCAAATAACGTATGAGATTCTCGAAAATCCACTTTCAAAACAAAAAATACTCATAACTCGGCTAATTCTAAATATGGAACGTTCTAGTCTCCACCAATCGATTCAGGGAAACATTTTACATATAGAAATGAATTTTGAGTTTATAATTCCAAGCAGTAAGGGAGATAGCAGAGAGCAAATTAAATATTGAAAAATCCACTTTCTGAAATTTTATGTATCCATTACTCGGCTAATTGGAGAGATAGAACGTTCTAGTCTTTGCCATTCGATTCAGGGGAACATTTTACATATAGAACTGAATTTTGAGTTGATATTTCCGAACATTAAGGGAGATAGCAGCGAACAATTCAAATAGCGAAATATTTCCATACCTACCCCTTGCTTCAAAATTTCCTACAAAAAAAAATTTTGCGATATGAAATTGGCTATAAATTTCAAACCTGGGGTTTTTTTAGACGAAAAATCTACTGGCACAGTCTGTTTTTCAATAAAATCATTCTTTCGCCTTCAAATAACGTATGAGATTCTCGAAAATCCACTTTCTAAAACGGAAAATACTCATAACTCGGCTAATTCTGAATACGGAACGTTCTAGTCTCCACCAATCGATTCAGGGAAACATTTTACATATAGAAATGAATTTTGAGTTTATATTTCCAAGCAGTAAGCGAGATAGCAGAGAGCAAATTAAATATTGAAAAATCCACTTTCTGTAATTTTATGTATCCATAACTCGGCTAATTGGAGAGATAGAACGTTCTAGTCTTCGCCATTCGATTCTGGGGAACATTTAACATATAGAGCTGAATTTTGAGTTGATATTTCCAAGCATTAAGGGAGATAGCAGCGAACAATTCAAATAGCGAAATATTTCCATACCTACCCCTTGCTTCAAAAATTTCCTACAAAAAAAAATTTTGAAAAATGAAATTGGCTATAAATTTTAAACCGGGGGTTTTTTGAGACGAAAAATCTACTGGCACAGTCTGTTTTTTAATAAAATCATTCTTTCGCCTTCAAATAACGTATGAGATTCTCGAAAATCCACTTTCTAAAACGGAAAATACTCATAACTAGGCTAATTCTGAATATGGAACGTTCTAGTCTCCACCAATCGATTCAGGGAATCATTTTACATATAGAAATGAATTTTGAGTTTATATTTCCAAGGAGTAAGGGAGATAGCAGAGAGCAAATTAAATATTGAAAAATCCACTTTCTGAAATTTTATGTATCCATAACTTGGCTAATTGGAGAGATAGAACGTTTTAGTCTTCGCCATTCGATTCTGGGGAACATTTTACATATAGAGCTGAATTTTGAGTTGATATTTCCAAGCAGTAAGGGAGATAGCAGCGAACAATTCAAATAGCGAAATATTTCCATACCTACCCCTTGCTTCAAAAATTTCCTACAAAAAAAAATTTTGCGAAATGAAATTGGCTATAAATTTCAAACCTGGGGTTTTTTGAGACGAAAAATCTACTGGCACAGTCTGTTTTTTAATAAAATCATTCTTTCGCCTTCAAATAACGTATGAGATTCTCGAAAATCCACTTTCTAAAACGGAAAATACTCATAACTCGGCTAATTCTGAATATGGAACGTTCTAGTCTCCACCAATCGATTCAGGGAAACATTTTACATATAGAAATGAATTTTGAGTTTATATTTCCAAGCAGTAAGGGAGATAGCAGAGAGCAAATTAAATATTGAAAAATCCACTTTCTGTAATTTTATGTATCCATAACTCGGCTAATTGGAGAGATAGAACGTTCTAGTCTTCGCCATTCGATTCTGGGGAACATTTAACATATAGAGCTGAATTTTGAGTTGATATTTCCAAGCATTAAGGGAGATAGCAGCGAACAATTCAAATAGCGAAATATTTCCATACCTTCCCCTTGCTTCAAAAATTTCCTACAAAAAAAAATTTTGAAAAATGAAATTGGCTATAAATTTTAAACCGGGGGTTTTTTGAGACGAAAAATCGACTGGCACAGTCTGTTTTTCAATAAAATCATTCTTTCGCCTTCAAATAACGTATGAGATTCTCGAAAATCCACTTTCCAAAACCAAAAATACTCATAACTCGGCTAATTGAAAAGATGGAACGTTCTAGTCTTCACCAATCGATTCAGGGGAACATTTTAAATATAGAAATAAATTTTGAGTTCATATTTCCAAGCAGTAAGGGAGATAGCAGAGAGCAAATTAAATATTGAAAAATCCACTTTCTGAAATTTTATGTATCCATAACTCGGCTAATTGGAGAGATAGAACGTTCTAGTCTTCGCCATTCGATTCTGGGGAACATTTAACATATAGAGCTGAATTTTGAGTTGATATTTCCAAGCATTAAGGGAGATAGCAGCGAACAATTCAAATAGCGAAATATTTCCATACCTACCCCTTGCTTCAAAAATTTCATACAAAAGAAAATTTTGCGAAATGAAATTGGCTATAAATTTTAAACTGGGGGTTTTTTGAGACGAAAAATCGACTGGCACAGTCTGTTTTTTAATAAAATCATTATTTCGCCTTCAAATAACGTATGAGATTCTCGAAAATCCACTTTCTAGAACGGAAAATACTCATAACTCGGCTAATTCTAAATATGGAACGTTCTAGTCTCCACCAATCGATTCAGGGGAACATTTTACATATAGAAATTAATTTTGAGTTTTTATTTCCAAGCAGTAAGGGAGATAGCAGAGAGCAAATTGAATATTGAAAAATCCACTTTATGAAATTTTATGTATCTATAACTCGGCTAATTGGAGAGATAGAACGTTCTAGTCTTCGCCATTCGATTCAGGGGAACATTTTACATATAGAACTGAATTTTGAGTTGATATTTTCAAGCATTAAGGAAGATAGCAGCGAACAATTCGAATAGCGAAATATTTCCATACCTACCCCTTGCTTCAAAATTTCCTGCAAAAAAAAAATTTTGCGAAATGAAATTGGCTATAAATTTTCAACCGGGAGTTTTTTTAGACGAAAAATCGACTGTCACAGTCTGTTTTTCAATAAAATCATTCTTTCGCCTTCAAATAACGTATGAGATTCTCGAAAATCCACTTTCAAAACAAAAAATACTCATAACTCGGCTAATTCTAAATATGGAACGTTCTAGTCTCCACCAATCGATTCAGGGAAACATTTTACATATAGAAATGAATTTTGAGTTTATAATTCCAAGCAGTAAGGGAGATAGCAGAGAGCAAATTAAATATTGAAAAATCCACTTTCTGAAATTTTATGTATCCATAACTCGGCTAATTGGAGAGATAGAACGATTTAGTCTTCGCCATTCGATTCTGGGGAACATTTGACATATAGAGCTCAATTTTGAGTTGATATTTCCAAGCATTAAGGGAGATAGCAGCGAACAATTCAAATAGCGAAATATTTCCATACCTACCCCTTGCTTCAAAAAATTTCCTACAAAAAAAAATTTTGCGAAATGAAATTGGCTATAAATTTCAAACCAGGGGTTTTTTGAGACGAAAAATCGACTGGCACAGTCTGTTTTTCAATAAAATCATTCTTTCGCCTTCAAATAACGTATGAGATTCTCGAAAATCCACTTTCTCAAAGGGAAAATACTCATAACTCGGCTAATTCTAAATATGGAACATTCTAGTTTCCACCAATCGATTCAGGGAAACATTTTACATATAGAAATGAATTTTGAGTTTATAATTCCAAGCAGTAAGGGAGATAGCAGAGAGCAAATTAAATATTGAAAAATCCACTTTCTGAAATTTTATGTATCCATAACTCGGCTAATTGGAGAGATAGAACGTTCTAGTCTTCGCCATTCGATTCAGGGGAACATTTTACATATAGAGCTGAATTTTAAGTTGATATTTCCAAGCATTAAGGGAGATAGCAGCGAACAATTCAAATAGCGAAATATTTCCATACCTACCCCTTGCTTCAAAATTTCCTGCAAAAAAAAAATTTTGCGAAATGGAATTGGCTATAAATTTTTAACCGGGGGTTTTTTGAGACGAAAAATCGACTGACACAGTCTGTTTTTCAATAAAATCATTCTTTCGCCTTCAAATAACGTATGAGATTCTCGAAAATCCACTTTCTCAAAGGGAAAATACTCATAACTCGGCTAATTCTAAATATGGAACATTCTAGTTTCCACCAATCGATTCAGGGAAACATTTTACATATAGAAATGAATTTTGAGTTTATATTTCCAAGCATTAAGGGAGATAGCAGCGAACAATTCAAATAGCGAAATATTTCCATACCTACCCCTTGCTTCAAAATTACCTGCAAAAAAAAAATTTTGCGAAATGAAATTGGCTATAAATTTCAAACCAGGGGTTTTTTGAGACGAAAAATCGACTGGCACAGTCTGTTTTTTAATAAAATCATTCTTTCGCCTTCAAATAACGTATGAGATTCTCGAAAATCCACTTTCTAAAACGGAAAATACTCCTAACTCGGCTAATTCTAAATATGGAACGTTCTAGTCTCCACCAATTGATTCAGGGGAACATTTTACATATAGAAATGAATTTTGAGTTTATATTTCCAAGGAGTAAGGGAGATAGCAGAGAGCAAATTAAATATTGAAAAATCCACTTTCTGAAATTTTATGTATCCATAACTCGGCTAATTGGAGAGATAGAACGTTTTAGTCTTCGCCATTCGATTCTGGGGAACATTTTACATATAGAGCTCAATTTTGAGTTGATATTTCCAAGCATTAAGGGAGATAGCAGCGAACAATTCAAATAGCGAAATATTTCCATACCTACCCCTTGCTTCAAAAAATTTCCTACAAAAAAAAATTTTGCGAAATGAAATTGGCTATAAATTTCAAACCAGGGGTTTTTTGAGACGAAAAATCGACTGGCACAGTCTGTTTTTTAATAAAATCATTCTTTCGCCTTCAAATAACGTATGAGATTCTCGAAAATCCACTTTCTCAAAGGGAAAATACTCATAACTCGGCTAATTCTAAATATGGAACATTCTAGTTTCCACCAATCGATTCAGGGAAACATTTTACATATAGAAATGAATTTTGAGTTTATATTTCCAAGCAGTAAGGGAGATAGCAGAGAGCAAATTAAATATTGAAAAATCCACTTTCTGAAATTTTATGTATCCATAACTCGGCTAATTGGAGAGATAGAACGTTCTAGTTTTCGCCTTTCGATTCTGGGGAACATTTTACATATAGAGCTGAATTTTGAGTTGATATTTCCAAGCATTAAGGGAGATAGCAGCGAACAATTCAAATAGCGAAATATTTCCATACCTACCCCTTGCTTCAAAATTTCCTGCAAAAAAAAAATTTTGCGAAATGGAATTGGCTATAAATTTTTAACCGGGGGTTTTTTGAGACGAAAAATCGACTGACACAGTCTGTTTTTCAATAAAATCATTCTTTCGCCTTCAAATAACGTATGAGATTCTCGAAAATCCACTTTCTCAAAGGGAAAATACTCATAACTCGGCTAATTCTGAATATGGAACATTCTAGTTTCCACCAATCGATTCAGGGAAACATTTTACATATAGAAATGAATTTTGAGTTTATATTTCCAAGCATTAAGGGAGATAGCAGCGAACAATTCAAATAGCGAAATATTTCCATACCTACCCCTTGCTTCAAAATTACCTGCAAAAAAAAAATTTTGCGAAATGAAATTGGCTATAAATTTCAAACCAGGGGTTTTTTGAGACGAAAAATCGACTGGCACAGTCTGTTTTTTAATAAAATCATTCTTTCGCCTTCAAATAACGTATGAGATTCTCGAAAATCCACTTTCTAAAACGGAAAATACTCCTAACTCGGCTAATTCTAAATATGGAACGTTCTAGTCTCCACCAATTGATTCAGGGGAACATTTTACATATAGAAATGAATTTTGAGTTTATATTTCCAAGGAGTAAGGGAGATAGCAGAGAGCAAATTAAATATTGAAAAATCCACTTTCTGAAATTTTATGTATCCATAACTCGGCTAATTGGAGAGATAGAACGTTTTAGTCTTCGCCATTCGATTCTGGGGAACATTTTACATATAGAGCTCAATTTTGAGTTGATATTTCCAAGCATTAAGGGAGATAGCAGCGAACAATTCAAATAGCGAAATATTTCCATACCTACCCCTTGCTTCAAAAAATTTCCTACAAAAAAAAATTTTGCGAAATGAAATTGGCTATAAATTTCAAACCAGGGGTTTTTTGAGACGAAAAATCGACTGGCACAGTCTGTTTTTTAATAAAATCATTCTTTCGCCTTCAAATAACGTATGAGATTCTCGAAAATCCACTTTCTAAAACGGAAAATACTCATAACTCGGCTAATTCTGAATATGGAACGATCTAGTCTCCACCAATCGATTCAGGGAAACATTTTACATATAGAAATGAATTTTGAGTTTATATTTCCAAGCAGTAAGGGAGATAGCAGAGAGCAAATTAAATATTGAAAAATCCACTTTCTGTAATTTTATGTATCCATAACTCGGCTAATTGAAGAGATAGAACGTTCTAGTCTTCGCCATTCGATTCAGGGGAACATTTTACATATAGAGCTGAATTTTAAGTTGATATTTCCAAGCATTAAGGGAGATAGCAGCGAACAATTCAAATAGCGAAATATTTCCATACCTACCCCTTGCTTCAAAAAATTTCCTACAAAAAAAAATTTTGCGAAATGAAATTGGCTATAAATTTCAAACCAGGGGTTTTTTGAGACGAAAAATCGACTGGCACAGTCTGTTTTTTAATAAAATCATTCTTTCGCCTTCAAATAACGTATGAGATTCTCGAAAATCCACTTTCTAAAACGGAAAATACTCATAACTCGGCTAATTCTGAATATGGAACGATCTAGTCTCCACCAATCGATTCAGGTAAACATTTTACATATAGAAATGAATTTTGAGTTATATTTCCAAGCAGTAAGGGAGATAGCAGAGAGCAAATTAAATATTGAAAAATCCACTTTCTGAAATTTTATGTATCCATAACTCGGCTAATTGGAGAGATAGAACGTTCTAGTCTTCGCCATTCGATTCTGGGGAGCATTTTACATATAGAGCTGAATTTTGAGTTGATATTTCCAAGCATTAAGGGAGATAGCAGCGAACAATTCAAATAGCGAAATATTTCCATACCTACCCCTTGCTTCAAAAAATTTCCTACAAAAAAAAAATTTGCCGAATGAAATTGGCTATAAATTTCAAACCAGGGGTATTTTGAGACGAAAAATCGACTGGCACAGTCTGTTTTTCAATAAAATCATTCTTTCGCCTTCAAATAACGTATGAGATTCTCGAAAATCCACTTTCTCAAAGGGAAAATACTCATAACTCGGCTAATTCTGAATATGGAACGTTCTAGTCTCCACCAATCGATTCGGGGAAACATTTTACATATAGAAATGGATTTTGAGTTTATATTTCCAAGCAGTAAGGGAGATAGCAGAGAGCAAATTAAATATTGAAAAATCCACTTTCTGAAATTTTATGTATCCATAACTCGGCTAATTGGAGAGATAAAACGTTCTAGTCTTCGCCATTCGATTCTGGGGAACATTTTACATATAGAGCTGAATTTTGAGTTGATATTTCCAAGCATTAAGGGAGATAGCAGCGAACAATTCAAATAGCGAAATATTTCCATACCTACCCCTTGCTTCAAAAAATTTCCTACAAAAAAAAAATTTCGCGAAATGAAATTGGCTATAAATTTCAAACCAGGGGTTTTTTGAGACGAAAAATCGACTGGCACAGTCTGTTTTTCAATAAAATCATTCTTTCACCTTCAAATAACGTATGAGATTCTCGAAAACCCACTTTCTCAAAGGGAAAATACTCATAACTCGGCTAATTCTAAATATGGAACATTCTAGTTTCCACCAATCGATTCAGGGAAACATTTTACATATAGAAATGAATTTTGAGTTTATATTTCCAAGCAGTAAGGGAGATAGCAGAGAGCAAATTAAATATTGAAAAATCCACTTTCTGAAATTTTATGTATCCATAACTCGGCTAATTGGAGAGATAGAACGTTCTAGTTTTCGCCTTTCGATTCTGGGGAACATTTTACATATAAAGCTGAATTTTGAGTTGATATTTCCAAGCATTAAGGGAGATAGCAGCGAACAATTCAAATAGCGAAATATTTCCATACCTACCCCTTGCTTCAAAATTTCCTGCAAAAAAAAAATTTTGCGAAATGGAATTGGCTATAAATTTTCAACCGGGGGTTTTTTGAGACGAAAAATCGACTGACACAGTCTGTTTTTCAATAAAATGATTCTTTCGCCTTCAAATAACGTATGAGATTCTCGAAAATCCACTTTCTCAAAGGGAAAATACTCATAACTCGGCTAATTCTAAATATGGAACATTGTAGTTTCCACCAATCGATTCAGGGAAACATTTTACATATAGAAATGAATTTTGAGTTTATATTTCCAAGCATTAAGGGAGATAGCAGCGAACAATTCAAATAGCGAAATATTTCCATACCTACCCCTTGCTTCAAAATTTCCTACAAAAAAAAATTTTGCCGAATGAAATTGGCTATAAATTTCAAACCAGGGGTATTTTGAGACGAAAAATCGACTGGCACAGTCTGTTTTTCAATAAAATCATTCTTTCGCCTTCAAATAACGTATGAGATCCTCGAAAATCCACTTTCTCAAAGGGAAAATACTCATAACTCGGCTAATTCTAAATATGGAACATTCTAGTTTCCACCAATCGATTCAGGGAAACATTTTACATATAGAAATGAATTTTGAGTTTATAATTCCAAGCAGTAAGGGAGATAGCAGAGAGCAAATTAAATATTGAAAAATCCACTTTCTGAAATTTTATGTATCCATAACTCGGCTAATTGGAGAGATAGAACGTTCTAGTTTTCGCCTTTCGATTCTGGGGAACATTCTACATATAGAGCTGAATTTTGAGTTGATATTTCCAAGCATTAAGGGAGATAGCAGCGAACAATTCAAATAGCGAAATATTTCCATACCTACCCCTTGCTTCAAAAATTTCCTACAAAAAAAAATTTTGCGAAATGAAATTGGCTATAAATTTCAAACCTGGGGTTTTTTGAGACGAAAAATCTACTGGCACAGTCTGTTTTTTAATAAAATCATTCTTTCGCCTTCAAATAACGTATGAGATTCTCGAAAATCCACTTTCTAAAACGGAAAATACTCATAACTCGGCTAATTCTGAATATGGAACGTTCTAGTCTCCACCAATCGATTCAGGGAATCATTTTACATATAGAAATGAATTTTGAGTTTATATTTCCAAGGAGTAAGGGAGATAGCAAAGAGCAAATTAAATATTGAAAAATCCACTTTCTGAAATTTTATGTATCCATAACTCGGCTAATTGGAGAGATAGAACGTTCTAGTTTTCGCCTTTCGATTCTGGGGAACATTTTACATATAGAGCTGAATTTTGAGTTGATATTTCCAAGCATTAAGGGAGATAGCAGCGAACAATTCAAATAGCGAAATATTTCCATACCTACCCCTTGCTTCAAAATTTCCTGCAAAAAAAAAATTTTGCGAAATGGAATTGGCTATAAATTTTTAACCGGGGGTTTTTTGAGACGAAAAATCGACTGACACAGTCTGTTTTTCAATAAAATCATTCTTTCGCCTTCAAATAACGTATGAGATTCTCGAAAATCCACTTTCTCAAAGGGAAAATACTCATAACTCGGCTAATTCTAAATATGGAACATTCTAGTTTCCACCAATCGATTCAGGGAAACATTTTACATATAGAAATGAATTTTGAGTTTATATTTCCAAGCATTAAGGGAGATAGCAGCGAACAATTCAAATAGCGAAATATTTCCATACCTACCCCTTGCTTCAAAATTACCTGCAAAAAAAAAATTTTGCGAAATGAAATTGGCTATAAATTTCAAACCAGGGGTTTTTTGAGACGAAAAATCGACTGGCACAGTCTGTTTTTTAATAAAATCATTCTTTCGCCTTCAAATAACGTATGAGATTCTCGAAAATCCACTTTCTAAAACGGAAAATACTCCTAGCTCGGCTAATTCTAAATATGGAACGTTCTAGTCTCCACCAATTGATTCAGGGGAACATTTTACAATAGAAATGAATTTTGAGTTTATATTTCCAAGGAGTAAGGGAGATAGCAGAGAGCAAATTAAATATTGAAAAATCCACTTTCTGTAATTTTATGTATCCATAACTCGGCTAATTGAAGAGATAGAACGTTCTAGTCTTCGCCATTCGATTCAGGGGAACATTTTACATATAGAGCTGACTTTTAAGTTGATATTTCCAAGCATTAAGGGAGATAGCAGCGAACAATTCAAATAGCGAAATATTTCCATACCTACCCCTTGCTTCAAAAAATTTCCTACAAAAAAAAATTTTGCGAAATGAAATTGGCTATAAATTTCGAACCAGGGGTTTTTTGAGACGAAAAATCGACTGGCACAGTCTGTTTTTTAATAAAATCATTCTTTCGCCTTCAAATAACGTATGAGATTCTCGAAAATCCACTTTCTAAAACGGAAAATACTCATAACTCGGCTAATTCTGAATATGGAACGATCTAGTCTCCACCAATCGATTCAGGTAAACATTTTACATATAGAAATGAATTTTGAGTTATATTTCCAAGCAGTAAGGGAGATAGCAGAGAGCAAATTAAATATTGAAAAATCCACTTTCTGAAATTTTATGTATCCATAACTCGGCTAATTGGAGAGATAGAACGTTCTAGTCTTCGCCATTCGATTCTGGGGAGCATTTTACATATAGAGCTGAATTTTGAGTTGATATTTCCAAGCATTAAGGGAGATAGCAGCGAACAATTCAAATAGCGAAATATTTCCATACCTACCCCTTGCTTCAAAAAATTTCCTACAAAAAAAAAATTTGCCGAATGAAATTGGCTATAAATTTCAAACCAGGGGTATTTTGAGACGAAAAATCGACTGGCACAGTCTGTTTTTCAATAAAATCATTCTTTCGCCTTCAAATAACGTATGAGATTCTCGAAAATCCACTTTCTCAAAGGGAAAATACTCATAACTCGGCTAATTCTGAATATGGAACGTTCTAGTCTCCACCAATCGATTCGGGGAAACATTTTACATATAGAAATGAATTTTGAGTTCATATTTCCAAGCAGTAAGGGAGATAGCAGAGAGCAAATTAAATATTGAAAAATCCACTTTCTGAAATTTTATGTATCCATAACTCGGCTAATTGGAGAGATAGAACGTTCTAGTCTTCGCCATTCGATTCTGGGGAACATTTTACATATAGAGCTGAATTTTGAGTTGATATTTCCAAGCATTAAGGGAGATAGCAGCGAACAATTCAAATAGCGAAATATTTCCATACCTACCCCTTGCTTCAAAAAATTTCCTACAAAAAAAAAATTTCGCGAAATGAAATTGGCTATAAATTTTAAACCAGGGGTTTTTTGAGACGAAAAATCGACTGGCACAGTCTGTTTTTCAATAAAATCATTCTTTCGCCTTCAAATAACGTATGAGATTCTCGAAAATCCACTTTCTCAAAGGGAAAATACTCATAACTCGGCTAATTCTGAATATGGAACATTCTAGTTTCCACCAATCGATTCAGGGAAACATTTTACATATAGAAATGAATTTTGAGTTTATATTTCCAAGCAGTAAGGGAGATAGCAGAGAGCAAATTAAATATTGAAAAATCCACTTTCTGAAATTTTATGTATCCATAACTCGACTAATTGGAGAGATAGAACGTTCTAGTTTTCGCCTTTCGATTCTGGGGAACATTTTACATATAGAGCTGAATTTTGAGTTGATATTTCCAAGCATTAAGGGAGATAGCAGCGAACAATTCAAATAGCGAAATATTTCCATACCTACCCCTTGCTTCAAAATTTCCTGCAAAAAAAAAATTTTGCGAAATGGAATTGGCTATAAATTTTTAACCGGGGGTTTTTTGAGACGAAAAATCGACTGACACAGTCTGTTTTTCAATAAAATGATTCTTTCGCCTTCAAATAACGTATTAGATTCTCGAAAATCCACTTTCTCAAAGGGAAAATACTCATAACTCGGCTAATTCTAAATATGGAACATTCTAGTTTCCACCAATCGATTCAGGGAAACATTTTACATATAGAAATGAATTTTGAGTTTATATTTCCAAGCATTAAGGGAGATAGCAGCGAACAATTCAAATAGCGAAATATTTCCATACCTACCCCTTGCTTCAAAATTTCCTACAAAAAAAAATTTTGCCGAATGAAATTGGCTATAAATTTCAAACCAGGGGTATTTTGAGACGAAAAATCGACTGGCACAGTCTGTTTTTCAATAAAATCATTCTTTCGCCTTCAAATAACGTATGAGATTCTCGAAAATCCACTTTCAAAACAAAAAATACTCATAACTCGGCTAATTCCAAATATGGAACGTTCTAGTCTCCACCAATCGATTCAGGGAAACATTTTACATATAGAAATGAATTTTGAGTTTATAATTCCAAGCAGTAAGGGAGATAGCAGAGAGCAAATTAAATATTGAAAAATCCACTTTCTGAAATTTTATGTATCCATAACTCGGCTAATTGGAGAGATAGAACGTTCTAGTCTTTGCCATTCGATTCAGGGGAACATTTTACATATAGAACTGAATTTTGAGTTGATATTTCCAAGCATTAAGGGAGATAGCAGCGAACAATTCAAATAGCGAAATATTTCCATACCTACCCCTTGCTTCAAAATTACCTGCAAAAAAAAAATTTTGCGAAATGACATTGGCTATAAATTTCAAACCAGGGGTTTTTTGAGACGAAAAATCGACTGGCACAGTCTGTTTTTTAATAAAATCATTCTTTCGCCTTCAAATAACGTATGAGATTCTCGAAAATCCACTTTCTAAAACGGAAAATACTCCTAACTCGGCTAATTCTAAATATGGAACGTTCTAGTCTCCACCAATTGATTCAGGGGAACATTTTACATATAGAAATGAATTTTGAGTTTATATTTCCAAGGAGTAAGGGAGATAGCAGAGAGCAAATTAAATATTGAAAAATCCACTTTCTGAAATTTTATGTATCCATAACTCGGCTAATTGGAGAGATAGAACGTTTTAGTCTTCGCCATTCGATTCTTGGGAACATCTTACATATAGAGCTGAATTTTGAGTTGATATTTTCAAGCATTAAGGGAGATAGCAGCGAACAATTCAAATAGCGAAATATTTCCATACCTACCCCTTGCTTCAAAAAATTTCCTACAAAAAAAAATTTTGCGAAATGAAATTGGCTATAAATTTCAAACCAGGGGTTTTTTGAGACGAAAAATCGACTGGCACAGTCTGTTTTTTAATAAAATCATTCTTTCGCCTTCAAATAACGTATGAGATTCTCGAAAATCCACTTTCTAAAACGGAAAATACTCATAACTCGGCTAATTCTGAATATGGAACGATCTAGTCTCCACCAATCGATTCAGGGAAACATTTTACATATAGAAATGAATTTTGAGTTTATATTTCCAAGCAGTAAGGGAGATAGCAGAGAGCAAATTAAATATTGAAAAATCCACTTTCTGTAATTTTATGTATCCATAACTCGGCTTATTGGAGAGATAGAACGTTCTAGTCTTCGCCATTCGATTCAGGGGAACATTTTACATATAGAGCTGAATTTTGAGTTGATATTTCCAAGCATTAAGGGAGATAGCAGCGAACAATTCAAATAGCGAAATATTTCCATACCTACCCCTTGCTTCAAAAAATTTCCTACAAAAAAAAATTTTGCCGAATGAAATTGGCTATTAATTTCAAACCAGGGGTATTTTGAGACGAAAAATCGACTGGCACAGTCTGTTTTTCAATAAAATCATTCTTTCGCCTTCAAATAACGTATGAGATCCTCGAAAATCCACTTTCTCAAAGGGAAAATACTCATAACTCGGCTAATTCTAAATATGGAACATTCTAGTTTCCACCAATCGATTCAGGGAAACATTTTACATATAGAAATGAATTTTGAGTTTATATTTCCAAGCAGTAAGGGAGATAGCAGAGAGCAAATTAAATATTGAAAAATCCACTTTCTGAAATTTTATGTATCCATAACTCGGCTAATTGGAGAGATAGAACGTTCTAGTTTTCGCCTTTCGATTCTGGGGAACATTCTACATATAGAGCTGAATTTTGAGTTGATATTTCCAAGCATTAAGGGAGATAGCAGCGAACAATTCAAATAGCGAAATATTTCCATACCTACCCCTTGCTTCAAAATTTCCTGCAAAAAAAAAATTTTGCGAAATGGAATTGGCTATAAATTTTTAACCGGGGGTTTTTTGAGACGAAAAATCGACTGACACAGTCTGTTTTTCAATAAAATCATTCTTTCGCCTTCAAATAACGTATGAGATTCTCGAAAATCCACTTTCTCAAAGGGAAAATACTCATAACTCGGCTAATTCTAAATATGGAACATTCTAGTTTCCACCAATCGATTCAGGGAAACATTTTACATATAGAAATGAATTTTGAGTTTATATTTCCAAGCAGTAAGGGAGATAGCAGAGAGCAAATTAAATATTGAAAAATCCACTTTCTGAAATTTTATGTATCCATAACTTGGCTAATTGGAGAGATAGAACGTTTTAGTCTTCGCCATTCGATTCTGGGGAACATTTTACATATAGAGCTGAATTTTGAGTTGATATTCCCAAGCATTAAGGGAGATAGCAGCGAACAATTCAAATAGCGAAATATTTCCATACACCCCTTTCTTCAAAATTTCCTGCAAAAAAAAAATTTTGCGAAATGAAATTGGCTATAAATTCTTAACCGGGGGTATTTTGAGACGAAAAATTGACTGGCACAGTCTGTTTTTTAATAAAATCATTCTTTCGCCTTCAAATAACGTATGAGATTCTCGAAAATCCACTTTCTAAAACGGAAAATACTCATAATTCGGCTAATTTTAAATATGGAACGTTCTAGTCTCCACCAATCGATTCAGGGGAACATTTTACATATAGAAATGAGTTTTGAGTTTATATTTCCAAGCAGTTAGGGAGATAGCAGAGAGCAAATTAAATATTGAAAAATCCACTTTCTGAAATTTCATGTATCTATAACTCTGTTTTTTAATAAAATCATTCTTTCGCCTTCAAATAACGTATGAGATTCTCGAGAATCCACTTTCTAAAACCGAAAATACTCATAACTCGGTTAATTTTAAAGATGGAACGTTCTAGTCTTCACCAATGGATTCAGGGAAACATTTTACATATAGAAATGAATTTTGTGTCGATATTTCCAAGCATTAAGGGAGATAGCAGAGAGAAGACAGTAGATAACTTTTGTTTTTCAAAGAACTCTCCACGAAAAGTAATTCATTTTTGCATCCTTGGAACCAAATTTCACTCTTCAGTTGGTACATTCAAAATAGAGTTTTTAAATATCCTCTGCAAGTTCCTCGTGGCATTACTTATTATTTTTCCTTATTTTTTTGGGAATCAAACCACAATAATGTTTTTTATTTTTTATTCCGACGTTTCGGTAGCGTTCCAGCTACCGTTGTCAAGATTAACTAGTATAGAAATAATATAATTTTTCTTTTTTTTCTTTTTTTTTTATATTTCTATTTCTTCTTGACAACGGTAGCTGGAACGTCGAAATAAAAAATAAAAAACATTATTGTGGTTCGATCCAAAAAAAAAAATAAGAAAAATAGAGTTTTTAAATTGACTGCACCTCCTGGAGACTGGAATATTTGACTACGTAGTTCTTTATAAATTGCTGGAAAGGTAGTAAAGTGGTTAGGATTGAGATCGTGAATGGGATAGAATGTGTTTGTTCTTCCAACTATCTATCGTAAACCTATCAAGTTAGCAGACTCGCTACAGTTTCAACAGTTTTTCTGTATAACTGTTTCGCTTGTCCTGGTGAGTTTGTTCCATGGATTCGTGAGTTCCCACTTATCTGTACCCATGAAGAATTTAATATAGATTAAGAAGACCATTATAGATTTGCCGTATGCTGCATTTTTCTCAACAGGATCAACTCTGATTGTGTACAGAATTTGAAACTTATGTTTGCGAGAACCTTAGAACTTTGACAATCAGTGAGTGATTGAATACAATTTGAAGATATAATTATATTGGAAATTCAGGCTCTTTGGTTATAGGACTGTTCGTGCTTGACTTATTATCGACACTACTGTAGAAAAAGACACACTTTAAACCCAATTTCGAAAATACTTAAAGAAATTAGAAGAGATATAAGTACAATAATTTCCACGGGAACAAGTGGAGGCGTTTGCCGACAAAAGAGATCGAATAAAATGCATGAAGTGCAAATTAAATGAAGTTAGGGGTGTCTTTTAGAGGATGAAATGTCCGGTTCCAGCCTGTTTCGAGAAAATAATGTGGAACATTTGCAATTCGCATGTGGAGGCTTCCGTATTTTCACAAATAAGCTGACACTTTCATTTTGAGAATTCTTTTTATTCGCAGTGTTGGATTTAAAATATTCAGACAGAGCCTATTTTTCAGATAATGCTTTTAATAGCAAAGCAGTTTGTTGTTTTGGGTTTGATAGTAATTGAACGCTTCCAAATGGAATAAATTTAACAGAACTGTGGAAATTTATTTTTATCCAATTAAAATTTGAGTAAAAGCAGAATAAATGTATAAAGTAGAGTTAAATATCTAGAGATACCCCGAAGGTTAACTCTCGGGTTAAAGTGCAAAGATCACCGTAAAAATTTATAAAAATAAAAGAAGTCGGGCCACAGAACATTTATTCTATGAGATAGATGAAAATTCCAGCGATATAAAGTCTCTATTCTATTTCTAAAAACCTCTCGTGGTATCTCAACTATTTCTCTTTCTTTCTCTTATCCTTACGCCTTCTCAGGCTTCCTGTACCCATTTTTTCCATTCTTTTCTGTCCCTGACCAATGCTTTCATCTCTTCTAATGTTTTTCCTTTGTTCTTTCCAGTTTCTTCAATCTGGCCTATCCATTTCCTCCTGGGTCTTCCTCGAAATAATGCTTGACCATATGAAAATTTATATATATATATGATTACAAAGTCGAAAATGGATGTGGAGAAGGTATCGGTATTTCAACCACTACGCAAGAGGTTTGTCTTGTTGTACCTAGATGGCCGACCAAACTTTGCTGGCCTTTCTACCACCAACTCCACTCACGTCTTGTAGACAAAAAGAAACAAATCAAAAATGGAGTCGAATTAATTTTTCATTCAATCGGTTCGCATCCTGTGACAGCTGTTTCGGCCTTTAGGCCTCATCAGCCAGGCTTTCGAACCGATTGAACCAAAAATCAACTCGACTGTCATGATCAAAGATCAAGGCGAAACAACTAACGCATTAGTGTCGCCATCTACGAATGCAAAGTCGAAAATGAATGTAGAGAAGGTATCGGTATTTCAACCACTACGCAAGAGGTTGTACATAGATGGCCGACCAAACTTTTGGTTCAATCGGTTCGAAAGCCTGGTTGATGATGCCTAAATGCCGAAGCAGCTGTCACAGGATGCGAACCGATTAAATGAAAAATTAATTCGACTACATTTTTGATTTATATATGAATATATACTTTTTTATGTTTTTGACATAACCTTCCACTGCTTCACCATTTTAGCATGACTACAGCTAGACCCGAGAGTTGAAACAAATGGTGGGGTAGGTGGTAGGGTTAATTCTAACTTTGCTTTATAAAACGTAGTATCACCTGCCGGTTTGCGGGTTAACTCTCGAGGCTGAGGTAACTCGAGCTTATAAAACCGGACATTACAAACGTTTCAATCAGGTGCAACAAAGTGTATGTTCCCTAAGTTGGGAATTCTGGAACCGTTCAGGATACTTGATACTGAACACTGTTTCCTCTATGACTACAGTAACACTTTACACTATCCTACACGAGTTTCGATAATAATAATGATGACATCGAATGTTCAACATAGGAAATCATTACTTATAATATGTCTTAAACTTCTTTTTTATATTTTTATTGTTGCGTCATATTTTTTAATTAATGCAGTTCTAACGTTTAAGTATGTTGTTGTAATGATTGTGATATGAAATATGTTGGGCATACTAAGAGTTCGTTATAAAGAGCATTTAAAATATGGGCATACAGAGTGTTGCTGAACAGGTTTCTGATTGTAATCATTCAATAAGTTTAGTTAACTTGTTAAATAATTTCCAGCAGAAAACAATAAGTGAAGTAGCGAAATTGTATTCGGTTTGTCTTTGTCTTGAATGTGAAAACGTGGCTCGGTGAAAATCGAATTGCTGTTACCTTAAAATCCCGCAGGTGCATCTCAGGAAATGCATATATCATTTTATGAATAATGCGAATTCTGGATTACTCTTAGTATCAAGTCCCGAATTGCATTTTCCTACCGATCCCCATGAGATATAGTTAAGAACTTTCGTAAAAGTCATTTCCAATTCATTTCCTTTTACTTTTATTACAAGATTTTCGAATGGTTTTTTAAATCAAATTTCATATGAGATTTAGTTTTCGAATTAATGTTCTTAGTTCTTTTGCGATATTCGATACCGTACTGCAGTGTAACAAGGTGTCAACTGTGGCTGGAGTCTGTCGTCTGGGTGAAGTTTTTAAGTGTTATCCTGGGGGTGGATTGGTAGACGAGGACCAATAGAGTGGCCCCCAAGATCTCCAGATCCTGCACTTCCAGATTTTTCTCTAAGGGGTTATTTAAAATTAAAGATTTATGTAGATAAAGCTCAAAATCTACGGGAGTTACAAGACCGAATTAGAGACGACCTAATAAACATTTTCGTTTATATAATAGTAACCGTAAAGTTACCATCACTATTTTATAAAACTTCAATTTATATAAGCTAAGCATAGTAATATTTCTGTAACTCTTATAAACCCTTTACAACACTTAAATGGAGCAATTTATAAGAGTTGCGAACACCTTTATTTAGTAACGTTATAAAACCCATAAGTCTATAACTAAAAGTAACGGAAATATTTCCCGTACCTTTATAAAACTTCATCTAGGAAGAGGATGTAATGATATTTAGTTTTATTACTGACTTGGTTACTCTTATAAACTTTTCCTATTGAGTTGTTGGTAACCTTACCATTTCTAAATTATTTCTTTGTCAAGCTGTCATCTGTCACATTTTCAATATGTGTTTTCTCTTTTTAGCATACATTGGTTATTATAGTTTCTTTTTGTTAATTCCACAATTTTAAACATCAGGCAGTATAGTAATTCGTTTTTGTCTCCATGTTTATATAATATTAAGATGGATGATGTGATATATTATGTGCACTTTAATACTTGTCACATCATTTCCACACATATGGTTGGACCAA
Source organism: Lochmaea capreae (assembly GCA_949126875.1). Classification (NCBI taxonomy): domain Eukaryota; kingdom Metazoa; phylum Arthropoda; class Insecta; order Coleoptera; family Chrysomelidae; genus Lochmaea; species Lochmaea capreae. The sequence goes on from OX421411.1 coordinate 3,007,143, forward strand.
AATTATATTCCAATCATTTCTTACTGTAAATGTTAGCAAGGCACTTCTAAAAAATTCATTGGCCTTTGAAATATGTATTATTAAAAAAATTCTTATTGAATTTTGAAAAATAATTATTTTAATTTTTTAAAATTTGTTCATGAAACAGAATCAATCATATGTTCTTACAATATAATGAGAGTCCAATCTAAATTCAGTTTTCCAAAATTTTCTTAAATATTTAATTTTCTATTCCTGTTTATATCTGCGTTTTAGAAAATTATCATGGCGGATAAAGCCTACACCCTTATAAAAATTAGTTACCACAAAATTACTGTCGGTAACACTATAAAACTTAAAGTAACACTATATATCCATAAATGGTGATTCTATAAAACTTCAAGTCTACTATAAATTATTAAGTGTTAGTTGAGTGTCACAGCACACCACAAGTGATGGTTAGAGAACTTTTGGTGGTAATATTCAAAGGTAAAGAAGAAATTTTGACGTCATTTGTTGATAAAGTGGAACTGGAAAATACCTGTCGATTAACGAAAGTGATGCTTTTTAATTTACCAGAAGATGCTGGCACTACTTGTGATATTCTGGTAAAACGCCTAGAAACTTTTCGGCAAAATGTACTGCTGTACTTGATTTTTTTCCAGCTATTAATCATATTTTTATTCACAATTTTCTTACACAGTTAATAACCACTCCTATTTTAGGTTAACTTTTTACTGAAACACAAAGAGAAAACATCAGTTACCCAAAGTTTCATAACGTATTTATAAAAGAACTTGTTACTAAAAGTTTCATAACGTATTTATAGAAGAACTTAAGTTTCTGAAGTTTTAAAAAGGTAAACAACGATGCTATTATAAAACTCAGAAACTATTAGTTTTATTACGGAAGTAACGGCAAACCTTATACATATAAATTTGTTATATAAATTGAGGTAACGATTACTTCAAGTTTTATAACACAGTCATATAAATAGTTACAACACTTCATTTTAAATCTAGAACTCACAGTAATAGCATAACACCCTAATAAACCTAATTTACTATAAGTGTTGCAACTACAAAGCATTTCCTTATATAATTGTGTAACCTTTATGAATACTCTATAAAAATATCAATTACTATAAGTCACGAAAATTGTTTATTGGGGAAATTATAGTATATTATTAAACGAGCAATTTATGATAGCCATTATTCACGCAGGGTGACGTTTGCTTTTCACTCTAGTGAATTATGAAACATAATTCACTCTAGTATATATATGGGTACCATATACCTTTTGCTAGGAGGTAAAATATTGACTTATTATTATTAAGTGGTCGTGGAGAAAAATAGTTATTCCAAATTTATTCGTAATGTGCAAGAAGAATGGGTTCTTCGAGTTGCTTATAGTCAAGAGACCACATATAATATTAGGGTCAGTACTTAAATGTCACCATAACTTGGTTGAGGTTGAGGCTGGAGTAGTTTTTCTTGGAGACGCTATCAGCTGTGTTGAAACCATACGCTGGTTGACGTTTTGAGATGGATTTTTCATGGGGATGTATTATGAGTCCAAAGGGGTTGCGCTACTCTCATAACTTATCAGATCAGAGATCATATTACGTATAATGGCTGAGGGGTACGAAAAATAGTATAATTTGAATTGATTTGCCATGTTGGACAGACAAAGAGGCTTATTATAGTCTGATTTAAAGAACATTTGGCTCATCTTGAATACGGCCGTTCAAATAAATCAAATATTGCCGAACATGCTTTTTTTCAGAATCATGCAGTGAAACTGGGGGGCCAATAATATAGATGATCGCTCTTAAAAACATTAAAACTAAATACATAAAACACTCAATATTTTATAGACCAACCTAATTAGACAAATAATAAAATTAATATTGATATTTTTATGGAACATTTTTACTGATTTTTATTTTTATTTTCAGGTAAGTGCTTCCATACAATTTTGCAGTTATAGTGAGTATACAACAAACGTTTATAATAGATATTGCTGATATTCCAAGAACTTCATTAACTAAACAAATTTCTAACTTATTTCACGAAATTATATAAAAACGGGGGGATGCAAATAAAGTATATTTTTTTATACAGGGGTTTTCAAATAATACTTACAACGTTTTCATGTAGATACCTCTCGTAAAATTGGACAAAATGATATAAGGATTGAGGGGTCCGCCTATTTACTTTTCAATATAGAGGGTGTTGAAGTTATGAAAAATTAAATGTTTTATTTGGTTACTTTAAAATTGATGAATATATTGATTTGACATTTGGCAGGTTGTTATCAAATGTAAAATGGCATATTTTGATGGAAAAACATATTTCAATTACTGTTCTAGTGGTGTACATTTGGAAGAATAGGTCACCTTTCCCCTCCCATTTTCACGCCACTGGCATATGAAGCTATTTTCATTTTATTTTGTATTCCTCAATAGTTTTCAATGGAAAAGGCATAACCTTTACAAATAAAAAATTTGTAGTTCTCAAAATATTTATTATTTTTATGAATCACGTTTTAATAATGAATTAGTAAAATATTTTTCTTCAATTTATTTTAATAACTACCAAACTACTAATGGTTAGAATATGTAACAGGATCTCTTCCTTCCATACCTTGGAAAGACTGGTGATTGTCGGAAATAATTTCTGTAGCTGCATGAATTCTTGCTATCAGTACCTCCTTCGTTCCTATTATTGCATCGTAGACAAGACGTGGCTTCATGTAACCCTGCTTAGTGAAAAATTATGTTGTATTTGGATATTGTTCAACTTTGTAACTGTCTAAATATTCCTTTGTTATTTGATATATTCGACAATCTTCTCTCAATGTTTTAGATGCATTGCTGTTTCACAAATTAGTTCCTTGTTACCTATTCTAATCATTAGTAGTTTGGTAGTTATTAAAATAAATTGAAGAAAAATATTTTACCATTTCATTATTAAAAAGTGATTCATAAAAATAATAAATATCTTAAACGCTACAAATTTTTTGATATGTAAAGGTAATGCGTTTTTTCACGCAAAAACCATTGAGGAATACAAAATAAAATGAAAATAACTTCAAATGCCAGTGGCGTGAAAAATGGGAAGGGAGAGGTAACATATTCTTCCAAATGTACACCTCTGGATCAAGAATTGAAATATGTGTTTCCATGAAAATTTGCCCTTTTACATTTAAAAACAACCTGCCAAATGTCAGACTCTACAGCAACTAAGTCTCTCATCATAATAGATTCACTGAGTGCGTTACTTGGCTTAAAACAACTTTACTCTTCACATACTATTCTCATACGAATCAAAAGTGGAAAGGAAATCATACGTCTTACCCAAAAGAACGTCTCATATCTATGGGTTCCATCTCACTCTGGTATAAAAGGAAACGATCAATTAGCAGTAGATACAACATCTAATCAAGAAGCTCCTTACATTAAAAAAATTCCCTACACTGACCACATAAATCCAATCAAAAAACATATATTTAATTCTTGGCAAGTAATATGGAATCATGCGACATCCAAACTGAAAGAAGTTGAATTATGTCTATCAATACCAGAAAAACGAAGAGATCAAGTTGTCTTAACCCGCCTGCGAATAGGTCACACACTCCTTACACATCAATATCTCCTCAACAAATAACCAGCATCAGAATGTATACATTGCCATGTTTCTCTTACTATAAAACATATCATCTTAGAGTGTCCTGAATATTCTAGATATAGAAGACAAAATAATTTAAGTGCGGTATTCAAGGATGTGCTAACTAAAGACACAAGTGCTTTAATTAAATATTTCAAAGACATTAATTCGTATAGCAAAATTTAAAAATTATCCATAACACATACTACTTGTGTAAGTCCTCCTGCTAATAACTCTTAGTAGTTGATGCGGGTATGTTTGTATTAAATAAAAAAAAAAGTTATCAAATTAAAACGTTTAATGTTTCATAACTTCAGCACCCTGTATTTAGAAAAGTAAATAGTCGTCTGTCCTATATTTTTTATATAGAGCTAGAAAAAAAACAGTGAACAACTTTCTTATCACTATTGTTTTTCAAAAAGTATTCTCCACAAAGAAAAATGCCTTTTTGCACCCTTTATAACCAATTCTGGAAGCAGTTGTTGGTTGATTCGAAACAGAATTTGCCATTTTTCCCATAATGGTGTTGGGATCCCATTTTCCATTACCAAGACCTGTAATATGTTAATTTTCCTGAAATTCCCCAAACCCCCCAAATTTATTAACCCATATATTCAACTTCCCACTTTAACAACGTGTTAAAAACGTATTTTGAAACCGAATGAAAAATTATATCTTTGTTAAATATTCGTCTTTTGTTACTTTCTGCTCCACACTGAATTATATAGGAACTCAGTGTTCAATAATTAGTCCAAAGTACATTCAGCCAACTCAATAACAATGCTTCATAACCGGGTCATGGAGACCTCATGAATTCATTGGAAAATATAAAAGCGACATTGGAAATTATTTTGCATTTTTGATTATTTGAACCTAAAATTGAATTTCTTTGTTACACGAGCTTTAAAGACTTACATTTTGCTTGCACTCCCAATTTATTTTCGTATAAAATACGTTTAATAAACAATAAAAATATTTATCCCACTTCAAGACCAGTAATTATTTCTATGTTACCTTAATTTTTAATGCAATGATTGAATGGAAACCTTGTGGTAAGAGAAAGAGAGGAAGACCCAAAGCAACGTGGCTACAGAAGGTTATAAGTAACCTCAAGGACAGATAGGGAACACCAACTCAAATGGAGGTCGACGGCACCACCTCAGCCTCTTGGGCTTATTGTGGATCCTCCTAGTGTTCTGACTACAGCCTATTCAGCCAATCCGTTCCCTGCTCATACAGGTTCTTTACTGGTTGCTTGTAGAAGTCTTCTGGAGTCATTTGGGGTGTTCCATACAGTTTTTGCCTCCTGTGTTCCAGCGTCTCACAATTGCATAATATGTGCAGAGCTGTTTCGGCTTCCTTTTTGCGTCTTCTGCATGTAAGGTCTCCGTTATACAGCCCTATTTTGTTCAGGTGCTCCGTTGTGGGAAAGTGTCCCGTAAGAAGCCCCGTTATGGTGCGTAGTTTGTTCCTGCTCATTGAGAGGAGTTCTTTCGCTACTTTTTCTGATGATTCTTTTATGAATTTCTTCCCATGTGTTTGCCTGGGCGTATTCTTCCAGTGTTTTTTGTGTTGTTCTTTTACACACCCCTTTTAACCATGACCTAGTGGAGCATCTGAGAATGCCCACAGATGGTTCGGGTCTGTTCATCAGGGTTGACGATCCAGCTCTTGCCAGTTCGTCAGCTTTTTCATTGCCAGCGATTCCTTTGTAACCTGGGACCCACTCCAGTGTTACACTGTTCCGAGTCGCCAGTATTCTAAGTTCTTCGCCGCATTTCCATACCAGCCGAGATGTTACCTTAGAGCTCTGAAGTGCTATAAGGGCAGCTTGACTGTCACTGTACATCCTGATCTGCCTGTTGCTGTAGGCTCTCATGTTATTTGCCCTTGCACATGCAAGTATTGCATAGACCTCTGCTTGAAATACCGAGGCATATTTACCAAGCGAGATGATTCCTTCATATTTGCTCGACCTGCTGAATATTCCCGCTCCGGTGCCGAGATCATTCCTTGATCCGTCTGTGTACCAGATCAGTTTATTCGCTCTGCTTAGTGGTGGTGCGTCCTCTTCCTCAAGCTCCTTTCGATCTTTGATGACAATCTCGAAGTTCTTGCGAAAGATATATCTGGCGATCATGTGGTTTTTTGGCATTTTAAAGATGTCGTCATCCACGTGCCTTATTTCTGTGTGTCCTGTCCTATGTACCACGTCATGGTCTGAAGCTTTTTCCAGTCGGGTTAGAGCTACCCTTGCTTCGGACATTATGACACAATGTAGCGGAGGAAGGTCTAGCATTGTTTCCAGTGCCGCTGTAGGAGTAGTCCTCATTGCCCCTGTAGTGCCTATGCATGCAAGTCTTTGGACCTTGCTTAGTTTTAGCATCGCAGAGGTTTGTCTAATCTTTGGCATTTATATAGTTACCGACCTGGTGGACACTGCACCCTAAGGAAACATCTGTACAAAATGGGCAAACCTATGTGCAGGAAATGTGAACTCTATGATGAAACATCTACTCACATACTCTGCATCTGCGAGAACTAACATAGACGGAAGCACTTTGGAGAGGAAACTATACAACCATTACAACTACTGAAAATCCCTCCAGTCTAACTAGTGGCCTACATAGAGGACACAAAGCTTCTGGAATGGAAGTAGATAGCATGGGAAATGGTAAAAAGATTCAGTTCAAGTGCCTTGGGTGTTGAGCACAACCCAATCGAATGAATGAAAAGTGACCTCAATAGCATAGGAATAAGGCAGTGGAAGGAAAAAACAAAGGATAGGAAGAAATGGCGGCAGATTGCCGAAAAAATATAAGGAAGAAAAGAAAAAAAGGATTTAGATAACTTTTGAATCGGCGCTACCCCCTCGGGGTGTTTAGCCAATATGTAGGTAGGTACCTTAATTTTTCTATTCAAAACTGATGACATAACTATGTTCTCATATTATTTAAAAAAAGACAATTAATGTTTGCAAAATAATGAATGTTTTCCATACTTCATCCGCGCTCTGTATATATTCGACTATTTCATTTAATTGAAAGAATAATTCTGGAGAAACCGCCCCAAACCAAAGTGACTCCTTAAATGTTTTTGTATTCTCCTGTTTTTTTTAGCTAATTAGTGTTTTTTGTCCGTTTCTCCCCTTCGGTATTGTTAATCACTTCCTACGCACCCCACAAAATACCGATTCCTAATTATAGACGATAGGCTTGTGATTGGTATCGAACAAAACTGTGCTCTGGCTGGGATGACTACACAATAGCAATTGGATGGTAACTAAAAAGTTTTTTTTCTCGACTTAAAGCAGGTTTATAGGCATGAAATGTTTGTACTCATAAGTTTTATCCAAAAAAAAAATGTGTTTTTTGAAAAAATAAAGGTTTTAAAGAAAAAAACTACTTTTTTAAAATACAATTCAAATTTTGCACTTAAACGTTAGGTACATTTTCCACGTTGCGACAAATCGCAGCGACTTGTTGCTGGGACAAATCGTTGAGAGAAAAAGTACAATCAGCACATCGATAGTTTGTTGCTGCGACTCATCCAGGCATAGGGAAAACTTAGTTAAAAAATTGGCAGTTGTGAAAATAAAGCAAATATGAGAAGTTTCTCTAGAAAAATATCTTGAAGTTAACAGGATGGTTGAGGAAAACATTGAAGGCATTGTTTTAGTAACAGTAATTAGTATTATGGCCTATGCTGCTCTACGAGAAGAAAACGTAGAAGAAATCCTGTGACAGCAATGTCAGAGCGTATCAGCCAATATAAATTTTGGGTTGGTGCGACAAAATGTGAAGAAGCTCCCTCTAATAAGTTCTCGAGATAGGGCGATCTGGGTATCTCTCATTAAATAAACGTTCCGCTTCATGGAGATTCTTTCCAGATTCACCAATTATTAAGATAGCTGCTACTTTGTCGGCTTGAGTACGTACCATTTTGCCTATGTAAACTCTTAAACGTCTCGTTGAACAATAATAAGATTAAATATTTAAGCTATTTAGAAAAACTTTGCAAAGCAACAAATACTATTAAATTAAAAACGTCAATTTTTTTGACAACTAACCAGAGGCGGACTGAAAAATCTTCAATATTTAAATGTGAAATAATAATTTTGGTATTTATTTAATTTATCCGTCAAAATTAGTTTAGGCCCAAACAAAATTAATATAGCTATGTAGCCAATGTCAATGCCTTTCAAACGAGATATCACTTGCCATAAGGTCCTATTTAAAATTATTGGCCAGAGTGGCACTGTGACGTCATCTATTACTATTACGTCACCTGTTACCATTCGTAGAGAAGTTTACAACACTTTATTTCCACCCTCCAAATTTTATTAATGTTAGTGTAGCCGTTCAAAAGATACGAGGGGAGGAGGGGACTTTTGAATTGCACTGTATATATATTTATGTTTACTAATATTTTTATATCATTCTTGATGAAGAAAGATCTTGCTGCAGTGTGGTAAGGCTATCCTGGCCAACAAATCCACAATTTCACAGTTATTTAAATCGCCAGTAATTCAGTTCAATATTTCAGAATTTAAAAGGATATTAAATTCCTACAAAGAGTTATCTTCCTCTGAAGTTCTGGAATTTTACCTTTCAACAGGTAAATTACCTTTATAGAAGTCAAGAGAAAGGGAATTATATAAATCGGATGCTGCTTTGTCCTTGTCATTGCCAGATTCGACTGGCGAAGATAATAAGGAATATTCCGAAAAATTGTATTGCTTGGTATCTAACCCGTATATAAGAAACTTTGTTGAAGATAATTATATATTATTATGAAGGAATCTGGAATGAATTGACGTTATATCAAATGCAGGTTGAATATTTACAGTGGGATACGAAGAACACTTTATACTTTATCCAGAATATACTGTACTGGGTGTCTGATTAAGAGGAAACCCCAATTGACAATTTGCTATTTTATAATAGTTGATTTTAAATAGTATCTACACGTTATTTTTTTGTCACTAGTAATTTTGTGAGAACAGAAAAAGAAATTGCCACTTTGAAACCTAAAACTCTAACTATTTTGCAAAAAAATAAAGTGTAAATAAAATTAACAAGTCATTCCAGTCTTTTGGGTCAACCGTGTATTAAAAAATAAAGTGAAAACAAATTTTAGTTACGCGGATATATTAAAAAATTCTTAGCCTACTATAAAACCAAACAAAATTTCGGTCAAAATATTTCATTACCCAACATATTCTCCTCTTAATTGGATACATTTATTGCAGCGAACCTGCAACGTCTCTAGACCTTTAAAAAAAAATGTTTCTTCTTGCTCTGCAAACCAGACCTCCACAGCTTTTATTACCTCCTCGTTGGAAGAAAATTTACGACCTTTCAAACTTTTTTTCAGTTGAGGAAAGAGATGATAGTCGGACGGAGCCAAATCTGGTGAATAAGGGGGGTGTTCTAGTAATTCAAACCCTAAATCACGAATTTTTTGCATGGCAACATGAGATTTGTGTGCAGGGGCGTTGTCCTGCAAAAACAAAACATCTTTGGATAGCTTTCCGCGTCTTTTCTCTTCAATTTTTTCCCGTAGAGTGGTCAGTATTTTCGAATAGTAATCTCCAGATATTGTTCTACGCTTATCCAAAAAATCAATCATGATCACTCCATGGCAATCCCAAAAAACTGAAGCAATAACTTTTCCAGCAGATTTTTAGACACAAAACTTCTTAGGTCTTGGAGAACCAGAGTGTCGCCATTCCATCGATTGTTGCTTTGTTTCTGGATCGTAGAAATGTACCCAAGTCTCATCCATAGTAACAATTCGGCTTAAGAAGTCTACATCGTTTTCAAATCGAGCACAGATCGAACGCGATGCTTCTACCCTTGCTCGCTTTTGGTCAACATTCAAACATTTGGGGATCCATTTTGCAGCAATTTTTCTCATGTCCAAATTGACGAAAACTATCGGTCATCATCTTCAATGCAAAATTTACCTCTTTTGAAGCTTGCAGTCCAATTTTTCACGGTCGCATACGAAGAACATTGATCACCAAGGGTATCTTCGTAAATCTGCTTACCTCTTAACCCTTTTAAATACAGGTAAGTACTTGATGATGGCTCGATACTCCAATTTTTCGATTTTCACAATTTCGGTGGACATCTTTTCTCTTTTAATTTATTACGTAACTCTGGTTTACTTTTTCGACGTCAAACTTTACACTGACACTTCTAATAAGTTATTGTTCGTTGCTATGGTAACGCAATATTTTGTTCATGCATGGAACTGGTCTAGGCTAACTAGATATCAATGCATCCTCGTAGGTTTATTTAATGGTATAGAAAACAAAAAAAAAAACATTTTTTCAACAAAATAGCGTGAAAACATCGACTGCATCGTCACCTGTCCATTCTAACGCATTCAGCGAGTTTTGTAACTAATTCCGTGAAGCATAGGACTAGTTTTCCAAATAAATAGCTGTTTTGATGTTAAATTTAGGTATCAAAGAGCTTGTTTTGAGCGAAACTGAGTTAACCAATCGATTCCCTTTTAGAAACTGAATATTTCTGACACCGCTCTTGAAGTTAATCATATTTAGAAGTAGGACCGCATTGTTTTCTCGATGTTGTCAGCCTCCATCACCACTAATGCATGAATTTTAAGGAGATAATGGTAGAGAACTATCAGCTTCGAGACTTAATCTCAAGCTCAAAGTGTTTCGCGAAAAAGGCTGCTAAGCGATAACTTAAAACTTCATGTAAGTTGTATTTTACAAGAAGAGCGCTTTGAATATGTAAGAGAAAATGGGTTTTCTCACTCATAAATCAACGATGTTTATAATTTTTGTAAGGGTCACTCTATAAAAATCCATCGGTTTTCTAATTTCTATATCATTCTGTACCAAGACGTTAATATTCAAATAATGGTTGAGTTGGAAAGTATCGACTTTTACTGTGACACTAATTCTGCTGCGGAAAGTCAAATAACGTTGGCGAGGAATGGAGCTTGCTCTATTTTAGAGTGTCGGGAGCATCCACTTGTTTGATTATACTTTCTGCATATGGGATAAGAAGGGAAAGGAAGGGACCACAAATATATTTATCAAACCTTTTATATTAGTCACAGTTCGATTGAGAAATGTAAAATTATTTTGGTCACGTTGTACCGGATTATCAAAAGAGAAGTGACGAGAATGGAGAGAGTGGAGAGATGAGGAACGAGAGACGAAAGGCGAGTGATGAGAGAGTGGTGAGATGAGGAACGAGAGACGAGAATGTAGAAAGGAGAACGGAGAGGCAGGAGACGAGAGAAGAGATAGGAGATACGAGAAAGGAGAGGCAGAAAATAAGAGAGTAGGTTTGGGAAACGAGTGAGGAGAAAGGAGATACGCGAGATGAACGAGGAGAGAGGACGTATGAGAGAGGACGTATGAGAGAGGACGTATGAGAGAGGACGTATGAGAGAGGACGTATGAGAGAGGACGTATGAGAGAGGACGTATGAGATAGGACGTATGAGAGAGGAACGAGGAAAAAGGAGAAACGAAATATGAGATAGGAGACACGAGAAACGGGTGACGAAAGACGCAAGATTGAACGCAAGACTTAAACTATACTTACTTTTTCTGAATTGACGGGACCAAGACGAGGCGTCTAGCCGTATACCGTCGCGTGTGGAGAACTAGTGTTAATTACTTAATGAGAGTTTTCTGTAACAATTGTCATATTTAAATGGAACGTATTATCAATAGATGTCAATGCAATCGTATAATTCTATTCTAACGCTTTACAAAGTTTTTGAAAATTATTTTCAAAGAGCAGACCGTTCACTAAGAAGCAACAACTACTTCCCCAGCTATATGTCACGAAGGATATTGACTTACACTTCTCAGTTTAACGGGGTTGGGTTGGGAAACGTCTTTTTACATCTTGTAATTTAATTCTAGATTTATCCTTCACCTCAACTCAACGGATTAATTTCACATTGGTACGGGTACGATTCTAATAGTTTACCATTCACAAAATTAGTTTCGCTACAAATTTTGCGTAATTATTAATCAACGACCTTTTCCAACAGGTGGGCTCAAGCCAGTGGAATATCCTTTCATGAAAGCGTGCCAGGAATTAATAATATTTTCAATAATCCAACGGTGTTGCCTTCATTTGACCACGTTTCGTTCAAATAATAAATCTGCTTCTGATTGTTTTTGGAGAGCCCGTTCTCCAGCAACCAATATTGTCTTTGTCTTCAAGTAGAGCTTTTTTGGAACTTTTTGTATGCCTACTATATTTAAGAAAATTTTGTATATCTGGCAACGCATCGCAGGTGTTCGAAAACTTCCGAGACAATACAATCATCAAGTACATTATTGTTTATATTATAACGGAGTAACGGGTCTAAAAAAAAGCTCCGAGGGTACTGCGATATTAGAGAGATATTAGTATTGTGTGTCGATTCAGGGGCGTGTGTGAATTTTGTTTTAAAGATATATTTAATTATATTTATATTTATTTGTTTATGGACTTGATATCAATATAATATTTATTATTTATTCGTGGAGTTGAGTGAATTGATATTAATATAATATTTATTTGTTCGTAGACGTTAGAGTGAGTATAATTTATTTGTAATTAATTAGAATGGCATTTTGGAGACCATTTTAAACGACACAGTCCAAGATGATGCGCGGGAATCTAATAATTTGGCGCCACAAACAAATGCAAATGACTTAGCAATAAATGATACCGATGATAGGGCCGAATTTAAGAACAAAGATTTACATGTTTAGTGTCAACGCGTTGTTTTAAATATGTACGCGTATTTGAAAAAAGAAAATTCTGATAATGCGGTTATCGCGAGAATTCACGAATTAACGTTAATCGGGTTTACAACGATTTATAAAGTAATAGTGCCAAGTTTAGAGCTGATTCGTGATAAATTGCGGGATATTCCTGAATATACTTATCAATGTTTTATTGAATTGTGGATTCAAATATAAGAAGTTAGATAATCGAATGGTGATAATGGAATCTCGGCGTATCGTTGAACTAAGACAGGAGTATTTGCGCAAAATAAAAGGGTATCGTGATTCAAATAGAACTAGGTATAATTTATTAAGTATGGTTGGGTTGACGATACAAAAAACTATTCTTTAGATACTCCGTGTTCTAGAGGAAAACGCGTTATTATTGTATTACAAATTTTATGAATTTTGTATGCAGATTGATTTTTTTCATTCAAATTGATATAGTAGATTAACATTATTTCACAATATTTGAATTTATAAAAAATTTATATGCGCGCCATTGGGCGGCTTTTTCCTTCAAGGGGATCAAAACTATGGTTCATCACACTGACTTTAGTTAAACTATACCTTATTAACACAATCATCAATTTATATTTCTTTCTCTCCAGCTTGATTCTTTTTATATTCAGTATATAATAAAAAAATAATTACCTGCGGAACCAGTTTAGAATGGCATAGTTTTTAAAATAAAAAATTGTGCGCTTCACTTCTTAATCTGTCAAATATTCCGCAAATCCCAGATTGGCATTAAGTATAGAGGAGATAATTTATCTTTATTAAAACTGAGATACAAATTGAATGACTTTCAAAACCAGTCTCGCATCGAATCTGGAACATTTTTCTTTTAAATCGCAATAAATAACAATTTAGAAATAACCCTGGAATTGTGCAAAAAAGGCGATAAGCTAAAGACACCCAAGGGAAGACATTTTTCATAACACATGACGTTTATAAATTGTTCCAAAGCACACTCAATTATTTCAACATGTATTCTGTATGCTCGGTTTGCTTTTCGAAGCGAGTTATATAGTTTTATGGAGAGATACATCCAACTTGGGTATAAAATTTGAGCTGTATGAATTATATTGTATAAAAATCACCTTCAGGTGTTGAATGAGTTGTCTTGGTACCATTATTATTTTGTCAAAATGTAATTTTTTACCGCGTTCATAAAAAAATGATGAAAGTAGTGAAAAAATTGAGAAAAAATTTGGAAAAAATGGTATTAGAGCCTATAAGATTACAACGGATTGGACCACACTGCAACCTAAAAGATCTTTTGAGTATACCCTACATCTATATTTTAAACTAAGAGATCTGGGATTCTAAGAAAGCTTCTCTTTTTTTCGGCTTTGCCTATTTCTACCAATATTGTGTCCAGTGTGTCCTGGAATCCACAGTAAGGTTACTATATTGTTCTCGTCTAGTTCATTGAGTATGCCTAGGCGTTCCCACACCATTTTGTTGATTGAGGGATTCTTTACAGTTCCAGACTTTTTATGAAATGGTATAAATTAAAGTATTTTCATAAAGATTCTTCTTCCAATTACTTGGATATTATTAAAACACCAAACTATCAAATTAAAGTGAAATAAATGAAAAAACTATTTCCAAAATTATAAAAACTTTGATTTATTAACATTCAAATAACTCACCTATGGTCGTGATAAGCGTTAACGAGTATAAAAAACTGGAACTAAAACTCCACTTATGATATTTATGATAATAAGTCATTGTTCCTTCGCGAGTATTAACAAAACCGTTCTCACTTTCATGTAACACTTTAAACAGCGCTTCTTGAAATATTAAAACTTCTTCAGCTGCTAGTCTGGTCCAGTTTTCTCGATAGAGGATGTTTAAGTTTTCCGTGATGCTCCATAACCTAGAAAATATGAAAAAAACTATATGCAACATGATTTTTTTCAGTGCGCTTTGAAAACCAGAAAATTTTCATATCCAGAACTGGATGAATACAGACGCGAAAATATCTAACACACGTCTATAGTTAGAGGTGGAAATTGTTGAAAGAAATAAAAATATCATTTGGTTAATGTACAATATTTTGTGTCTTACCTATCAACTGTATCAGCTCTAAGTTCCGAAACAACATCTGGTTGTCCTTTGACACTTCCTTTTGAAGGCATCACTTTATTGGAATCCTGGTACAAACCTCCTTCCAAAGCCGTGAATATAAAAGCGCCCAGTATCGTGTATCCTAGTACTAAACAACATACACCCAATGTTGCCAGAAAGGAGGTGCTTTTACTTCCGGTACAACTATAACAACAACAGAAGAAAGACGATTCTGTTGGTGGAGCGTATTTTTCTTCGCCGTGTTCGTAGCAACATTTCTTCACAGCTGGACTACCAGGTGGAGAAGATCTGCGTAAAAATGTGTTCTGGTAGCTCGAGTAGGCCACAGTATCTTGTTCGCGGATCATTTTTCAATTGGAGATATTTGATGCGTCATTTAGGTGAAGTAGGTGGTGAAGATCGTGGCGAAGACGACATCTGTAACAAATAACAAAATGTCAACCTTCCGAACAATGAATAGTAAGTTCTATGCAAACATAAACAATGTGAAAATTTATTTATGTATTGACGACGCTGCAATGTCGTATTATTGGAATGTAATTCCCATCCAATGACTTGAATTTTTTTGAGGTTCCTTCCTCAATAATAATTATTATACAGTGTGTGAAAGCCGAACGGAATAAACTCATTATTTCGGTTAGGTACTGTACATATTTATAAAAAAAATTCAAAACACATCAAATTTAAATCCTTCAATCTGAAAATGCTATACCTACCTTCAACTCATTTCGAAAATTCCTAATTTCTCAAATGGGACATATAATTGGCTATTCAAGAATGTTATCGTTTTGAAATATTTTGCAACAATTAAGATATGTATGGGTAGGGATTGTTGGAAACCATATCATTGGTCCCTTTTTCATTGAGGGCCATGTGAATGGCGATCATTATTTGGCTACTTCAAAATGGTGTCATTACAAGTTTGACAAATTTGTATCCTGATCCAGTGGACCCTTAAGTTCCAGTGAATACGGCGGTGTAACGCTGAGCAGAAGAGTTGATGAGACGGGAGGTGGATAACCAAAGAATCCTCATCTACTCTGTCAGCCGAGCAGAACTAAAGGCGATAAGCTCATATCGGAAAACGTCAAATCTGATGTGGGAGTGTCGCAAGGCTCCAGACTAGGTAGTCATAATAGAGCCTGGGTGCCAGGTCACCAAGGAATAAAAGGCAATAAAAACGCCGATGAAGTAGCCAAGCAGGGAGCGACTGAGGTCATGATAAGGCCAGAACCTTCCTGAGGAATTGCAAAAAACCTCAGGAGAGCATCCACCTATAAACAACCAGGCGTTGCGCTGGTGGCATAAAACCCCAGGACACACGCACGCTAAACTATTCCTTAAAAGCCCTTCGGCCAATTTGTCACGCGACCTACTATGTCAAAGTCGAGAAACGACCAGGATGATGGTGGGAATGCTGACCGGACATTGTAGGCCGAGGAAGCATATGCACACAATTGGCCTGATCTTACATCATTCGATTTCTTTTCATGGGGGTACGTGAAGAGCATTTTGTACGAAACTAAACCTTTTAATTTAAATGACTTGGAAGAACGAATAACGCTTGCAATTAGATAGATCAGTTTGACAGGTAAAATATTGTTAGTTGTTGTATTCATGATTTTATTTTATTCTTCATTTATCTTAATAGTTGCAATAAAATTGAAAACGATAACATATTTGAAGAGATCTTCCAAGCTTACAGTAAGTAACTGAATTAATGAACTCTTTCCGTTTGGCTTTTACACACTGTATAATTGAGATAAAAGTATAAACAATACTAATTTATTGAAACGTCAAAGCTGTTATTGTAGCAGTCATAGCCATCTGAATGTATTATTTTATCTATCATGAGAAAGACTTGCAGCGCCATCTACATCATTGGTTATAAAAATGTCTACGTAGTCAGCGCCCGGGGCAAACGCTTGATTAAACTCTTTTAGCTTTATTACTTTCAATAAGAGAGAATAAAAGAAATACACTTCCGAGAAGTAACAGTTTCACTTTAGTAAAGCCTGATGGCAACTGAGTGACGATTATTTCGAACAATAATTTTTTTAATAAAGAAAGTAACTGTGGAAGTTTTAAGTGAAGTTACGCTTAGAATTATGATGAACATATTAGAGGGGTTAGGTCTGATGTTTCTTGAATTAAAAAAGTTTGTTTTCAATGGGCGAAAGCTGAGAAAACATCGTAATAATCTTTTATTAAATATGTTGGTATAATTGGAGTTTTGAATAGTTGGAACATTTAGTCGTGTTACACAAAATAAGCAAAAGTGGCTTTAATGATGTGCAGGAACGTGGCAGGGAAAATTGTACACAGAAAGGAGGCACAATAGATCTTTTGGTTCTCAATGAATGTCACCCCTGTATTCATACGCTTTTTAACACGCTCTTATTAGCTCCGTCCGGATGTCAAGGACCGATGAATATACAATATATTAATGAAATAGAGGGTGTTCCATTTATAACGCAACCTTTAAACTCGATTCTTACCCATTTTAAACGAACATATTCAATTCAAACTTCATTCACTTATCAAGGACCGATCAAATTAATATACTTATGAAATGTAGGATGTTCCATTTATAACGCAACCTTTAAACTCAATTTTCACCCATTTTAAAAGAACAGATTCAGTTCAAACTTTCTACACTTGCCAAGAACGGATGACAATACAATATACTAATGAAATATAGGGTGTTCCATTTATAACGCAACCTTTAAACTCGATTTTCACCCATTTTAAACAAACATATTCAATTCAAACTTCATACACTTGTCAAGGACCGATGAAAACTAATATACTAATGAAATTTAGGATGTTCCATTTATAACGCAAGCTTTAAACTCGGTTTTCACCCATTTTAAATGAACAGATTCAATTCAAACTTTCTACACTTGCCAAGAACGGATGACAATACAATATACTAATGAAATATAGGGTGTTCCATTTATGACGCAACCTTTAAACTCGATTCTTACCCATTTTAAACGAACAAATTCAATTCAAACTATGTACACTTATCAAGGACTGATGACAATACAATGTTCCAATAAAATATGGGGTGTTCAATTTATAACGCAAATATTAAGCTCAATTTTCACCCATTTTCAACGAACAGATTCAATTCAAACTTCATACACTTGTCAAGGACCGATGAAAACTAATTTACTAATGAAATGTAGGGTGTTCCATTTATAACGCAACCTTTTTAAACTCGATTCTTACCCACTTTAAACGCTCAGATTAATTCGAAATTTCGCACACTCGTCAAGGACCGATGACTATACAATATAGTAGTGAGATATAGGGTGTTTCATTTATAACGCAACCTTTAAACTCGATTCTTACCCACTATAACGAACAGATTCAATTGACACTTTGTACACTTCTCAAGGATCGATAACTATACAATATAGTAGTAAAATACAGGGTGTTAAAAATATAACTTTGATCTGGCATCGAGCTGGAAAGAAATCAAATAAAACAAGCTTTATAGGTAATCAAAGTAAAAAGTAATTCTTAATTTAAGAATAAAATGATTAACGCGGAAATTAGTGTATCTAAGCATTGCAATTATTATGAATTCGAGAAAAAAAATTGTAATTATCAAAATGAAAAGAGTACCACCCAAAAAGACCGAATCAAATACGTAGAGAAACTAACTTGAAATACTAAGGCTCAGATTAAACTACTGCAAAATCTCCCTAAAAAGTTTCTGTTCATAAAAAAAACATTTAATGAAAATAGTTTTTCTGCTTTATTTTTAATCAAATTCTAAAGCAACAATTTTCGCTTATTTTAATCCACTAATTGGGTGACATAAATTACGCTTTTATTATTTAAGTTGTTCAGCGTAAATCCAGTTTGCTCCGGCTTCATCGTTAATTAAGAGAAGTCCAATTTATTTTATAACAAACTTATGATATCGTTTGATCTTTCAATGTGAAAACTGTCAGTAGCATGTTAAACGTAACAAGTTCAAATTGATTATTTTATCTTAATTAAAAAAGAAGAACATGTCATCTGGAAAGATTCACGGTGTACCTTTGGAATGTTGAAAGTCACTTCGTTATACGTATTAGACATGGTTCCCCCATGTATTCGTGTTGGAATATTTACCCAGTAAATTCTATGTTGCCCTTTGATCAATGCCTCTTTCTACAGTTTTCAGTAAAGTAACAAGTTCGTCAGCTCTTTCATTCTCCTCGTAACCCTGGAGAACTGGTACTCAGGTCAGCTTGACAATTGGGCTATATCGCTCGTCGATGTAATCCCATACTATTCTGGACCTCTGGCTCGAGATTGCCGTAAGTGCCGCTTAATTATGGATCTGCCAGATCTTAAGTTGTTTTCTCTAGCACATTGCAAGATTGAAATACAGATTGTACTTACCCATTGCATAGCTACAGTTTTTTGTAGTATACTCGCGCCACAGTAATATTTGCAGTCTTAAACTCATCGCTGTACTATGTCTGTTCATACTTTCACTCCATTTCCATCAACACCTCGAATGGACTATGAAAGAAGTACCGGATCGTTATGTAGTCCATTTTCAGTCTGTGTACCTTGCACAGTCTTATCATGCCCATTTCTTGCTGAGTTCTGCTTTCTGTTGTATGGACAACCTTAATATATACTTGTTGATTATTCTGATTCGTGATACATTTAGTTTTTGCCCATTATAGAAATCCAATATGATTTTAATATTTTCCGTAGTGGCTAGAGTCTGTGTAACATGTCTATCGACCTGTTTCTATTTTATAGAATAAATCCTATAATTACCGCTCGCCGTCACATTAGCCACTTCCAATTATAGTTCTGTGATCTCAAATTCTCCTACTCTGACCGCTAAGACAATTGAAATATGCTCACGGCCGCTTCCAATTTGAAAGCCTCGCCCTTTCCGCTACCGACCGTCTAGTAATAAACGCATATTTTTCTTAGTATTACCTTGAATTGCTGTGGTAAGTCCAAAGTTATAATTTATAATTATTAAGCTTCTTCTAAAGTAGTGACTGAGATGCATTTCTTTTTTTTTTACAAAGTAGGAGAATTTGAGATCACAGAATTATAATTGGAAGTGGCTAGTGTGACGGGGAGCGGTAATTAAAGGATTTATTCTATAAAATAGAAACGGGTCGATAGACATGTTACATCTGTGAATATGAAACTACAGTAGCTGTGTATATATTTGGCCTAGAAGTCATCAATGAATTTAATGAGTCTCTCCATGCTGACACAAAAGGCTTTTTGTAATGACTCCTTTGATGGGTAGTATGTGGACAAAATAATGGGTTATTTGATTTACATGTGTGCGGAAAATGCAATTACGGCAGTTATGGAAGATTTCATAATTATAAAGGAACAATATTCCAAATTTCCATTTTTACTGTGATGAGGACTGAGGAAATTTTGTTATGGATCAAACCCAGCATAAGGGTAGTTAAAATCAAAATTTCCCGATAATAATTAACTTTCTATTTGATAACCTATATTGATCCATTTCGCAATCTATCACGTCGCCTTAAAATTATTCAATTTGCCCACTAATAATCTCCAGAAATTAATTCCAGTTACCTGTAACTTATATTGGGAATTTGATCAACTATGATAATTATTATATAATTTTGTAGAACCGATTATGAACCAAATTAGTATGCGGAATCATGCAGGATAATATGGTTTTTAATAGGTTTAATTAATTTATCAAAATGTAATACATGTAGACGGAGTTTATGCACGTGCCAGT
This sequence comes from Lochmaea capreae, assembly GCA_949126875.1. Lineage (NCBI taxonomy): Eukaryota > Metazoa > Arthropoda > Insecta > Coleoptera > Chrysomelidae > Lochmaea > Lochmaea capreae. The sequence goes on from OX421411.1 coordinate 3,027,420, forward strand.
ATTATGATGAATATGTTATGGAAGAGTGAATGTTTATATTATCACGAAGTGGTTTCCTATAATAAAGAGGCTGGAGCCAAAAGGTACTCATAAGTCTACTAATAGTACGTTGTAGTACCCAGGGAACGGGTACACTAAACATCCTAGAATAGTGCCATCTAGAGAGCCTGAGTAGTACTGAAATTTAAAATTTAATGGGAACTGTATCACTGTGGGTACCTATTTTAGATATTTGCGCATGCCTCACATTGTCGTTTTACGTCATTTTGCGGTTCATGTGCTTCTAGTTGATTGTGGAAGTGTGAATTAGACAACGTCCAAATTTATTATAAAAATGACAAATTACTAGAGTAGCTTTTCCTTATAACAGCTTTATACTTCAAATCCAGGAAGTACAGCTTGTAACTTAGTTGGAACGAAGGATTTGTGGAGGTGATTTTTCCAAATGTATGTTATTCAGTCTCCATGGTATATTTATTTAATGTTTTATATTATAAACCAAAGAAGTTGATGAATATTTGTTAATACCCCACCATGGCAGAGGACTTCCACAAGAAACAATAATTCCATTTACAAGCAAAGAGTGTGTGTGAAGAGCATTGGAGTGCTTTAAGCCATTTTCAGTTGTTATTAATCATACGAAAGGTAATATAAACCTCATATTATAATGTATAAAATCATATTTACCAGGATCATTATGGAGGTTCCCCCTTGTATGAACGAGGATATATTGAAAAATTCGTAGCCTACTATAGAACCAAACAAAATTTCAATGTCAAAATATTTTATTACCCAACAGATTCTCCTCTTAATTGGATACATTTATTACAGCGAACCTGCAACGTCTCCTAACCTTCCAAAAAAAATGTTTCTTCTTGCTCTGCAAACCAGACCTCCACAGCTTTTATTACCTTCCCTTTGGAAAAAAATTTACGACCTTTTAAACTTTTTTTCAGTTGAGGAAAGAGATGATGGTCGGACAGAGCCAAATCTGGTGAATAAGGGGGGTGTTCTAGTAATTCAAACCCTAAATCAAGAAATTTTTTGCATGGCAACATGAGATTTCTCTGCAGGGGCGTTGTCCTGCAAAAACAAAACTTTTCTCTTTAATTTTTTTCCCGTAGAGTGGTCAGTAATGTCGAATAGTATTCTCCAGTTATTGTTTTACCCTTATCCAAAAAATCTATCATGATTACTCCATGGCAACCCCGAAAAACTGAAGCAAGAACTTTTCCAGCAGATTTTTGGACACGAAACTTCTTAGGTCTTGGAGAACCAGAGTGTCGCCATTCCATCGATTGTTGCTTTGTTTCTGGATCGTAGACATGTACCCAAGTCTCATCCATAGTAACAATTCGGTTTAAGAAGTCTACATCGTTTTCAAATCGAGCACAGATTGAACGCGATGCTTCTACCCTTGCACAATTTTTCCCATGTCCAAATTGACGTGAACTATATGATAAACGCGTTCGTATGAAATATTCAGTAGTAAATCATCCTTTGTTAAAGTGTGCAGTAGAATCTGATGCAATTTTTGCTATCACCAATATAAATGGATAAAAAATAATCAGGGATGATAATAGGTATAGACATTATACCTAGTATCGCTTCAGAATCCGAATTTTAAGTTTAAATCACAATCAATATAGATAAACCTTTATTTGACAGTATAACTGAATTGTCCTATAAAAAGAGGATCCAAATAAAGCTGCAAAGTCCATTTGGATAACATCGTAACGTAAACGAGATCAACATTTGAATTTAATTTTTGAAAACAGTTCCACCCAGGAATTATGTTCTTGATTAAATTCAGTTCAGTTTGTTCCATTTATTGTATATGAAATCAATGAAATTTTTTATACTGGGTATGGAGGATTAAACGTCCTTTTGTACTTTTGCTATTTATTTATAAAACTTGTAAAAAGTAGTACTAAAAATGCCATGTCAGAATGAATAAATATTTTATCATAAACATCGAGTTGATGTTTAAGCACACAGTCTAATATTATAATCAACCTATATTTCGAAAGACCGTCTATCAGTAATTTATTATAATTTTGAATAAAATCACGTACCGATACTACTCGTGTATATGTTTATCAAATAATCTAAATTTAACAATTATCTACAGGGTGTCTACAAGGGTATCCCAGAATGTCGGAAGTGTATGGATCAAATACTAATAATGTTAACACTTTATATGAAGTTATAGGCATCCAAAGGTAGTTGTCAAAGTTGGATCCATTATAAATCTTTTCGTTTCTTTCCCATTAAGAAATATGCCACAGTTTCATCTGTGGGATGATCCATTATCAGGTTACAGAATTCCAAAATATGAAAGAACATTTTTCCCATGTTATCGAATAAGGAAAGGAAACTAACAAGAGCTAAAAGCTCGGACATACAGTAAACTACTGTGGAACAAACACGAAAAATATATTATATACAAAGCAAAAATGGCTCTAATGGTGTGCAAGAATCTGGCAGAAAGAATCTTAGAAATTGGGACACTGCCATAGTGAGCCAATCATCACTTATGGAGCCATTTCGTGGAGTAGCAAAACTAGTCTATGCACGACGACAGAAAACCTTCAAAGACTAGCCTGTTTATGCATTACAGAAGCAATGAGAACATACCCAACGGCAGCCATGGAAGTCATTCTCAACCTCACAGATGCTGCAGATCAGAAGCCTGCAGGTATCCAAAAATTCCTCAGGGAAATGGGTTCAGGAACTAAGTAGAAGTAAGGGGCACAATAGATATTTTAGGTCTCAGAGAATGTCATCCCATGATACATACATACAAAGACTCTGACAGCTCTGGTTGAAATGAGGAGCAACCTCTTAAAAAGTAAAACTTTCCCAGGTGAGCCTAATTGGCTAAACAATTGCGCAGATTATGGTAATCTAGATCTAGATAAATCTCCAATATTGTGGAGTGAAAAAAATTCAATTTTACAAAAATACTTTTTTTTTGTTTATTTTTTTCTTCTATTCGAGTATTAATAAATCTTTTGGTTAACCGCTTTAAAACTTTTCTCACTATTTCATCCCTTTCTTGACATAAAAGCACCTTTTCACTCAACTCCTTTATCTACGCACCTATTCGTTTTTCGCGTAGTCAACTTCCTGTTTTTCAAAACTTTTAAAACAGATAAAGAATATAAATTCCGTCGGTACTTTAAAGGGTATAGCTCTGTCAGCTATTTATATACAATAGAGATAAATTTTATGTCCATAAAAGATAATGGCAATATAGCAGCTAAAGGCAGCACTCATTGTTAGGAAAATTGATTTTTTATCAAAAGATTATCTAAACGAAAGCAGATATTTTTTCGGATGTAGTTTCTGGGGAAAATGAATTTTCCGGGATGCGCTATCGTTATCATAGCCGAACCGATACAAAATTAAGATGAGAAATATTTTATTTTTTATGCTTGACTTGTATTTCAATGAAAGTAATGGGAAAAGATTTCGATTTAACATTTGATCCTTCAATATCTTGACACTACGAATGGAAATCCATGTACTGGACGAACAGACCCATTCGTTTGATTAGCAAGATCGCCCGATTTTAATCCAAGTAATTTTTTATTTTTAAACTGAACATATGACTAGAAATTCGGTGAATATTTCAAGCGTCTAGCTGTTGCGTTTATCCATTTTACTATTTGTTGTTATAGCGGCTACAGAAATACATCATCTGTTAAAATTTCAACTTTCTAACTATCACGGTTCACGAGATACAGCCGGGTGACAGACAGAAAGACGGAGGGAAGGTTTAGCGACTGAGACACGTTTTCTTTAAGGATACTATGACTATTGCGATGACATTGTTCGAGGTCACATGTTTGGATTAAAAAGAAATGAGGGTGGTATTCCTCTCGTTGTATATTCACTTAAAATCCACCTAAGGACCGGCTGAAATCAATTTTGATTGCTGATTTTTTACATTACAGGTACTATAAGTAAGTGTTCCTAATAGAAATTGTAATAAAATGAAAAAAACTCACTAGTTTCTGATTGATTCTTTTGTATTCACCCAACTACCTATCTGGATGCCAAATTTAGACTTTCTATGTCAGTCGATGGTAAGAATAGCGATTTTGGTACGTTAATATTGAAATAACTGTTTAAGGTGTGCTAGGAAATTTAGAGAACATCTCGTCTCAATATATGAGCCAAATTTATGTTTATGTGAAATAGTTTTTGAGTTTTGAGTGAGTCAAAAGTGGCTCCAAATACAATTGTTGATACACACTGTACTGATCACTATTCTGTTAACTTGAGCCTGGCTTGACACGCAACCGAGTGTCTAGATTTTCCCAGAAAATATAACGGAGCTGGTGAAAAATTAGGCGGGATAAAATTGGAGTCTCGCTCGATGTTTGATTTGGATCAATTGCCCCTGTATTTAGGTAACTCGTAAATTAGTCTATTTTTCCAATAAAATCGTTTTTTTTTTAAGAATGAATTAGCTTAAGTTCTATACACGAATAAAAACCCGACAATCTTTATTGGGATCATAACAATAGCATAGATGTCGAATTAAATTAAATTTAGTGACGTAAGTATCCAATTCTCGACGAAAAGAATTAATGGTGCGTAATAAAACAAATAAGTACCATATAATCGATCTTCACCGCACCTCTATTCAATTTTCCCAAATCCCCAATCCCCAACAACAAAAAAACCTTTATTACCACTTAGAACGCAATCGATGTAAAAGTGCCTAAATTTCTCGCCATTTTCCTTCAAACTTTTTTGCACCTCTTCCTATCTTTGTATTCAACTTTCTTTTTTAAAAGTTTCCAAACAGATAATGGGACAAAAGTAATTTCTGGTTTTACTTTTCACATAAAAACGTTGTAACCAATCATTATATCTTTAAAAAAAAAATGATTTTTGAAAATTACGAAGGAAGGTTTAGGTGTATCTATATTTTATTTACGGAATGTTTATATTTATCGTTACATACAAAAAAGTTTTGTATGAATTCCTCCATATTTTGGTAGTATTCAGAAGACCTTTATATTATAATAAAAAATTCTGTGAACATTCTTTAGACAAGAGATATGGGAAAATGAATACCAGTCAGTTTTTTGATAAAATCATTTTTTTGCATTCAAATAGTGTAATGAAATTTTTTGAAAAAACCTTTCAATATAAAAAGTCTTCTAAATACCACAAAGCTATCAATTTTGTACTAAAATTTTAGGAGAGTATTTGCAAAAGAATAATAAAATGGCAAAAATGTTTTCAGAAGCATAACTTGAAGGGTTTCCGTCTTATTAATAATAAATGTTAAACTAATGAAAATTTTGGAAAATCCAGTTTCTGAAACTTAATGCATACATAACTCGACTAATTGAAGAGATAGGAGGTTCTAGTCTCCTCCATTGGATTCAGGGGAATATTTTACATATAGATATGTATTTTGAGTCGATATTTCCAAGTATTAAGGGAGATAGCAGTGAGCAATTGAAATCGCGAAATATTTCTATACCTACCCCTCGCTTCAAAATTTCCTACAAAAAAAATTTTGCTAACCGGGGGTTTTTTGATACGGGAAAATGAATGCCACAGTCATTTTTTTGATAAAATAATTTTTTGCATTCAAATAGTGTAATGAAATTTTCGGAAAAGCACCTTTTCAACATAAAAATGTCCGTAAACGACAAAAATCGCAATGTAGAGATTCCTTCACGTAATGAAAATCTCATAACATACACGTGCGTTTAGATAAGAAAACTTAAATATCTTTGTTGAATCAAATTGCAATCAAATGTTTATTCACGTACTACTTATTTGGTTTATTTACATACTTTTAATCAATGGAAAAACATAAAAGCTCTTAGCATTAGTGAAATACACTTTAAATTAAAAGAGTGATGCCCCTAAATGTCGGCAACACATTATACAATTACAAAAAAAAATAATTCGCTTTTTCTTGATATGGAAACAAACGTCATCTCATTTATGCTGTCAATTTTTGTAACAACTTATAGTATCCGAACATTTTCTCAACTTTACCTACGAATATGTCTGTTAGTAGTGAAAAAGGTGAAATTATGAGCACTCAGAAGTAAATAGATGGGCATAGAAAAAGTATAATACGTTACACGAGTTGTTACGTAATATACTATCTCAAAACTAAAAGCCAAACAGGGCATTTTAAAAAAATCAAAAGTTGTATACAGTGTGGAACAGCCAAATGGAATATATGAATAATAAATGAGGGCGTGTTGGAAACCTAACCCCACAATTCCTGAAGTTTATATACAGTGTGGTACGGCCAAATGAAATGAATTCGATAACGAATAAATAAAGGCGTGTTGGAAAAAACGCTGGGAAATGTGCATTTAAAAAAAATTTATATAGGGTGTGTCATGTGAGAGTGGCCAATACCAAATTCTAGACATAATCCATGTACAATAACCGATACCTAATTAGTACTGATTATTCCTTAATAATGTAAAAAAATAAAAAAAAAACAATAATGTAGGTAGGTAGGAAATGTTCAAAACGCTCGCCGCAAACTATTGGTAACATGCTAATCTGGTATACAAATATCTTCTAGCGTTATTCAACATCTCAGGCGATAGTCTTATTTTTTTTAAGCAAAATGCTAAGCATGATTGTTATAATCACTCGATAATTTTCCGGTTATTTAAAACTTTCCTTTCGTCAAGGCAAATCTCTTCCTTGTTACATGGTCTTTATTGGTGGCAAAGTAATAAATTTTGTGATGTGTGTTAGACAATGTGGAATAAGACCATTCTAGAATAACGTCACTGACAAATCGGCCATACTGCTGTGGATCCTTATGTCATATATATTCTAGTTAGTTTAGTTCTTCATCTTCTTCTTCTTCTTCTTCTTCTAGTAAATTACAGTGGCCTCCTATACTATGGGACTTCAAGCCAGCGTTGTAGTTTTATTCTATTTCTGTTCTTTTTGAAGAGTGCACTTTACAAATTGATCATTATTGGAAAGGATTTGGTAAACAACGAATGACAGAGTTATACTTTAATTAGTAATCAGCTCTGACATACGCCACATGCCAAAACACACAAACTTTCAACTGATCGTGGGACATTGTCCAATAAGGCCGACCTGTCAAAGTCAGCTGTTCTGGAATGGCATATTGCAGTCATATGTCAGATGAAATTAGGTTATGTTGTTATATCAAGATCGGCACGTTCAGCAGAATTAAAAAACAATAGATTACTTCAAAAATTGCTGCCTGATCAACTTTGTTGGAATGAACGTGACCAATGCGAAGTACTGTTCTGATCATGAATATCTTTTTCATTTAGCAGCACCATTAAAATGCTGACTAATAAGCCTTCAGCTTTAATAGTTGGTAACTCAGAACTCTATATTACCTGCAAAACATTTATCTTTGATAATAACTTTCTGGATTTGTCTTTAATTAATATATTGTTTCAAAAAAAAACATCTAATCTTGGTTGAAATGTAATTTCTTGTACCTAATACAGAGACAAGAAACGTGGGTAAAATGAGCATTCTGTAGTTTTTGCTAGATCAACCATATAACACAGCATTGCTGCCGTAACGCGAATAGTTGAAGTAGATATAAGAGGGTTTATTTCTTGCGGATTATAATATATAAAGTAGTTATGGATTTGGAAACGTCGATTTCTAATTACACAAAGTTATAGAGCTGGGTAATTGGAATAGTTTTATCAAATATAATTAATATCACTGTCGATTCGGAAAACCAGGATTTGGTTAGTAATCGAGTTAATAATCAAAATAGATAAATAAATGTTACTTTTTAGTTAAAGTTTTCATATTAGGTGGAAATGTTTTCTATATGAGGCTAGGAACGGAACCACGAGAAGTTTCCATCCGAATATTATCCACATCCCTTATTTTGCTTAGTGATATACGAGGATATATTGAAAAATTCTTAGCCTACTATAGAACCAAACAAAATTTGAATGTCAAAATATTTTATTACCCAACATATTCTCCTCTTAATTGGATACATTTATTGCAGCGAACCTGTAACGTCTCTAAACCTTTCAAAAAAATTTTTTCTACTTGCTCTGCAATCCAGACCTCAACAGCGTTTATTACCTCCTCGTTGGAAGAAAATTTACGACCTTTTAAACTTTTTTTCAGTTGAGGAAAGAGATGATAGTCGGATGGTGCCAAATCTGGTGAATACGGCGGGTGTTATAGTAATTCAAACCCTAAATCACGAATTTTTTGAATGGCAACATGAGATTTGTGTGCAGGGGCGATGTCCTGCAAGAACAAAACACCTTTGGATAGCTTTCCGCGTAGAGTGGTCAGTAATGTCGAATAGTAATCTCCAGTTATTGTTCTACACTTATCCAAAAAATCAATCATGATTACTCCATGGCAATCCCAAAAAACTGAAGCAAGAACTTTTCAAGCAGATTTTTGGACACGAAACTTCTTAGGTCTTGGAGAACCAGAGTGTCGCCATTCCATCGATTGTTGCTTTGTTTCTGGATCGTAGAAATGTACCCAAGTCTCATCCATAGTAACAATTCGGTTTAAGAAGTCTACATCGTTTTCAAATCGAGCACAGATCGAACGCGATGCTTCTACCCTTTACGCTTTTGGTCAACATTCAAACATTTGGGGATCCATTTTGCAGCAATTTTTCACATGTCCAAATTGACGTGAACTATATGATGAACGTGTTCGTATGAAATATTCAGTGCTTCAGATATCCGTTTTAGCCCAATTCGACGGTCTGATAAACTTATGTCATGAACTGCATCGATATTTTCGGGGACTTCCCGATCGGTCATCATCTTCAATGGAAAATTTACCTCTTTTGAAACTTGCAGTCCAATTTGTCACGGTCGCATACGAAGGACATTGATCACCAAGGGTATTAAGCATATCTCCGTAAATCTGCTTACCTCTTTACCCTTTTAAATACAGGTACTTGATGATTGCTCAATACTCCAAGTTTTCGGTTTTCACAATTTCGGTGGACATCTTTTTTCTTTTAATTTATTGCGTAACTCTGGTTTACTTTTTTGACGTCAAACTTCACACTGACACTTCTAATAAGTTATTGGTCGTTGCTATGGTTACGCAATATTTTGTTTATGCATGGAACTGGTCTAGGCTAACTAGATATCAATACATCCTCGTAATTGGAGTCAAAATTCAAAATGTTGCTACCAAAACAACCAATTTATTTCACAATTCAAGCTCGTTTCCATGACTTGTGACACGTTGCGTTGTCTTGATGAAACACAATTTTTTTCTTTGCCATATGCGGACGTTTCTTTGCAATTTCGGCCTTCAAACGCTCCAATAATATTTACTGTTGATGGTATTTCACTTTCTAAGATAGTTGATGAATATTACACCACGTATATCTCAAAATACCGAGGCTATAACCTTTCCAGCTGATTCTTGTGCTTTCGGGAGCTTTGGACGAAATTCTCCAGTTGCTGTCAACTCAGATGACAATAGTTTTAATTCCGGAGTGAAGTGATGGATCCTTTATATCATATCGACGCAAAAATTCCAGTTTGTTACGTTTAAACATGGTCAAACACTGCTTAGAAGCATCAACACGTTTTTGGTCAGCAAACCATCATTTTATTGTTGTTTCTGATAGAGCTGAGTCCCCATAACACTTGTCAAGTCATTGCTGCGCTTGAACGGTCTTTTTTCCCATCAAGAAGCAGTTTGAAATTGATTGGTTTGGCAATATTGAAAGTAGCGTCACTCTTAGCACAATAACTCACGATCTAATAAGTAGAATATTATGAAATTTTGACAGTAGTCTTCTTAAGGTTAGTACTAAGTGAAAAACAGACGATTGCAATAAAATTAGCGCCATATATGTCAGGCCCGGAAGTTTCCAGCCCATGTAATAAATTGTTGAAGTTTTTATATTTTATTTTGAAAATATTTTGGTTAAAATGTATTTCTATTTTGATGATAAAAAAAGCTAATTATATTGTTTTTCTTTCATCTTCTTGATTACTTTCTTTTTTTAACACAACACCATATTCAATCACAAACGCCCTATTAGGTTTTCGAAAAGAAAGGATTTCTAATAAACTCCTTTTTGACTCTTATTTTTGTAGATTATTTGGTCTCCACAATAGCCCTCTCTGACATTTATGATCAAAAGTTATTAATGAGCCCTACTTCCCCAAAAAAGAAAAAGAACTCGTTCGTTCTGTCTCGAATAGAGTTTCTTATCATTCAGAAAACGTAGATAAAACCACCACTTCAGATTCTGCTGTCTGCTCAATTTTATCCGAAATAATAAGCAGGTCGCTCTATGGAGATATAGTTTTTCGGTTATAATTGCTGAAGTTTTTGGTTTATATACAATTTTAACGAATGAAACGAAGTCACGGTGAATTATATCATTTGGATGCGGGAAATTAGTAATGTACCGCTCTTCCAGTTCAAATTAAGTCTGTATTTAATTAATGACTAACGTTTTTAGTTTGTTATACCAGATGTCCCAAGTTAAGAATAAAAATAATAATATAATACTGTTTATTGCATCTCCAGTCCCGGGCCTAATACATAAATGCCGCTAGTATTATTGCAATACCCTGTTTGACAGCAGTCAACATTTCATGATGTTCTACTCATTAGATCGTGAGTTATTGTGCTAATAGTGACGCTACTTTCAATATTGCCAAAACAATCAATTTCAAGCTGCTTCTTGATGGGAAAAAATACCGTTCAAGCGCAGCAATGACTTGACAAGTGTTATAGGGACTCCGTTCTATCAGAAACAACAATAAAACGATGGTTTGATGACTTCAAACGTGGTCGTAGAGACACCGATGATGATCGAAAAGTAAAGTTGCGAGAGCTAGCTGACATCGTAAAGATATTAAAAGAACGTGTTGGCTTTATATTGCATGAGCAATTGACTATGAGAGAGCTCTGTTTAAATTGGGTGCTGCATTTGCTCATTGTTGACCAAAAACAAAAACGTGTTGATGCTTGTGAGCAGTGTTTGACCATGTTTAAACGTAACAAACCGGAATTTTTTCGTCGATATGTGACAATAGATGAAAGATGTATCCATCACTTCACTCCGGAATCAAAACGAAAGTTATCTGAGTTGACAGCAACTGGACAACCTCGTCCAAAGCGCCCGAAAGCACAACAATCAACTGGAAAGGTTATGGCCTGCGTATTTTGGGATGTACGTGGTTTAATATTCATCGACTATCTTGAAAAGGGAAATACCTTCAACAGTATAGGATTAACGAGTTGGTAATTTTAATCTTGAGGACAAATTTAGGTATCACCCAATTTTCCCAATTAATATTGATTTTATCTTAACAGCTTAAATCACTCACCCTTTTTTGCACCAAAAGAACTTTGAATGTACAAAGCGGATTAAGCATTTTCTTCGCCCTTTTTCTAACCATCTAAGATTTTAAATTCCCCACTATTTTATTGTAACTTAAACGAAAGATGGAAGATCTGTTCCTCCGTTGATAAAGCGTCTTTGTCGGAGGGCAATTTGGCTAATTGAAATATTATTCTAGAAAATTTGGTGCCTGGAAATTGGACAGACTCGGTATCATTTTCTTAGTTTTAATTGTTTTACTTATTTCCGAAAAGGCTTCTGAGATAGAGCTTGTCAAGAAATTAATTTACTGCAAGATGTTCAGAAAACTTTGCGTTGATGGAATTTTGTTTGTATAGACGGTATTCGGTAATGAGTTCCATTATGGCTTCTGATGTAATTAAAGTGCTCTTTTAGTTCATAGTTATATCATCTTCAAAAGAGATGGAACTACGTATACCAAAAAGTATTCTAAATTAATTTAAGCAAACAAATAATAAACCATTGTCAGGTTATCTAACTCGTTTAGCTTACACAAGGTAATGATCAATCTAAAGCAAATGGAACCAGCAAAAAAGTCGACCATGGGTGCGCATATTTCAGTGCGGGTAAAACAATTTCCCCTTCTTAAAAGTTCACCGATAACCACTGCTCGCCATCTGTCTTTGACAAATGCTACAATCTATAGAGTAAAAAACAAGTTTGGCGTAAATTTAGTTATGAGAAATACGAGATGTCATAGTTAAGTTTACGTTCGTCTCTGAAGGAGATAACTGGGTTATCGAAACGTGCGGCAAATAGTAAAAAGTTTATTTGTGTTGCGGTAGTGTAACTTCTGTTCGGTATTGAGTATCGCGAACGGTTTTAGAATTTCCAACTTAATAATACGTAGACGCTGCTTCCGGCGGTCATCTGCGTCTCTATTCGCTCCTACAGGATCTAGTGGAATCGAAAAGTTTGCGGGTGGAAATCAATACCGATGCAAAAAATTTTAATATGAATATTTTTTTCAACTTTGCGCTAATTTGATCGAAGAAAATGTTCATCTACGTAATTCCCCTTCTTGAGAGAAATCCGATAAAGACAATTAAAATATGTTACAATACAAGGTGCGTTCGAGTTGACGGTCAAGATGCTCCGAGCGCGCTCCGCGTCTACTTTTGCGTTTTTTTTTATGCATGGAGCATGCTCGATAGCATTCGTTTTGAAACAAAGAGAGTAGTTCGAGCTCGCTCGATGTGTCCCTAGTTTGAAGGTGGTACACGGCGAGTTTTGTCCCAACTGTCACCTGTCATAACTACATTTTGGTTGTTTTTATTTTCAAAATTACCGAAACCGAACCGAATATGGCAAACAAATTTACGGGGGCGGAACTAGCGACCTGTGGTGAGTGTGGCATCGAAGGATGGTAATTATTATTAAATTATGATGTTATGTTACTCATATACTCAAAAACAAATTCAAATCTATCACGAATACAAAACAATTCTTAGGTTAGGTTAGCAAGCTGGTGATGTCGTCTGGATTCAAACTCCATCACGGTGGATTTCACAAATGTGCTCGGAGCTCCTCTTTCATACTCGGTTCACTACTCTACTAGCTCCGCCGATCGTCAACTAGAACGCACCTACAGTAGAAACGGTGGAGCTTTACCATCATGTGACTGTTACGTCAGCAACAATATTCATATGAATCAAATCAAAACTTCTGTCAACTCAATAGAAATAATCGTTATGACTAATATTGCAAAGGTCGGCCTTTTACGAATCGGTAATAAAAGAAGATATTTAAGTTTTTTAATTGTATTTATTTTATTCATATAGTTAACATCGACATATTTATCAAAACTATCGACATACTGGGTGAATAAGTTATAAAGTCCAACATTAATATTAACCATGCTGGCTTATTGTAATATTTCGTCTCGCGACATTTTAGGTGATATGAAATGTCAAAAGTTAAGTGGATAATGTATTATATTCGTACTTACCAATGTCAAATTTAAAGAAACTATTACGTATGCCTTGTAGTTGGTCGTACGTGGTCGCGTGATGGTAAAGCTCCACCGTTTCTACTGTTTACTCCTCAATGTTTCTGGTGCGAGCTGCTGGGACATCCTGTACATTGATTTTTATTCTTAAGCTATTGATGTAATTCGTTTCTAATGGAGACAAACATGGGGTAAAACAAATATTCGCTTTTCCGGCAAATAAAAATTGCTGAATATTTTTCAGGATATGAAAGTATAACAAAAGAATTTATATATTTTTTATGGAAGTATCAGCCACAAAAGAGTCATAAACCAAGTCTTCCCTACCCTCACTTCAGCATATATATAATAAAAGCCTTTGAAGGAGAAATAAAAAAAAGGAAGGACAACAATTCAAATGCCCCTTGACAATATCGACAAAGTCTACGTGATGAATCCAGGGCAAACAACGACAGTCAGCAAAAGGACAAAGTCTTGTGATGTTTGCTGAGAAAATATCGAGAAAAACAATTTGTGAGCACCTGTTCCATTTACTTTCAACTAAACACAATTTTATTAATAAGTCGGCGTTTTTACATTTAATGACGGTGGCGGTTTTTTTGATTTTAAAATATTTTGACTAAGTACTCCGCTTCACATCACTTTGTGAAGGCTATGATTAAATATTCAAAGATTTAAATACCTAAGACAAGTCTTTAACAAGTTAAGCGGGGTTAAAGTCATTTTTTTAAATAAATATTAAACGTAAACGTTCTCAATGTGGTTTTTCAATATAACAAATAAACATTCGTGTAGAGGTGCGTTTAGATTGAGCGAAATTGTTTCGCGCAACAGTTTCGCGAGTCGCTGTCTCGGCATAACTGTTTACACGAAGCGAAACGTTTCGGGTTGACAAGCGAAAACAAGGTGAGCGGCCAGTTTGTGAGAGACAAGCATGCCGGCTGCTCCGAGTGAAGCATTTGCAATTATGATGATAATTGTGTTGAGAAAGAAAAGAAAAAGAAATAAAAGAACAGGCCGATGGTGGTCGAAAGACATATTTCGTTGGAGATTTCCATATGGAAACAGCCTCCTGAGGGATATGACAGCGGAACCTTGTGAATATTCGTTTCGAAACCAGTGACTCTGCTTTTTCTCTCCCTGGACCTCTCACTCCTATAGGAACCCATCAATGTTTTCATTTTTGCCTTTAAGGTAGCAACAGGGTACTGCAATTTTGAACTCATTTCCTTCTAAGCATCCTCTCTCTTCATGCGGTTATGGTGCACCTTATCTTTGGCATCCCATAAAAATCGGTACTTTGTATGAAGTTCAATGAGGCGAATGCTATCCTCCTGGTTCATTTTTGGCGCGAAACAGTAGAATCGGTTTACAGTACAAGAAACACGAGACGCGAGGCTTCAATACCGACTGACGAGTGGCTCACCACGAAACATACTCGCGAGAACGAACGAAACAAGTTTCGGGGTGAGTGAAACAATTTCGCGCAATCTAAACGCGCCTTTATAGCTTTTTTCTAGACACTTTTGTATTGTATGATGGGGTGACATTCACTGAGACCTAAAAGATCTATTGCGCCCCTTACTTCTACTTAGTTCCTGAGGAAAGTCTATGAGGGTAGTAGTTACTTTAGACCTATTTCCCGGAGGAATTTTGGATAAATGGGTAAATGTCCCTCTTCTATCCAATAATATTCTAGGTTCTGAATTGCTGTGCAATTCGCAAGTATGTGGATGAAGGATTCTTCTTTCACCACCGTTTTGAGTTTTTTCAGGTGCCCGATCAGGCGGCAATGTACAGTTTTACTTTGACTTTGCATTCATTTGATCTCAACGGGTTGTAGTCACCCATCAGAATCTTTGATTGTCCAAGCCCTACTAGATCTTTCCAATGGTAAGATCTTCTCTTTTCTTCGGCTTGGCCTATTTCTTCCAATGTTACATTGGGGCTGATACCGCAAAAAGTTTCCGGCCACCAAAAGGGTCTTCCAGTCCCCCTATTTGCTAGTTAATCTGCTATTTCATTTCCTTTTATTCCAGTGTGTCCTGGAATCCACAGTAAGGTTACTATATTGTTCTCGCCTAGTTCATTGAGTATTCCTAGGCACACCCACACCATTT
The DNA here is from genome assembly GCA_949126875.1 of Lochmaea capreae. NCBI lineage: Eukaryota > Metazoa > Arthropoda > Insecta > Coleoptera > Chrysomelidae > Lochmaea > Lochmaea capreae. Next base: position 3,042,883 of record OX421411.1, read on the forward strand.
TGGAACTGATTACACAAGAGCTCAATGCCTTTTGCCTTCTATATCCTTTGTAAATATTGCACTGGGCACACTTTCCTATGGCGTTAATTTCCGCTTGAAAGATACTTGGGGTTTCTCCCAAGCTTTCAGAGTGTTTGTTTCCTGTCCCAGTTTCTTCTATTGCTTTTGATCCGCCTGTGTACCATTGAATGGCATTCTTTCCAAGTCTGGTAATGGTATTTGGATCCGATTCCTTCATTCCTTCTTCTGTAACGAATTTCTTTGAAAAGTTGCACCTTTTCATCATACCATCTTGTGTCACAGGTTTTCAGATTACTAATAAGTAAGAAGTGGTTTTTTTTAATGATTCCCTTTATACTTAGTCTGTACCTCGTTCTTCCTTCAACACTTTCCACCACCATATGTAGTGGTGTGAGTTCTCAACCTCACATGTAATGTTGTGAGATTGAGAATCACTTCTATGGCTGTCGTTGGGCATGTTCTTATTGCTCCTGTAATGCATATACAGGGTAGTCTTCGAATTTTGTAGAGGTTTTCTCTCGTCGTCCATAAATGATAATAATTGGTCTCAGTATGGCAGTGTACATTCGTATTTAGATAGACTAATTCTACTATATTATGCTATTCAGCTTTAAGTTAAAGTAAAAAAATATTTTTGTCTACCAGTGAATTAAGATTACTTTTGAAACCCCCTGTATATGGAGTAGACAAAATGTTATAATAATAAAATAAAGTTTTCTTCATAATTATGTTTTAGTGCTAGAATATAACTCTTCAAATGTGATTTTATAAAAGCACAGCGACCATAATAACTCATCGCTGAATTCATCAGGACATGGAAGGTTTGAATCCTCTAAAATGTAGCTTCTTCATCTCTATCTCACTCCCGTTACAGTTCGTTCTCGGCTTCTCTCTTTAGCTATTAATAAAAGCATATTTACCCAGAAAAGCATGTTTGAACGGTGTGTTTGTATATGAATAAATTAAACCTCTCACCGTATATTTCTTGACAACGAGTGGGTCATTAAAACCAAGGGTCAACGGTCAAACAAGAATATACGTTGATTGGTTTTTTTAATATTCAAATACCTTCGTGTTCTTCGTAAGATCGTTTAATGTATTACACATGGGATTTGATTTATATTCAAAAATATCGAGTAACCGTTTTAAGAGCAAATATATCCGAAGTATAGTTAGTGAGTAGAATTAATTTGCATCGTTTTATAATTTGTCGGCGAGATAAAGAAATCTATAAGTAGAAGCAGAACCGGTTTCAGATTCATAATGTGAATTTTTAAAAAATGATTGCCAATGTATGTATATTGGGGTGATATTCACTGAGACCTAAAATAGCTATTTGTGTATCAAGAGCAGAAAGTAGTACTTTGGTAGTCGAGACAGAAAGTTGCCGGCAATCTGTCGAAAGTACCAAAAGACTTTCTGCTCTAAATACACACAGGATTTTTTCTACTATCACACCAAAATAAACTACTAGCTCTCTTTTATCTATAAATAGAATTAGGCGTGCGCCAAAGTAACTTTCTGCTTAAGAGCGCCAATAATGTCAAATTATGACAGCTCGCGGAAAGTTAGGCGTGCTTCAAAGTTACTTTCTGCTTAAGAGCGCCAGTAATGTCAAATTATGACAGCTCGCGGAAAGTTAGGCGTGCTTCAAAGTTACTTTCTGCTTAAGAGCGCCAGTAATGTCAAATTATGACAGCTCGCGGAAAGTTAGGCGTGCTTCAATGTTAATTTCTGCTTAAGAGCGCCAAAAATGTCAAATTATGACAGCTCGCGGAAAGTTAGGCGTGCTTCATAGTTACCTTCTGCTTAAGAGCGCCAGTAATGTCAAATTATGACAGCTCGCGGAAAGTTAGGCGTGCTTCAAAGTTACTTTCTGCTTAAGAGCGCCAATAATGTGAAATTATGACAGCTCGCGGAAAGTTAGGCGTGCTTCATAGTTACCTTCTGCTTAAGAGCGCCAGTAATGTCAAATTATGACAGCTCGCGGAAAGTTAGGCGTGCTTCAAAGTTACTTTCTGCTTAAGAGCGCCAATAATGTCAAATTATGACAGCTCGCGGAAAGTTAGGAGTGCTTCATAGTTACCTTCTGCTTAAGAGCGCCAGTAATGTCAAATTATGACAGCTCGCGGAAAGTTAGGCGTGCTTCAAAGTTACTTTCTGCTTAAGATCGCCAATATTGTCAAATTATGACAGCTCGCGGAAAACATCAACTTTGCAGTTGCTTTTCAAGGCACAAAAGACGACTTTCGATAGTGTTAGTAGAAAAAACCTATTGTACCTCCTTATTTGTACTCACTTCCCGAGGGAAGTCTCAAAGACTAGTATCTCCTTTAGCTTAGGTGAATATCCCTCTTCTATCCAGTAATCTCACCCAGAAAAATATTTAATTGTCTGAAACTTCTGTCAATTTGTGGATTCTTTCAGCAACTCCTCGCTTTGACCCATTATTTTCTTGTTTCAATTGCCTGTACATATTTTGTATCACTTTTTACGTAGATAGCGACATACCAAATTTCTTTCTGTCTATTGTCTCAAATCCTGCCACTTCACTTTCAGAAATTTCAGAACCAATAGTAAAATTACATCGAAACTTTGGGAACTAGATTTCCCTTTTTTTTTTTAAAATTGATTATATGCCAGCAGGCTTTTGGTTTATTTTGCGATAAAATTATTGTAGGCTATCTTTTTTGTCCCTTCAAACTTTAAATTGTATTCCTGTTTGCACTTTCGGAAAACTAGGGATTTTTTCCAGGTTCTGTAACTAGATAGACTTCAAACCCTCGTTAAACCAATCTACAGGACACTGATTTCATTTTAGGAGAAATTTTCTGGAAGCTGAAATGTTTAACGGTATTTTTACTTGTGAGAAAGTAAGCTAAAAAATTGACATATCTTCACTCTTGGTAAATATTTGACCAATTAACCTTATCTAGTGATTGTTTGAAAATATGCATGCCGGATTTAGAGAAAATATTTTTTCTAGGGAGAATATTATTAGCTTTGACTACTTCTTTAAGACGTAGAAAATGCTGTCCTCTATTTTTTTTTTAAGCCGTACTAGTACCGGGAGCACTACAGCCTGTTGGCTTATTGTACTCTACTCCCACCTTTATTCCACCCACCCAGCCTTTCCCGTATCCTCGAGTAGATGATATAGGTCAACTGGATGCATGTCATATGCTTCAGGCGGCACGTAGGCCTCTCCGAAGATTGTCTGTCTTCTTGAGTCAGACAAAATATGGGTTACGGTCTCCATACCACAAAGTCTGCAGCTCATTCAATTCTTTCTGGCATTCTTCTACCAGTCTGGCTATTTAGAGCTTCAAGGGCTGCCTGGCTGTCAGTTAATATGTTTATCCTAAGAGTGTCAGTCCTATGTTTGTTAATTCTGACACATTCTAGGACGGCATAAATCTCCGCTTGAAATACAGAGGAATGTACTCCTAGTGAGAACACCTTGTGTTCCTCATCTCACTATACACCCCTGCTCCTGCTCCCCTCCCCAGTTTTGGGATCTTGGACGCCACAGTAAAGGACCTGCCAGTTTATTTGAAAGATCATGGCCCCCAAACAAAAGCAATATTTATTTTCAGTGAAAGCGTATAGAGTACGACAGAAAATAGGTATAAAGATCCTCTCCTCTTGCAAGGACTTCCCCAGGACATGGGAGAATGATCTAAGTGCAGTCTATAGGGAAAATAATCCAGATCAAAAGATTCTCACTGGAGATACCATCTTTTTGAGATGGGCAAAGTAAAAAGCTTAACACAATTATATGCACTTTTTAAAATGTTGACCATTTACAACAGCACATGTATCCAGCCTCTTGAAGAATTGGTCAAAACTTTTTGGAATTAACTCTCCAGACATAAGGTCGAAAGCACTTTGAACGTTTATTTTTAGTTTGTCTAGGTTGTGTGGAAATGGATTCTGGCATCTTTTTATGTAAGCCTGGGGATCTTGGAGGCCACAGTAAAGGACCTGCCAGTTTATTTGAAAGATCATGGCCCCCAAACCAGAGCAATATTTATTTTCAGTGAAAGCGTATAGAGTACGACAGAAAATAGGTATAAAGATCCTCTCCTCTTGCAAGGACTTCCCCAGGACATGGGAGAATGATCTAAGTGCGGTCTATAGGGAAAATAATCCAGATCAAAAGATTCTCACTGGAGATACCATCTTTTTGAGATGGGCAAAGTGAAAAATGGAATACAATTATATATACTTTTTAAAATTTTGACCATTGACAGCAGCAGATTTATCCAGTATGTTTGAGAATTGGTCAAAACTTTTTGGAATAAATTCCCCAGACATAAGGTCGAAAGCACCATCTCAGTGACCCATGTAGTTTTCCTACAAGTTCCGAGTGCTCCCACCGGACCAGGGAATCCACATGGTAAAGTGGAACGCCCAACGTTATACCAGCTCGCCCTATCCTTTTGGCTGGAAGAAATTGATTTAGAATATTTTTGTAATTAAAGCATAATGAAAATAAACTTAGTCCAATATGCCATCTTGTTGTATTGGTAGGGAAAGGAAGGAAGGGAGGAAATTCCGTAAATTTTGTCCCTTTCAACACCACACCATACCTTGGGTTAAATATGGAACGTCAAACCCAAGCTGCTGTACAATCTTGATATATGCCAAAACAAATTATGTTTGAATATATTCGGTGAACCCGGTATCAGTGTAAGATAATAATGGATTTTACAAACTATTTGGTATTTATACCCAATCCAATTGATAAAGTTAACGATGATGTGTATAAAGTAATTGAAGCTTAAATTTAAACAGAGCAAACCCGTACCAAATGACGTGAGAGGTTTCGAAGTAGCTTTTTGTAACTCGATGTGACACTATTGCAGGTCTAAATATTCAACTATTAGGACAAAAAGAAAATTTTCAACGGTTTAAAAGTGGTACATGAGAAAACACTCGGGAGGTATAATTTCTTGCAGTAGCAACAAAGCCATGATAAATAGTTTGTTGGAAATTTATGGCGGGCCTTCTTTGGTGACACGAGCTTTTTCTCGAGCTTAAGGAATTTTGTTTCTTTTTGGGACGTTTGGAATTTTTAATGCGATCACCAGAAGTATTCGCAAAGTGGTTGCTTTTTTGAAATCCGAGTAAGTTTGCCATTGAAAATGAAATTCAAGTTGAAAAGAGCTTTTTGCTTTCATTTGGTAATACAAAAGAAATAATAAGTAGCAAGCCGCAATTGAAAAGTTTATAATGGCTAATTTTTTTTCAATTAGGCATTAATAAAATACATTTTTTTTAAAAGTCGCGTTTTTTTTTGGTATCATTATTGATGAGTCTGGTCTGTAGACCAATCGATAGGGGCCACAACTACAAAAAAAAAATTTTTCTCGCGATTCAGAAGTAGGTCTTCCGCAGTGCAGCAGAGTCGCGCGGATGCGGAACACATACTTAGTTTACCGAATTTTTTCCGGACAAACCATTGCTCGGACGAAAAGAACGCAACAGACCTTTTTTATTGAAAAACACTTCCCCTACACGGTGGTGTTTTTTATTTTTCTCTACCTCCCTCCCAGCGCAAAATACTAAAGAATTTCGAAAAAAAAAAGTTTTTTGATTTTTTTTTTGAATTTCGGAAATCGATAGACTGGTAAACTTTTTTTTATATTAATCTACATACTTTAAGGTACTTATAAAATATATTGGCCTATTCGGTAAATACACGTAGTGTCTGGGACCGGCTTAAAATATGATTTAGGTTTGAAAAGTACAAACATACCTTGTATGTTGACCAAAAATTCAATCAGATGAATAAGAGTAGATATTAATGATTAAATGTCATGCGTCGTGCTCTCTACTGTCAAAATTTTCCACCCCAAAATGACCAATCAATTCACAACGAATCAAAAACGGAATGTACGAGTTTGAGAAACAAACTTAATGTACAGCAGGATGTTTCTTTTCTTTTCTTACTTCCATAGCAAATGGAAATTTTATCAAGTAAATTGAATTTTGTGGTACGCTCATGATACAGAATTTTCCCTTTTAAGAATTTTATCGTAATAAATCCCTTATTTTTATCGCAGTAAGTTCGATCCAACATTTCTTTAAACAAGAAACATTTAAGTGAATTTATTAGAAAACAAATTAGAATAATAATGATATAAATATGTATTAAATTGCCAAAAATACTCGGCTCGAAAGGAAGACTCAACAAAATCTCTCTGGAGTAGGTCCCTTGGCCTTTCTGGTATGTATGGCAACGAAAAGACAGACTCCCTTGTAAGAAAGGGTGTTTTGCAAACAAACATCTACCTGGCCTAGAAATAGGAAGAGGGTAATATTTTATACCAGCATTTTAGAGGAATATTTATCTCACATAATTTCACATATTATTTTCATTAATTACCTTAAACAATATCTAACAAGAATCAAAAATATCTTTTTGTCTGATTTTCTCGAATTCACCTTCGACGTCGTAATTGGCATGCCAATCTCTGTAGACTTTTCGTTTTCTGTCATTAATAAGAGTCTTGTAGAGAAACCCAGCTACAGCTCCACTTATTACGGCAATCACAATTCCTCTTAACGCTCTCGCTCGTTGCAATCCATGCAGCTGCGGTTTCTTCAATCCTGCGGTCGGAGCTTTCGGCATTTCAAAAACTATCGCACTTTAATTTGACAGTAGAATTTTTTTGACGTTTACAAAACCAACGAGCTAGGAGATTTCATACACAATTATTTATTGAGTTTGTAGATTGTCTCCTTCAAAGTCTTCTTTAGCTAACTAGTTCTATTTGAGCACAAATCGTCAACAACTGTCAATTTGATATTAGTAAAATTATTATCTATCTTCAAAGTATATAATAAGTGGTTCCACAGGTAATTATTATACTGGATATGAACAAAATTAAATTAGAATTAGAATTTATGCTCCCAGCTTATTGTTTAAAAAGAACAGAGCTAACTCGAAGTTTGACAAAGACCTTATTTATCACATACCCTGTATAAGTAGAAAAAAATTAGTTAACAGCAATAAGTAATACGATTGTACGTATTCGCTTATAATAAAACTCAAAAAGGATAATTCTATTACAGACTGAAAAGGAAGACGCAGGGTAAAAGCTTTCAACTTTATCTGAATTTCTTTAATCCAAATTACAAACTAAGGCTGGACGAAATTGTATTATTTCAATATTTTGTCAGAGCAAAACAATTTTACAAATGGAAAGTATATTTTAACGAATGACAATAATGTTATTATTACATGAGTCGTGCTGCAACCAGGTACCAAAGCCAGTGGCGGATCCAGGGTACTGGTTAGGGGGGGTAATGAATATAAAAATTATCATGTAAGAAAAGTAAAATATAAATATATTATTATTTTTTCTTATTTTCTTGGGAATCAAACCACAATAATGTTTTTTTATATAAGAAAAAATAACAAGTAATGCCACAAGGAACTTATAGAAAATATATTATTATTTCCAATAGACATATAAAATAATAAAAACAAACAATAGAGTTCTATACGTCTTAAAAATGAGATTATAATATATTTTCAGTCACCATATCACTAATAAATAAAACAAATAACATTCTGCAGATGCAAAAAATCAAATAAAGCATTCCCAGGTGTTACTTTACTGGTGCATGACCAGTCATGAAACCTGTTATGATTCTCAGCTGATTTCTGCTCAGTGTTAGCAGTTCCGCTGTACATTTCAGGCATGGTTCTTTTATAAAGGTTTTCCCATGCAAAAGGGTGATTGATTAGTGTGATAAAGTTCAGTGCCTCCTTTGTCCTCCGAGTTTGAGGGGTTTATAGCTATCATCAGTCTCCACATTTTAAAATTATTTACAATCTTACAGGGTGTTCCAGAATGCTGTGCAATATCAAAGTAACATTTTTTTAAATGAAACACCCTATATTTTATCGCAAATTTGGAATCAGCTTGACCTACGCATTATAATAATATAGGGTTGTGATGTGTTCTACGGGGTATTTAAAAATTTATAACCAATTTTCCATAAAAATCGTAACAAGTTCAATACCCTGTACAATGTAAGAGAAATTCAAGAATAATAATCTGTTGCGGCCAAAGCATTTGAATAGTAGGAAAAATTCTGGAAAATTATTTATTTCGTTAATATTCATTGAATCTGATACAGGGTGAATCAAAATAAGAATACATTCTTTTCTCGGTTTTTTCAAATGGATATTTTATGTGAGAATCGAAATATCATATTATTGTCAAATATCAGTTTTTGACAAATCAATCACACCCAACTCACAATTAATTATTAAATAATTAGATATAATTAATGTTTTGCATAGAAAAATCAAAATATCTCAAGAACTAACAATTTAAGGTATAGGGAATGTTTTATAACAAAAGAAGTATGTTGATTGTACTTTTCGACACTCTTATAAAATACAGGGTGATCCATTTGAAAAAACGGAGAAAACAATGTATTCGTATTTTGATTCACCCTGTATTAGATTCAATGAATATTAACGAAATAAATATTTTCCCAGAATTTTTACTACTATTCGAACACTTTGGCCGCAACATATTTTCATTCTTGAATTTCTCTTACAATGTTCAGGGTATTGAACTTGTTACTATTTTTATGGAAAATTGGTTATAACTTTTTAAATACCACGTAGAACACATCACAACTCTATATTATTGTGATAAGGTGGTCAAGCTGATTCCAAATTTGCGATAAAATATAGGGTGTTTCATTTAAAAAAATGTAACTTTGATATGGCGCAGCATTCTGGAACACCCTGTAAGATTGTAAATAATTTAAAAATGTGGAGACTAATGATGGCCATAAACCCTCAAATTTTCAAATTGATATCTCTAAGGACAAAGGAGGCACTGAACTTTATCACACTAATGCCCTAGGACGTTTACCCACAAATTTTTATGTTGTTCTCTGATCCAGGTCTTTACAGATCCTTGTACTATAGTTTTCGGTATACCGAGAATATGTCCTGGTTCAGGCTACGTATCCTATGACCTTCTTTTTGAAAGTTCACCTTGACGTTATTCTGTTTGGCTAACGTCTTCAGTTCTTCGATGCAATCCCTAGAGGTCACTTTCTGGCTTGAGATTGCCTTAAGTGCCGCTTAAATAAATCTGACATGATATTGATCTGCTTGCCTTCGACAGCTCTCCTGTTGTTTTCTCTCGTGCATTGCAAGATTGCATATGCCTCTGCTTAAAATAAAGAGGTTTAGTTTCCCAGTGCTATAGCTGTCACTTGGTTTTTGGAGTATACTCTCGCCCCAGTACCATTTACAGTTTTAGACCCATCGGTAATAATGTGGTTTACTGCGATCTCACACATTACAAAATTTTGTTCATCCCAGTCTTTACCCAAAAAATGATACCATGGAAGCTCTTCTAATATTATTCCGTTGACCTGACAATAAAGCTGAAAAGAACTTCACACGTTAGTTAAACCAATCTCAATTCAAATAAAACTTTTAATTTAAAGTTTAATTTATCAAGTTGTCATTCTGTGATTTCTGATACGTTAAAGAAATTACTTCAAGTTTTCAGAATAAAAAACCTTTTGAGTTTTCCAGTCGCTGATCAGAAAGATAAACGATGCGGGATGTAATATTCCTCGTTCTTGGTTTGAATAATTGGATACTTTATTTGATTAAAAGCAGCGGGACGTCTAGGAAAGACTTTTAAATTTACGCTAGAGATTTCTTTTTTTAAGTTTTATTTGAATTTTTAAGAACTTTCTCCTATTTATTCAAGTCTCCTATCGTATTTGTCTGGAATAGAAAAATGCAAAGAGTTTTTTCTCAATACTTATCTTTATCACTACAAATGAGCCATTTCAGAAGTAGTCTTTATGTCAGAAAAATAGTCAGTTTAGGAGTAGTCTGGCTGTCTTTCTTTGATCTGTTTTTCAACTCACAAATCAATGGAGAAAACTTCCATTTGGAAAAAACTCTTGAATGATGTCCAAGAATATCAACAAGCTCAGGCTTCTTGTTGGCTGTACCAGCTCAGACGTACTTTCACTGAATTCCACATCTTCATAAAATGTCTCTTTAACTCCAACTTCTTCGTTCTCATATGGTGCATGTATATAAAATACTCATATTTTCTTTCTCCATATTAATTTGTAAATGACATTTTAAATGTTTCCACAAGCGTTGCATCATTTTCTAATATTATAAATCCTGTCCCAGAACTCGTGTTTGTCCTACGCTTTTAAAAAATATACGGGGTTGAGATAAAGTATGGAGCCAAGTAAATATCTTTTAAACGAAAAGAACGATATTTATGAAAATTTGCAGGTAAGTGCAATGGAACAAAATGCATTTGATGTACATTTTTTTGTTGATAATATACTTCCGGTTTAACCGGAAATGCCATCAACTTCTTTCATTTAAATGGGACACTCTATATATTTTTACAGGTTTTGAAAGAGCTTGTTATTTTGAATTCATACATACTGAGTTTAGTGTAAAAAAAATTGTAATAACGAGGAATATAGCACTTTAATCAACCTTCTTTGAATTTTTTGCATTAGAGCAAAAAACTATTTAGATAAATTAATTGATGTTGTTTGTATGCATAGTAATAAATAAACGAGTACTGTTTAGTACGTCTTTTATTCTCCAAGTGTCAAATTCTAATTGACGGAAATAAATTTTACAATTTAGAATGGTTCAATTAAGTGAAAAAGAGCGTATTGAAATTTTACTGATGATCGGTTATGGTGATCGTGTTGGAACTCATGAAGAAGTTTGTCATGTTTTTAATAATTTGCATCCGGAGAGAAATCCTATATCACGCTCAACAGTAACTAAAACATTACAACGTTTTAATACAACTGGGATGGTAAAAAATTTGCTAAAACCTGGAAGACTGCGGACTGCAACGAACGAAACTGTTAAACAAAATATTGCAATCGATTTAGAAGAATCACCTCAAACTTCCACCACAAATTTGGCACTAAACCATGGTATCAGTCGACGTTCTGTAGGAAAGATATTAAAAAGTGAAAAGTATCATCCGTATAAGGTACAGTTGGTTCAAGAATTGTCAGATTGTTAGATTTTGACCGACAGCTGGAATTTTGCGAACGGCTAATGGACATCTGTAATCTCGACGACAATTTTGCTTCCAACATAGTTTTTTTCCGATGAGGCAACTTTTTGTTCAAATGGAACAGTTAATCGCCATAACTCAAGGTATTGGTCAAATGAGAATCCTCATTGGATTCATGAAGCATATACCCAGCATCCAGAGAAGTTAAGTTTGAATGGGAATTGTCGAAAATAGGCTTATAGGCCCATTTTTTATCGACGGAAACTTGATTGGTGACAAGTATTTGGATCTACTAAATAACGAAATTATTCCTGCACTTCAACAGAATGGGCAATTACCACACAATGTTTGGTTTCAACAAGATGGAGCACCCTCCCCACTATGATAGACGGGTTAGGGATTTTCTGGTAGCGAATTTTCCAAATCGATGGATTGGACGTAGAGGATTCATAGAGTGGCCTGCTCGTTCTCGGGATCTTACCCCGTTGGATTTTTTTCTTTGGGGTTATCTAAAATCACGTGTTTACGTTAGACGACCAACAAACTTACAGGAATTGAGACAAAGAATTATTGATGAATGTCAACAAATACGTGGAGAAGTCTTGGAAAAAGTGACTCAAGAATTTGTTAATAGGATGGCATATTGTCGGCAAGTAAACGGCGAGCATTTTGAACATTTGAAGTCATTTTGTTTCTCATTATTCTAAAATAATGAAATGTACACCTATTGTACAACTAACAGTGAGTTATTCCTCGTTTTTACAAAATTTTTTACACTAAACTCAGTATGTATGAATTCAAAATAACAAGCTCTTTCAAAATCTGTAAAAATATTTAGGGTGTCCCATTTAAATTAAACCGGAAGTATATTATTAACAAAAAAATGTACATCAGATGCATTTTGTTCCATTGCACTTACCTGCAAAATTTTCATAAATGTCGTTCTTTTCGTTTAAAAGATATTTAGTTGGTTCCATACTTTATCCGAACCCCGTATGTATATGTATGAAATTTAATCTACACCTTCGCTACCCACATTATTCCCCGTTTATGAAATACGATTCTATTGGATCGGAGTAATGAATTCATATAGATGTTAATTATAAATTTAATACATTGACGTAAGATATGAGACTATAAACTGCTTGGATTCGGAAATTTGAAGATTCTAATTAGAATTTTCCTCTCTCCTCAAAGAGAATATGTTGCAATATTGGGACTAGATTCTCAGAAGTTGCGTAACGAGTAGTTTAGGGTTGTGCACTTTGTAAATTATTAGTTTCAATAAGAAAAACGGGATACTGACTGTTGCATGACAAATTTTACATGAAATATGCTGTTTTTAAAAACACAAATTTTATTTTTCAACTTTTCTGATAAAAGTTCTGAAAGACTATAAAGTGATACACTGAAAGCATTGGGAAAACAACTGCTTGTGAATATAAACTGCTGAATTCACAGTCAGATAACGATCTTGTGCGGAAGTGGTTACCCCCGGTCGTCCACTTCTAGGTCCTTTTCTCAAGTTTCCAGTTGCTCGATATCTAAGGAGTTGCCGTGAAACGATACTTTCACTGACTTTGTGAACTTTCATAACTTTTGTGGAGCAGTTCTGAAAGTTCCTTGGTGACATTATTATGTTTCTAAACTAACTTAAGGTCCTTCAATGAAATATTTCAATCCTTAATCCATCATCCTCATCCCTATCAAACGCTACAACAATTGAGGAAACAATTAAAAACTTTGGGAAGCTTCGAAGTATAAAAAGTGTCATCAACTCGCTACAAAAAGTGAGTCCAGTGATTGAGGGGCGTCAAAATACAACCGTCAAAACCGCATAATTCTAATCTCATTATTTTCTTCTACAGTTATTGAGAAAAATAATTTGCGGAAACGTTTTTATTACCAAATAATTAACAGGAACAAATAATTTTTATTTAATGAGATGTACAAATTCTCTTCCTTCTTCTATTTGACAGTATCCAAGTATTCTATTTCTCAGTTCATCCAGATTATCAGGTTTTGTCTTGAACACAATTTTTTTCAGATATTCCCAGAAGATATAGTCTAAAGGCTATAAATTAGGCGATCTGACTGGCCACTCAATTGTGCCCCTTCTGCCAATCCAGTCGGACTTTTTTTTGCAACTTGTAGGTATTCACGGGTAGATTACTCTCTGAAAATATGTCCTCCGCGAAATTTGCGGAAGGGGCTGAAAAATGGCCAATAATTCCAAAAATTGAGTTTTCCGCCGATATCTCCGGAAATATGACACTTAGAGAAGTGGGGTTTTGCTAGGAATGGAGAGCAGTTTATTATCTACAAAAATGATTCTTATTATTTTGGTCAAAAGTTTAACCGTTTTCGAGATAAACGGGCCCAAGCGTACCTTGGATTTCGAGCTGCTGCGCGGCGTCTCCGGGAGCACGCTTCGTGAATGTAGGCATGGGAGGGCGGGCAAATTGGCCCATAACTTGAGTAAAAATGAATCTTTTTTCATGATTCAAAGTGCATATAAAAGGAGGGACCTGTACCTATAAATCGTGTAACTTTTTCGCTTTTTTTATTTTGCAGGAATATTGAAAAAGCTGGCCAAACTTTATTTTTCCTGAATATTTGACCGCCCTTATCAATCCGTTCATATTTTTTAAATTAAGCGTAGTTTTACCGAAACCTTTTGGATAATGGGTGTTTTCGAGGGGCAATAGTTTTAATGAAAAAACTTTCGAAGGACCACTCGAGCAATAGCTCAAGAAAAATGGAAGCTGAGTTAGGGCTGTAAATTATCCACAGTGTTTGAAACAAAATGATTCAAACATAACAACAAAAAAAACGATATATATATGTAGCAACGAAAAAACTGGAAAGCGACTTACCGGTACTTTATCTTCTCTCCTGCAATGCTGGCCAGCTCAGAGGATGTTGTAGTTCACGAGGTATTCCCACAGTTCACCGCGGATTCGAATTGCTAGTCTTACTTACACTAAATTAACTGAATTAACTAAATTGTCCATAAAAATGGCGTTTTTAACACATACGGCGATATTCGATCGTACTGCTCGTACCTAGGTCTCTGGAGGTACTACTTTTTGTTTTATGCGCACAATCGTGGTCGCTTAAATATTCCTTTGCCTTTCGTTGCTATTGAAAAATTCGCTGCATTTGAAATAACTTAAACTGCGGCTGTGGTAAATTTACAGCGATTATAATATATGAGAAATTACCTAATTAAGTATTTAAAACGCCTTCCAAAATATATTTACAAAATAAAAATAAACTATTAATTCTAGGTTATGAAACTTGTTCATTTCAGCCCACCAAAAATGGGTTCATTTTTAACAAAATGATAACTATTTTTCTACATCCCTTCATCTGAATCAATGGGAAGGGGGCATAATTTGATAAGCGGTCTTTTGAAACTACCCGACATAGTTTGAACAGTCGCCACCCTAACATGACCATCCGGTCCTTTAAATATTTCAGTTATGCGCCCAACGCGCCATTGCAGTGGCGGTAATAGCTCATCTTTGATGAGAACAAGCGTTCCCATCTTAGGCTCTTTGCAAGGTTCTAACCACTTGTTTCTTACCTGGAGGGAACTCAAATATTCTCTACTCCATCGACGCCAGAAGTCAGCTTGAGTGCGTTGCATGAGATTCCATCGAGTTAAGCGATTTTCATTTTGTTGAAGAAAATCCTCATCAGGGACAGAAATTAAAGGACCTTGCGTCAGAAAGTGTCCGGGTGTTAGAACCTGCAAATCATGTGGATCTGATGATTGCGGAGTTAGTGGACGCGAATTTAGTATCGCCTCTATTTGGCACAGAACCGTATAAAGTTCTTCATAAGTAAAAATTTGTTCACCTATGGTGCGTACTAAGTGGTGTTTCACGGATTTTATCCCTGATTCCCAAATACCCCCGAAGTGGGGGGCTGAGGGTGGTATAAAATTCCAAGCGATTGCTTCCTTTGTACAAGCTTTTTGGGCAAGCGATAACAGTTCTTTATTTGATTTAACGAAATTGGTACCGTTGTCAGAAAATAGTTGTTTGACGCAACCTCGGCGCGCGACGAACCGACGAAGTGCGGCTAAAAATGCTGCGGAGGTAAGATCGGAAACTAGCTCAATATGGATAGCTTTTGAAACTAGGCAAACAAATAGACAGATGTATGCTTTTTGAGTCTTTACTCCTCTATGTTTGCTGAGCGTTATAGATATGGCACCACTAAAATCTACCCCGCTAAATAGAAACGGCTTCTGGGGTATTATTCGATAAGAAGGCAGTTGGCCCATAATTTGTGTATACGCTTGAGGTTTAACCCTATAACAACGAACACATCTGGATAAAACTGTTTTAATGAGTCTCTTAGCGTTTAAAATCCAAAAAGTTTGTGTTATTAAATATTGAACGGTTTGAACACCAACATGTAAATATTTTGTGTGCATATATTCAACATATAAAAATGCAAGTCGGCTTTCACGCGGCAAGATAATTGGATGCTTTTGACTATAAGAAATAGCAGCTTGTTGAATTCGACCACCGACTCTAAGAAGTCCTTCTTTATCAAGAATTGGACATAATTTTTGTATCGGTTTGATACATTTCGCATTATTTTTAATATTTTCGATTATATCCGTAAAATATTTGTTTTGTTCATACTTGGCCAAGCATTTTAACGCAGAAAAAAGATCGGAGAAATCAATATTGCTCAATTTTCTTTCTTGTTTGGGTACTCTTGAGTTATTAATAAAGCGCAGAACTCTCGCCAGACAAAACTGAGTTGTGCAAAAATCTGAATTATTCTTTAACAATACATCCAAGAAATTTTCATTTTCACCTTTACTTTGTATAGCAGTTAACGCAACATGTTTGCGTGTTTCTGATTCTAGATACTCAGAGCTTTTCAAAAATTTATTTTTTACTGGCCATCTATCTAAGGACGTTTGTAAAAAATCTGGCGCAGCCCACCATAGAGGATGGTGCAAAAGGTCACTTGGTGAGCAGCCGCGACTTGCGACATCCGCGGGATTTAAGTGAGTAGGCACATAAAACCAACATTCAGGACCAACATTTTCCTGAATTGAAGAGACGCGATTCGCGATAAATGATTTCCATTTACTTGGATGCGATTTCACCCAGTGCAATACGACCATTGCATCCGAGAAAGCATAAATATTATTTATTTTAATTTTCATTGAGAACGTTTCATACGTATATCTCAACATTTCAGAAAGAAGGGTAGCGGCTAAAAGTTCAATCCTAGGAATACTTAAGACTTTTTTAGAAGGAGCGATTCGACTTTTTGAGATAACGAAATAAACAAAGTATTCATTACGACGAAAAACTCGTAAATAAATAACACAAGCATATCCCAGTTCGCTGCCATCAGCAAATCCACAAATATCTATAAATTCTGCATTGGTAATGTCTATATGACGAGGTAAACGAAAATCCTCTAACCATTTAAATTCACTTTTATAACACTCCCATTGACGTACAATGGTGGTACTTGGAGTTTGATCCCAAGATATGCCGGATTGCCACATTTGTTGAATTAGGTATTTTAGGGTAAAAGTTACCGGGGTTAAATAACCATGGGGATCGTAGCAGCGGGCAAGGAAGGACAAAAGAGTTCTTTTTGAACATTTTCCTTCACCAGGCCTTACATTGAAACGAAATTCATCTGCCGAAGGGTGCCAACATAGACCTAAAACTTTTGTGATATCATCAGAATCCATTGAAAGTGCCGCAGGATTTACTAAAGAAGGATCTACAAGTGAAAGAACTTCGGTTTTATTACTAGACCATTTATGTAATTTAAGACCAGCCTTTTCTAGCAAAAGCGTGAGTTCCTTTTGCAAACTTAGAGCTTCCTCTACGGAAAAACACGAAGTCGTGACATCATCAATGTATGTGTCATTTAGGATTACATTAGCGGCGCGAGGGAAATTTTCGTACTCGGATTCAGCTAAGTGCTGAAGAACGCGTAAAGCCAAATATGGTGAACAATTGACACCATACGTAACAGTGTTTAATTTATAAACAGAAACTGGGTCAGTGGGATTAAATCGCCAAAATATCTTTTGATATTTTTGATGCGCCGGCGTTACTTTGATTCCGCGATACATTTTTTGTATGTCACAGGTTAACGTAACTGGATTAATGCGAAAATTCAACAAAATTTGAACTATGTCCTTTTGTAATTTAGGCCCTGGTAATAAAATCTGATTAAGCGAAATATTGGAAATGGGATCGGGAACACTGGCATTGAAGACTACACGTAACTTGGTAGTAAGAGCTTCATTTTTTATTACTGCGAAATGAGGTATATAATAACTATCTAATTCGTTTTGTATATCGACTTCCATGTGGTTAAGATCGAGATATTCTTTCATAAATTTAGAATATTCCAAATACAAAGTTTCATCTCTCAATAACCTTTTTTCCAGAGACAAAAAACGACTAAGGGCAATTTGTTTCATACCTGGAAACTGGGGTGAATTGATACCAATCTCTCTAAAAGGTAACGAGACCACATATCGGCCATCATTATCACGCGACCAAGTTTCTTGGAAATAATTTTCACATATTTCATCCTCAGGTTTTAAAGATGTTTTCTGCGGAACCGTGTCGATCTCCCAAAATTTGGAAACTAAATTGGAGAGCAGGTCATTTTCATTCTGACAAAATAAAGCGTTAATTGGGGGGTCTGGACATAAGGGTTGATTTAAGGAGCGATTAATTGGTCCCATTAGAATAAATCCAAAAATAGTATTCATAGCAAACGGGTGATTCGGGTTTGAGCTAATTAATTTTTCCCCTTGAATTATTAATGGGTATAAATCCATACCAATTAATAAATGAATAGGAGCAGGAGTATTAAAAGTTGGATCGGCCAAGGGTAAGTTTTTGACAAAATGCCAAGTATCAATATTTATTTGTTCAGAGGGTAAATTAGTACATACTTTTGGCACAACCAGAGCATGTGTTGATACAAAAGTATTAGGGTTTTGAATGCTGCATATATTTAAAAAAATTGTACCAAGATCTGATGTCATACTATTTCCTCCAATACCTTGAATTTTTGAGTGACAAGATTTCCTAGGCAGTCCTAACTGTTGAGCCAATTTTAAACTACAAAAAGGACTTTCTGAACCACTATCTAAAATAGCTTTTACTTTTTGAAAACTACCACGAATGTCCTGGATTTGAACCTGCACGGTAGACAATAACGTTTTTGATTGAGCAGTAGTAAAACCACAATGAGTATTAGTTTGCATAAAGTTACTTTCCGAAGTATTGCGCGAAGGTGCGGAAATTTCCGGTTGATTATCAGACGGTGTATGTTGGTTGGGCGAATTTTGAACTGCATAAAATGAAGGAGTGATACCTTGTTGTGCGAGATTAATGGAACTATTATTGCTTGACTGATGCGGCAAATGATTTTGTAGCGAAAAACTTGACGCAGACGTCATGGAGGGTTGCTGACAATTTTGTGGCAAGAGAGCCGAAGAATGAGTAGGGATATGATTTGGAATTTGTTGAGAAAAATTAACGTTAGAATTTATTTGGGGATATTGTGAATTATTATTATTAGAGTTGCGATCTACATGAATTAGAGAATGATGTCTTTTATTTCCTGGGCAAAAGCGACAGGAGCGTGAGCTTTGACATGAGCTTGTATCGTGTAAAAAACTCAAACAATTTAAACAAAGTTTTTTTTGTTTTGCGAAAGTGAAGCGCTCGTATGCAGGTTTATTTTTAAAGACAGTACAGAAATAAATTGAGTGCGAGTTATCACCACAAACGATACATTTGAGATGAGTGTGATTGCTATGGACTGGTTGCGTACTTAATAAAGTTTTAGTGTGATATCCATTATTACTTTTATTGTTTGTATACATATTTTTATAAATTTTGGGCTTATTTTTAGATTGAAGTGAATAAAGGGAATGACACTGTGCCTCAAGAAAATCGAAGATTTCTTGATATTTAGGCATCTCGTTGGCCTTTTGATTGGCGAGCTCAAAGCGGGAAAGTAGCACTTCCGGTAACTTATCTAATAAAATATTCGCGAGTGGAAAACACCATTGGGATGGATCGTAATCAAGAGTTTTAAGTGCCTCGATATTTTCAGAAAATACATCTAAAAGTGTGCGCAGAGTTTCGGGATTTTCATCTCTTATTGGAGGAAAATTAAATAGCGATCGCCAGTAGGTTTGAGCAGATAACCGTGGATTATGGTAGCGTTTAAGTAATGCATTATAAGCGATTATATAATTTGCATCATTTATTGGTAAATGCTTAACAACATTTAGCGGCGGCCCTTTTAGGTACGACAGAAGTAAATTAAATTTAGCGTGTGTAGGAATATTTGGATTATTGTGTATAGAACTATTATACATATCAATAAATGTGGGAAACTTCGTAAGATCACCATGAAATTCTACTATACGTAACCTAGGCATTAGCGAAGCGATAAAGCGATCAGGATCGGAAACATTTGAACTTTGAGGTGAAGTGACTTGTGCAGCAGACTGCGTTTCTGGTTTAGTCTCAAAAATTTGTGTTCCAATGTTTTTGACTTCGTAATAAGCATCCTCAAAATTTTGAAGAAAAGGAGTTTCTTCGTCAAATCTTTCTAGATTTTGTGCATAAGCCTCAAACAATTGATTTTGATATATAAGAAAATTTTGTTTAATATCGTCAATATCTAGAATTCTAACCTGTAATAGCGATCTTTTGCTTTCATCATCAACACAGTCTTTAGCTAATTGATGCAGCCATTTCATTCGATTAATGTGTACATTGCGAAGCGCTTCAATCTTCTTTAATTGAGCCGACATCCTGATATTTTGGAAAAATGTTTCTATCTCAGGTGAGCGAGTATTAGCAATTTTGAAAGTTTGATTTTAATTGATTGAAATGTAAACAAACGGTGATGTACCAAGATAAGAACTAGAATTATTAATAATTGTAAATTCAGAGAAAGTGGGAGTAGTATGTCTAATTACTATGCGCGTTCGAAACTTATAATTTTTACACCTTGATGGCCTGAAATACTCAAATTTAATGGAGGTCAAGCGAGACTAATAATTAAAAAATTATGAAATTATAAATTCACCTAAAAATGTATATATATTTTTTTGGAATGCGTTCGAAACACCGTATTTTAAGATGTTCTGGATCCGGCTCGAAGGACCAATGTTTTCGAGGGGCAATAGTTTTAATGAAAAAACTTTCGAAGGACCACTCGAGCAATAGCTCAAGAAAAATGGAAGCTGAGTTAGGGCTGTAAATTATCCACAGTGTTTGAAACAAAATGATTCAAACATAACAACAAAAAAAACGATATATATATGTAGCAACGAAAAAACTGGAAAGCGACTTACCGGTACTTTATCTTCTCTCCTGCAATGCTGGCCAGCTCAGAGGATGTTGTAGTTCACGAGGTATTCCCACAGTTCACCGCGGATTCGAATTGCTAGTCTTACTTACACTAAATTAACTGAATTAACTAAATTGTCCATAAAAATGGCGTTTTTAACACATACGGCGATATTCGATCGTACTGCTCGTACCTAGGTCTCTGGAGGTACTACTTTTTGTTTTATGCGCACAATCGTGGTCGCTTAAATATTCCTTTGCCTTTCGTTGCTATTGAAAAATTCGCTGCATTTGAAATAACTTAAACTGCGGCTGTGGTAAATTTACAGCGATTATAATATATGAGAAATTACCTAATTAAGTATTTAAAACGCCTTCCAAAATATATTTACAAAATAAAAATAAACTATTAATTCTAGGTTATGAAACTTGTTCAATGGGACTTTGATAGGTGGTGAATGTATTCCGAAAAAATGAATAAATAATGTTTGTGTATTTTTATAAACAACATGTTTTTCTTGGGACGTTTTTTTTTGATTTCCGGAATTTTCTGAAAATTCTCGGGTCTACCGCAAATTGATTGGCAATATCGGTCTTTAATGCACACCATTGGAAAGCTGAAAATGTCCTCTTTTCGATGGTTTTTAAAATTTTTGGCTGAGTTTTTTAGTTTTCCGGAAAATTTTTGCAAGGCTTTTTTTGCAAGAAATATTGATCCAGGGACAAAAATGATGGGGACCATTTTTGTAGGTAATGAACTGTACTTCATTTCTAGCAAAACCCCACTTCTTTAAGTAGCATATTTCGGGAGATATCGTCCAAAAACTGAATTTTCGGGATCATGGGCCATTTTCCAGCCCCTTCCGTAAATCCCGCGAAGAGTAATTTACACATGAATACCTACAAGTTGCAAAAAAAAAAAAGTCCGATAATAATGAGATGAACAGGTTGGTGCCTTTATTTACTGGACTAAATGGTCCGATAACAGTGGTGACGATATTACTTGCCTAAACATTAACTTTTGAAGGTCTTTGCGTTCTATGTTCCCGCATCCACCTAGGCTAGTATCACTCCAATATCTACAAGTGTGGCGATTAACTGTACCATTTAATATAAACGTGGCTTCATCGGAAAATACTATCTTACTTGTAAAATGAGGCACTGCATCAACCTTTTGCATCATAGTTTCACAAAATTATATTCGGCGGACATAATCATATTTAGATAATTCTTGTAATGAAACGTATTCTTCTTAATAATGTTACAGACGGATCCTACACTAACATCATGTTCTAATGCTGTTTTCCGAATGGATGTAAAAGGATTTTCTACAAAACTTTGCATAACGTCCAAGGATTTTTCATCATTACGGCCTTTTTTCGCCCAGTTTTAGAACGATTTTTAGTTGAACCCACTTCACAATCCTACAAACTGCAGTTTTGGTAATTTGGTTGCGATTTGGATACTTCTCCTTAAATAAGCGAGCTACCTCATCATTTGTTAACAAACTTAAATTTTAAAAGCAACTATTTACAATAAACACCTTTCACTAATGACAATAAGGAATAATTAATGACCCAAAAACGTACTGGATTTTAATGGTTTCTTATTTATCTTTATCTTTTTCCTTTCAATATTATTTCTTTTATCTTATCCTTACTAGTTTGTCCTATATATGTTCCTGAAGCTTGGTACAATTAAAAAACTTGTAATTTTTGATTCTCAAGTGTTTATAATAAAATTGTTCTTAATTTTCTTTCCCCACTCGCATATATGTCGTTTTGTCTTCATTTATTTGTAGCTCGAATATCTGTGCCTCTGCGACTAGCTTCTCTACTGCTTTGATAAGACTTTTCTTTGTTCCAGCCAAGATGTTAAGGTCGTTGGTATAAGCAATTAAAATGTTTTTAATTAAGCATCACGTTGCAATGATTAAATCATCTCGTTAAGACTAGTCGAGTCAGCTTAAACAACAGTTTCAAATTTAATGTGTATTTGATTGAATCTACATGATTATAATAATAAGTAGATTAAACCAATTCTATGATGTGGACAGTGGGAACAGCACAAACCTACTGGCACTCAGCAAGTTTTAATGGATTGAAAGGCTAATTCGCAAGTTAAATTTCAAACTAATATAACTTTAGTTGGAAATTTCATAGTCACAGTCGTTAAATCAATTTTTGATCCGTCTCATTAGTGTCACTCCCTACATAACGAACTAACTTTGAGCTTAGCTACTTTTCAAACTGTAATACACGATTCGGCTGGATTGTAAGTAAGTTATTCAACACATGTTTTCACAAGCGGAACTTTGTTTATGAACATACGGTAGTTAAAAACAGTAATCTGCATTTTTTTTAATACACATATAAGTGGTTTAGTATCGTTGAACACGGAGTATTCCAGATAATTATTTCGAAGGTAACTAAATGATTTTTTAGTCCAAATACATTTTTGCTATTTTAATATGATTAGTGAGTCTAACATTTCGTTGAAACTTGAAAAATTACGCCAATATTATTGAGAGATTAGTTTTTTTTTCACTGAACCCAGCGAACTGTATCTGTTTACCTTTACCAAGCGACGGCAAAAGCAGATACCATTATCGGAACAGCAATTCGCTTTGTTATTTACTGTAATGTGCTCAATAATTTTGAATGCTTTTCAAATGCATTTCATTCCTGGCTAGTCAGCAATATATAATTTATTTTCGTCAGGGGATGTTTCAGTTTTGATCAAATTGGGTTTACATTTATAAATTTGGTTGAACAGCTCCACCAAGAGTCGTATTTATATGAAAGACAAAGAATAGTATGCTTTGATTCAGTTCCCATAGGGCGCGTAGATCAGTCTAAACATCAGTTATCATTAAGACGAGTTTAAGTGTTTGATACAACGCGCCCTTAGACTTACAAAAGTTTTCGTCAGTCTATGGAACAACCAAAAAAAATTCCACTCATTGGTGACTCAAGTACCCGACAAACGGTCCTTTGAACTTTTTTTTGGGCTGTTCCATTTAAATATTTAAAAATATGACTTCGTATAAACATCTGACAGGTCTAAGACTGCATTAACTGGTCCCGAACCAGTATTTGGGATATCTAAAACTGCTGCACGTGGCTGTATATCTCGGTGGACTAAAATTAAACATCAGTCGTACTGGAGACAAGTGCCAAAACAGGAACACAGCAAATTCCTGGTCAAAAAAACCCTAGGAGACACTGACTAACGAAATAGTAGCAGGAGCAAGAATAATAATAGTGACGGGTTTACTCACCGGTCACTGTAACCTAAGAAAGCACTTGCACACAATCGGTATATATAGGGAGGAACCTATCTGTCGGTTGTGTATGGAAGAGGAGGAAACAGCCTCTCACATTATCTTTGATTGTGAAGCATTATTTCATTGGAGATATAGACTCCTAGGACTAAAACATCCAAGTGAGGATTTCTCCAAGAAGGACCTAGTGAAAAGACTGTAGAGTCTGATAAGCCTAAAGGCTGGGGTGCGGAGAACTCTAACTGGTGGTGCTGAACCAACCAACCAATCAATCAATCAATGGAGCTAGTGGAAAACTGTAGAAGGAGATGACTGTATCTTATGGAAACTGGAACCTTATACCACGAAGCTCAATTTTAATTTCTGGAAAAGTGGAAAAGTTGTTAGGACTTTTTCTTTCTTAAAAAATTCCATCGTTTTTCGGGCTGTGTGAGAACTTGCATTGTGCTGGTCGAGGATCATTTGTTGTTACATGACTCGCATTTGAGACAAATGACTTTCTGCGTTGAACCGGTTTAGAGTTTTTGACTTTTAACTTTTTTACTATCAATTTAGTTTAGTAGCGTTTAGTTAACTAAAATGATTTTGACAAAAGATATAATATGTTGACACGAGCCAACTATATTGTTATATTTTTTCGACTTATTTGCTGGTTAAATTTGTTGAAAATCGGTAGATGGTAATTATAATATAAGTTAGGGTTGAATTAAATTGTGCTATGTCAATAAATGCACACTGTAGTCATAGTAGCGGGAGCGATTGACAAATTAATTGATTAATACTTCGCCAAGGGTAGAAGTATTTACCCAACATTGGAGTTTCTCTATTAATTTATTGAATTGATAGATGGATCCCGATTGTATTCTGTACATATCTACAAAGCTAAATTATATTAAATACAGTCCAAACGATTTTATAATTGCGTTGTATTGGTGGGAGAAATAATAGTTTGGACAATCATGATGAATTCAATTTATCAAAAGTTGAACTGGCAGTTTTAAAAAGCGAAAAGTTCAATACCGTTTAGAAATGTAGATAGATGGAATAATTGAAAAAATATGAATTTTATGACGTTAAATCCAAATTGATATTATTTTCATAACAAAAATTGTACATTTGATCATACCTTTTATATTTCTTTTTCTTTTTACAATCTAAATGCGTATCTGTACTTTGAGTTCATTAATAGTTTGTGGTATATTTATGTACACTTAATCTTTCACGCATCTCCGTAAAAAGAAATCGAGAGTAGTTGAATCAGTGGTCTTCGGTGTCTACTTAATTGCTCCTCTTCAACCTATCCATCTAACGCCACGGTAGATAACTATATTATCCTGAGATAGGTTAAGGGGTACGACATGAGCAAAGGTAACCACATTGCTGATTCTTCAGCCAAGGAAGCGGCTGGACTGGGAATTCTTGGACCCGGCGACACCTATGGCCTGACGAATTCCACAATTGCGGAACTAGCTAAACGTTTCACCCTTGCTCAATCTCTAAAGAGATAGGATGAAATCAAGGGATGCAGTCTTGCCAGGATCACCATGGGCGACCCTGGGAAGCTGGAGTCGAAAAAATATTTGGCGATGACCAAGAAAAACCTACGTTTAACGGTAGGATTTCTGACTGGCCACTGTCAATTAAGGAAACAGCTCCATACAATGGGGTTAGGGGACACACTTCAATGCAGGATGTGTGAACAGGAAGATGAATCTGTCAGGCATGTCTTATGCGAGTGCCCGGAGTTATCGTCAAAGAGAGGTGAGCCTTGGCCTACACCTGCCGATTTAAAGGAGATGTCCTAGTGATCTGTCCACCTTCTTGGAAAGGACGGGATGGACGATGACCTAGGAAGACAACTCCTCGGGTGGATGTACAATGGGTCACATGTGGCCTAAGTGCTGTGGGCCCAGCTTCCACCCTACTCTACAGATACAGAACCCATCCATCGATTTGGAAAGACGTTGTCCAAGTAGTTTCCCACCAAGACTACGATGGCGTACCATTTTTTTTCTAATTGGAGCCAACCCTTCACCGGCACTACCTCAGCCTCTTGGGCTTATTGTGGATTCTCCTAATGTTCTGACTACAGTCTATTCAGCCAATCCGTTCCCTGTATTAGCTCATACAGGTTCTTTACTGGTTGTTTGTAGAAGTCTTCTAGAGTCATTTGGGGTCTTCCATATAGTTTTTGCCTCCTGTGATCCAGCGTCTCACAGTTGCATAATATGTGCAGAGCGGTTTCGGTATTTTTGTTTGCATCTTCTGCATGTAAGGTCTCCGTTATACAGCCCTCTTTTGATCAGTTGCTCCTTTGTGGGAGAGTGTCCCGAAAGAAGCCCCGTTATGGTGCGTAGTTTGTTCCTGCTCATTGAGAGCAGTGCTTTCGCTACTTTTTCTGATGGTTCTTTTATAAATTTCTTCCCATGTGTTTGCCTGGGCGTATTCTTCCAGTGTGCAGTGGAGCAACTGGGGATGCCCACAGATGGTTCGGGTCCGTTCATCAGTGTTGACGATCCTGCTCTTGCTAGTTCGTCAGCTTTTTCATTGCCAGCGATTCCTTTGTGACCTGGAACCCACTCCCGCACTGTTCCGAGTCGCTAGTCTTCTAAGTTCTTCGTCACATTCCCATACCAGCCGAGATATTACCTTAGAGCTCTGAAGTGCTTTAAGGGCAGCTTGACTGTCACTAGCGTACCATCTTGTTGTAATAACAAGTTATTTATGTTTGGGAACAACCGGTTGAATTCAGGGAGCAAAAAGTTCTTCTTTAAGAAACTGTTGAGGTTTCTATGAAAAAGTATGGTCTCCTATTTCTATTACTCCGCACATTCACTTTCTCTCTGTAACGTTAAAATCTGACGATTCAAATTACTGTTGGGGGAGTATGTAGATTCGTAAGAAAGGAGTTTTTTTTAAACGTCTCTTATTTTGTCCATTAGAATTTCACCAAATTCAACACTTCCATCAAAACCTTCTTCCATTACCTCTTGCACTGAATTTACTCTACAAGGATGCTATTTCTCCTTTTTCAGCGTTCCAAGAACTGTTTGATGGTCAAATTTATTGTCTAGCACTGAACTGGTTTGGGGATTATCTTCAAAGGCTAGCAGAACATCTAGTAGTGGACTTTGGGGTATTTAGTATTATCATCACGATACGATGAAAACTTAATGAATTAGCCAAAATTTAAACGGCGAAGCGAATTTTATACCATCTGCTCGGTTTTCGTGCCACACGCCCGCTGACTTCTAGTTCCTTCTGCCGAGGGTTTTCCGACCTGCTACTTTTCTGCCACTATCGCACCGCTCTTCCTTGAGGCCCAAAGAATGTACGGAAAAAAGTTTTTCACGTGTACCTTATCGGTTTTTTCATGGGAATTTTCAACGACTTTGAATCATCTCTGTCGAGGGTTTTCCGACCTGCTAACTTTCTGCCACTGTTACACCGCTCTCAGTCAAGGTCTCAACAATGCCTGAAACAAATTTCACGCGTGAACCTTATCGGTTTTTCAGGCAAGTTTTTCCGACGTGAAAAACTGGCGCCATTTACATATCCGGCCTATGGAAACTGGCATTTCGCGATGGGTTAATGTTTTTACAATCATTTATTAACTCAACTGTCGTGTACCTGATCGATACTGTTTTATGTAGCTAGCTCTTGGACTAAATCTCATCAACCACCTGACAACAACAATAATGTTGAACTTCAATGAAATAAATTTAATAAGGTGACTTTTTAATGTCAATGACATCCTTTACCAGATGTTGGGTGTCAATAAATACATCATAACAAAAAATTGGAAATATATTTCGGAAAATCTGTCCAATTATTTTCACTGTACTGCGACTCTCTTGCGATATACATAACTACTGAAAATCTTACAAAGTTCAGTATTTATTGATTCCACAATAAATTTGTTTTGTATTGCTACATCAAGGAAAAATTTTTTCCTTATTTTTACTCTTCTACTCGGTTGCACAACGATTTCTACTTATTCTCGTCGAACGTATCAAAAAAATCCGGAACACATTTCTTTTTGCAATATATTGTTTCAATAATACCTAAATCAGTTCGATTGGAACGAGGTCGGACTAATGGGGTGGAAACCTCAAAGATTCGTAATCATGGCTTTTTTGGTAGCTAGTTGATTTCATTCCTACAAATTCGGTCAGATTGGATTGTAAGCTCTAAACAAAAACATCAGTACATAAAATAGATTAGATATTTTTTTCTAAATGTCTCATTTTCCATTAGAAACCTTCCTTTTTGCCACTAGTTAACAAAAAAATATGCTACAATTATAAAATTGTTTTCAGTTCCATAAACAATATGCCCGAAGGAATAAAGATCAATGCTATAACTTTTAACAAGGATACTAGTACAAAAGAGTCCCGAAAAAGAAAATTCTTTCCATCTATAAGGAAACGACAAATAGCAATTCCTTTAGTTTTCAACAGTTTTTCAGACTTTCCAGAAGTTTGTAGTAAATATTTCAATGAAGTTTTAGGATGGTTTCAGGCTCTTTTATAACCAAAGCGAAATTTTCAATTTACTGTGAAGTTCTCGAAAAAAAAAGCTGTTATACTTTTTTTTGTTTCGAATTTGTTAAGGATACAAGCAAAATTCATAAACTTTTGTCTCTAGAACATGAAATAGTTAAAACAGAGGAACATATTATAGAAAACTAAAAAGGTGTACAGAATTAATAACTGGAAAAAAAAGTATAACGGAAACTAAAAATTTTAAAAAAGTGTATAAAAAACTTGAAAAGACTGAAAAAAAAGTGTAACAAAAATGTGTATAGAGAACTAGGAAACTTTGGAATAGGGGATATAGAGCTTGAAAAAAGAGTGTATAGAATACGGTAAAAAACTGTAGTGAAAACTAAAAATTCTGTAGTTGAATATTCTGCTTACGATAATTGGCTAATACTTGATTTTATCCAAATTAATATAGAAAATATTATAAGATAAAGAAAATGGTAATAAGCGCTAGATAATATAACCACAAGAATGACATCATTAAAATTCATGTCCTGTAATAAAAACTAAAAAGCCAGTATGATGGTAGCTTGAACTTTACTTAAACGACGGTGGAATATTGTGTCTTAAAATGCTAATTCAACAGTTAACATTCTGATGCAGTAAATATCAGACCAATAAAAGTCTTTGATAAAAGCACCATATTAAGACGTTACATTTTCTCAATTATATTAAGTAGATAAAGGGGAAAGATAACTGTACAGTTTGAATGTATCAATAATAATCCCATTTAAAAGGATAATTTTGTATTTTCATACAAAATTTGCCCTTTGTTAATGAAGTATAGCGCTATTTAGTTGGGAATTGAAGATGGTTTATTAAAGGCAATGTTTTGTTAAATATAATCTTTATCAGTTATAAACGGAACAATGGGGTGTTAATCCGGTATCCGGCTTTTGTTATTTTATTAAAGTATATTGGTACTACTTTTCAAAAATTAATTTAAACATTTTATAATCTGAACATTTTAGGAGAAAACTGGAAATCAAGAATTCCTAAATGTTTGCAACTTTCACTACAGATACGTCACCTCACTAAAAATGAAGTCTGATTTAGATGTTTTATGAATCAATATCCAGTTACAAAAAGGCCATTCGAATTTGAAGTTTGAAGAACTGTCAAAGTCTATAATAATATACATAATGAGTGTTTTGGTTTTGTTTAGTTTATTCGAGTTTGACGTTTAAATATTATAAAAAAATTGTGTTAACTTTCCATCATTTTTAAAGTAGGAATAATGTCAATATCATATGAATCTTGTTTTGTATCATACTTCACGAACACAAGAATTACAACGCCTGGTAAGAAGTAACTGTACCTGCAGTAACAGAAAATTCTGGTTTGAGGCTGCTAGAAAAAAATATAAACAGATTAAAACTAATTACTATTGCTGTGATCATTTTGATGTAAGAATCTTCTTCAATCAAAAAGCTAAAATTGGATGAGCTGGTAGTCCCAAAGAAACCTGTTCTAACAGAAGATTCTCATGATTATGATGTTGGTACTCAAACTTCCTCGGCAATGATCAATCAATACCAACAAACAAGTCCCTTAGAAGTAAAAAGTGTTGGTATTAGTTGTCGGTTTACATCTCAGAATACTGTTAAATTGGATACTTCAGATCTGACTATTACAAAAGAAGCATTTACCTCACCAATGAAAAATAATAATTTAAGAAAAATATACATATTGCAATAACAAAAATTCTACCTGAATACGTTAACGAAAACTTATAATGGTAACGGTAAAATTTATAAAACAATGTAATAGCCGTAAAAATAAATCGGATGTAAAAAAAATTCACAAGTCACTATAACAGCAATATGACATAAGCATAACCTATAACTCGGTACTTCATCGCACCAGATTTGTGGTCCTATGTGTAAGCTTATGTAGCTAACTTCTTTTTTAGTGAACATACGTCACATCAGGAAAGGCGGATTGTTTAAATCATCCAAAAGTTTAAGTTTTAAATCGGCATAAAAACCTTGTGAGAATAAAAATATTAAAAATAATTGATTCCCCATTATGGTTTTGTCTACCACTAACTATTAACATTGAAAAAACATCATATTTTTGTTAAGTTTATCTTTATTAAACATTTGTGTTGTGACATCTCGATAAAATTATCGTTTTAAGAGATACGGACTATTTAACGTCGCACTGCCCACTCATTGGCCCACGTTGAACATTTTAAGCAGGTTTAACTTTTTTATTATCGTTAATTATTTGGATACTCATTTTTTTTATGTGTTAATTGGATATGGTTATTAATTTTTCAGGATTATGTTGTTATCTTTACTTTAGTTAATTTAATATGCTCTTCTCATATCCCCATAAAAAGAAATCTAATGATGTAAGATCAGGTGATCGCGCTGCCATTTTATCGATCCTCGTCTCCCTATCCATTGCGTTGGTAATGTGGTGGTGCTTCATCCTGCTGAAACCATATCGTATTCATTGGAACTTGAGGGCTTCCTGGATCAGGATATAAATTTTCCAAACTTGGAATGACATCATTTGATCGCCATTCAAATTGCCCTCAATGAAAAAGGGACCAATGAAATGGTTTCGAACAATCCCTACCCAAACATTAACCTTTTGAGGGTATTGCGATAGTTCTTCTCTCATCCAGTGTGGATTTTTCGTTAACCAGTAGTACTAGTATTAGTACTATAATTTTTTTGGTTTTTTTATCAACTCTCAGGTGTTTATTACGAAGTCCTGGGACAGTCTGTATTTTTTTTGTGGAGAGTGAGATAAACTTTCTCTCCACTTTTTTTAAAACTTTATGAGACATACTATATATCAACGTATAGGAGAAAAAAGTAACAGTTTTGTCAAGAGTTGACTTTAATAAACTGAATATGGAGCTTTTGAAATCCATACCGAATTTTTTTGAAATAGTAGGTATAATAAATCTCTTGAAGTCAACGCAATATTTTAAAATAATTTTGAGCAAATTTTAGGTAAACATAACGCTGAACTTGTTACGTCCCTGTGAATAGAGTTTTTAATTTATCAACATCCATAAATTACGTCGGAAACTTACATGAGATTTTTTACCCCAGAGTCAACGAAAGATTTCATTACCATATAGATAGGTGTTTTGTGTCCCAAGGGAAAAAGTTGAGAAACGTGTGAAAATGTCTACAAAAATTATATACTTATTTACCTCTGCAGAAAAATGGGATGAGTCTCGCGAATATTTTTATAAGGGAATTTTCTCTACCTAACGTTCATAGTTGGAAGAGTAATTTTAGAGATAGTCTTTGAATTTATATTTTCATATTTCTGTCATTTCCATATTTTTGTCGCTTCTGGTTTTGTTCATTCCATAAAGTGGCTATCCTATACGGTGTTCGACCAGAAAATGATTCTTATGTTTTTATCCCCATTTGAAAAATTCTATTTTAAAAATTTCTCAAAATCCGCTTTTTAGATTTTAACGTCACTAGTATGAGTTGAAGCATATTTTGTCATGGAACAAAATAATCATTAAAGAGGTAGTTACCCAAATGGAAGAAGAAAATAAGCTGACACATGGAACAACAAAGGAAGACTATCGACAACTTCATATTTAAACTAGTGACGTATCTGTATTATAAGTTGCATAGTCTGGGAATCGGGAATGTTCATCTAAAGGCACAAGATCCGCGACCTCAGTTTTTGATGCTGCATTTAAGGCACTAGGAGTTTGTGAAATTTCCAAATTTCGATATTTTATGAAATGACACTTAGATTGAAACTCAGAAACAAGAATATAATACCGGGTGTCCCAGAAGTTTCTGACCCATTTTAACTGTAAAAATCTCGGAACTCAGAAACGATAGGGAGGTGTGGTTTTCGAGGAACAATTTCTTTTTATATAAAGTTTTTTCAGTATTAAATGTTTAATTAGTGAAATCTTTTTTTAAAAAAATGGTATTTTTAAATGCAAATATCGTCTATTTTTTTAAAGAAAAACCCTACATATTTTTATTCTATCTGAAAGCTGAATTCTTCCCCTTTCTGAAAATGTATAATTTGTTGAAGTTTAGATGAAAAATTAGTAAGTTATTTGGTTTTTAATGATGATTGTTTGTTAGATACTCATACGTTTTAAATAAAAACCAATTACAAAATTTGTCTGCTAACTAATACCTACGTTTAAAAAAAATTATCCCGAATGTTTTTGAAAGAAGCACGACTTATTAGAAATATCTAAAACAATTAAACAAACTTAATTTAATAAAAATCTTTAAGATGTTCCAAGTGTTGTCCATTTTGATCTATACATTTTTGCAACCTGAGCAAAAAGTAATCTAAAGAACTAGACAATATTGCCTAGCAGTTGTCCCAGAGTCTCTGGAATAGGATTATAACATCTATCTTTAATAAAAATTCCAAAGCTCAATGAAACATTGACGCCTCTTTCTAGATACCTAGCAACAGCCTATCATTAAAAATCAAATAACTCACCCATTTTTCATCTAAACTTCAACAAATTATACATTTTCAGAAAGGGGAAGAGTTCAGCTTTCAGATAGAATAAAAATATATAGGGTGTTTCATTAAAAAAATAGACGATATTTCAATTTAAAAATACCATTTTCTTAAAAACACCCTATATAAGATTTCACTAATTAAACTTTTATACTGAAAAAACTATATAAAAAAAGAAATTGTTCCTCGAAAACCGCACCTCCCTATCGTTTCTGAGTTCCGAGATTTTTACAGTTAAAATGGGTCAGAAACTTCTGGGACACCCGGTATTATATAGATGCGGAAAAATTTTCATCCATTTTCTACAGGCAATTAGTGTAACAAACGTCTTTAAAAGGATCTTAATAAAACAAAAATTTAAATAGAGAAATTTCCGACTTGTCAATTTTCAATTAACCGATACGCAAAGTCGTAATAAAACTGCAAATTTTAATAGGGCAATAAAAGAAGTATCCCATTTTCAAGTCGTCCAGCTTTCAAATCTCAACATTTTCGTTTAATTAAACTTTTAAGGCGGATTTTAATGAAGAGCTCATAGTTAGCAGTCTATAAAGACCTTGCAGCGTTTCGAAATTAATCAAAATAATAAGAAAGGTTGAAATTGATTTTTATTCTGCTGATATTATTCAATACCCGTAAAATTTATATAGTACAATGAGTTTCATTTTATTTTACTGAAAGCAGAATCAAGTAGTCAGTTCAGTTTTATTTCGTTTTTTATCTTAATAATTAGTTTGAGGATTTGAAGTAATCACGATTCTCGATTTTTTTGACAATTTAAGAAAAAATTACTTACCATTATCCTGGGACGAATAAATCAGGATCTGAAACAAATTTCACATACATTAGAATTAATCTAATATAATTAAATATAGTTCCGACGTTTCGTCCATGCCGCAACCCCTGCATAGGGGGCTTTCCACTAAACCTAGGTTACAAAGGTGTTTTCTCAGACAGCAGTGCCCTGTTAGGAGTCATGCTATCTTGGTAGTTCTAGAGCAGCTCTAGCATGTCCATCAATCCATCGCCTCAATAGGACTTTTGGACTGTCTGAGACCCTGTAGAGCCCTCCAGTGAGGAAGGTGCTGGTTTCTTACGGATTGTTTGTTTTGTGACGCCCAAGGTCGGGCCCGGGCCGTTAAAGGCAGTAGCCGCTCACCCTTTTACAATATAAAATAAAATTTTAGTGTAAACGAACTTTTTCTTCTGTCCGCTGTATTTTTTTGCGTTACTTTTTGAACGCACTGTATAGTACATACACCACTGCGTCTGCAACTCATTAAGAAATTCAACTGGCAAACTTGCTCTGATTTATAAACCTCACAAATTCTAGATTATTAATTAAAATATGGGTATAATTCCTAATTCGAGTTTTTATGATCCATTTGTTTGAAAAATTTGCATAATTTAAGGTCGTTTTCGCAATTCGAAAAAAGAAGAACATAAATTAAAAGAGTGTAAGGGTCTAGGATAATTAACGTTCTGGAAAGGAAGCCAGTTTATCCTAGGCAAAAGTGACTCAATAGATAGAAATCTTCAGCCAAAAAAAATCCATGCTGCATCGGATATGTTTTAAAAGTGAAATCTACACGTTCAGTGTACCGTGAATTTGTAAAAATTCCCATCACGGTTGGGTAAATCCAACTCCTGGATGTCGAACAGCACAAAACTGGATATTACTGACTGAATAGTGGAAACCATTTATCATGGAATATGTAGAATTTGTAATTTAACACTTAACAATTTAAATTAAATTACACTGGTGACAAAAAAGCCTGCGGTTGACTGACACAAATATTGTCGGTTTTTCCAAAATTTCATTGAATAAACTGAACAATAGTAACTACAGTTGATGTCCGACCAAAGTGTGAATAATTTTTCATTGCGTGGAATGTTGCGATTTAAATTTATTGTCGGGTTTTGTTGAAAATAATTGGAGTGTACGAGGCTACTTTTTAAAGCGTTGCATATAATAACATAGTTGACACCTGTCAACAAATAACAAATGTCAAATTCAACTGTCATGTTTAGTTAACTAAACGACAAAGTTTCAAGACCATTTCGTTTAAAGCTGTAATTTTCAAAGTGTTTTTTTTAATTGGTTATTTAACGTCGGTCTTTTTCGGCTCTGAGGCTAATCACCGACGCTACGCCGGGAGCACTCTACCACTAACCGGAAATTTTGCAGAACCCACTGGTGTTCCAACCAGTGGTAGGGTTCTTTAACGAGCCCAACATCCATGGATTCGGGACCTCGGTTTTACGTCTCCTCCAAAAGACGCATACCTACATTATACCTCGTGCTCATTGGTATAATGCCTGCGAGCAGTGATATGCTACTCCGCTGCAGGCTGTACGGGCTAATTATACGACGGTCTTCCCAAGTATGGTCATCCATCCAAGTACTAATTTCTGCTTCACTGTAATTATCACATCAGAGGCGTTCCACTACAGTGCTGGGCCGACGCCCATTTTCAAAGTAGTTAATGCCTTGCCGGTTTCTGTTTTCGGCAATAAAGCACCACATCAGTCAACAATTTATCGTTGGTATGGAGAATTTAAACAAGGACCGCTTAATGATAGCGATATCATGAACGATTTATTGGTACATGTCGAAAGTAGTTGCTGAGTTTCAAAAAAAAACAAATCCCAATAACGGATGATCCTCTACCAAGATAATGCCACTTCCCTCACTGCTCATTCAGTCGATTGGGTTGTGGTCAACATCCCAGGAACTTGATCTGAATCTTTGCACCATTTTCCATGTGAAATACTTCCATTCCAGAAACTTTGTATCTTCTATGTAGGCCACTAGTTTCACTGGAGGAATTTTCAGTAGTAATGTTTTTTTGCTCTCCAAAGTGCTTTCGTCTGAGTTCATGTAAGTTCTCGCAGAAGCAGTAGGTGTTTTATCATAGAGTTCACATTTCCTGCACACTAATTTTGCTCAAAAAACAGTATAAACTTCATCAATTTGTTTAATAAAAAGTAGAATTAATCAGGAACATTTAGTTTCATCCGTAAAAGTAATATAAGTAGACGTAGGGTCGCAACAAACAGTAAACGCAATAAATTAATGCTTTTTAGGAATTTTCATATTTCCTTTCATCCCATTACTTTATGAAAAATAAATAATTCAAATTTTAATAATCTTGTTGTTATGAATCGTATTTTTCGAACACACTTCGTTAATTTAAAAACGTTGAAAATTTTTTGCTGCACGTCACCTGTGCTTTTCCCATCAGACGGAAAACCCTTCAAAGCGAGACAATCTCTCCGACAAAAAACCTTCGTCGCGATATGTAACTATGTCATTCGATGTATTATGCATGACTACGCGCCATCACGTGCTGCCACATCGGCACGTGTGTGGATGTGTATAAAAATACATAAAAGCCAAACCTACCTCAATTGACAGGTGCTTTTGTACACTAACGGAGTTACGACATAAAAATCCTTGCACCTGATGAGATTTAGAAATTTTTCCAAAAAGCATCAATATGTGGGAAACTGTTCACCAAGAGCGTAGATTTCATTATTTTTTTGGATGCTGCATATAATTAATGATAAAAATTGGGTTAAAGAGACTTGTCCAGATCTACTTTCTGTACTTTACAGATAGAAGTAAAAAAAAGTATTTTCCACGTAACTTGGAACCCATTATGAAAGCAGTTATTTCACTCGTTTGCTGGTACATTTATAATAGAGTTTTTGCATCTTCTAGATCTAGAGACTGGAACCTTTGACGTCTCAGTTCATTCTTAATTTTTGGAAGAGAAAAATAGGCGTTAGGAGTGAGGTAGGGAATTATATGGAGGATGGTCAAACAATTAAATGTTTTCTTTGCAGTGTCCTGGTGGAGGATGATTCATTGTTAAAATCAGTTATTTCAATTTTCTCTTGATGCTCCCCTGGAAACTCAAATGGAAGTCGACACAATATACTGAACAAGGTAGACAAGGAACTCTTAACCAGGCTATTGAAACTGAGTAAGAGACATTTGATGACAGTTACCGACCTAGTGACTGGACACTGCACCATGAGGAAACATCTGCACAAAATGGGAAAAGTTAGTGAACCTATGTGCAGGAAATGTTGAAACAGCTACTCACATACTCTGCTTCTGCGAGAACTTACATGGACTCAGACGGAAGCACTTTGGAGAGGAAACTATACAACCATTTCAAGTACTGAAAATCCTTCCAGTCAAACTAATAGCCTACATAGAAGACACAAAGCTTCTGGAATGGAAGTAGATAACATGGAAAATGGTAGAAGGATTCAGTTCAAGTTCCTAGCCCAATCGAATGAATGAATGAAAATGCTCCCCTGCATGTTCCAAACTATCGTAGTTGAGCGCTAAAGTTTCAAATTCCGATAATCTTCGTTTACCCGAAAAAACCCAAAGAACAACGTGTCATCCCTCGCCTTATTTTCTGCTATTAGTGTGAATTAACGTTATAATTCGGCTATCATCTTCAAGAAAAGTCAGTGTATAAATAGAGCCACATCCAGGTAACAAACCTATTTACTACTATTGCTTGGACATATTTCTGTCTTAATATTTGAATAATCTACGATTTCGCTGTTGTAGTTTTGTCCCTAATTATTTTAATAATTGTTTATTACGTGGGTAGCGTTATTCCAAAAAGGAACCAAGCGACATCTTTGTAATAATGGAGTAATTAGCTTTTAAACCTTTAAATTAATTATTAGGAATGCGCAAACTAGGTAAATTGCAATATGATAATATTTTTTGTCACAAACAGTGAGTTTTATAAGAAGTTAGCTTTCCTTACACATTTAGTTTTTGGCACTTTGTTTGTTTTAGATCCATAAAGAAAAGTCATTTGGTTTTGTTTAAAGAAATTATACTTCACAAAATAAACAGTAAAAAGTTAAAAAAAAAACAGTTTAATCTTTACACATCATCAACTTCAAAATCAATATTTTCTCCTGAACCATCCACATCATCTTCAAAATTCGCGGAGTCCAAATTCTGATAAAAACTTTCAACATCCTCTGGAATAAGAGGCAAGATACTTTTGATATCAGCAAGCTTTTGCTCCAATATGGGTTAACCATTAGGATACAGTATGTCGCTTAGACTTGGACTATTAGACATCGGTTGGTGCTATTACTGGTTCCTTTTCGAAAAATGCTATCCACGTTATTGTTGCTTTTGTTCGCGTTTAATAACTCAAGCCGGAACTTTGACCCATCACCTTTAAATACTAAATTCAGATATAGCTTTGAACGAAGCGGTCTGAAACTTTGCAGTTATATTAAGTAAACGTAACAGTAAATTTTGACATTTGACAAAACCAATAATCCATTTAACCAACGGTCAGATGCATAGAAAGAAGTGAAAATACTTTAAACTATAATGCTTTATTTGTCAGCTGTTTGAGAACTATTAGTTTATTTCAAGAAACTCAAGCAAACGTATTCGCTTTATCTTTATACAAACCACCCAATTAATCACCAAAATAACTAATTATCTAAATGTATTCCGCTGACTGTCATCTGTCGGCCTACTGTCTACTTCAACACTAGCGACTAAGCCATTCGTAAACCGATCCCTAGATATTTGGACGTATCGGTGACTGATAGCAAACGGATTTCGATACAAGGGTTGACGTTTAGAACAAGGATTCTTTGGAGCATTTCCAACGTCTCATACATGTTTCAAGAATAATTATTTATTTATATCAAATGT
The DNA here is from genome assembly GCA_949126875.1 of Lochmaea capreae. Taxonomy (NCBI): domain Eukaryota; kingdom Metazoa; phylum Arthropoda; class Insecta; order Coleoptera; family Chrysomelidae; genus Lochmaea; species Lochmaea capreae. The sequence continues at coordinate 3,081,393 of OX421411.1, forward strand.
TGCGATCCTAATGACCAGAAGAAATGCGAAGGGAAAGCTTAAAATATAAATGGGGTGAATTAACGCAAAATTGGAAAAGGTAATGAATACATTACTTCAGCTAATTGTGAGAATATTATTATACAGAGTATTTCAATGAAAACTATCCACCCCACTTTTATGAAAAAATTAAAAAACACCTCAAAAATCATATAGCGGGGGACGTCTTTTTGCTGGGATGTAGACGTTATAACTTTAACCTCTCCCCTTATGGTCACCCATCCCAATTTTTTAAATGGAACACCCTATACGTACATGATGGCATTGTTGGATTCTCCTCTACAAGAGGATTCCAAAAATGTAAAATACATAAGTGAAAAGTCAATCAATTGGGAATTGAGGATAATTATAATCGGAACTCTTTACTGTGGCACTAACTCTACTCAATAAAGTCAACTATGTTTTGATTGAAGACAAAATGACCGAGATACTGGTGGTTGACATTTTTTTAAATGAAGTCTCAAGGAGGTAGCTTAGTTTTCATAAAAATATACTTTGCAAGAATTGAAATTGTGGGATTATACTACGAAAACATTAAACCTGCAAGAGCCACAGCTCATCCCGGAAGACCTGCCACTGATTGATTGGATCAGCACACCAGTCGAAGGCTTGAAGTCCTCGGTACCTCAGCTTTAAGGTTTTTAGTGCTATTGGTTTTGTCGTTTATGTGAAGAGACCAGTAGCCCTTATCAGGCTCCGCAGACTTTTCACTAGGTTCTTCTTGGAGAAATCCTCCCTTGGACCTGCCACACATAAATACGTAACTGAATCAGTTGTCAATAAAAAACTCCGACCACAACGAGTAGGTAGTTAACAACAAGGCTATGAAAGATTTAGAACAACTTACGTTAGAAGAACAACAGTCAATATTATAAATTTCTAGTGCAGTGTTACTAGAATTTCACATAAACACAAATTCCATCCTCACAAAATTAAGAGCTACATGGAGACGATTTCGACTGGCGTCGTTTTGTGGATTAACGAGTGAACGACTGCACGACACTGTACGATATCTGCTTATCCGACGAATTGTAGATATTGACTCGTAATGAGTCAACCACCACTAAAATTAAACTCTGGTGTGGCATTTTTCGTTACCGTGAGTGTGAGTAGTTTGTAATATATGGATAGTGAAAGCTTGTCTTAAATCTACCTGTATAACCCCCTTAAGACATAGTTAACAAAACTCTCTTTAACCTACGACTCGGTAATAATGTCATTTTTGTCGGTTAAAAACTTTGTTATCTTGACATAAATTATCAACTTTGTCAGTTTCTGCTTCCCCATCTTCTACAAGTATTCCAATCATCTGACCTAACCGAGATCCAAATTTGACAACAATTTTTAGTAACAATCGCTTTACCAAGGGCAGGCCTTCGATCAGAGCCCTCGTGTAACTCCCTTCTGACAGCTAATTAATCACTCTATTACTTAATTGACGCGTTGAAAAGCCGGTCTATGCTCTCGTGTCGTTGTTCCATATTTCAACTCGGTCGAAAATGGATATATACCTAGAAGCAATCATTTTTCAAAAATTAGGGATCGTGAAACAATTTGCTTTTAAAACAATTAGAGTGAAAAGCTCCCATCATTATTTCAAAGTATTTCACGTGTCTCTGAAAAATTATACGTTGTTATTAATATAAATGTGAAATAAAGTTGGGTAGACTTTGGACAAAAAATGGCGGTAAATTAAAAACGAAAATTTCCTCACATCGTTGCTTAGAGATTAGCAATTGTCAGAATGACATTTATAGAAGTTTGAAATAATCAAAAGCTCCTCTTACACTTCTTACAGGGTCGAGGAAACTGTCGTGGAAAATAGATACATTTGATCAAAGTTGAATTGATTTTTTTACATAAAAGAAAAAAGTTTGTAAAAAGCTGTAGAGAAGAGATTAGCTTGAAGAATGCGATACAAAGATTTAGTATGTACGTATTGAAGTTCTCGAACATAAAAATCAATTTACAAAACAAAATTTAAGTTTAAAGCTTTAAAAACTTTATATATTGGTGTGAGAGGAAAAAAAGTGCTTTTTTTCGCTGGTGATAAAAAATTCGAACCACAATAATATAGCATTTAGTAGAGACAATGGCATTCAGGGCTTGTGCGGAGAAAAATGAGGCTCAATTCCCGCTCCTGCTGGATATTATTTTCCTCAAACTATAAAAAGTTACCCCACGCTTATTGTAACGAGTTAAGACTATTTTTCCCCTTTTTAGCTAGATCCGCTATGACAGTGTAATTTTTCAACTCGCTTTCCAAATGAAAAATTAAAGTTAGTATCTATTTGCCTTTCCATCATGTTGTAAACGTTCCGCGATCTATTTAAACTTTTTGATGCTCAAATTGAATATGGAAATTTTGAGTAGCGCCCATTGGGAAATCGCATGTGTCTGTTTTACTTCCTTAGCAATCAAAACTTTTCGAAAAGAAATTTCAGAGAATATATGAAGGAAATTTCAACTTTATACTGGCAATTGATGACATTGCAGTAGCTCTTCAACTAAGATCAATAAGTATTAAGTGCGATTCAAAAGCATTGTTCAGTGAAATATTTTTCATATTATCAAAATATATGAAGATAATAATATTCAGATTAAGTATGTATGTATATTGGATCATTTCATTTACTTCTACTTAGTTCCTGAGGAACGTCTCAGAAACTAGTAGCTCCTTTAGTCCTATTTAGTATTTAAGAATCCAAATTAAAATTCTGCGTTTCCTTTTTTTCTCAACGTTTTCACGAAACCAAATTAAAATTCTACGTTACCTTTATTTTTCAACGTATTTAAGAAACCAAATTAAAATTCTGCGTTACCTTTTTTTTCAAAGTCATTAAGAAACCAAATTGAAATTTTGCGTTACCTTTTTTTTTCAACGTAATTAATTAAGAAACCAAATACAAATTTTGCGTTACCTTTTTTTTTCAACGTATTTAATTAAGAAACCAAATAAAAATTTTGCGTTACCTTTTGTATTAAAATTCTGCGTTACCTTTTTTTCAATGTAATTTGACTAAAACACATATATATTCAGATTTATAGTTCTCTTTTACGCAAGCTACTGAATATAGGAGGTTACTTCTACCATGCCCCAGAATCTACATTCTTTTCCCACAATATTTTGGAACTGTTGATAATTTGGTTTGTTAATGTTGGCTCCCTTATATTATGCATAAAACTAATCAACCGACTGAGCTTAGGACATTTTAATATAACAACTTCCATTATTGAATTATATTCCAGTTTATCGTATGTCCCGTGGCGTACAGGACCACAAAATTAATGTAACAAGGAATATAAAACTGATAAACGTCACTAGAGAGATGCCTCTGAAGTATAACGAAAAATTACTTTGTTTGGAAAACTAAATATTAACAAATTTTTAGCATTTTATAAAAAATGAACAAGCTGTATCTCAATATCGTGAAAGGTTTTGAATAGAACAGAGCTACCACCTGTTTATTTTTCCTACACTACGTATAAACATTAAACAACCCTTAATGTATCATGCCCTTTAATTACATCAAGTAATTATGTACGTAAGTAAAGTTTGGAATGCAGAGCAGATTATCTGTATTGTTGGTAAGTGCCTGGCAAAATATTATTCCAATAAACCAGAGAGAATTGAATTACATGAAAATGTAATTTCCTACTGTGTTTAATTTAAATGGAAATTGCATTTGAGCTCTTGTGGGCATGTAAAAACAAATAATGTCTTGTATATATAATAATATATAAATATATTCAAACATTTTTATCACCCAAAATTTCCAAAAGTAATTTTTTCTTCCTGAAGAATGGATTGGAACCAGTTTTATGTAAAGAAAAACTTCAAGGGTTTTTGTAAAAATTTTATCATCCATTAATAAATTTGCTGAAAGAAAATAAAATTCCACAACTGTTTTGGAAAAATATTGAATTGGGATTTGCGGGAACGTCACCAATAGTTGCTAGCCATAGTCTCACGTGAGGTTAGTCCAAGGGGTAGTCACTTATATGGCCAAAGTCAAACCATATTTTTAGTTTCCTCCAAACCAATAGATGGCGCGAAACAGCAACATCTTGTAACTACACAATGTTTATTTGCCGTGCATTGTTGCCTATTATAAAGTCCAAGATCCCAGAGCGATTTGACATAACTTATTTCCACATAGATGAAACCTTAGGTCCTCAGTAGCTTCTCATGTGCTTTGAATACCTGCGTGCTTGTAGAGCTTGGCTTGTGACACCTGGGCGAGAAGTGTAACTAAAAATAAAAGTGATTTAACTTAAATTTGTATGGCTGATTTCTTAATATGTTTTGTAGAATAATATCCTGAAGTAGTATCCATAAGTGTCAGACACTTTCCTTGGACCAGAACTTTTGTCAGACGCTTTAAAGCTCTACAAAATATATATGACACATACACAGTAGACTAAAACAGATTGTGTGGAAGCCATCTTTTAAACTAGTCGTCATATGCCATGTCATACTTAGTTGAAAATGAAACAACAAATGAAAAAAGGTGTACCTGATAAAGATTGAAGTAATTTATATTTTCATATAAACACAAACTGACAAATGTCATTGTCAGTTGCGTTAAAAGAGCTGTGTGAAACGGGCGGCAATCTGTCCAATCACAGAAATGCCAACTTAAATTCAAATCGCTCTTAGTTTGAAAACAACGTATATAGCGTAGGGCTTCTCAGAAGTAATCTGAGAATTTTCTACTATGTCAAAAAGGTGTTGTTATCACGTTTCAGTTGGTTGGTTGGTGAACCCCAACACTGCAGCCGTTGACTTATTGTATTGTCCTGTCTGTCTGCTAGTCCGTGAGAAGATTTGTGACCTTGATGAGATCTAGAAGTCTCTTCACAGTATCTCTTTTGGTGAGGTTGGATATAGGGTCATCCGGCCCTATCTGTCTATACCTCCACCAACGTAGAGCTTCACATTCGAAAATTATATGGGTGGCTGTTTCGTCCTCCTCACCACATAATCTACATATAGGTTCTTCTTGGAAGATCCCCATTATGAGAAGGTGCTTTCTCAAGCCGCAGTGTCCGGTTATAATGCCGGTTACCAGCCTGATATCTCTCCTATTTAACTTTAGGATTTCTTCAGTAAGTTTTGGTATGGGTTGCTTAACCATGAGTTTACTGTGTTTGAGCTTCGGAATTGTTTGCTAGTATTTGAGGTGTTGTTTCTGCACCCACTGGTTTAATGTGGTTCTTACCGAAGCCTTTGTTTCACCTGTTGCCGGCTCAGGGCCGGTATAGTTGGTTGTCGATCCTTCTCGTGCTAGGGCGTCTGCTTTTTCATTCCCTTCAATACCCTTGTGACCTGGCACCCATTTCAGGGTTACCTTATTTGTGGCACTGAGTTTTTTGAGTTTTTCTAAGAACTCCCAGACAAGTTTGGATTTTATTGTACTACTATACGTTTCTGTTAGGAAAGAAAGCACAATTGTAACGGACACTTATTCGGAACAATTACGGTATTATAGATAATCTCAAGATCGGTTTACAGTAGAGTATTTATTTCGAAAAGGATTATTTAGTAAGTGATACCAGATAATGCATTATCAACTGAGTGGATTGCTAGGAAATCGCATTATTGAACAATATACATCAATGTATACGTCTCAAGATTTTCTTCCTATCATTGTGAACTAAATCTAATCGAAATAGTGCGAAGTGGAGTAGAACAGTTTTCTTTCAATGTAGTTTTAGAGCGGAGAAAGTTATTTCTATACTTTGTGTAAAAAATGATCGAGAAAAAAATGAAAAATAGGTTTTGTTCAGTGGAAATCTCACGAAAATTGTTGATAATATGCGAATTCAAAAATATTTCCTTAAAGGGGAAGGAATATTCTAAGACGAATGTTAAATAACTGTATTTTTCAAAGCCATGTAAAAATCACAAAAATATTAATAATGAGCTGGAATTGCAGCAGAGCACTCTTTAAAGACCAATCTGCCAGGAAAAATATTAGCAATACTGTAATTTCACAAATTATCATATTGAGAGTACTGAAAACCAATCAAAAACGCAAACTCTGGAGAACTGGGAAAAGAGAAGATCTGACCATTGGAAAGATCTAGTAGGGCTTTGACAATCAAATGAACTCCTGGGTGAGTACAACCAGTTGAGAAATTGCTTTAAACGTTATAACAGGTTACCTGACGAGATATTATCGCTTGTCTTGGCACCTTAACAAGCTCAAAATGAAAAAAACGTACAGAAAAATATACAATTTTAAAAAATCCGCTCTAATCATGAATAATAAAGAGGAAGAGCTGATATAAATATTTAGATACTTCAATTTCATAAAAATGTTGTTCATTCACTAACATTTCCATGATTTCTTTTGTAATATTCTTCCGTTTTTGAATTTTTATACTTATTTTAAATTATAGTAAATGTCGTCTTACATCATCACCATTAGTTACATCATTAAATATTACCTTTGAAGTTTTCTTCTTGCTTGTATTAAAATAGCGTCGTTAGGAATAAAGCTAGTATCCTATGATCAAAAGTGATACCTGTAAGCTATGTAGAACGGAAAACTGGAAAATTACACTACCACTCTCTAAGTTTTCTGTTCTCTCAATTGTTGGTTAGTTCACCTATTTGTATAGTATATTTCAAGATGGCGATATTGAACGTACGCTGAATATGAGATGTTTAAGAGAAGCTAATTTTGACGTTTGACATTCGTTGATATATAGGCGCTAGCTACAGTAAAAGTAGAGCGCTGTAGACTTAGGTATTCTCGTTCGCCATTTTGGTGCATTGAACGTTGACGTTGGTTCAATATCAAACATTTTTCAACACAATATGTCAACTTAACACATCACAAAACAATAAAATTCAGGCACCAAAATGGCGGATGAGAATACTCATCTCTTTAGTGCCTTAGTAAAAGTTACGAATGTTTCTCGTTACGTCATAACTCATAAACACTCGAATCAAATCAATAAGACAGTTTCCATCAGCGGCGTATCATTGTTAGAGGGTTTGGCATGTATTTCTGGTGATCTAGTTATAAGAGGAAATAAATAAACACCAAATTTAACATATCATAGTTGGAACACCCCCATTTTGTCTTAATTTTCGGATTACTCTAGCTGATCTGATTCCAAAAATGTATCACATGTTGATTCAAATTGGTACAGGGTGGACAAAAATACAATAGTTTTGTGCGTGCTCATAAAGTAATCCTGGAGGTTTTGATGAAAGTTTATGGTTTCAACAGGATGGTGCACCTACACATTATGCTGTAGATGTTAGAAGGTACCTAGATGAAATTTTTCCGAACAGGTGGATTGGTAGACGTGGACCTATTGAATGGCCAGCGAGGTCACCAGATTTCAATCCTTTGGATTATTTTATGTGGGGCCATCTGAAGAATGTTGTGTATCAAACGAAACCAACAAATATTCAAGAATTAACAGAGATTATTTCTCCGACCTAAATATCGACCAATAGAATTGCACCATTCGACGTCACGTGGTACAACCTACATGGTATTATACTGATAATTTTTTGAAAATTTTCTCTGGTAGTTGCTATATATAAAAATAAAACATGATCCAGTCAAATTAACCACACGTCAAACTGACAGGTTGAATTCAATTGTGAAAATTGGAGATTTTGCATGAAAATGAGTTGATTTGGAGTTTGTTCTCTGTCCACCATCGATAAAAAAGTCAAAGGAAATGTTCCCATTAATACGGAGAAGGCAAAAAAACAATTCTATTGGCCGACATTTGGGACGGAAAAATAATCCTCCGAATACCACACGAGCTTCAAAATTATCGGGTATTTCCCGATAGGTTCGTTGCAAACTAATGAAGGAGTCAAGTTTTTCAGGTTAAAAAAATAAGGAGCGCGAAGCGCGAGTGATTTTTCCTGAAAAACTTGTGGTATTATATATGAGAATTCGGACAGCAATAAACAATATTTCTCAAGACACAATAAACATGGTTCAACAAGAATTTGTACACCGTTTGGGTTACTGTCAAATACAGGAAGGGCTGCAGTTTGAACATTTATAAAGTCATGTATTTCATCATATTCTGTCCGCTAGACAATAAGTATTTTTGATAATATTGTTAATTTAACTAATAAATAATGTTACGCGTTACTTCATGAGCACCCACAAAACTATTGTATTTTTGTCCACCCTGTACCAATTGAAATAAACATGTGATACATTTTTGGAATCATCTCAGCTAGAGTAATCCGAAAATTGAGACAAAATGGGGGTGTTCCATTTAAAAAAAATGACTGTGACGTCATTACTCGAAAGTAATTCACCCTGTATATTAGAATATTATTTTAAAATACGGTAAATTAAAATCAAAAATCGACGTGTTTTAGGATTATTTCTTAAATTGGCCTGTTTAGCTAAAAATAAATTTGTTCCATACTTTCCAAATTTCTCTCTCCAAATTTCATTATAACGTCGTTCTAATATCTAATATTTAATAACATATAACCAGTAAGGTTTCATATCGACATCTCATTAAAATAAATTCTCCAGCTCTAGCGCCCGTACCACTCAGTATATGCCACAAAACCACGTTTTTTTTATTGAGTTCTTTGTTTGATTTATGTCTATCTATTTTCTTGTCGAAGTTTAATATCTGTCAGTTTCGAAGTGTGTGTGTGTGTGTGCTCCTCACCCTTCCCAGTCTCATACTCCAACCATTCAAATTTCCTGAATAAAAATCACATGAGACGCGCTAACATAACGTGCTGCTGTTGTAGCTTAACTTTCGATAAAAAAAATTTGTTACCAAATGTCATGCCATCGAAATTTTTTACCCAAAGGATAATTGATGAGATATTTCGGTTCGTTGGATTATTTTGTTGAAAGTTTTGATGCGGTTGTATCGGTAAACTTTTTCATGTATTTGCAATAACGATTTCAGTGTCGCTTTTAGACAGGTTGTTATTTAAATTTCATTCAGTATTTCAATAGATATTATAAATAACACGTGGGCTGAAAAGTCCCGGTTCTGACACAAAGATGGCGAAAGTTTTATTGCAATATTCATACTGTCGCTCATAGTGAATGTCGACATCGAATTCGTTCGGTGCCAGAAGCCGCGGAGAGTTACATACAGATATACAAACAGACAAACATACAAGTGAAGCTAATAAAAAGCGTGTAAAAAGACTCGAAATTTAACGATATTCTATTCATTAGTTCGTGAGTTATTGTGCGAAGAGTGACGATACTTTTAATATTTCCAAAACAATGCTCACCGGTAAGAAATTTCGCTCGAATAAAGATAAATCGTTCTACAAAAGTAGTATTTAAATGTTGGAGCAGTACTGGAAGGATTGCGTTGTTCTTGATGAAATAAAACTAATTTTGGACAAAAAAAAAACGTGTTTTCTTTGTTAGGCCCAGAACTTTCCAGCCCATGTGTTAATAGACGAATCCAATACTGCAAATTACACAAAGATCAATAATACTTCACACAAAACCCATATCCTGTTTTGATCCGTTCATTACTTACGACTTCCGATACCGTGATATAGCATAGGCACTCAGAAAAGCACATATTTGCCAAGACAACTCAATTATCCTTAATGACACCTAAAATCCCTTTCAAAATATAGCTTCGTCTTTTATGAAACACAACAAACACCCTTGATGACTCCATCCTTCTTTACGTACATCCTCACTGACCCTTTTCTCTCACATATCACCAGCATATTATGAAGGACAATAACCGATGGTGTATAAAAAGGGACAAGTGCCTATTTGCCTAGACTGTTTAGCTCTATAATTTTCTTAGTTTTTGAAACGAAAATAATAGGGATCAACAATGGGTATTAAATTATAAATATTATGGTGGAATTGTTGTTGATAATAGTATTTTGGGATCGACCCTTTCAGTTATGTCAATTAAGTCATCCACTTTCACCACGCTTGTTTTTGTAAATAAATTACGAGTATATACCACAATATTCAATGCATAAAAGGAAAGTATTCCTGTTAATTCAGAAATGGCCTGGAACACACATGGTTAAAAACCAAGGAATATGTAGGAGTAGGCCAAGCCAAAGGGAAGAGTCCCTCAGAGCTGAGGCAAACGGTGTTCCAGAGATAAGCTGCAGCAATACAGTACTGGGCAGCGTGGTTCAGATTACAAGGGCAATGAAGCAGCAGATTCACTAACCGGAGACGGAGCTCATACCAATAAATATTCAACTGAAGCCCAAATACCGTTTCTTGAGATATATAATATAATATGAGATAATTACTATTACCTTATTCATTTCATTCATTCAATTGGGTTGTGCACTTGAACTGAATCTTTCCCATGTTATCTACTTCAATTCCAGAAGCTTTGTGTCTTCTATGTATGCCACTAGTTTGACTGGAGGGATTTTCAGTAGTTGTAATGGTTGCATTATTTCCTCTCCAAAGTGCTTCCGGCTGACTCCATGTAAGTTCTCGCAGAAGCAGAGTATGTGAGTAGGTGTTTCATCAGAGAGTTCACATTTCCTGTACATAGGTTCAATAACTTTGCCCATTTTGTGCGGATGTTTTCTCATGGTGCAGTGTCTAGTCGCCAGGTCGGTAACTGTCTTCAAATGTCTCTTACTCCGTTTCAATAGCCTGGTTGATAGTTCCTTGTCTACCTTGTGCAGTAAACTCTTTGTATTGAGGTGCCACAAAACGGTTCCGGACCTATGAAGTCTCTTTAAGAACCCTCTTTAGCTAACTGGTCAGCCATTTCATTACCAAAAATCCCCTCATGTCCCCGGCAGCCATATTAGAGACACTTTGTTGTCTCTTGCCAGTCTGTTGAGGGATTTTTTACTACCTATTGAGCGAGTGATTCCTCACTTTCAAACTCATTACAATTGGAGGTCATATATATTTATTTGAACTCTCGTAATAGCTTTCAAATGAAGATGCACATCTACTGATAGTGCATTCCACACGAAAAGGCATTAATAATTCAGAAAACGTTCTTGTTTGGTCAAAACAGATCTATAAAGGTGTCGGACTCATTCTCAATATAAATATTCAGTGAGCTTCTGGTTTGTCGTTATCGATTGATCTGTATATACACTGTGTTCATTTAAAAAGGACCCAAACTTGACATTTCAGAAATGCGACATACTAGAAACAAACTTTTAACTTGAGGGGGACATCATTTTTTGGCGCTAATATCATAATCGACAGATTCACTCCCTCCCCACTGAAGATACCCCTTAAATAGCGTTAGGTATCATCTCATTCTGATAAATCTCCATTCAGCTTTTTGTTTTGGCTTTTGATACCATCCTTCCACTGTTATTTAATTGGTAGCAGAACGTTTTGTTAGGAGATGGAGCAAAGACTGGAGTTAGAGATTCGAAATGCCGATATTCTGAATAGAAGGGATGGGAGTAACAGTTGATGCCGCTCAGACGGAAGCGGCAGATGGAAGACACAACCTTTTTGTGTAAGACGGCACGAGCCGTAGGATGAAGTGGCGCATTTATAGAAACTTGGGCTGGAATGCTAGTTGAACAATGATATGGAAGTGTATTAAGTGGGGGAAAAAACTATTGAAATCGTATTGCAACACTTTTGATTGATGATTGGTTAGTTTGGCAATAGTTTGATTAGAAATTGCGAGTCCTAAACACCTTTAGGATTTTTGTACTCTCACCATTAGTCCTTATCAGGCTCTACAGTCTTTTCACTAAATCTTTCTTGGAGAAACCCTTTCTTGGGCGTTCTAGTCCTAGGAGGCAGTGGCCAACATGTTATCATTTCTAATTCCAAGAAGCTAGTTTGTAATAACTTCTGTGATTCTTGAATGACTGTATGTGTTGGTTCCTTCGCCAACATGCTGAGCAAGAGGCTTCCATTGTCGAAGTAAAGCTGCTTCTCATAACACCCGTTATGCAAAGACAGACAAGCCTCCAGTTTGACTTTCCTGTTTTTGTTTAAGGCCAGGTCACAGTTGTGTACAGCCAGTGTATTTAGTCCCCATGAAAATCGATACTCCTTAGATAATTACGAACTTGTTTATGTCCAGTTACTGGTCTCTCCTATTGATACAAAGCAAAATAGGTCAATCAAGTTCTAACTAGATTAATTCTGCTGCACTCTCACAAAACAAAGACCACAACTATATTATTTTAATACACTTGGTATAACGATCAAATTACTGATTAAGCCCTTTTGATGGTAACTAACGTTACACAGTATCGATTCTTTCAAACCCCGCTGTTTTATTTACTCTCTATCTCCTATATAACGAATATTTTATCTTCAAAAGGGCTTTTCCAAAAGAAAATTGTTCTGTGTGTGTTTGTAACAATATCTAAAAAAGGGCACGTACTTTCGCAAATTGGCTATCAAAGAGTATTCTTTGATGTTTCCACTGTATATGTAACATTGGAGTAAATAAGAAAAATATACCAATTTGTGGTTAGAGACACGTTATTAAGTAACCAAGTAAGTGTCTGTAATAATCTTATTTTTCATACAGAAGCTTTCAAATAATATCGAAAATTTCAGATCAAAGGAAAGAAAAACCTATATTTTTGTGTTCTAAAAATATATACTTTAGCGGTTGACAACAAATTTCAAAGATAATAACACACAATTCAAAAAATAATCTTACACTCCGTACTCACAAAAATATTGGGTCTTATTCAACTGTATTGTCTCCAGGAAGGATCTACTGAAAAGACTATTGATAAAGACTACTAGTCTCTTCATATAAACGGTGATGACTGGTGGTGTTGAAGCAATCTAGCAACATATTTTGAACAGTCAAATTATGCAAAACCTTTGAATTAATCCAAGATTCCCTCATTTTCTTGACATTACCAGCCAATTCACTGCTGCTCATGTATTTGTTGAGACTAGTGCCCTGTCAGGACCCCAACCATAATCCTGAACGTTTGTCTATTCTGGCTAAGTTAGTGCTCTACTCTTAATACTGTTTTTTTTGTCCAAGAACTGCGCTTTGGCTACATTGGAGCACGTCGTACCCCTTCACGGTCTAGTGAGTCTGCCTCTCCATTGCCCTTATCATCTGGTTAACCTGGTGCCCAGTCTATTTTGACTTTCCAGCTTTTTCAGAGTTTTCAACCAGTCCCAAGTGATTTTGGAATTCGTTTGCACGGATCTGCTTAGCTGTCGGGAGTATATGGCAATGGTATTTTTCTTAAACTCTTGCCTTAATAACTGTTCCTCACAGTGGTGTATTGCTGAAACTCCTGTCTGGAATATCATCACGTGTTTGCACAAGCCACTCTTGTCATTGGCTTGGATATATTCCTGATCCAACACCTATCTCGGTTTTTGAGCCGTCTGTGTAGCAAACTACGTCTTAATTAATTGGAGGTTCTTCCTCTTACCTATTGGTGACTGATCTGGCTTCGTCTTGTATATAGTCCCAGTTCTCAGATTTTAAGCTTGTAAAGTTCCAAAGTTAAAAAGGCTAAACAACTGTAGTTTAGTTGGATAACTGTAGTTATGTTAACCCAAATTGAGATTTTAATCATACAATATTCCTTATTCATTCCATAAGTTGAATTTTTAATATGTTTTTTACGATCCAATGTAAGTTTTCTTTTTCAATAGAGAGCATGTTAGTTTTGTAGACTGAATTTAACTCAACTGTACTCTGATTAACATAACAACAAAAATGAGACTTCCTTAAAAAGTTTTAAAACAGTTTTAAATTTTTATCCTTTTCGCGAACTTAGAACCTGTTAGTTGCATTTGAAGCGTGAAAGTTTATTATTCGCTTCTCCTTCAATGCCAAAATTCAACTAAATTTATATGCAGTATTTTATTACATCTAAATTAAATGGGAGTTTCTTTAACTTCAAGCAAAATAAAATAAACATCTACAGATATTCCTAATTTATTGTCCACTCTGTTAAGTTGACTCTGACTAATTTAAATACCGAAATTTATGCGTTAATCACGATTATAAGCAAACTTTTATTTATTAAGGATGCTTTTGTCATATAATCTCGAAGGACAAATTTCCGTTCCTGAAGTTCTGTAGTCCTTTATATAAAACTTTCCAGAAGAAAAAAAAATGGCTTATTATTGACTTCTGTTCGTGCTAGTGCCGAGTTCAAAATATTTCGTCAGGATAAATTAATTACCAGTCGTGAATTATACAGTTAAGTTTAACATTATTTTACACAAAACTACTTCTTGTACTGTTTGGTTACTTTTGAAAATTACTACAGTTTTTGATTCCTTTGGGTGCAAAACCCCCATGTATACTATTATTTTAATCCTCTGCTTAAATATTACCAACTAGACCGTTTTCTGTATCCTAAAAGGACGAGAAACAAAGCTAAACCTTAATTCGTTCAAATCGTATTAGCAGGAAATTATTTATGTTAGAAACAGCTTTTAGACTCCAGAAGTAAGTAGGATTACCAACAGATTTTGTTATATTTGTAATAGGATTACAAATAAAACGAAAAAAAGGTAGATAAGCCATCGTAGTTTGGAAATAAGATTTTGAAAAGACAAACATATTTATGGATTACCAGATGATAATGGGGAAGGAAGGAAGAGGAAGCATTTTATTACCCAAGGGTGGTAAGTTGACTTACAACCCGTCGTCAAGGGCAATCGATACCTTTGTGGTAATTGTATACTTATGTCATTAAAAACCGTGTCAAAATGCGTTGTTTACTATAAGGAGGAGAAAAAGTATATATAATCACTTTACGCGGCCGCCATTTTGAAATTTCAAAATTTAAAAACATCAACCTTTCCAGAAACATTCCCTCTATATTTCCCCTTCCCCCCTTCTTAATTTGATCATTTTCATTATACTTGCCGCTTAAATAAACAAGATTTCATATTTCTTAACAATTTATGAAAAATTTAGGGATGAAAGAATATTTTCTCCAAATCTACTTTCATCATATTATAGGGCATAATATCTCCGACAATTTTAATGTCCACAACTTTTTTGTGCGAACAAAACTGAAAGAGATATCAGCATAAAAGACTCGAATTTCAAGTGCTCTCAAGTTTGGTCGTAAGCTCCAGTGGAATTTATTCCAGAATTAAGGAAAATGATCAATGGATTATGTTTTGAATTGGGAAAAATTTTCTACTGACTGTTTGACCAGGTAGAAAGTTGCACGACAATACATACAGAGTAGGTAAGAGGTTTAATAAGAAAGTGGAAACGTTCAAATTTTACTAATTTTGTACTGTTATTTGGTGATATATACAATGCCCGATTCTAAATGAGATTTTTATTCAAGCGGTAACTATTAAATTGAAAAACGGAAAAAGTACTAATCCAAATTAATGCTTCGCATTAATTATTTTCTCAACTACCGCGTCTCAAGGAAATGAAAAAATACCGGGAAAATTAAGAAAAATTGTACTTGAACTTCTGAGGTAAGCAATGAATCACTCAAAATAATGAACTATTATAAAATTTGAAAAATGGAGAATTAATGTTAACACCTCTCTCACTCATTGTCCAACTGATATAATAAAAAGAGGGTTAGTCGAATGAATAATCAAACTTAATTAATGTAAATTGCTTCAAGCAATTATTTGGATACAAATTATTAATTAAACATCTACAGGGTATGAAACAATTGTTTACTGTGAACCAAATCATTTGTTCTAATAATAATGATTTTATAAAAGAGAAAACTTTACTAGAGTTAAATAACAATAATATATAATATACAAACTTTGACATATTTTCCAAAAAGGTAATTTTTTTTGGGAACTGTAATTCTATCCTAAATTGTCAATAAACTAGAGCTTCCTATGAGACGGAGCACCTCCCCATTATGGTTGGCCAATAATCATCCAAATAAATGCATTGGAAAGAGGGATCTCATTGAGTGGCCATCTGGGTTACCAGACTTATCACTATCTAATTTTTTTATGTAGGGTTACCTAAGTCCATTGTTAATAAAACTCGAGCTCAAGTCACAATTTACAACAAAAAATAATTCAGCAAACATTTGTAGGTACCCATTCCCTCTCAGAAAAAGAAATTTAACCTTCATCTGTCACCTTGGGACTTGTTGACAAAGCGTTCTCACCTCGTTATCTCTTGTACTGCCTTGTCAGTCGCTAAGTGTATGCTGCGTGGTGTACAACATGTCTGATATAGTTGTACAAAGCAAACACGTCCTCTTCTCCGCTAGACATGCTGTATACCAACCGCTTTCGTACGACAAGTCGTCAATAGGAAATTACAATCTTTTTCCGACAAGACAAAATGACTAACACTTCACTGGCTCCCTATCTTTTGGATATTTTTTCAACCACTTACATGTCTTACTATAAATTCTTTCACTCTTTCCATTTGAAACCCCATTATGATCGTTTTTGTGAGAGTTTCATTTCAGCATTTTTTTGGTTCAAAGGGACCTTTCCATTAATTTGAAAAATACCCTTTGTGGGAACATCTATGGTGACAAAAACAAATAAAATCCAGACAAAAGAGTAATAAAATGTGTCATAAAAATGATGATTCTTTTCAGTGGAGAAACCGTAGTTACTTCAAAGTGAATCAAATATATACCCGTTTAAATTGATGGAAAAAAAATAATAAAGATCCGATATGTATGTATGTATTTATGATGGGGTGACATTCACTGAAACCTAAAAGATCTACTGTGCCCCCTCACTTCTACTTAATTCCTGAGGAACGTCTCAGAGACTAGTAGCTCCTTTAGTCCTATTTCCCTGAAGAATTTTAGGATATCTGCAGGATTTAAAGTTCGTCAGACGTGAAATGGGAAAAATATGGATACATCTTGTGGTCAATAAGATGTAAATTTGAAATTGAAGTTTATTTTCTAAAAATAGTAACCTACAGCTAAAGAACTAGTAAAAAGACGTCCTCTAGTTAGTAACCTTCAGCTAAAGAACCAGTAAAAAGACGTCCTCTAGTTTTATCACTTCAATTTTGCGTTACCTTTTTTTTCAACGTATTTAAGAAACCAAATTGAGATTCTGCGTTACCTGTCTTTTCCAACGTATTTAATTAAGAAACCAAGTTAAAATTCTGCGTTACCTTTTTTCAACGTATTTCATTAAGAAACCAAATTGAGAATCTGCGTTACCTTTTTTTTCCAACGCATTTCATTAAGAAACCAAATAAAAATTTTGCGTTACCCTTTTTTTTCAACGATTTTCATTAAGAAACCAAATAAAAATTTTGCGTTACCCTTTTTTTTCAACGTATTTGATTAAGAAACCAAATTTAAATTCTGCGTTACCTTTTTTCCAACCCATTTCATTAAGAAACCAAATAAAAATTTTGCGTTACCCTTTTTTTTCAACATCTTTCATTAAGAAACCAAATAAAAATTTTGCGTTACCCTTTTTTTTCAACATCTTTCATTAAGAAACCAAATAAAAATTTTGCGTTACTTTTTTTTTTTCAACATCTTTCATTAAGAAACCAAATTAAAATCCTACGTTACTTTTGTCCATGTAATTAAGTAGCCAAATTAATTCTGCGTTACATTTTTTTTCAACGTATTTTGACTAGGACAGCACACTATATTCAGATTTATAGTTTTCTTTTATACAAGCTACTGAATATAGGAATAATATTCGTGGCTTATGCTTGTATGTATGTATGATGGGGTGACATTCACTAAGACCTAAAAGATCTTTGTGCCCCCTTACATCTGCTTAGTTCCTGAGGAACGTCTCAGATACTAGTAGCTCCTTTAGTCCTATTTCCCTGAAGAATTTTAGGATATCTGCAGGCTTCAACTTGGGTAAATGTCAATGTACATTCTTCTTCCACTATTTTGAGCTTTTTCAGGTACCCGTTCAGGCGGCAATGTCCGTTAGAATCCGTGTTAATGCTCTTAGTGCAGTTTTAGTTTGACTTTGCATTCATTTGATCTCAACGGGTTGTAGTCACTCATCAGAATCTTCAATTATTACATTGGGGCTGATACCGCAAAAGGGTTCCGGCCCCCAAAAGAGTTTTTACTAGTCACAGAATTTTAATTTGGTTTCTTAAATACATTGAAAAAAAAAGGTTACACAGAATTTTATTTTTGTCTCTAAAATACGTTGAAAAGAAAATGTTACGCAGACTTTTATTTGTGTCTCTTAAATACGTTGAAATAAAGGTAGCGCAAAATAAAAAAGGTAAAACTAGAGGACTTTTTTTACTAGTTCTTTAGCTGAAGGCTACTATTTTCAGAAAATAAACTTCAATTTCAAATTTACATCTTATTGATCACAAGATTCTGATGGGTGACTACAACGCGTTGAGATCAAATGAATGCATAAGTCAAAGTAAAACTGCACTAAGAGCTTTTAATAGGACATTGCCGCCTGAACAGGCACCTGAAAAAGCTCTAAATAGTGAAAGGAAGAAGAATGTACATTCTGTGGCCCGCAATTCTTGATCCTAGTGCACAGCACTTAGGAGATTATTGGATAGAAGAGGGACATTTACCTAAGTTGTAGCCTTAAAATTCATCAGGGAAAAAGGACTAAAGGAGCTACCAGTCTCTGAGACGTTCCTTAGGAACTAAGTGGAAGTAAGGGGGCATAATAGATCTTTTAGGTCTCAGTGAATGTCACCCCATCATACATACAAACATACATATAATTTTAGAAATGATTACGCTAATACCTGCTTGACCACCAAAATAGAGTTTTCTATAATTAATTTTTACCAGTGTATTGGTTTTCTTATGTCGGTAGAAGAAACAGGGAGAGCCCTGATTGATGGCCCGATTTCGAATTGATTATGAACAAACGGGTCTGATCGAACAGAATTGGAGCTGGGATACATTTATCTTTGTTAAGCTTGTCGCCGGGTAGTGACGTAAAAAATTGCCAGTTACTGCTTTGGATTTATGCTCTATTTAGCGAGAAATTTTGGTAATAGCTAAAGGGACTTTTAATTGAAATCATGCAAGATTGCGCACTCTGATATTTGCTTGTTTCTTATAACATGAATCAAATATGGATTATATACAACACAATTCAATTAAATCGAACGGAAATATTTCCAAAAATAATCATCTAGATTCCTTATAAAAAAATTTTCGTCTTGAAACTGTTCTGGAATTTCGTCTTTTGTTTTTCACAGGACTTCATGGTGAATGGCTTCACTTTTATTTGAATTCATCTCGTTTCAGATTATTGGAAAGCCTAAATATAGACTTCGCATTCACTAGAAACATTTTTCTGTTTCAATTGACGTAGGGACGGTCGAATCTTGGAAATATTTTCATTTTGAAAAAATTTAAATTGAAAATTAACGGATTTGCATTTATTATCAATTTCCCTTGTCTTTAAGGATATCTAATTTCCAAAAACAATAACTGTTCAATTAAGAAGAAGCAACTACTTCCCGGGCTATATGCCCAACAGACTGAATTCTACAACATATAACCAACCATTCTGGTTTGTAATTAGAAGGAACAACGTCATTTACAGACCGGTTTCGACGTATTTGCGTTTCATCTGTACAAGGTAGATATTCTCTAAATAGAAGCTGTGAGAGCATAATTCGGGACTGAAAATGACACTGAAATCACATATTCTCAAGGGAAGGAAAAGTTAAAAACACGATAACAGTTTCATCCAACCGTAAACCAAAATATTAGATTGACACGAAACGATCTCGGTTTGTAATTTTATACCCAATTACAGTTTTCTCTGAAATTGTTTTATTTAGTGAAGCGTGTTAACAATCGATATCGAAGATAATACAGGTTATATTATTATAATGCTTCACAAAAATACTTGCTTCTCCGGCTATGTGCCACGGCCAAATAATTTATGACCAACCAATCTTTTTAGGATATCTTTTAATCTTACAATATTTTCCAATAACGATATATATATATTCGAACAACACGCACCCATCCGATCCCTATAAATTATTTTCAATTATTACCATTTCAATTGCAAAATCCTTAATAGCATGTATTCTAATTCATTGTTCGTGGTTTTAACAGGTTCGCATATAATGTAGGAGAGTAAATTATTTATTGCTGATACAGTCACACACTCGGTTCTGATTTTAAAATTTCACTCGAAGAGTCGCCGCCTTTCTCGCTTTAATTTCAATTGAACATAAATCGCTACCTACCTCATGTTAATTTCGTTTTCCGTGAAAAAAATTGTGTATGTAACCGGTTGGGAAAAGCACTCGCTTCACTACGCCTGCTTGTGCATCTGCATCATTTTCTACTCTTGTAACACAATACACTATTTAGCCCCTTTAACATCTCGCATGTTTTTGGTAAGAACTTTTGTGAGGTTAATGATACACAGTTCACTTTTTCCTGATTACGGATCTGTGTTTTATTATCTGTGTCCGAAATTTCCGTATTATCCAGAGTAAAATTATGAGCAACCATTTGTATATTCGAGCTTTATTATTACAGTCGGGTAATTCACACTGTATTATAATGGTTAAATTTGGGTACAAATAGTTCAGGCAGCTTTGCTCTTTTGTTTGGTGTTTTCTGGAAAATGTAACAATTTAACTTTTGTGACAAACGATACGAGCGTTTTAGGTGCGTTCAATGTGCTTGTTCATTCTTCTGGAAAAAAATTTCGTTTCGCGTTGAAAAATTATTATGCAACAAATAGTCACAATGTTTTTGTTTATATTATTATCTTTTAGTGTGTATGTGGGCTACGTAAGCACAATCTAGGCTATCTGGTTATGACTTGCAGTGTTCGCTCTAGTGCAGTTTGGCTGAGAGACGATATTCCAACCATAAAGCACTCAGAAGCACTACTACTCAAAATCTATCCAGTCAAAAAAATAAAAATAAAAAAAAGTTATTGAACCTATGAGCAGGAAATGTTATCTTCATGATGAAACACCTACTAACATACTCTGCTTCTGCGAGAACTTACATGGACTCAGACGGAAGCACTTTGCAGAGGACATAATGTATGTATGTATGTATGTATGTCTTTTGGGGTAACATTCACTGAGACCTAAAAGATCTATTGTGCCCCCTTACTTCTACTTAGTTCCTGAGGAAAGTCTCAGAGACTAGTAGCTCCTTTAGTCCTATTTCCCCGAGGAATTTTAGGATATCTGCAGGCTTCAACTTAGGTAACTGTCCCTCTTCTATCCAGTAGTCTCCCAGGTGCTGTGCCCTAGGATTCTGAATTGCTGTGCAGTTCGCAAGTATGTGGATGGAGGATTCTTCTTCCATTCCACAAAACCTACAATCTTCTTCCTCCACTATTTTGAGCTTTTTAAGGTGCCCATTCAGGCGACAACGTCCCGTTAGGATTCCTGTTAAAACTCTTAGTGCAGTTTTGCTTTGACTTATGCATTCATTTGATCTCAACAGGCTGTAGTCACCCAGAAGAATCTTTGATTGCCTAAGCCCTACTAGATCTTTCCAATTGTCAGATCTTCTCTTTTCTTCGGCTTTACCTATTTCTTCCAATATTACATTGGAGCTGATTCCGCAAAAAGGTTCCGGCCCCCAAAAGGGTCTTTCTGTCCCCCTCTTTGCTAGTTCATCTGCTATTTCGTTTCCTTCTATTCCAGTGTGTCCTGGAATCCACAGTAAGGTGACTATATTGTTCTCGCCTAGTTCATTAACTTTGCCTAGGCATTCCCACACCATTTTGGACAGAGGACATAATACAAAGCGCATGTGCGTGTGCTAGTTTGTGGCGATTTTTAAGCAAGAAAAATAATTAGAACAGTTTCTATTTTCATGAAATTTGTAGGCAATTTTAGTAATTTTTTTAGTAATAATTCTGCTACCAACAACAATTAAACTATTATCTACGAAATCCGTTGTATTTGCTCTATTTAAATCGCATAGAAAACCTAATTAATAATAATCTAACATTTTGCCTCCTCTCTATTTAATACCTTCACAAAGGTTCTTTTATAGTGAATGTTTGAATAAAATACCAGCTCACTATTCCCTACAATTTCCCTTATTCCTAATAGCGACCAAAGTCAGACAGAAATTAAAATTTTCAAATATATAAATTTCAATAGAATCATAAAAATATAAATTCGTTTCCGCTCGACGTACAATATGAGCAGCGTATCTCGGTATTTCGGAACTGATTTAAATTAGCTTTGAATAGATGGCAATAACCTAGTCAGTGAGAATTCTTCTCGAATCAAATATAATATGAATCGCATCAGCATTCGCCAGATTATGTAATATTGTACCTACATAAGTTACGAGATATGCAAAGGCAGTTGTCAAAATGTTTCACAATTCCTAATCCGGTTTCGCACTAGACACGAAACGGTGTCGGAAGACTCGATGGTGGAAAATTATGTGCATATTTTAAGAATATCGTTGTGTCAGTTGGAGCGAAACCGATTTACAGAATTAATAGACAAATTGGCAACTCATTTCATTGAGGCTTTATATGGAAGGACTTTATAATATTTAACCTATCTCTCATACTTTTAATTTTCGGTTGCAAAACAATTCTTCGCTTTGTGGTGCGGCATATTTATAATTTTTTCTAAAGCAAATTTCTAATGCAACCTTTTCGGTTGATGTTAGATGTAGGTGTTCAAATAAGCAAAGCTCCCGATAACATTTGATGTTTTTCAGTCTGTCTCAATGTTTAAATGATCCGTTTTCCCGATATTCCAATGCCATTTGAGGCATTCCAAAAAAATAGGTATGTCGCCCTACTACAATCTAGGGTTATCAACAACACAAAAGCCCTCCCAATAAAACAGGAATCTTCATTATGCTAAGAGTAAGAAAGTTTTTGGAAAACCAGAACTTTGATTTAGGTTTATAGGGCTCGGGAAACAGGTGTGATCTCATAGTTTTTTGTACTATTTATATTTAGTGAAAAGAGGTAGGTATACAATAATGCCACATAATGCCAAAAGTATGTTTATTAATAATCATAAAAATGTTTTCTATAAATTAAAATATAAACCAATCCATAATTATTGTTTGGCAATCGAAACTACACTTCCTCTCCAAATGTAATTTTTACATGTTACCATTATTAATGTACATGCACATATTCTACATTATACATTATATACTTAAAAAATAATTATTAAATAAAACATATACATACATAATATTTTATTACAGAGGAATTACAATCTTCCACAAAAATAGCAGCTGAAAAATTTGTAGAGAAGTGTCGTTCGTATGCAGCTATAACTTTTTGATGAAGTAATTTATTTCTCTCACACAATTTTATACAAATTTGTGATATAATTCTAAATAAATTGAATAATTCAGCTTTCTCAAATCACACGCTGCTTTATTGCAAATTGAAAAATATTTGAAATTGAAAGACATTTATTTTCAAAGCTTTCGCTTCTAGCTTTATCAAAATTTTACTAATATGCTCTACGTCCGTTTTTCAATACCTGTTCTCCTGCATTCTGTACACTACACTAAGAAAAAGAAGTAAAAAATAATAAGGTAGAAAACTAAAACCAGGAAAAAAGGAGAATTTTCAATAAATTTAACTTTGGCATTGAATAACTTTTAAAGAAGTAGGAGTCCGTTCGTTCCAGGTCTTTAATTTTGGAATAAGTGATCAAAATAGAGTTTAAATTTTTTTTTATATTGATTGATTACCTAGGCACTGACTGGTATCTCAATTGCCAGAAAGGAACTAACCAGAAAAGGAATTCCTGGCAAAAACATAATAATCTGCACTGATAGCAGGCAAACTCTACTAGCCTTGAACAGACAACGTGTTACATCAGGGCTAGCATAAGAGTGCCATCGAGATTTAGCTAACGCCTCGGTAGATAACAATATTATCCTGAGGTGGGTTAAAGGTCCCGACAGAAGCAAAGGTAACCGTAGGGAAGCGGCTGGACTAAGAATTCTTGGACCTGGCGACATCTACGGCCTGACAAATTCGATAATTGCGGAACTAGTTAAACGTTACACCCGCTCAATCTCTAAAGAGATGGGATGAAATTATGGGATGTAGTCTTGCCAGGATCACCCTGGGCGACCCTGGGAAGCTGGAGTCGAAAAAATATTTGGCGATGACCAGGAGAAACCTACGTTTAACAGTAGGATTTCTGACTGGCCACTGTCAATTAAGGAAACACCACCATACAATGGGGCTAGTGGACACACCTCTATGCAGGATGTGTGAACAGGAAGATGAATTTGTCAGGCATGTATTTTGAAAGTGCCCGGAGTTATTGTCAATGAGAGAGTGTGTGTTCGGTGAGGCTTGGCCTATACCTGCCGATATAAGGGAGATGTCTCCTAGTGATCTGTCCACGTTCCTGGAAAGGACAGGATGAACGATGACACAGGAAGATAACTTCTCAGGAGGATGTGCAATGGGTCACATGTGGCCTAGCTCACCCTCCCTACTCTACAGACAGACAGACCTCGGCACCACCAGCCAGAGCCTTGGATTCCTCGGTGCTTCCACCTCAAATAGGTGTGCAGTGCAACAAACATATGGCCAGACATGTGCCAATTCGGATAAAACACTACTCGACTTAACTCGAGTTGAAATTTAGATTACACAACTGAAGAAACTGAATGTATGACTTGTTCCCAATTACTTATTTATTTATTTGTTCTTTCATCCAACTCTCTATTAGTACAACTGTTCTTATCAAATTTCGTAGGTAGGTTTGAGATGAAAAGGTTTTTACAATTTACATATATAATCCCGCTCTCGCTCTTTCGCTTGATTCGTTCATTGACCGCCAGCACAAACACGAATTAGGGAGAATGCAACTTGAGCTAACTCGAACTTGGCACAACTCGAGTTGACACATCCCTTCTCGTATCTTTGTTAATTTTATCAAGCTGTCACAAGAGGATATTTTTGAACTGAAAACTTTAGGCGCGTTGAGCACTTTTTGGGTGAAGAAAAAGCAAGGCGTCGTCGTCAGGCATCATCGTAAGGCGTCATCGTCAGACTTTCTATGTTATGCAACACACAATATAAGCGTATGATAAAATTTTTGAAAAGGGGTTCATTTTTGAGTGAAAATGTCCATTTACCATGGATGTGCGATAAAATTAATTTATTTGGGTAAATTTTCACCATCATGGGCGAACGATAAAGTTTTTAAAAGGGATTGATACCCATTTTTAACTCTGTGGGCGTAGGGAAAAAATTCCATATGAAGTTCTACAATTATTTTTAGTCTCTTCATCTCCCAAGTCCTGCGACACAATACAGCCTAGAGATCAGCTTTTCGGTCCACCCGAATTATTTCCAAATGAACCTAACCGTTTTCTACATCTACTTGTAACCTAAAAATTTTTTGTATGTTGCATCCCAGTGGTCAATAGTTACAGGTTAAACAATAAGTAGTTGAAGCATATTGGGTTCGGGCTGGAATTATTGAGTGGCACCTCGTGTCATGTAGGAACGTGGAGAGAATACCGATATCAAATAACTGTATTAACGTCATCAGTATATTACGTTGCATTCGCAACAAACATTTCCACTTTAACCTCATTAGGATGAGAATGCATTAATTGAATTTCTGTTGACGAACGTCTAATAGCCCATATAGTTTAGATACTTTGTGATTCCACAGTATCAATGATCAAATTAGTTCACAACTTTTAATAAATGATTGATTGATTGATGAATGATCTGCTATGTTTTTTATTTGGTTTCTTCCGCTCTGTGATGTCTATATCTATAGCCCATATATATTTTCCAACAATAGCGGCATAATTAAAATCACCCCTAATGAATAACACAAAACCATGAATTTTGAGCTGAAATTCCAAGCAAGTATCTCCGAAATAGTAGTTGATAAGGGGAAAATATTTTCGATAGCATAACTTGAAGTGTTTCCGTCTTATGAATGATAAATGTAAAAGTAGTGAAAATATTCGAAAATACACTTAAACATAAATTTTTTCCTAGTGAACTATTCCTTCAAGAATACTTGCTTGGAATTTCAGCTTAAAATGCACGGACTTCCACGCGCTGTGTTGCCAATTCCAACGTGCCGCGTTGCGAAGTTTTGTCACGTCGAGTTTCGAAATTTTGCTGCTCAGCGTGACGGACTTCCACGCGCTGTGTTGCCAATTCCAACGTGCCGCGTTGCGAAGTTCTGCCACGTCAAGTTGCGAAGTTTTACTGCTCAGCGTGACGGACTTCCACGCGCTGTGTTGCCAATTCCAACGTGCCGCGTTGCGAAGTTCTGTCACGTCGAGTTTCGAAATTTTGCTGCTCAGCGTGACGGACTTCCACGCGCTGTGTTGCCAATTCCAACGTGCCGCGTTGCGAAGTTCTGTCACGTCGAGTTTCGAAATTTTGCTGCTCAGCGTGACGGACTTCCACGCGCTGTGTTGCCAATTCCAACGTGCCGCGTTGCGAAGTTCTGCCACGTCAAGTTGCGAAGTTTTACTGCTCAGCGTGACGGACTTCCACGCGCTGTGTTGCCAATTCCAACGTGCCGCGTTGCGAAGTTCTGTCACGTCGAGTTTCGAAATTTTGCTGCTCAGCGTGACGGACTTCCACGCGCTGTGTTGCCAATTCCAACGTGCCGCGTTGCGAAGTTCTGTCACGTCGAGTTCCGAAGTTTTGCTGCTCAGCGTGACGGACTTCCACGCGCTGTGTTGCCAATTCCAACGTGCCGCGTTGCGAAGTTCTGTCACGTCGAGTTGCGAAGTTTTGCTGCTCAGCATTACGGACTTCCACGCGCTGTGTTGCCAATTCCAACGTGCCGCATTGCGAAGTTCTGTCACGTCGAGTTGCGAAATTTTGCTGCTCTGCGTGACGGACTTCCACGCGCTGTGTTGCCAATTCCAACGTGCCGCGTTGCGAAGTTCTGTCACGTCGAGTTGCGAAGTTTTGCTGCCTGCTCAGCGTGACGGACTTCCACGCGATGTGTTGCCAATTCCAACGTGCCGCGTTGCGAAGTTCTGTCACGTCGAGTTTCGAAATTTTGCTGCTCAGCGTGACGGACTTCCACGCGCTGTGTTGCCAATTCCAACGTGCCGCGTTGCGAAGTTCTGTCACGTCGAGTTGCGAAGTTTTGCTGCTCAGCGTGACGGACTTCCACGCGCTGTGTTGCCAATTCCAACGTGCCGCGTTGCGAAGTTCTGTCACGTCGAGTTGCGAAATTTTGCTGCTCAGCGTGACGGACTTCCACGCGCTGTGTTGCCAATTCCAACGTGCCGCGTTGCGAAGTTCTGTCACGTCGAGTTGCGAAATTTTGCTGCTCAGCGTGACGGACTTCCACGCGCTGTGTTGCCAATTCCAACGTGCCGCGTTGCGAAGTTCTGTCACGTCGAGTTTCGAAATTTTGCTGCTCAGCGTGACGGACTTCCACGCGCTGTGTTGCCAATTCCAACGTGCCGCGTTGCGAAGTTCTGTCACGTCGAGTTTCGAAATTTTGCTGCTCAGCGTGACGGACTTCCACGCGCTGTGTTGCCAATTCCAACGTGCCGCGTTGCGAAGTTCTGTCACGTCGAGTTGCGAAGCTTTGCTGCTCAGCGTGACGGACTTCCACGCGCTGTGTTGCCAATTCCAACGTGCCGCGTTGCGAAGCTCTGTCACGTCGAGTTGCGAAGTTTTGCTGCTCAGCATGACGGACTTCCACGCGCTGTGTTGCCAATTCCAACGTGCCGCGTTGCGAAGCTCTGTCACGTCGAGTTGCGAAGTTTTGCTGCTCAGCATGACGGACTTCCACGCGCTGTGTTGCCAATTCCAACGTGCCGCATTGCGAAGCTCTGTCACGTCGAGTTGCGAAATTTTGCTGCTATGCGTGACGGACTTCCACGCGCTGTGTTGCCAATTCCAACGTGCCGCGTTGCGAAGTTCTGTCACGTCGAGTTGCGAAGTTTTGCTGCCTGCTCAGCGTGACGGACTTCCACGCGCTGTGTTGCCAATTCCAACGTGCCGCGTTGCGAAGTTCTGTCACGTCGAGTTTCGAAATTTTGCTGCTCAGCGTGACGGACTTCCACGCGCTGTGTTGCCAATTCCAACGTGCCGCGTTGCGAAGTTCTGTCACGTCGAGTTGCGAAGTTTTGCTGCTCAGCGTGACGGACTTCCACGCGCTGTGTTGCCAATTCCAACGTGCCGCGTTGCGAAGTTCTGTCACGTCGAGTTGCGAAGTTTTGCTGCTCAGCATGACGGACTTCCACGCGCTGTGTTGCCAATTCCAACGTGCCGCATTGCGAAGTTCTGTCACGTCGAGTTGCGAAATTTTGCTGCTCTGCGTGACGGACTTCCACGCGCTGTGTTGCCAATTCCAACGTGCCGCGTTGCGAAGTTCTGTCACGTCGAGTTGCGAAGTTTTGCTGCCTGCTCAGCGTGACGGACTTCCACGCGCTGTGTTGCCAATTCCAACGTGCCGCGTTGCGAAGTTCTGTCACGTTGAGTTTCGAAATTTTGCTGCTCAGCGTGACGGACTTCCACGCGATGTGTTGCCAATTCCAACGTGCCGCGTTGCGAAGTTCTGTCACGTCGAGTTTCGAAATTTTGCTGCTCAGCGTGACGGACTTCCACGCGCTGTGTTGCCAATTCCAACGTGCCGCGTTGCGAAGTTCTGTCACGTCGAGTTGCGAAGTTTTGCTGCTCAGCGTGACGGACTTCCACGCGCTGTGTTGCCAATTCCAACGTGCCGCGTTGCGAAGTTCTGTCACGTCGAGTTGCGAAATTTTGCTGCTCAGCGTGACGGACTTCCACGCGCTGTGTTGCCAATTCCAACGTGCCGCGTTGCGAAGTTCTGTCACGTCGAGTTTCGAAATTTTGCTGCTCAGCGTGACGGACTTCCACGCGCTGTGTTGCCAATTCCAACGTGCCGCGTTGCGAAGTTCTGTCACGTCGAGTTGCGAAGTTTTGCTGCTCAGCGTGACGGACTTCCACGCGCTGTGTTGCCAATTCCAACGTGCCGCGTTGCGAAGTTCTGTCACGTCGAGTTGCGAAGTTTTGCTGCTCTGCGTGACGAAAATTTTGCTGCTCTGCGTGACGGACTTCCACGCGCTCCAAACGGTCCTTCTCAGGGCCCCAAATTATCTATTATTTATGATAATCACATACCAAGGCACTGTAGTTCACGAGTTTTCCGATAGATGGCGCTGTTTTTCTGGGATTCACACGAAAGTGGCGCCATCTATCGGAGAACCTGTGAACTAATTCTTTTTAGTTCACGGGTTTTCCGATAGATGGCGCTGTTTTTCTGGGATTCACACGAAAGTGGCGCCATCTATCGGAAAACCCGTGAACTAATTCTTTTTAGTTCACGGGTTTTCCGATAGATGGCGCTGTTTTTCTGGGATCCACACGAAAGTGGCGCCATCTATCGGAAAACCCCTGAACTAATTCTTTTTAGTTCACGGGTTTTCCGATAGATGGCGCTGATTTTCTGGGATTCACACGAAAGTGGCGCCATCTATCGGAAAACCCGTGAACTAATTCTTTTTAGTTCACGGGTTTTCCGATAGATGGCGCTGTTTTTCTGGGATTCACACGAAAGTGGCGCCATCTATCGGAAAACCCGTGAACTAATTCTTTTTAGTTCACGGGTTTTCCGATAGATGGCGCTGATTTTCTGGGATTCACACGAAAGTGGCGCCATCTATCGGAAAACCCGTGAACTAATTCTTTTTAGTTCACGGGTTTTCCGATAGATGGCGCTGATTTTCTGGGATTCACACGAAAGTGGCGCCATCTATCGGAAAACCCGTGAACTGATTCTTTTTAGTTCACGGGTTTTCCAATAGATGGCGCTGTTTTTCTGGGATTCACACGAAAGTGGCGCCATCTATCGGAAAACCCGTGAACTACTTCTTTTTAGTTCACGGGTTTTCCGATAGATGGCGCTGTTTTTCCGGGATTCACACGAAAGTGGCGCCATCTATCGGAAAACCCGTGAACTAATTCTTTTTAGTTCACGGGTTTTCCGATAGATGGCGCTGTTTTTCTGGGATTCGCACGAAAGTGGCGCCATCTATCGGAAAACCCGTGAACTAATTTTTTTTAGTTCACGAGTTTTCCCATGGATGGCGCCACTGTCGTGATCATCAGCGCCCCCTAGCGGAATTCCCTCGAACTAACACTTCTGGGAGTGGAATTCGGCACCATTTAAACTATTTTATTCGCTGTCACCGGGATGGGGTGTTCAATTAATATTAAATTGGACGCCACCAGCTTTTTAATCGAACGAAAGTGATGAAAAGAAAGCAAAAGGTGAAAAGCTGGAAACACCTTGTAAAAGTTAAGGTTAAGTTACTTAAGAAAAGATTAACAAAACGAAACTACCTATTCCCGTACACGTGTATAATACAATTCAATGAATATTGAATAATCAATACAAAAAATGAAGATATTAAATGTTTATTGGAAAAAATAACAAAACTGTAATATAACACGCCAAATCCAAATCTTTCACAGGCTAAATATAAGACGAAGGAACTTTTTTTCGGGGCTGGGGATGTTTTGCAGCTCTTAGCGGGATGGCTTCAACAGTCTGTGTGCCTACCTCGTGTACGGGAACAAGAACAGGAACACTGGGGTTGGCTGGAACTTCCCTATACTTTAAACTTGTGGTCAACTTGAGACATAAACTTGCCGGCTGTAGAGCTGCGGAAAAAAGAGAAAAACAGGGATAAGGAACTAGAAAAAAACATTGGGGAAGAAACGAATAAATAGAACAGATCTGGTAAAAAAGGAGCTTATGCTAATTTGAACTCCACGCGTTAAAATACAATTTAACAGTGATCTGTTTTATTCTATTCGTTTTGTTCCTTAAATATACAAAAAATGCAAATTATCAAATAAGCAATAAACATAAAAAAGCAGTAAGCGCTACACTAGAAAATAATCTAGGGAAAATACAATAATAACATATATGTATATTTCTAAGTTCATACCAGGGATGTTGCCAGTTGGTATCCACGGTAACCATTGGTCATCGCGCAAGCAGAACATTCGAAATGATCCTCACACAAACACAGCAAAAATTGTGACGATTTATGAATTGTAGAGAAATTGTACTAAATTCTTGACTTACTCTCTTTTTTATTTCAAAAGCTTAGACAAAAGTAAATGAAATTCAAAATATATTGAAACAAACGTGAATATATTGATTCCAAAAAATTAATAGGGAAATGTTACTATTAACGAAAAACAAAATTATAATAAAAAAAAAGGTTTAAAAATATTGTACGGTATTTAGAGGGTTATTATTACATGAAATGTCAAACATATCAATACAAAAATCAATATAGGTGCAATAAAGAAAACTCAATATGCTCAACATTTTAACGATAAATAGAGAAGCAATTTAAATTGCGAAATATTTCCATACCTACCTTTTGCTTCAAAATTTCCTACAGAAAAAAATTTTGAAACATGAAATTGGCTTTAAATTCGTAACTAGGGGTTTTTTGATACGGGAAAACAGATGCCATAGTCAGTTTTTTGATGAAATCATTCTTTCGCATTTAAATGGTGTAATGAAATTTTCCAAAAAACACATTTTCAACATAAAAAGTCTTGTAAATACCACAAAACTATGAATTTTGAGCTGAAATTTCAGGAGATTATTTCCAAAAAATAATCAAATGGGAAACAAAATTTCCGAAGCATAATCTGGAGGGTTTCGGTGTTATGAATAATAAATGTGGAAGTAATGAAAATTTTCGAAAATCCACTTTCTGAAACTTCATGTATTCATAACTCAACTAATTGGATAGATAGAACGTTCTAGTCTTCTGCAATGGATTCGGGAGAACATTCTAGATATACATATGAATTTTGAGTCGATATTTCCGAGCATTAAGGGAGATAGCAGAGAGCAATTTAAATCGCGAAATATTGACATACCTACCTTTTCCTAAAAAAAAATTTTGCGACATGAAATTGGCTTTAAATTTGGTCTAAATGCAGTTTAAGATTGATCTGCGTACTGAGGAAATTTGTTCGCCCATGGGTATTTAAGGTTAAGTTTTAAATAAAATACAATTTTGATTATTCCTAATGCTACAACGCATGGATTAAAGTAATTCCAGCTCAGGCTTGTACCTTACGCGATAAACATGTTTGCCTGAGGAGAAACCATCTCACTTTTTAAATTATAATAATGATTTTTGTTTCCGAAATATTTTAGTATTTTTCAGTTGAATGCTTCTACATATTGCAAATGCTGCATTATCTTAAAATCAGTCCATCCCTGTGTGGTGTGTATGTTGCTATTTCCATTGGTCGTTCAACATGAAAATTATTAGGTAATTTAATACCTGAAATGTGCAATAAAGACTGCGTATGACAGGCCTTTAATGAGACTAGAGGGCTTAAGTGAATGATAAAAATAATTTCCCGCATGAAGTTATGGGATATAACACAACTTCACTATAAAATATTAAGCAGGATTAAACATGATTTTTTGTTTTCATTATTTTAATTAACTTTCTATTTCTTATATTCCCTGGGGTAGTTCAGCTGGTAATAGAGTCAAAATATTCAACGGGATAACCATGTCAACATTATGGAAATTCAGTATTTTTGATACTTAAACTAACTAAAAATTATTACGATGACTGCAATTGATGTAATATAGAAGATAGCAGGGTTTAAGACAACTTTACCCTATTTTTTTTATTCGGAAATTGAAATTGGCATAAACTAAGTCTTTTCCTGGAAAAAAATTGCCTTTTACAAAAGAAGCCATTTTTTTTTCTAGAAATCTCGCTTTGCAAAGGAAAAAAAAACTACAGATTACTCGTACTCTTTCCAAAAGGACACTTGTTTTTCACGAAATTCTACTCAACAATTAAAATTGGCATCAACTAAGGCATAAACTATCACTCTGTATATGACCGAAAGTATACAAACAAAATACATTATCTAACAATTCCCGGGAGCACTACAATTATTATGAAACAATTAGGACCGCATATTTCGCATATTCCAATACAGGCAATATATATGCTGGCAGCGATTGGATAACTCCTGAAGGTCTTAAGTTATCCATTGATAATTTGGGGCAAGCGTTGATTGCTTAGCTAATTCTGTTAATATATAATTTAAGGGGTCACCCAGTTTCTTTACGCTACGAAATAATTTCACTTGACATACTCTGAAGAAGTTGCAAGCTACAGAATGGCACAACATTTTGGAGAAAATCAGGTTTCCAGTAGCTATTGTGGAATGAAACAAACCATGGCACTGGGGCTGGTATAAAAGGAGCTAGAAAGAGAATGATCTTTAGCCTTTCAAGCAGAGACGATTGTCACTATAGCCTGTATTGATGAAAACATCAGACGAGGATACACCGGACAAAAAATAAAAATATTCACTGACAGCCAGGCTTTGCTTAAAGCTATCAGCAACCCAACAACTAGGTCTAGAATGGTAAAAGACTGTAAATAATCCCTTAACAGGCTAGCAAGACACAACAAAGTGTCTCTAATATGGGTACCGGCACTTGAGGGGATTGCAGATAATGAAATGGCTGACCAGCTAAAGAAGGCTCTAAAGGAGACTTCATTGGTCTGCGAGAACTTACATGGAGGAAATAATACAACCATTACAACTACTGAAAATCCCTCCAGGCAAACTAGTGGCCTACATAGAAGACAGAAACCTTTTGGAATGGAAGTAGATAAAGTGAAAACAGATAAATTGATTAATTATAAGCAAATAAAAAAAAGTATCTACTATTATTATTTTTCCTTTCATATGGAGCTTCACCGCTATGCGAGTAAATTTACTGTAAATTATCTTGAAAAAAAAATATTCGGGTGTGGGAGTTCATAGAATGAATTACAATCAACAGTGTCAGAGTGCTTGACGATTACAACATTTCGCGTTGTCGACATGGCGCAGTCACTGGGGATTCAATTAGACTGCACACTAAACCATTCTGCATTCGGCAAACAAGTTGTTCTTTAAGTTAATTTCCTCACTAACGTCCTTATACGTTTATTCCTTTGTTACTAAGGTGCTTGAAGTTTGTACGGAAAGTGGAATGGGATGAAATGCATTTTCTAGAATATTTTTTAATTTGTAGTTACCCTAAATTATGATACTAAAGCTGGGTGATGGAAAATATTTGTAATATTAAGGTTCATAAAACTGGGTGGACAACAAAGGGTGTTCACTTTATTCCATGAAATGTCCCAGATCGGAAACGGAGATATTTAACAAAATCCGAAAATGGTCCTTTTCGTTTTTTAAATTTGCCGCCGTTATTATAAGAGATATAAAAAAAATGATTCCTAACTTTTTTTAATAAACGAGGTTTTCTATAAATTACTATACCAAAATTTCATTACGACGTTTCGTCTTTAAAGGTTCACCATCAACTTCATTTTTTTAAATACGGACCTGAATTTTTATTGCAATATATACATACAATGATATAGCATACTTGACGATTCTACCACGTTTCGTCTTTCAAAAATCATCATCTTTTTTAAGTTCAGTTTTCTTTACTAAAGTAAAATTGATAATTTTAAATATTGGGCATTAAATAAGAATTTTGAAAGAAAATTATTAAATTCAACAATTTATTTTGAAACTTAATGACAATGAATAAATAATGATGGTTTTACAAATGACACTCTACGGTAATAATAAGTTAAAAATAAATTAAAAAATTCAATAAAAAATCAGTTATAAAAGTTGTTCAAACTGACGTCCGTTCTGTGCAATACATAATTCTATTCTCCTTGGCATATGAGACGCATATCTACTATATTATTCGGCATATTTTTGCTGGAAACTTCGTTTTTTATGAAGCCCCATACAAAATAATCTATGGGGTTAAGACATGGGGATCGAGGGGGCCATCTTGTCGTTCCGTTGGTACCAATCCAATTATCTTCAAAATATTTATATTCTGTACAACTCTTCTTAAATTTTCAGAAGTTAGGTACTGCTACGAAGTTATCAAACGATTTTATTTAGTTGGGCACGTAACACCTAGATCTTGTTAACCGATTTTCATACATTTCCCGTTAACCAATTTAACAGATTTTTGGACACATGTTTAGTGCATTCATTTTCTTTCAAAATTCTTATTCAATGCCCAATATTTAAAATTATTAATTTTACTTAAAAAAGATGATGATTTTTGAAAAACGAAACGTGGTAGAATCGTCAAGTATGCTATATGTATCTATACAAAACGTAAAAATATTGCAATAAAAAATCCAGGTCCGTATTTAAAAAAATGAAGTTGATGGTGACCCTGTAAAGACGAAACGTCGTTTTTGGTATGGTAATTTATAGAAAACCTCGTTTATATATATACTTTTTTTAATATCTTTCATAATAACGACGGCAAATTTAAAAAACGAAAAGGACCATTTTCGGATTTTGTCAAATATCTCGGCAACTAGTCGAGATTTTTAAAATTTTTTTGAACCATCAAATTTCCTATTACTTTTTCTCCATTTAATCGATATTGTATCTATTGCGGTTTACGAGATCTATGTATACGTCAATTAAATCCGGTCCACCCTGTATAGGTAAGTGAGATTCAGTCAACTTTGTTTATGTTTATTTATTATTCACGTTGTTTTATTAAGTTTTGGTTGAAGGAACGTATATTATAATATCTCGAAACGTTGCTGTGTAAATTTCATTACAAATACATACGTGAAATGGAATAACAAGCGAACGGATTGTTTTGATTATTGATTTTAGCTTCGAGAAAACATACCTAGTTCCAGATACAACACTATGTTTTCCATATATTAACTATTCAGTTTATATTAAAACATTTTTATTCCAAACTATAAGCAAAGTTTAGGCATATTTTATATAATTCAGTGAAGTCTGGAGAAATTAGAGCTCACATTTCTTAGATATCAATAAATTTCTATTATTATTATTGTCATCTCAAGTGTTCACTTGCTCAATCGTTGCTGGTAATGTTCACCTATCCCGATCGTGTGTGAACGCAAATGGGATTAGGCTCAGCAGTTACATCCTTAAGGTACGTTTTCCTCCACATTCGCCAGTCGCTAGTAGCCGCGAAAAAGTAGCGACGGCTTAAGGATTATTCACGTTACACCGTGCGGAGGCCGGGCCGTGTCCGTGCCGCATCGTTGTCAGCGTGCGGCGACCGGGTCAGCCATTCATGCTACACCGGGCTGTTATTTGAGTACAGAGTACGTGTCGGTAACGAATTTTGTCAAGCGTCCTTCAACCTTTTTTTAAAAGAAGGTATATTTTTCGCCGTTTTTCACTTGCGTGATATAGTACGACTTGTGTTTTGAAATGCAATCCATTTTACGTGGCACTGCTCCGTCAACAGTCGTCTTCGAAATGGTTCCGGGCACCCGGTGAGCCCATTCTTGTTACGACGTGGCGTGGCCGGAGAAAAATACACACCGACAATTCGGCGCCGTGCCACGGACTTTGCCCTGTCTACTATGAATTATTTTATAAAAAAGCATACTTCACATGTGTGACCGTGTCCCGCCCAGGGCAAGGCCCGTTCTCGGCACGGTGTAACGTGAATAATCCTTTATTCGCCAAGACACCTATTCATGTATTTAAACGGGAGTGTTTTCCTAAGCGTTACTGAGTAGCTGCTACCCAAATTAAGTCACTATTCGCTCAGTCGCCGGACCTCTCTGGGAGCAGACAAGCGACTGATTCGTGACGATTTTTCAGATAGGATAGTGTTTTAAAGGTTATGTTGTATTATTTTTTAATATTGGCAATACCTTTTCCCGCCTTCTTTCAGACTCTAGTGCTAATTGAAGAAGCACATTTTCATTTTGAGCTTGATAATGTAGAAGCATTAAAATCACTCTTTGTATAGAAATATTCATTTTATTATTATAGGTGTAGCAGAAAATTATAATAATACAATAATTATTAATATAAAAGCGACTGCTATGAAATGAAATTCGTCGACGAATATACTCGTTGCTACTTTGGTCGCAGTTGTTAGCGACCTGCGAATGTGGAGGAAAACGTACCTTTAGAAATTTACTGACAGTGTGACAAGTATTCAAAATTGCAGCCTTCTGCAAATCGATATCTGTGTTTTTGTAAAGATCCAGTCTGGTGATGCTGTCTTCTAGAGCTTTGGGAATTAGTCCCGTAGGGGCTTAGCTTAGTTAGCTTTTTATAATAATTATTATTATCATATCATACGGCGGATAGTAGACTGCACTAAGATCCTTTTCCCATTCCCACAAAATAAAAATATTATTCGCGAAACCATCAGAAAATTCCTTCATAGACAGATAAATGGGTAGAGCTGGCGTTAGCCCTTGGTTTTTCCTTGCCAAGCTTTAGAAAACACAGTCTTGCGAGGCCTTTACAAAACCAGCAAAGGTCTGTTTCTGCCAATTTTATAACACTCATATGACTTCTGAGTCTGCAGTGTCCTGTCAGTAAACCTATTAAGATTCTAACAGTCTTTCGGCCTTTTAGCAGCAGGTCTCTGTTACTTTAGCCGATGGTCATTTGATGAACTCTTTGACATGTCTTTAGCTGCCTTTTTGTATATGTTAGCTACACTGCAGAAGGGTTCGGGGCCATTGCAAGGAGCATTTGATCCTTCTCGAGCCAGTTCGTCAGCTTCTTCATTGCCTTCATACCCTGGTCTTGTGTCTAGCCAGCTGCTTGAGGGATTGTTTCCAGTCCTAAACTGCTTAGAGTGGCTAAGTCAGCCTGTACACAATTTCCGGAGCGATCTTCTAAGGCACGTTTTCCCGAAAAGCCTGCAGCATATCCTTAGAGCTTTTGTTGTTTGACCATGAAGTTGAAATTTGGTCTACAACCTAGTGGTGTGGAAGTTAGTTTTTTGGACAAATTGAGACGCTGAAACCAAAATAAAAGGTTTCCATTTGAGATTTAGGAAACTGTCATTAGTTCAGTTTAATTTATTACACCATTATGCCCATTATAAAATGTGTTTATTGTAAAATTTCCAAAACGCTGACTCGAGCGAGGTGGCAAACTAGGAATTTGGAAAGAGCTATAAAATCACAATGTTAAATGTGCCGGAAAAGTTTTCAGATAATTTACTTTTGGCACCAAATGCCTGTACTGTAGACCACAGGAAAGTTTTGTTTTCTCCAAACCTTTGCAAACGAACAGTACCCAACTAAATGTTATGCAGTAAATAGCGATCAATACTTATAAAACTGGTAAGTACAACTTATAATAACAGATTCTTTGTTTAAAAAAATGTATTCACATGTGGTAAATGGAATCCCACTTCGCAACATGATGAAACTAAAACAAAACCCAAATAGAATTATATATTTATTTTGGACTCTAGGCACGTCTTCGTTACAAGTCATCCAATTTGCTGTGGCACCATTTCTAGTTTTAAAAAACAAAAACTATCAGACTTTATGGCGTGCACGCTCTTTGCTTTACATCTTTCTATAGGATGGTATTTGAAATTTAATTTTATGAGCTGAAACAGTGAAGCATGAATGTCTGGATTTGACACTATGACGATATTGAAATTTTTATGGCTGTTTTTACAGTTTTACTGCTTATATTATTTTACTACACAAGCAACATTTTTATACTTTATTAATATTATTTCGCAATATTATTATTAATAGGTAATATTTTATTGGAACTAATATACAGAGCCCGAATTTTTGGATTGAAAGTGTATTTATTGTTAAAATCAGTTCTTGTAAGAACCAATTTGACTTTTTATTCCATTTGACATTGGTAAGTACGAATATAATACATTATCAACTTGTTTACTTTTCAATAAGCCAGCATGGTTAATATTAATTTTCGACTTTGTAACTTATTCACCCAGTATATCGATAGTTTTAATAAATATGTCGATGTTAACCATATAAATAAAATAAATACAATTAAAAAAGTTAAATTTCTTGTTTAATTACCGATTCGTAAAAGGCCGACCTTTGGAGTATTAGTCATAACGATTATTTCTATTGAGTTGACAGAAGTTTTGATTTGATTCATACGAATATTGTTGCTGACGTAACAGTCACATGATGGTAAAGCTCCACCGTTTCTACTGTATATATGTGTTGGCATTAATTTAGGTTAGTCACCCAAAGTTCACAGAACAGGACGATCCCGGTCCACTCCATTTGAAAGCACGTGCTAACTGGCAAAACGTTCTTTGTATAAAAGTGCCGCTCGTCGAGCATTTTTCCTGCATTCCCCATAAACCAATAGCATATCAATGTACTCGTCTGGACTGAATATAAATGGCATTGTGCTTATAGCAAGATCAATAATTTTGGAGATGGGCTCCAATCTTGTTTGGGAATGCTTGAAAGCTCTACAAGAGCTGAACATTCAGCAGAAACTGTTCTCAGCCTTCCATTCCAGAAGCTATGTAGACCACTAGTTTGACTGGAGGGATTTCCAGTAATCGTATTCTTTCCTCTTCAAAGTGCGTCTGAGTCCATGTAAGTTCTCGCAGAAGAAGAGTATGTGAGTAGGTGTTTCATCATAGAGTTCACATTTCCTGCACATAGGTTCACTAATTTTGTGCAGATGTTTCCTCAGGATGCAGTGTCCAGTCACCAGGTCGGTAACTGTCTTCAAATGCCTCTTACTCAGTTTCAATAGCCTTGTCCTTGTCTAGCTTGTTTAGTAAACTCTTTGTATGGAGGTGCCCTTGTGTCGACCTCCATTTGAGTTGGTGTTTACAGTTTTTACCAGTCTAGACCTAGTTGTTGGTCCGGTGTATCCTCTTCTGATGTTTTCATCAATACAGGCTATAGCGGCAATCGTCTCTGCTTGAAACACAGTTGTATATCGGCCAAGGCTAAAGATCATTCTGTCTCTAGGTCCTTTTATACCAGCCCCAGTACCATGGTTTGTTTTGGAACCATCAGTGAACCAGGTGATTTCTCCAGAATTACCTGGATGCATCAGTTGTTCCATCAAATGACCTTTAAAAAGCATCTTGTCCTACTGAGTATTTTGAATGATTTACTAGCAACTTTTTTTTTAATACTTCAAAAACAAATAAATTCTAGAAATATTTTATTAAAGTGTGAAAATTCAAATGTTATCTGTCGGTATGAGCTCGATAGTGGTTCTGAGTTTTCAAATTCCATCGAACTTTCCCTAAACTATTCCAAATTTTATAAATTCACTTTAAGCTGTAACCCTTAATATTCTTACTAAAACTTTTTATCCATGGCTTGACACCCCATGTGGGTTCACGCCGCGTATGCTTTCTAGATCCGTTTAATTGGGGTGGAACAGTATCCGTTAAATTCTTTTAATTATGCCCCTCCATAATTTCCTATTTTCCATTTTCTAAACGCTTTTAAAACTAATATAAAAAAAAGCAGTTTGTAGTTCACCCAAAAAACACCATCCATTTTAAATATTGGCAGTTTCGAAATCCGTTTCGGCAAACCCAGGATAATACGAAAACAAGTAGTAGATTTCTTGTCAAGATATTTTTTTGCGAATACGCTACATGGTAACCGTAAACAGAAAAGCTCGGTTGGCAAACAAAAATTTCCATACCAACACAAACGTTCTACATAAATATATATAAAAGATGAACAACAACAAGCGCCATAATACTTTAAAGTCAGGAGAACATAAAAAGAGTCCAATCTTTTTTCGATTTGCACGAAACCACGTAAATAATTCATAACCCTAACTACTTTCGACGCAGACGAGATTGTTTTGCTATTTACAAAAATATCTTGGCAGAATATTTGAAAGGGGAATTAGGATCCGAATCAGATCTGAAGGCTTGTTGTGAGTAAAATGAAAACTTTCATTTTATTTCTCCGAGTAGAATTACGTGAATTATTAAGAGACATTGTTTTCCGATAACTTTAATGACCTACTTAATCCAACTGAATAGCAATTATTACAATTCACAAGGAAATAATAAAACTACTCAAAAAATAAAGTGGATCTAGGTGAATTGCTCGAAAACAATTTATCGAATAGGTGAATTTATCGAATGACAATTTTTGTAAAGTAAATTATAATAATTTTCAATAATAACCCAACCAAACCTACCCCTACCAAACCACCTTCGTATTTTTAGTCAATTTTTGAAGAATGAATTATAATAATTTCCAATAATAACCCAACCAAACCTACCCCTACCAAACCACCTTCGTATTTTTAGTCAATTTTTGAAGAATAAATTATAATAATTTCCAATAATAACCCAACCAAACCTACCCCTACCAAACCACCTTCGTATTTTTAGTCAATTTTTGAAGAATAAATTATAATAATTTCCAATAATAACCCAACCAAACCTACCCCTACCAAACCACCTTCGTATTTTTAGTCAATTTTTGAAGAATAAATTATAATAATTTCCAATAATAACCCAACCAAACCTACCCCTACCAAACCATCTTCGTATTTTTGATCAATTTTTGAAGAATAAATTATAATAATTTCCAATAATAACCCAACCAAACCTACCCCTACCAAACCACCTTCGTATTTTTAGTCAATTTTTGAAGAATAAATTATAATAATTTAAAATAATAACCCAACCAAACCTACCCCTACCAAACCACCTTCGTATTTTATCACCATTAGGTACCTGCCACCTATTCGATAAATTGTTTTTCGATAAATTGCATTCGGTCAATTGTCATTCGATAAATTGTTTTCGATCAATTCACCGCATACCAAATAAAGTACAAATTTTTTTTATACGAGTAGCATCAACCTAATGGGTTAAGATTAAGATGGGGTTCATGTTCGCATTCGCTATAATACCACAGAATGGTTCTGGACCGACATCGTGATTTTTTTCGGGCCTTTGCAATCTGCATTGTGATGTTAGTGGCCTGGTACCTAGGCTGGAATGGAATTGTACAAAGATTCAATTCAAGTGCCTGGGCTGCTGAGCCCAACCCAATCGAATGAATGAAGGTCATTTGATAAACTCTATAGGAAAATCTCGAAAAAAGGTAGAGGTATTTGTTGTTTCAAAAATAAATTTTTAAGTTTTTTAAAACGTTGAAATTAAATTCATAAATCACCGGTTATCTTCCTCCTGAAGTTTTCTACTATTGAATTATTAATAGGAGAAGCTCAGTTTTGTCTTAACATTTTAAAAAGTTGAATAATTAATACAAGTAGGTACATGTTTAACAAACTAAAGCATAAATATAGAATATCCGCCAGAAAACTAGAACTAAATTAATCAAAGAACATCTAATTTAGTCTATCCTATCCGGATTATTTTTGTGTTCAAAATAATGGCCGGTTTTAATCTACCCATTCAACTCTGGCGACGTTTCAGACGTTTCCATTTATCATAGTCAGTTGTGTGACACCGAATTGAAAACTTCCAAGTTTCTAACAGGTTTTGGTATAGGCCTTACAAATTCCTTAGAGATCCCCAACCGTGAACTTTGATGTTAAAAGTAAAGATTTAACTTTGATTTAAAGCGACTTGTGAACAACATTAGGTAATACAAGGGAACTGTGTTAACATGTCGTAGATAACATTTTGGTATAAGTAAAATGGAATACGAGGACGTATTGATATCTAGTTACCAGTTCAATGCATAAACAAAATATTGCGTTACCATAGCAACGAACATTAGAAGTGTCAGTGTGAAGTTTGACGTCAAAAAAGTAAACCAGAGTTACGCAATAAATTAAAAGAAAAAAGATGTCCACCGAAATTGTGAAAACCGAAAAATTGGAGTATCGAGCCATCATCAAGTACCTGTATTTAAAAGGGTTAAGAGATAAGCAGATTTACGAAGATATGCTTAATATCCTTGGTAATCAATGTCCTTCGTATGCGACAGTGAAAAATTGGACTGCAAGCTTCGAAAGAGGTATATTTTCCTTTGAAGATGAAGACCGATCGGGAAGGCCAGTTTCTGTGTCAGTCCCCGAAAATATCGATGCAGTTCATGACATGATTTTATCAGACCGTCGAATTGGACTAAAACGGATATCTGAAATACTGAATATTTCATACTAACGCGTTCATCATATAGTTCACGTCAATTTGGACATTGCTGCAAAATGGATCCCCAAATGTTTGAATGTTGGCCAAAAGCGTGCAAGGGTAGAAGCATCGCGTTCGATCTGTGCTCGATTTGAAAACGATGTAGACTTCTTAAACCGAATTGTTACTATGGATGAGACTTGGGTACATTTCTACTATCCAGAAACAAAGCAACAATCGATGGAATGGCGACACTCTGGTTCTCCAAGACCTAAGAAATTTCGTGTCCAAAAATCTGCTGGAAAAGTTCTTGCTTCAGTTTTTTGGGATTGCCATGGAGTAATCATGATTGATTTTTTGGATAAGGGTAGAACAATAACTGGAGATTACTATTCGACATTACTGACCACCCTACGGGAAAAAAATAAAGAGTAAAGACGCGGAAAGGTATCCAAAGGTGTTTTGTTTTTGCAGGACAACGCCCCTGCACACAAATCTCATGTTGCCATGCAAAAAATTCGTGGTTTAGGGTGTGAATTACTAGAACACCCCTTTATTCACCAGATTTGACTCATGATTTATAATTTGTACCTATTAAAAGACTCAAAAATTTTCCAAAATGGCGTAAATAGTAAGTAACAAACTATTTGAGCAAGACCAAGAGCGTACAAGCAAGGCCGAGACAGTGATCAAAACTGTCTAGGTATTGGTCTTGGCTCTTGCTCTGCTCATCACTAATTTAGAGAAAACGTCGTTACTGAGTTTTTGAAATACACGACCACATTTTACCGATTTTATTCTGTATGTAAATATTTTCACGACTTCAAACATTCAAAATTATTTTCATTTGTTCAAAATCTATAGTAGTTTTTTTGGGAAAAACTTTGATGCTTAATATATAATTTAGGTGCTCCTTGTAGATACCGCAGAGTATTGAGAAAGGCTCATGGTATAAGTATAATGGATATCAATATATAGTTTGCTTCAATACTCACTTTAACTGCGAAATTGTAGTGAAGAACTTACCTGAAAATAAAAAAAAGGTATAAATATTCATTGAATTTGAGAGCAGAAAAAGCAAAAATAAAATACTATTAATAATAGATGTTGGGAATGATCGCATCCAGCCAAAACACATGAATTTAGTATACGATCGTCGAACAAGATAAAATATTTGAGGCGAAGTTCTGATAGTATCACACGCTATCGATGAATCGTTGGTATCAATATCAATAATGTTTCAAGCCCCATAAGCAGATATCAAATGGTGTTAGACCTACATACGAAGAGATATTAACCATGACAAATAACAACATTCGAAGAAAGACGTCTCCGAGGTGATCTTATTCTTTCCTTTCGAATTTTGAAATTCAACTTCAAGCAGTTTTCCTCCTTAATTGAGACGACCGTCTTCGTGGGCACTCCTTAAAGCTGAAGAAAGAGCATTTTAGAACTCGTTATAGGCAAAGTTTTATGAGTAACAGGATTTTCGATATTTGGAATGGTCTTCCTCAGCAAATAATTAGTTCAGAAAATGTTAATAGTTCCAAAAACCAAACATACTTCTACATTTTCTATCTGTAGTTTTTTCGGCTAAGTGTCAGTTATTGTGTTATTTATATACTGTAAATTATTATGGACAAAATAGGACTTGATCCTCTGCCCTTATCATGTAATAAT
This sequence comes from Lochmaea capreae, assembly GCA_949126875.1. Taxonomy (NCBI): domain Eukaryota; kingdom Metazoa; phylum Arthropoda; class Insecta; order Coleoptera; family Chrysomelidae; genus Lochmaea; species Lochmaea capreae. The sequence goes on from OX421411.1 coordinate 3,125,958, forward strand.
AATAATTCTGGATATCGAAGAGGCCAGTATTGCGTCCCTTCTCGACCAATTCAACGATTGAGAAAAGTTGCATCTAAGAATTATCAGACAAAAATGAACCACATGTTTGGTCTAATATTGAGTGGGATATATTCAAGTATTTTTGAAAGATGTACAATTTGCCAAATCGTACATAAAATGCATATCGGTCATTTCATGTTAAGAAATTAAACTAGTACCTGTACGCACAAATTAACGCAATTTATAACTATGTACCAACAACAGAATTTTCGATCAGCCTCACTAAAAGATATATTTTTCCCATTGAAGTTTCTCATTCTCATTATAAGGTTAACGTTATTGACACGACAGCCAAAGGCTACTAATTTCACCGTCGGACAGTAAATATCGAACCTTCGTCGCTAGGTAGTGGTTGTTGTGGTCCTCTAAGCATGATAACGACACAAGAACGATGTGTTTATTGAATACGCTAGATATTTCAGACTAACACTTTAATTGCTGCTCTGTAAGCATACCACAAACTAGCACGTAGCATGTTTCAAAAAGTGATTTAACCAACAAGGGCGATTAACAATGGAAATATTCAAACTCGTAAGGAAAGCGAGAGACAATTAAATACGGTAGATTCAAGATTTTAATGGCAGAACTAGACAGATATAGCTGCGCTTTTCAAGTGGGTGAATGTTGCCAAATTATTTAGTCGTACACGGTATGGCACGACTAATATTTTGAGAAATATTTGTGAAATTTTGAATGAAGAGATGAATTAATTAATTCATGAACATTGTTTAAGAACAAGTGATGAGTGTGAGAGAAAAGTTTCAATAGCGGATCCAGGGAGGGGTGAAGGGGGTAACAGTTGTATAGACTATTTCAGAACACGTAACCCTGACAGGTCATATTGTTCTGGAGGACTTGGTGTTGAACGCTGAAATGTTTTGGCATGTGTTGTGAGGCAGTTGGATGTCCGACATACTTTGTAGAACAGTGTCAATGGAATACATATTAGATTTGTTCCAGCAAGCTTGAGAATCAGTTCGGAAGTTTACTGAGTTTGCGTAGATTGAAATTAGCGACGAGTCGGAAATCGAAAAAAAGATACCTTATCTCCTGCACTCCACACTTATAGAAAACTATGACATTTCAGATAATTTTAAGAACTTATTACTAATGAAAGATTAGTTATCATCCGTTATTTACCAGTAAACAATGAAAACTATATGTGCCCTCCAGAACAATATGGACGACCTGTCCGTTACGTTATTATGGAATGGTCTATTAGAAAGAGACGTCAACTAACGTCAATTATTGTAGATACTATAACCCTTTTTTCGATACACAAACATTCAAAAACTTTTCACTCAAACATAATTCTTGACATAAATTCAAGCTTACATACAGATTGCGTAAATTACTTTGGAACCCAGGCCTCGGATTACACAAGTACGACAAGGATATATGGAAAAGAGAGAAGAATAATTGTGCGCGGTCATCACTTTGTTTCATCTTAGGGGTGTATACTTATTTCCTGAGACTGGCCGAATGGTCCTTTACAGAGAGAATTCACTAGTTCGTGATATTCAATATGCTCCCAACATGGAAGGAGTGAGGGTGTTAAAGAAATAAAAAAATACAATCGTTATTACGTAACCTGTAAATCTTAAAATTCATTTTTGTCAACATGATCATTTCAGACCATTTCTAACTACATAGGATATTATTTTAGCCATTGTAACTTGAAAATAAAACAGCATTTCTTGAGAGAACCATAATTAATTAACTATTCCATGAATAAATTAAATTGAAAAAATAAAATAAGTGGGTAGGTACCTACACCTATTCTAAACATAAAATATAAACTTCCTGAAAAAATAAAAATTTAAAATCCATTCTAAAGGTAAACATAATTTTAATGAATTAAGTGCTCAAATAAACCACCTGCCTGTACCAGACAATAACCAAATCTGTGATAAAGATTTGACCTCATATCTCTAAGATTGTTTGGCGTAATGCTGGCACAAACGTGCTGTATTTTCGCCCTCGAAAAAAAGTCAACGATAACGAGACAAAAATATCATTTGTACAAATTAAACTGTGCTTCTGGCAACAGCGGTTAAAATAGGGGGGCAATGAGCATTCGGCCAGTCTCGGGAAATAAGTATACACCCATAAGGTGAAACAAAGTACACGCCTCAATGACCACGCATTATTATTCTTTCTTTCTCTTTCAGCTGTTTTTCTGTCGTACTTGTGTAATCCCGACGGTTCGTATGTACTTTACGCAATCTGTATACACCCGCGTCACCGTCAATCATGTTTGCATACATATACATTTTATTTGAATCCACTTTGTTCAAATTAATAGTTATTTACCTAATTATCTGTGAATTGTAACAACTAAAAAAAATGCAGAATTAAAAAATATTAATACTGACTTAGTAGATACAAATTCTGTTTCTTGTTATTGACTGGTTGCAAAGAACAGTCGATTAACCCGTCCCATAACTTCAGTAACAAACTGTATACATTTTCCTACTTCATAACTATCTCGACTCCATTTCACGTGAGAAGAGCCCACTTGAAGTTGAAGTCATATGCACGAACTTGTCAAAACCAGCGCCATATTGTAAAATTGACATTCAACAAATCAGTAGCGTGAAGCTGCGTCCTCAACGACAGTGTCGACTTGTTGTGTACGTTGCAATCGACGGTGTCCATCGACATGTCGAATTGTTTTCATGAACAAGACAAAGTCACAGCTTTTATTGAGGCATACAAATTAAAATCAAATCTATGCGATTCCAAAACTAATAATTATAAAAAGAGAAACGTGAGGCAAGATGCCCTTATGGAAATTGCTAGTGAATCTTCGTCAGACATGTTTATTAGTCTAATCGTCATCATTTCTGTCAACTTTGGTGTGGACGCAGCTTAACGTTTTCACATTTTGCAGATTAGCACAAAATTAAAATCTGTCGGCTTTGACTGTGGATATTTTTTCGCCTTAAAATATTCAACAAATCTTCGACAGCAAATGATTGCTTTAAACATAACCTCAAATGTCATTAATAAAATAGCTGTCAGCATGAAACATCCTTTGTAACGCCAATGGTAGTTACGAGGCGACATAAATATAAACAAGACCGATTTTTATTTCTGCAAACTTCACGTGGCTTCTTCTTTAAGTGAAACGGACTCTACAATATACTAGGTTTGTTATGAACAATTTCGGAATATAACAATAAATTTAATAGCCACTCGCATCTCTGCTACACATACTGATATTTATTCAGGATGTATCTCGGAATATAAAAAAGAATAAGACACTTCCTAAGATCTCCGTCGAGTGAGTTCCATACGTGACCAGACTTTTTTTTTGGAATAAACAAGAGAAAGAATTTTGACTATAGTTCGACTTTAACTATTCCCACTTTAGCAAATATATTTGTTAATGAAAAACTAAATGCTGGTAAACGTAATGGAACAAATCTTTAGGTCAGTTTTTGATGAACGAATTCCTTTGAGGAAATTTCAAAACACGTACCTACTTTCCATTGTTTGGAAAAACAGGTTTTAAAAGCTTCCATTTGTGAGTTTTATAACTTGGTGAATGTACACGTTATAAAAGTGGAGTCTTGTATCAACAGCATTTTATGGTTTTCAAGAAAGAAAAAACAGGAATTTTCAACCTTTCCCACTCATTGCCTGACGACATAAGGAACTTTATACGTTTACATGTTTTCATGGGATCTAATTAAATTCTAACTTTAATTAACTCTTGGTTATTATTAAGATTATATCCATTTTCATTCCACAAGAAATATGAGGCAACTTCGTGGAGCGAATTGTTTACACCATTGATGTATATAGGGTTAGCCATTTATGTATCAACTTCAATGTTCAATGTTTGGCTAGAAAGTTAACCATTTAACAGTTTTTATTGTATACAGAGTGAGTTTTAAGTATGGAACACCTCAATAACTCGGAAACGGATAGCTACAACTCCGAAATTATAGCATTTAGGTATAGGAAACATTACATGAAAAATATTCAGGATCTCAAAAGGAAAAAATATACAGGGTGATCCTTTTGAAATAACAATGTTTATTATTATTCCGGAAAAAGGAAAGTTCTGACAACACTGTATATAACACTATAATATCGGCCATATCACTTGATCCTTGCAAACCAAAATCTATAAATATTGTGCTTTCCGTTTTCGAGATAATTGAGGCGTTCCATACTTAAAACTCACTTTGTATAAACTGTTAGATCCCGCGAACCTCTATAGTTTGGCAAGGTTATCTGAAGCTACGGTAAGGGGCGAGGAAACATGGCGGATATCTGTCAAAAACGTACCAATGGCGTACGGAACCTATTTTTATAAAAGCATTAAAAATAATGATTAATATTATATAATAATTATACAATAAAGAAAATGATTTTTGCTTTGCTTTAAAGGTAAGGTATTTTATGTTTAAAAACAGATAATGTTAAGAATCGTGCTTGAATTCAATATGGATACGAAATAGTTCAAAATCTGACACTGACAATACCAACGCCACTGGATAATCAGTCAATTGACGAAGTGAGAGGGAAGAACACACGCACTCGCTTGCCAATAGGAAGTCAGCTGGTCGCTAAGCACCGAAGGCCTTTCGATAAATTTCTCCGATTGAGTTAGTTCGGAGGGCGTGAAAATTATGGTTTTCGCACAACGCTGCCAGAGCTTCAAGAAGCCCATAACAAATTTGGAAAAGTGTTCATCTTTTAATATTTATAAATTGAAAAATGATGTTAATAGACAAAATCCAAGGAAACAAGCATATTAAAGAATTAAAGTCCATTTTCCAATTATTATCACTACATACTTAGCACTTTATCTTTTTCATAGTTAAACGTGGCAATATCGAATGTTTTCGACTGCATTCTTTTCACGGTTTCAGATAAACTTGCCAAACTATACTCCTTATTTAAAGGAGTTTAGAACTGTTGATTTTTCAAAATAGTCTATAAACATCGCTACAGCAAAACAATTTATTATGTCTCGTCGATTCTAGATGTCGTCGTTGTCATTCACTGGAAAAAAAACCAGCCTTTTTCTTGGCTAAAGAATACAATACATTATAGTGACTTTAGATGTCGAGTGGAAAGCGGCATTTTGTGCTGCGCGGTGATTTCTTAGGAAGATATTTGATTTAATTTTGATATAAAGTGATTGCGGGATAAATGGAATCTACAAAGCTGTTTTTTCGGTATTTTCAATCGGTTTTTAAACCCATCTACATTTTATTTTGAAACGCAATTAAAAAGTTAGTAAGAAAATAAAATTGTAGTTTTGCAAGGATTTTTATCTTCTGTATGTTCCTCATTATTATTTTTGTTAATTATTTTGTGAAACTAAACAACGTTTTGTTAGTGACAGGTCGGGACAAGAATTCGAATAAACTCAATTATTCTTGACAACGGTAACTGGAACGCTACCAAAACGTTGAATAAAAAGATTGTGTTTCAATTTAAGAAAATAACCAACACAAAGATTATAATGTGATGATTAAGAAGTATTTACCAAATTTTTTTCTTCATTTCGAAAGAACCTTCAGAATCTACTAGTGGAGACGGAATTCTGTTGCACGATATCCGTAACCAATTTGACACGTGTAACCGTTACAAGCGGAAACACCATTTGTCGGCATCTAGCCGTCGCATCAAAAGCGAGGAAACTAATTGGGACTTGTTTACTTTTGTATCGCGTTGCATTCCATATTAATTTTATTTTTCTATTATCTGTGTAGAGAAGTGTGTGTCTGAGTTTAGTTGCTCTTAAATCATCGTCGTGAAAAGTAGAGATTTACCATTCAAAAACTATAATTTGGAATCCTCAAGATCCCGATGATTTCAACAAAATTAAGAAAGATAGAGATCGCCAACGAAGTAGGAAAACCAGTCGACCAACGCAAAAAGAAAATGGAAAACCTTTTAGCATCTCTTAGAAAGGAAAACATGTAAATTGAAAAAACTACTGGAACTGGAACAGGTGGGTATTCAAAAAAAGTATTAGAATAAGAATAAGAATATAACTATACGATGCTGAATTCATAATATCGAAGTCTGAATCAAAACTAGTTACAAAGGGTAAAAAAAGTCTCGGCGTTGTATAGTACCCAATAAACAATTTTCGTGACTTATAGTAACTGATATTTTTATAGCGTATTCATAAAGGTTACACAATTATATGAGGAAATGCTTTGTAGTTTTATTGCAGCACTTATAGTAAATTAGGTTTATTAGGGTGTTATGCCATTACTGTAAGTTCTAGATTTATAATGAAGTGTTGTAACTATTTATATGACTGTGTTATAAAACTTGAAGTAATCGTTACCTCAATTTATATAACAAATTTATATTAGGTTTGCCGTTACTTTCGTAATAAAACTAATGGTTTCTGAGTTTTATAATAGCATCGTTGTTTACCTTTTTAAAACTTCAGATACTTAAATTCTTCTATAAATACGTTATGAAACTTTTAGTAACAAGTTCTTTTATAAATACGTTATGAAACTTTGGGTAACTGATGTTTTCTCTTTGTGTTTCAGTAAAAAGTTAACCTAAAATAGGAGTGGTTATTAACTGTGTAAGAAAATTGTGAATAAAACTATGATTAATAGCTGGAAAAAAATCAAGTACAGCAGTACATTTTGCCGAAAAGTTTCTAGGAATTAACCAGAAAAACACAAGTAGTGCCAGCATCTTCTGGTAAATTAAAAAGCATCACTTTCGTTAATCGACAGGTATTTTTCAGTTCCACTTTATCAACAAATGACGTCAACATTTCTTCTTTACCTTTGAATATTACCACCAAAAGTTCTCTAACCATCACTTGTGGTGTGCTGTGACACTCAACTAACACTTAATAATTTATAGTAGACTTGAAGTTTTATAGAATCACCATTTATGGATATATAGTGTTACTTTAAGTTTTATAGTGTTACCAACAGTAATTTTGTGGTAACTAATTTTTATAAGGATGTAGGCTTTATCCGCCATGATAATTTACCAAAAACAAGAATAGTATATTCTTCAGCGAGTGTAGAATTCTACACAAGTACAAGACTATACTTTCTCCACGACTATGGTTAAAAAAAAAGTTTCCATCGGAAATCGAACCTTGATCGCCCGGTAGGAGTCAAGTATATCCACCACTGAACTATCGACAACATATATTTATTGAAATGTAAAGAACGTGAATATAGGTAACTCATATTTTTAATAAAAATATTTATATTTTTTGATGAAATTATCACTTTATTAGAAATAATAATAAAGCTCATCCTCTTTAAGTAGTAGCAGTAGTAAGATAATAGTTATTTAAATGAATGGATTGGAAGATGAGGTCCTTTGACTGGCCACATAGGCTACTAGACAAACCACCCTCTAATTTTTCCCTTACTCTACCCTAGATTAGGTTATGTGGTGAGTACAGCTGGAGTTCGCCTTTTGTCACTGAAATCTGTTGATTTATTGTGACGTTCTGATTTAATGAATGTACTTCGTCTAGCTTCAAACTCCTAACGAGGCTCAATAGCCCAGATAAAGGCTTTTCGTAGCACTTGGTTTTTCCTCGCCAAGTTCTAGAAAAAGCAGTCTTGCAAGGCCTTCACAGTAGCACAACAGTTCTGCCGATTCCTCTTCCTCTTGACAGAACCTGCAAAGGTCTGTTTCTGCCAATTTTATAACACTCATATGACTGTTGAGTCTGCAGAGTCCTGTCAGTGAACCTATTATGATTCTAACAGTCTTTCGGCTTTTTAGCAGCAGGTCCTCTGTTACTTTGGCCGATGGTCAAGGGTTGTTCTCCAGAAACTTAGTTTGCTTGCATGTTTCAATGGCTGCCTTTCTGTATGTGTTAGCTACACCGCAGAAGTGTTCGGAGTCAATACAGGTTGCTTCTTCTTTAGCCAGTTTATCAGCTTCTTCACTGCCCTTATGTCCTTTGTGCCCTGGTATTCAGGCCAGAAATCTCTACCCTAAAAACGGCTTTGATGTTTTTCGTACATATCTTTTCGTTTTGATAAAGTCTGTTGTGAATAAAATTTACTGTATCCGTATTTCTCAGCATTTTTCTTGACCTATTTACACATTTCAATATTATAGTGTTAATTACAAAACCTCCAGGTTTTGTATTATTTCGAAAGACAAATGGCAATTCAATTTGAATAACTCTCGAAGACCAAATTATTATGACCGGTCTGCTTAGTGCAGTTTCGCTCGACGTTTTTGAGTTATTTCCCAGTTTTGCTTCTCGATTATTGTTTACGAACGCTACCCGCTAAATTCCTCATGAGAAAACGTGCGAAAATGAGAATTGCTATTTTAACGTGACAGAGGTGATGAAGAAAAACGATGGTGCAATAGAGAATCTGTTTAAAGTTGGACGTCTGAGAAATTGGAGTGTCATTGATATTAGCTTATGCAAAATATACAACACCGAAGGAAATGTATTTTTGAAATAAGATACTGTAAACAGAAAATTTACTTTCGGGTTGGTTGAGAACATTTTTTTAATGTAATTTTGACGTGGTTCGAGTATAAAATATAAACAACGTGAAAAAAATATCACTCAAGGCTTTAATTTAGCCAAACGAGTGACCAATTTAACAGGGTTAACCAAGTTGAAGAGGGTGGGAAAAGGCTGGAAAAAAATCAGCGTCTGAGTGCATGTAATAGAAGAGTTATAGGGGTTGAAAAGAATACAGGATCATCTAGTGAGGCCTGTCAGAAGCGCTCATGGGTCGTGTATAACTTAATAAATAAAACAAGAATAGCAATGGTCCCAGAACAGATCCTTGTGGAACTTCAGTTAAAAAAGGTTTCAGCGGAGAAAATGTAGCATTGACACGTACTCAAAATTGTCTGTTACAAACCGTTACAGTCCAATTATTCACACACAACAAAAGATTTGTTAAAGTTGAACGTCCTTTGCTCGTCGGGCCTCAGTGTAGAAATCTATTTCAAAAAGGTAGACGTGTTATCTCGAAAATGTGTCCCTAATCTTTGTTATTAGTCACTTCTGCTTCTGGGGGAAAATGCACTCTTTTAAATTGAAATGGCAAATTTATCGAAATATGGGGAATCAAAACATTTTCTCCTTATTGCTTTTACGATACAGTTCGCCCCAGGTGTGCAATTTGTATCCGTCTGCCATAACGTAGTCAAGATTACGCATTAACGGGAACGGGTCACACAATTTGTCTCGGGATTTCCTTACTTGTATCCCTATTCGTCCATCTTACCTTCACGTTCGTGTGTAGCACAAATAATTCAAAAATATATGCTCTATCTTTTATATCTTCATATATTTGTCTAAAGGAAAATTTCTTTCGAAAATTAAATGACTGTGTAATTCAGTCCCTAATATTCAGTTTACTGGTTGTTCAAACTTCACATTTAATTCCATTAATAAACAAACTGAGCAATTACATCTAAAATAGCATTGTTATAGGTGAACATTAAGATTTGCGAATACAGTTCTTCGTCTATATTTGTATTTTGGTATTTATTATTATAGTCGTAGATAAAATATAGTATTCAACTTGCGGTAATGGTCATAACTCACTTGATGAATTACAACACTTGCCTGACTTAATTTTCGTGTGTTATGTCCTACATTACCACTCGTTAGCTTTATTCTTTTTGCTAGACCTATTAGCCTGGATACCGCCTCCCTTGCCTCTCTGCCCTCGGTTTTCCTTCTCCGAATAGGTGAAACCGCACCCTTACTAGGCCTTCGCACTCACAGAGTATGTGCTCCGCGATTTCGTCTTCTTCCTGTCAAAACCTACATAGGCTGTCATCTGCTAGGCCAATTGTGTGCATAGGCTTCCTCAGCCTGCAGTGTCAGCATTCCCACCATCATCCTCGGTTGCATGACAGTTTGGCCAAAGTGCTTTTAAGGAATAGTTTAGCGTGCCTTCGTCCTGGATGTTTATCCATTGGTAGATGTTCTCCTTAGTGAGGTTTTTTGCAATTCCACAGGAAGGTTCTGGACCTATCATGACCTCAGTCGCTCCCTCCTTGGCTAGTTCATCGGCCTTTTCATTGCCTTTTTATTCCTTGGTGACCTGGCACCCAGGCTAGGATCACTCTATCATGACTACCTAGTCTGTTGAGGGGCTTGCGACACTCCCACAGAAAACTCAATAAGACTTTTGGGTCATTCTTATATTTCATCAGGTATAGTGCGGCCCTGCACTGTGAATCCGAAAAATTTTAAAGACAAGTCAAGTCAGTTTCTTACATGTTGAAAAAACTATACACCTTACCAGAGATGTACGGAAGCTAGTAGCAAAAGCATATTCATATTAGTTTGTTCTGCAATAGACTGGTTTTTTTTCAATGAAGGGTGAGGTTCTCCAAAGCTAGGTCGCCGATGGTATAGAACTAAAGCCACGTGTTAATCTGAACACTATTAGTATGAAGAGACTCTATATAAAATAATTATCTCAAAGTCTGCCAGTTGAAACATCAAAGAGTATTTTAAAGTGTGGTTGACCCAGTGTCATTCAGTTTTTTTTTCTTCAAAGACTTCATTCCCACGTTTCTTTCGAGTTTTCTGTCATTATTGAGTTACTCATCGCACTTTGAAGTGCTTTTCTAAGAGGATAATAGTATTGGTGAATTATTTTTTTGTGCAGAATATATTTTAATTCAATTTTACAAATAAAATAAGATGATACTTTGAATGTAGCGAAGAAAAATTTTCCAGGAAAAACATTTTACTTCCAGGAAAGTAGAGGTTTTATTTTGTTAAATAAAATTGAAAAAATATGCAAGGTGAGCCTCAATTATTTTAGAACATCTTCATTGTTGTCAGATCTTGAAGTTGTATGATCTGACAAGTACTCAGAGGTTCTGTAATATTATACACAGAATTAGTGATGAACAAAGTTGGTCTTGGTCTTGCGGTCTTGGTTCTGGTCTTGCGAAGTCACTTCACAGAATAATGTGTTTACCAGAAGATCGATTAGGCGTGGCTTTGTAATTAACCAATATGAATTCTTTTTCCTATGGGGTCACTTCAAAAGCATAGTTTATGGAACAAAACCTGACAAAATGAAAATTTCAAAGATGGCATTACCGTAGAGATAAGAAAAATTGGGTCTAGACTGGTAAAAAAACTGTAAAGAATCCCTTAAAACAGGCTAGCAAGAGACAACAAAGTGTCTTATTTTGGCATGCGAATTGCTATGAAAGCATTTTATGTTTATTCAAAATAATTAAGCTCGTCTTCGTTTTTTTTCAACTGTTTAATTTTTTATAAAAACCCTTCCTTTCAATATTTTTTCTGCTTTTTTCTCTTCAAATAGTGCTAAGTAAAGTAGTTAATAGACTGTTTATTGATGTAAAAAAACTTTTCCACTCCAAAAGAAACAAAACACAGAAAGTGAGACATCAGCCCTTCAATACCTTTCCGCACAAAAGTATGTACTGGAGATGAGAAAATGTTTTGGGTATTTCGAAGCCAAATGTGCAAAGAGCTAACGATGAAATCGCAATTTACTTGGCAGCATTCCAGAAATCTATCGCCGACATATTGATTTTACTACAAATCACATGCCACATTCAAAGCCGTCAGACAAGGATTAAAAAAAGGGTTTTCACCATTCAAATTTAACAGTACCTTGAAACAAAAAATGTAGTAAGAAAATTTCCTGATGTATTGATAAAATTGCTTATCAGTATAAATAGTGGCAATAGAGAAAGATCCTGATAAAATTATGCTTTGCTTTTCCAGGCAAAGTGTCCAAGTCTTATCATATGATGATTCAAACAACAAACTCCTGTAAGATATGACATATGCTTTAGATGAAGACCTTCTTCGAAGGATTTTCCAGGTAAACTATGCCAGAAGTCTGAAACTCTGCCAATTGTAGGCTTTGGTCTGACAAAAGCATCTGCGGCATCTACCCTCTCAAATGAATCTGCTTTTCTACATAGTCCTCTAGAGATCCAGACGCAGAGACACTTTATAGAGGCTTCTTATTGAGGACAGCCATTAGTATAATTATTGTTGGTTGTCCAGAAGATTTTGCATGAATAGTAAGTCTAAATCTAAATTCTCAAAATCCACATTATCATTGGTTTATTTGTTTCTCTCTGTATACAAAAGTAATTGACCAGTAATGTCGTACCATTTTTGCTCATTGCAACTATGTAACTTTTTCTATCCAATGTTGGAAATGATCTTTGATAGACGAACTTTCCAACTGTTTAATTGTCTTTCTCAACAGTTTTACTTCACTGCATCTAAACTAATCCCCAGAATTTTCCGGTCAGAATATTTTATGTCAACTTACATTGAGTTTAACCATTAACTCTCCTTACTTCTACAGTTACTGAAGGAAAGCGTACTCCAGCTCTCTCATTAATTAACCAAGGTACGCTACTTTCCTGTTATTGATAAGATCACTTTATTCAATTTAGTACGTGGTGGAATTCGGTATTTCAGAATACCCAACTCAGTTTAAAGTTATAGAAAAAATGTTTTATGTTAAACGTTTTAAATATTTTTTACCATCTCACTTTCTTGAACATTTAATTATTAGAATTCACTATTTTTCTTTTGCTACTAGTTTTTAAATGTGTACCAAAAGTCAATCTTAAGAAAAATGTTACCATTTAACATATTATATTAAGATAATTTCTTTGTTCACTCTGTATGAAAAGATCTTCTAGTCAATACGATCCTCCTCAAGGCTAATTGTACCTTTTAATAGAGCCCGGAGTTATTTTTATGACCTCCATCTTGGAAGGCTGAATGTTCCTTCATTACTTAGGAGCTGAAATATATATGTACTCTTAGAGATTTCTATAGAACTTTTCTCTCTTCTTAGAGTTCTTTTCCTTGAAATTTATCACTTGAAAAAACGTGGGAATTCGAACTTTTTTGGTTTCACTCTTTCGCTTAATGAAGGAAATATTTTTCTCCACGATCATCACAGAATTTGCCAATTCTGAAATAAAATTTTATTACAGAATGCTGGAATTCTCTCTCTTATTATTATTATTTTTCTACTTCCGTTACTAAAATCGCGGGTTTGACGTCACTTTAAACATTAGTGTTAGTGATAATTTTGTAGTTTTGTGTCACGTCAGTCATTGTCTGTCATCTCGATGGCAAAAACATAATAATCTGCACTGATAGCAGACATACTCTACTAGTCTTGAACAGACAACGTGTTACATCAGGGCTAATATTAGAGCGCCATCGAGATTTAGCTAACGCCTCGGTAGATAACAATATTATCCTGAGGTGGGTTAAGGCGCACGACAGGAGCAAAGGAAACCGCATAGCTGATTCTTTAGCCAGGACTAAGAATTCTTGGACCCGGCGACACTTTGCGGAACTAGCTAAACGTTACACCCATGTTCAATCTCTAAAGAGATGGGATGAAATCAAGTGATGCAGTCTTGCCAGGAACACCCTGTGCGACCCTGGGAAGCTGGAGTCGAAAAAATATTTGGCGATGACCAGGAAAAACCTACGTTTGACGGTAGGATTTCTGACTGGCCACTGTCAATTAAGGAAACACCTTCATACAATGGGGCTAGTGGACACACCTCTATGCAGGATGTGTGGACAGGAAGATGAATCTATCAGGTATGTCTTATGCGAGTGCCCAGAGCTATCGTCAATAATAGAGTGTTTGTTCGGTGAGTCTTGACCTACACCTGCCGATATAAAAGAGATGTCTTCTAGTGACCTGTCCACCTTCCTGGAAAGGACAGTGGCCTAAGTACTGCGGGCCTAGCTCACCCTCCCTACTCTACAGACAGACACAGACCTCGGAAGACAACTCCTCGGGAGGATGTACAATGGGTCACATGTGGCCTTAGTGCTATGGGCCCAACTCACCCTCCCTACTTCACAGACAGACAGACATCGTCTATCATCTTGTGGATATAATTAAAATATAACATAATTAAGATCCTGCGGGCGTGGAAAAAGTATAGTAAGCACCTAGTGTCAAAAGCACCTTTAGTTACTCGTTTCATAAGGCACTCAGAAAACTCGTGACTAAAGTCACGTTTTTGAAGCTTGGTACTTAATAATCTATTACATTCTCTCTCTTGTGATAGAATAATATTCTCAGACTTGTTAGCAATAACAACATTGGCCTTGATGATTGTCAACGTAGTGGCAAAATTTGAGTAAGTGTCAATATGCTTGCTGTCACGTTTCCATTCGGAAATATAAAAAGTATCATGAATTTATCCAGTGATTCAAAATGGGAGTGTGAAAATACACCACCTGAAATTGCAAACAGTGCAAATGATATACTGGAAAGTTTACTACCAAAAAAATCAAAGAATTAATATGAAAAATATTAAGAACTAAACATAGATTGGAAACAAAGTGGATTCCTTATCATTTCCATTTAAAAATATATAATTAAAACATTTCATTGTGGAGAAAGTTTACTCAGCTACTCGGTTAGAATGAAAATTCGTGATGCTCGTAATTTCTCACGCTCGCCTTCGGCTCGCGCTCCGAACATTCCAGTCGTATCGAATTTTCATTCTAACTTAGTTACAGAATATAGTATTCCATGTTCTGTAGTATATCATACAAAATTTAACATCGATAAAGTAGATACAATTTCGGTATCTACTTATTATTCTGGCGATAAAAACTATTCCTGCCTTTTCTAGTATCTGTATAAAAATAAAATAGTCAAAACGCGTACATTTTTCCACTCTCCATACAATCTCCATTGGACAGTGTTCCGAATTCACCAGACATTCCGTTCTCGATGCGCATTTCGTGATGAAAATTTAAATTGTTGGAAAATTCCCTATTTGTAAGCAGCCGATTCCTGACGCTGGCATCCACAGGTGTTAATAATATTCTGTTGTTTTTCGGTACTTGCGTTATTAAATTCTGTTTCGGAATTATATTGTTTCCAGACGGAAACAATATTTTTCCTGAAATTACCAAAAGAAATAGCTAAAGTATTTCATTTTATTATCATGATGTATGTAGATGGAGAAGCTATTTCTTGGTCAAGCTGTGAGTATTCTCTACGAAAAGAAATGCATTTTTGCGTCCGTTGAAACCAATTTTTGGAAGCAGTTATTCCAAAATAGAGTTTTTGAAACGATCAAAAATGCTCTAATTTTATGATATGTGACATGTCGGTATTCTTGGGTCAACCTAGGCCCACTGTCCATGTATCGTCGCGTCAGCGTAGCTTACGAGGCGAATATACGATGGGAACCGGATGGATTAAGAATTCTTGAACCCGGCGACACCTACGGCCTGACGAATTCGACAATTGCGGAACTAGCTAAACGTTACACCCTAGAGAGATGGGATGAAATCAAGTGATGCAGTCTTGCCAGGAACACCCTGTGCGACCCTGGGAAGCTGGAGTCGAAAAAACATTTGGCGATGATCAGGAAACACCTACGTTTGACGGTAGGATTTCTGACTTGCCACTGTCAATTGAGGAAACACCAACATATAATGGGGCTAGTGGACACACCTCTATGGAGAATGTGTGAACAGGAAGATGAATCTGTTAGGCATGTCTTATGTGAGTGCCCGGAGTTATCGTCAATAAAAGAGTTTGTGTTCGGTGAGTCTTGGCCTACATCTGCCGATATAAAGGAGATGTCTCCTAATGATCTGTCCACGTTCCTGGAAAGGACAGGATGAACGATGACATAGGAAGACAACTTCTCAGGAGGATGTACAATGGGTCACATGTGGCCTAACTCACCCTCCCTACTCTACAGACCGACAGACGATGGGAGTACATTTGCCTGCTGCAGACTATCCCTTACATCCCTGTCTACAAAGCAGAATCGGAACGTATTCGTAGAGAAGCGTTCTCCTCTCGTACTGCCTTGCTAGTCGCTTAGCGTATGCTGCGTGGTCCACAGCATGTCTGATGTAGTTGTACAAAGCAAACGCGTCCTCTTCGTCGCTAGATATATTGTATACTAACCGCTTTCGTACGACAGTGGGTCTTACTTACTTACCATTAGCGTTTTCCTGGGTAAATGCCGTTGTTGGAGGAAAGACATTGTTGTGCTCAATTCCATTTATCGACTGACTTATTAACTTTATTAGTTAACTAATCATGACAGTTAATTTTGACATTTGATATTTGTTGATAGGCGCCAACTATGTTGTCAAGTACAACGTTTATTTTGGTGAATTTCAAGTTATCGGTGGCTTATCTAATCTAAGCTTTAATTTTTGAACCGGCAATCATAGGTTACGTATAAAAAGATGAAAACTGAATGTTTGGACTACTAAAACTGGGAAAATAATGTTCCCACTATTTGTATTTTGATCTTAATCAATTTAAAAGTAAATCCCGTTGAGTAGTATTATCCAGCCAACTCGCAAATTAACCGTAATTTATGAAACCTTCCAGCTTCCTAGTTATTAATAACTTTGTTACCATTTATAATTTGATCATTCCAACGTCAAAGAGCCGCAGTCGTCGAATTGATCTCTATACCCTTCCCATTTCCATATTAATACTCTATCAGCAGGAGTAACTTCCTGCTTATCTACAGGAAGGTACATGTGCTGACAACGTGAATCTCGTCACACCACATGTCTGTTGACTACTGCCAGCAGGTCTATTGTACTCGAATCGGACAATGCGTTACTTGTATAGACTAGTGAATTTTGTTAATATTATAGTGAATTTAGTATCAATAGCGAAATCATCTTCAATTATGTCTACTTGCAGTAACTTTGTCTAGGTAACGAAAAATCATTTAAACTTGTACAGAAAGTGGGAGGTGAGAAATTAAAAATACAGGGTATTTCTAAATCCATGCACCATTTCCCACGTTATCTACTTCCATTCCAGAAGCTTTGGGTCTTTTATGTGAGCCACTAGTTTGGCTGGAGAAAGTGTCAGTAGTTGTAATGGTTGTATTATTTGCTCTCCAAAGTGCTTCCGTCTGAGTCCATGTAAGTTCTCGCAGAAGCAGAGTAGGTGTTACATCATAGAGTTCACATTTCCTGCACATAGGTTCGCTAACTTTGCCCATTTTGAGCAGATGTTTCCTCAGGGTGCACTGTCCAGTCACCAGGTCGGTAACTGACTTCAAATGTCTCTTACTCAGTTTCAATAGCCTGGTTGAGAGTTACTTGTCCTTGTCCTTGTGTCGACCATTTAAGTTGGTGTTCCCTATCTAGCCAGTTCTCGATTTCCTCTCTTACAAAAACGTTTCCGGACCTATGATGTCTCCTTTAGAATCTTCTTTAGCTAACTGGTCACCCATTTCATTACCTGCAATCCCCTGTATAATTTATAACCAATATCTTTGTTACGCCCTGTATTCTATACAATAAATTCAAACATTCAAACAAATTTGCTTAGACTATCGACACGTCAGCCATTGTTGGGGCGACTTTCAAGTCTTACAAAGCTTTTAAATAGCTGGCTGGATCAGTGAAAAGCAGCGTGTTTTCGGAAATCTTTTGTAACGCGAAAAAGAATTTTAACTGGAATTAGACCTGGATTCAATAGGCTTATTCGAAGTGAATTTGGATTTTCTGGTTGGTCAGCCAAGTGAGATTAAGAGAACATTTTTCCGGTGGAGGAAAAACTGGGAAGAGTAGCTTGAAGGATATGAAATGTATTTGTAATGAGAAAATTCAAGATTTGTTCAAAATCTTTTGTGCAAACTAAATTATTACAAATAATTAAAAATCTCCACGTCCATGGTCGATTTTTTAGCTGGTTAGGTTGTGGTAGTGTAGTGTGGTAGTGTGAGGACGACAGTTTTTTTTATTGTATATTTTTATACGACCAATTATAACCTGTGTCTTTTTTGGTCTCAATTCCTCATTATTTTGGTTTCACCAAAATTCTACAACCCTTAAAGAATGAAATAAATAACACGAGACCCGCAAAAAATCAACTTTAATCTTCAAAAATCAATTTTCAAGATTCTCTGATCCAAATAATTTGTTAATAGCGTCTTAGAGGCTCAATGTAAAATAGAGGCATTTTTTTCCACAAAAATAGTAGAATTAAAGTAACCATTTAACTTAAGATGAAACAGAAATTAGCCAGTTGAGTTGTCACCAAGTTTTTCTAATTAATATCGTTCTTGAATAAAACTTTTTGGAGCATATGAATCAGAGCAGAAAAAAAGAAGGATTTTTTCTTTTGCGTCTCCGGAATTCATATAATCCAGATATAAATCATCAGGCAATATGTCGCTTCTTGTAACTTACTGTCCACTACTCTCTCCTTTTTGTGGTTTTCCACAAAGAAGATGTTCTGACATATATTCATATACGAGAAAAAGTAGGTAAGTCTTAATAAAAAAAGGGTTTTTCAAATTTCAAGGATAAAATCTGTTAAGAAGGACTAAATTTAAGTTCCTTCACATCAACAATTAGCAAATATATAAAAAAAATTACACATGTAGCACCGTACTCGAGATAATTAAGAATATGACAGATTAATTTCAAAAAAGAACAAGGTGCGAGGTAAGTGAGAAAGTGCTGTAAAGAAGCTGGATAGAATGATAAAGAGAGTGAGCGAGGGAAATAAGAAGAAAAGAGAAAGCTGGAGAGAGTGCTAGAAAGCTGGAGGGAGCGATTGAAAGCTGGAGAGAGCGATAGAAAGTGAGGAAGAGCTGTAAGGAGCTGGATAGAATGATAAAGAAAGTGAACGAGGGTAATAAAAGGAAAAGAGAAAGCTGGAGAGAGTGCTAGAAAGCTGGAGGGAGCGATAGAAAGCTGGAGAGAGATATAGCAAGCTGAAGAGAGCGATAGAAATCTGGAGAGAGCAACAGAAAGCTGGAAAGAGCGATAGAAATCTGGAGAGAGCCATAGAGAGCTGGAGAGAGCCATAGAGAGCTGGAGAGAGATAGAAAACTGAAGAGAGCGATAGAAAGCTGGAGAGAGCGATAGAAATCATGAGAGAGCGATAGAAAGCTGGAGAGAACGATAGAAATCTGGAGAGAGAGATAGAAATCTGCAGAGAGAGATAGAAATCTGCAGAGAGAGATAGAAAGCTGAAGAGAGCGATGGAAAGCTGGAGAGAGCGATAGAAAGCTGGAGAGAGCGATAGAAAGCTGGAGAGAAAGAGACAGAAAGCTGGATAGAGCGATAGAAAGCTGGAGAGAGAGAGATAGAAAGCTGGAGAGAGCGATGAAAGGCTGGGAAGAGCGTTGGAAGCTAAAGGGAGCTATAGGGAGCTCGAGAGATCGGGGTTTAGAGAGATCGGGGATGTTTTCGTTATAGCATTTCACTTGCCTGCTCTAAAGCTCTTATGGTTTCAGTCCAATTTGACGTATTAATCATAGTTTTTGGTGATGGCGGATAGAAATTCATACGAACCAGAAGAAAACAAAGAAATTTAGTAGCAACACCTTATATTTCGATATTAAGTTCCAAATGAATTACGTTCGCTTCCAATATTTCTATATAGGTAACCTAAATCTCTTTCTCAAAATCGATAGCGTACCGCCTTCGATTTATTGTCTTAACCGTCGCAGATAAAAACCCCCAATAAAACAATAGCTGAATAGGATGGGAAAATTGATGAGAAGAAATGAAAAGGTTTTCATAATAGAAATAGTTCAAAAGGTTTTTTTGTTTTTTTAAAATATCAGCTTTCCCTGACAGTTAAACCGTAGATAATGAAGCTCTTTTTTTATCAAGTTGTTTCAGATATAATAATAATAATGATTTATCAAAGTATTATTACAGTTTCCTGTAAAATTGTCTTTACTAAAACATGTCACCAATAGATATCGAAGAATAAAAATATTATTCTAACGCTTTACAAAATTTTGAAAAATATTTTTCAAAAACAGTGACCGTTCAATTAAAGAAGAAACAACTATTTCCCGGGCTATAGGCTCTGGCGGGTATTGAATTATACTTCTTAGTCAAGCGCGGAGTTTAGAATATAATAATATAAAAATAGCTCCAAATAAAACAGAAATAGTAACTTTATCAAAGATATTCGTGGGAAACTGCAGCTTCCATCATTATGTAGAAAACGTGTTTCCACAAAGTAGACTACTGTCAATTTATTTGTGATGCAGACAGTTGAATGGAAAATTTTCCTCCCGAGTTTTATCAAAAATTGACAGAACTCGCGTTCAGTAAATATCTAGGTATACATTTAATGTTTGGGAAAGCATCTGGTTTTTCCCACGAAGCCAGACGACTTAATTTCGAGATTTCCTCGATAGAATTTATCCAGTCAGAAAAATTATCGAGCATGTCGGCAAAAACTGTATGCACAGTACAGCGCTCTATTTATTCCGAAATAGAAGTTGAGAAATAAGAGTATGCGAGCTTTATAACATGTTTACGCTTCAGGATAACATACGTAAAATGTAGGAATAGTTAAAAGAAATCTATATGGTTATGACATGATAGATCAACACAAACATATGATTTGACAAAATAGTTAGGTGCTGAAATAATACAACTAATCGTCTTTCCGAGAATGGAGAGTTCGTAGACACGTCCGCATTCAGGATCATCGCTGGCAATCTCAAGGCTATGGAAGAGCAAGCATCTTCCGCAGTAACCCCCCCTGGAGTTCAGTCCTGAAATACATACACTGGTTGGGAATACAGCGACAAGATAGCCGAAACTGGTTCGGAGTGAATTTCCCATGCGAAGGACGCTAGGTCTACAGTAAACTGATCAAAGAGACGGTGGAATTGGAATGGTTGCATATACGCGTCGACTAAAGAAAAGAAAGGGGGGGATCGTAATTCGAGGACTGACAAACAGTTAGCAGATCAACGAACCACCAGAGGATATCTAAAAGAAAAGCGTCAAAACCGCATCCTCCGGACTAACCACCCCAGGAGTTTGGTACTGAAATGCATACACTGGTTGGGAAAACAGACAAAATATCCGAAACTGGCTCGGAGTGAATATCCCTTGCGAAGGACGCTAGATCTACAGTTACCTGAACATAGAGACGGTGGAATTGGAATGGTACACACACACGTGGACTGAAGGAAAGAAAGGGGTAACTCATAATTCGAGGATTGACAAACAGTGAGCAAATCTACGAACCACCAGAGGATATCTAAAAGGAAAGAGTCAAAATCGCATCCTCCGGAGTAACCACCCCTGGAGTTCAGTTCTGAAATACATACACTGGTTGGGAATACATACAAGATATCAGAAACTGGTTCGGAGTGAATATCCCATGCGAAGGAAGCTAGGTTTACAGTAACCTGACCATAGAGACGGTGGAATTGGAATGGTGCACATATGCGTTGACTAAAGAAAAAAAAGGGGACGATCGTAATTCAAGGACTGACAAACAGTTAGCAGATCAACGAACCACCAGGGAATATCTAAAAGGAAAGAGTCGAAATCGTATTCTCCGGACTAACCACCCCTGGAGTTCGGTACTGAAATACATACACTGGTTGGGAATACAGACAAGATATCCGTAACTGGTTCGGAGTGAATATCCCATGCGAAGGAAGCTAGGTTTACAGTAACCTGACCATAGAGACGGTGGAATTAGATTGACAAACAGTGAGCAGGTCAATGAACCATCGGAGGATATCTAAAAGAGTCAAAATCAGCCATATCCATGGGAGGTGCGGTGGAAGCAAACCATTGTTCACCTACATCTGGCGAATAAAGAAGATTCAGCACGTGGGGAAATGTAACGAAGAAGAGTTCATCCAGGAATTTCACCACACACAGCCGATATACTACGTCCAATTTATAACCAAGAAAACTACAACTACGATGGAATTGGGAATGAAGTGGAAGGACGATTCGTCCTGGACAAACGAACGAATGACACCACTTATGTATCCATCTCCTCCTCCCCTATTCATGTCATTCGGGACTAAGTCGAAGGAAAACATAGAGGAAGCCACCTTCATACATCACGGGAAATAAGTAGGATTCAAATCAGAACAATAACGGGTCTCCTTACTGACGACTGTCCAATGAGAGGAGACCTCAAAATAGGCCTATATAACGAAGAACTTTTTTTGCAGACAATGTGATTGAAGGGACAGAAACGGCGAAACATATGCTGTTAGAATGCAAGGCATTAGACCTCAGAAGACAGGTAATTTTGGACAGCTTAGGCTAACTACAGAAGAATACGACAACCTATCAGTGAAGAATCTGTCTAGGGAACTAGAAGTAAGGGGATGGGTTTTGTGTAGCTGAGCCAGAAAAACACAGAAAGTCCAAAATGCCGAGTGGAGGATCAGCATCCGAAAAAGGCAAAAAGTACTGAGATTTATCGAGTAATTATGTTAATATTGGTATTATTTTCAGTCTACAGTTTCTCATTAGGTAATTAATCACGATTCACTGATGATAACATACATATATTGTTTTTTCAATCCAATTAGCTCAACATTTAACCTAAAGTGAAGCTAAATCTTATTAAGAATGTAGTTTTTTCAATATTTTCTTCATCTTCTCCATCAAATGAATTTGTATTTTAAAACGGAAATCAAAATTACGATTACTATGACTTACAAGTACATGTAGTCACGTCCAACTACACTTGTTGCATATTAATGTGAAATAGAATTTGAGTGGAGTTCGAATTGAAACGTTTAACGAACAATAACATTTTCGAGTATATTCAAACATGACCAACGGAATACTCGCCAAACAAAACGTCAACATGAAGACCAATAATTTACACAATTGTACACCATCCGAAATCGCTAATGTTGTATTCAAGTTTGGGTTGCTCACCTTGTTTGTCGATGAAATTTCAAATATTGGCAATTCCCTTCAAATCAAGTCTCGCTGTAATACGTTAGTTCAGTTTCCTAATTCGGATTTGGGCTGCATTATCAGGACCAGGCATGCGAAATGAACGCGAATCTGCTTTCGGTGACATTCCAATCTGGAATAGTTTAAACCGGATATTGCTGGAAACTGGCGGAAATCCTTATACTAGATTGTTATATAGTATCGCTGTAGATGAATCGTATCTCACACTGACACAGTACACGCACGTAGATGCTCTAATTTTAAGTTGAATTCAACTTGTCTTGTCATTTGTCAATAACCACTTACTACAGGTGAGTTTAAGTAGATTTAGCTCAAATTACCTTAATCCGAAAATGCTTCCTAAGACATTTTGTAGGAAATTAAGATATTCTTGTCCTGTTAAACGGTTAGGAAGCTCTACGGGTCCCAGAAGCTGATTACCGATTACACCTATCCAAACATTTATACTAAATCTTGCTGGTGCTTTTTCTCTACTGTTGCAGGGAAATCACCATCTACCATGCCATTCATTTTTTGAAAATGGAAAGGATGAAGGTTTTCTTTATGAATAATATTCCATATGGAAGGCTTGGAAATACCAGGATACATAGCAGCGAGTCTTCTGGTGCTAACCTCAGGATTATTATAGATTTCAATCAAAATATCGTCTTCGTATTCCATTGTCACATCAGGTCGTCTACCAGTTTCAGTATTTTTAGGTACTACTGAGCCACTTTCTGAACGGCTACAAATGTTGCGCGTTCAGGATGCCTTCTCCGCATATCTTCGCTCTGCTGCACGAGCGTTACATTGTACTTCCCCATAAACTAAATGCATATCAGCATATTCTTCATTCGAAAAATAAACCATTTTGATTAAATGAACTATTATTTTTAACCTTTCACACACAATAACAATAATAACTGTTTAGATTCAAAATAATTTGACACATTGTCAGATTTTGTTGATTTTTTAAAGCCAACTTCATATTACAGATACAATTTTATAATCCAACATGATTTTATGTAAGAAAGTTTGAATTTATTTTTCTCGAAAACGGTTCATAATATCGATTTGAAAGAAGAGAACATTTTTTATGAAAATTATCTTGAATTTTCCAAATTCGGTGTCGGAGATATAAAAAATACAGATTATAATACGGTGGCATAGCTATTGTATTACTTATAATAGCGACAGACAATGACACAGAACTACAAAATTATTACGGAATATTAAATATAAATTACAGAAGATACACTTGTCAAAAGTATGTTGAATATTTGAATTGATCATCTTTATTTTTATCGGGAGGAAATACTAAAGTTTGTTTTAGTATCTTTTTATTTAAGATATTATCAATTAAATTTGGAACGTGGTTATTATTGACGGCTATTTGTTTAATGAACGATTCGAAGTGCAGTACTGTCTGGAAAATAAAGGTACTTTTCAGTATCCAAAGCAATCTAGTTTATGAAAAAATCAAAATAACATATTCCTTGTTGTATTTTTCTTCCATCCGTGATGATGGATGCAGGTTTTCTGTGGGTTCCCTACTTCTTAATTGACACAATGATCGAAACTGCGATCCGTTGTGACAATTAACTAAATGGCAATTCATAGGTGAACAGACACAGCTACTGCGACCGTCAAATCAATTGCTTTGAGAACAGAACTTGAACAGGAGTTAATCCTAACAGGATATAGAATTAGATTCACTTCCTAATTAACAATTGAATAATTTTCAAACATAATTAAGTGCCTTACTAAATATATGATTAGTAAAAAAATCATTTAATAGTAAAAATAATAATTCAATTGATATAAATTACAGAATTTACAGGAATAATCATAATTTTGCCCGATGATGTTAACTTTAGCTTTGAATAACTTTTGAAGGAATCTTGAGACCTTTTTTGTAAGGCCTTGTACACATGAGGGCGCTAGACGCCGCGTTGAGCGCTCGTTTGTCAAACGCGCGTTAGCCAAATACATATAAACAAATGAATCAACGTCGCCAAAACGCGACGCTTGTAGTTTTCACTTCAACCGCTACGTTTGCAGCGCGCTTCGAGTTACTATACTGGGCGTTAGAACGTACACATGAGCTCAGTCGAGCGAGCGCTTTTGCTCGGTTTTGACGTGAATTGTGTGATCTGTGAGTGATCTTACCATTGTTTTGATCTGTTTGTGTATGTACAATGGATGCGGAAGCGTTTGACGCAGAATTGTTTATTGATGAAGTCGAAAAAAGAAGATGCATCTGGGACATGGGTATTCCCTTAAATTTGGGTATAGCGTCACAAATGAACCCATGGTTAACCGGTCATCTATTAGGGGATGAACCCACCATCGTCTTTGTCTTCTTTGCCGAGCCTTGTATCTACGGTACAATAACCAAAAACAGGTAAACTCCTCTAACTCCATGTGTTCGCACTGAGTACGCTGGTCCAACTGCCGGATGCCGTATCTTGCGCTGTCAGCCAACGTGCACTCGACTCGGCGTCCAACGCCCTCATGTGTACGGTTTCACAATTTACCAACGCGGCGTCTAACGCCCTCATGTGTACATAGTGTAAAGCGTTCAATGTTGTGCAAGGATATGATTCTCTCATTGCTGCGAAAAAACGAGTTAAAAAAAATTTGTATAAAGTGGCAAAATCCCGAGTCATTTAAATGGAAAATGTATCGACTTTGGAGCAAGGTTTATTATGAATATTAAAAAAAAATTGAGGGTGTTCCTAGAAAAATAATCAACGGCCACCCTAATCTACATGTACAAAGGATCGCTCAGGAAACTGCCTGTAGGCTAACTCAAGCTAAATCTTCAACATCCGAGGACCTTGAGATCCGCAAAGATCTCCACGAACCTCTTCTAATAGAAACAGTATTTTGAATTAGCGTTAGACGTTGTTATCAGCGAGTTAGGAATAAGGGGTTACAGGTCCTAGCACTAGTACTGGGAAACATTCCAAGTGAACCTATTACCAAAAAAAATTGTGTGCTCAAGAGTGCTTCAAAAACGCCTCAACTCGACGTTTAAAAGTCTCAGAAGTTTGATTTTGTGGAATCGGATTGTTCAAAGACAAATTTTCAACGTCTTTCCACGAAGAAATATGTGTAAGTGGTATAAATTTATTTTTCTACGGTGTTGAAAGTCTTCGAGAAAGTTTTTGCAACACTCCTGCCCTGATTTAATTAGTTTCTCGCCTTATTCGGTGTTTTGAATCATCAAAATTAGTTGGTTTATTCTTGTAGATTTTTGATTTTAAATAGCCCCACAAAAAATAATCCAGGGAAGCCAGATCGCTATTTTCAATTTCGCCACGTTTACAGAAAAAATTTGCAGCCTTGACGTGTACTCAAATACCATTGCATGTGGAGAAAAGTATTACTTTGGATTCCCTTGTTCCCTAACTGTAACCTTACTGTGGATTCCAGGACACACTGGAATGGAAGATGGACTAGCAAAGGGGGGCACTGAGAAACCCTTTTGGGTGCTGGAGCCCTTCTGCGGTATCAGCCCAAATGTAATATTGGGAGAAATAGGCAAAGCCGCAGGAAAGGGAAGACCTGAGCATTGGAAAGATCTAGTAGGGCTTAGACAATCCAATATTCTCATGGGAGATTACAACCCGTTGAGATCAAATGAATGCATAAGTCAAAGTAAAACTTCACTGAGAGTTTCAACAGCATCTAGGAGATTATTGGATAGAAGAGGGAGATTGCCTAAAATTCCTCAAGGAAATAGGACTAAAAGAAGAGCTGTGATGTCTTTTGGGCATTACATGCAAGCAAGAAGAAATTCATTGACATTTATAACAAATAAAAAACAATACGGTTTATTTACTTAAACATAAATTGTATCATCGTCAGCAGTTCTCCAGCAATATGTGATGTTCAGAAGGTCAGACAATGTTTATTCGTACGTGACCTAGGACCTAGAAGTGTTAATAAAACAATCTCCCAGCGACACCCTAGTTTTACTGCAAGTTGTAAGTGCTTTCATAGGACCAGGAGGTTCACATGTTCCATTGAACTTACCAACAACACAGAGCTACTATTCTCTGAGACGCTCGTCAGGAACTAAGAAGAAGTAAGGGGACACAATAGATCTTTTAGGTCTCAGTGAATGTCACCCTATAATACATACATACATATCCTTTTCACAAAATTCCAGTTTCTGAACCAAATCAATATTACATGAATGATATTTTTTTTCAATACATCATTATCACCAGCTATTTCTCTTGTAGGTTTCTGTTGGTTTTCCACAAGATTTAACAATATATTCAATTCCTTTTTGTCATTCAATTTGGATCTCCCAGGTTTAAGAAGATCTTTGACAGTTCCAGATTGACTTAATTCCTTAATGACCCAATTCTTTAGGTACCAGAAAGTCTCATTTGAGAAAAAAATTGAAAAGATTGAATAATTCCAAAATTACCTTTGTAACATTCACCCCATGGACTAGAATATGTAACATAGACAGTTTTGAAATATAGTAGATACGTTGGCATTAATTTGTTTTGTTGTTGATTTATGAAACAAGGGTACAAGGGTACACGCACACTGCCCATCACTGGCACTTGCTACATTATATGTTTCTCTAGATATTTCAGTCAAAATTAGTTCAGTCAACTTATCCTAATAGCGGAGAATACATTGTTGATTAGATATTTGTTAAAGCATTATTGATTCAACTAATTTCCAAATATTTCACGAGATTCAAAAGTAGAAATAGGTATTCGCGAATAACTAATTTCACAAACAATCACCACATAATTGCATTACGCGTGATTTAATAAAGTTAAAGCGATGAATATGGAAGTAATGTTCATAAGAAGTATACAAAATTTCGAACGGGTGGATATTTCATTACGGCTGTAGCATTATCCTTATCAAATTACGTATACCACATGTACCTGATATTTAATAACACAGTTAGAGTCCGTTTCATTTGAGAACGGACCACTGACAGATGAAATGTGCGCAAACAATATGGCCGCAACAATAATAAAGGTGAAAATGGACGACGGCGCCCTTGTTGCTCGGCAACTATCGAAAACTCGTCTCTGCGCATGTGAACAAGCTTTCCGTTCTCAAATGAAACGGACTCTACAGTCTACTTTTTTCAGAATTTTTTATACAAACTTGGGGGCATTGTAGATCGTTGAGAAATCTGAAATCCTTGAATACAATTTTTCTCTAGACCTGTTAGTTTGTAAGATACAGACTTATAAAATACATTTCATATTTCATATCTTTTTGGGGGATGAAAACAATTATAAGTATTGTATATAACAGCATAGTTGGCGCTTGTCAACAAATGTCAAAATTATCAGTAAAGTTTAGATAGCTTAAAGTTTCCAATTACATACTATTTAGTGTCTTCACGAACGCCACTGAATAATGAATTTACACATTTATTCTTAATGATCAAAGACCCTTTAGAGAAGTTTCAAAGTTGTGCTCTCGGCAACTCAAAGGGATTGCTTGGACGTCGATGCAAACTGTTTTAATTACCCACCGAATCAATTTGTTCTAATTAAAATTATTGGTTTTATTACAACATCGAAACCACTATACACGGGACATCCCGAAATTAATGAGAATAAGATCAAAAGCGAGTGACTTTAGCAAAAAAAAAATGAAAACATTGATTGGAGATTTGTAATACAAACCCGTATTTTTCAACTAATTGGCTTTGAAAGCTGGAATCTAAAAGTCTATTTATTTTCATCCATATTTTTTGCTTTCGTATGTTAGCCTACTTCTTCTTTTTGTGCTTCGTTTACTGTCTACTAGTTTCAATTCAATTTTAAAACTTGATTATAATCAAATAGAAAACGGAAATGTAGAGGATAAATGGAACTACTTTAAAAATAAAATTCTGAATATTATGGCAAAAAAAAGTGAGTGGAATGAATGGAAAACAAAATAATATAGAAGAAATTTCGTAGCTTGGAAAAACTACTTATCGAATAGAACAGAAGGAAAATATAATAAATATAAGGATGAAAGAAAGAAAACCAAAGAACTAATCAAAACATCGAAGAGCGAACAATGCAGAATATAGAAGGAGACTCCAAAGCAAATCAAAATCTCTTTTATAAGGTACTAAAGAATATAAAAACAGAACAAAAGCTGGACACATATTTCATAAAAAATAAGAACGGCGAAGCCTTGGCCGATATACGACTGTATTGATGAAAACATCAAAAGAGGATATACCAAGAATTAAAAATATTCACTGACAGCTATCAGTAATTCAACAACTAGGTCTAGACTGGTAAAAAACTGTAAAGAATCCCTCAACAGGCTGGCAAGAGAAAACAAAGTGTGTCTAATATGGGTACTTCTGGAATGGAACTAGATAACATGGGAAATGGTACAAATATTAAATTCAATTGCTGTTGAGCAGAACCTAATAGAATGAATGAATGAAGAACAACGAAATATTAACGAAAGATTCAAAATATGGAAAGAATATTATCAAGAACTACTTAATGATACAAAAGAAAAGAGGAACAAATCCAGTTTAATATGTAGGAAGAAGAATAAATGGAGAAGAGATAGAACAACTGATAACGGATCTCAAAATTGGAAAAGCCTGTAATAACTATCGTGGAATAATATTAATGACCACCGCGTTAAAACTGTAAGAGAAAAGAATCAGGTCGACAATAGAAAACACACTGTGGGAATCACAGAATGGATCCGGAAGTGGAAGAAGCATCCAAAACGACATATTTATTGAACAGTTGAGAGAAAAGCTCAGAAGCTTGTAGACTGCAAAAAAAAACATTCATTTACTGAATTCAAGTTCGTGCTTACTGTTCATTCCGTTTTACGAAGCCTCGTGACTTGTAAACCCGAAGAACGTGATCTTTCATTGAAAGTTAATGTGAGAGGTAACAATATTTACAGTGAAAAAAATGCAGTTTAGGATAGGAAAATTTGTACAATTTTATCCGCAAGCTAAACATTTTTAACTGAACTGTGTAACTTTCAATATTATTTATTTTTGGTAGTTGCAATCGGGATAACGTGAGATGAGATCGAAATGGAGTTTCTTTGCGAAAGTGTGTAGGTACCGCGTAATTGCTTAGAAAATAGTTTGAAACGTGATCCGTTATCCTGGCTAAATTTCCAGGAAATTCGCGAATTCGAGTGCAAAGTTACCAGAGAAAATAAAAAGATTCTAGTGGAACGTGAAGCAATGGAAGGGTATTAAATATACTTAATGAAAACTGAGTAATGAAAGGCAAAAATGTAATTAATAAAATTGCATGAATTTAGTGTAAGGGTTCAGGAGAAAACTTCATTAGCCGCATTGTGTAGGATTTTTGAAAGAAGCATAACTTATGGGTTGGTCACTGCCTGTATTATGAGCTTTGAAAAAATAATTAACTAGCAAAAATTTCTTCCTACCTAGCTCTCTTAGCTGCACGATAAAATTCCAAAAAGGGTTCTATTTATTCGTAAAAATTTAGCATAGACGTACGAAAAGTTTTAGTGAAGCTAGGGTTTCATTCATTCGATTGGATTGTGCTTAACAGCCCAGACGCTTGAATTTAATATTTGTACCATGTACATTAAGTTTGCCTAGGCATTCCCACACCATTTTGGAACTGATTACACAAGAACTCAGCGCTCTAATGGCAGCTTGACTATCAGACATTATGATAATCCTTTGCCATCTATATCCTTTGTCAATATTGAACTGGGCACACCTTCTTATTGCGTGAATTTCCGCTTGAAAGATACTTGGGGTTTTTCCCAAGTTTTCAGAGTGTTTGGTCCTGGTCCATACACTCCTATCCAAGTTCCTTCTATTGCTTTTGAGCCGTCTGTGTACCATTGAATAGCATTCTTTCCAAGTCTGGTAATGGTATTTGGATCCCATTCCTTCTTGTTGCTTAATTCCGTAACGAAACGAAAAAGTTACCATCTTGTGGCATGTCCCAGGTTGTCTGATTTCTAAGAAGTGAAGAGGTGGTTGATTGTCTAATTATGTGAGGCATTTTTAAGGACTTTTTTCACCACCCCTTCCCCTCTGGCGAGACGTAGAGTAAGATTTTTCTAGATTCTATTCAAGACATGTTTTTTATTTTAATTCATCTACATTGACGCAATTTTACATCGCTACTTGATAAATGCCAAGACCCCTCCTCACCCCCATGTGAGGTTTTTTGAGATTCGGCTCGATCCTCTTCCCCCCCTGAACACCTCACGTAGTTAATGGACGCCCCCTTAATTGTTCTTAATAACTTTCACATCGTATTAGAAAAATTATTAACAAATTAAGTATCGTCGCAAAATGCATGTACCAATGTTTTTAACATCTACTAAGATAATAAAATCTAATCCGTCATTCGTTCGTTCATTCGATTGGGTTAGGCTCAACAGCCTTGAACTGAATCTTTGTTCCATTTCCCATGTTATCTAGTTCCATTCCAGAAGCTTTGTGTCTTCTATGTAGGCCACTAGTTTTACTGGAAGGATTTTCAGTAGTTGTAATTGTTGTATTATTTCCTCTGCAAAGTGCTTTCGTCTGAGTCCATGCAAGTTCTCGCAGAAGAAGAGTATGTGAGTAGGTGTTTCATCATAGAGTTCAAATTTCCTGCACATAGGTTCACTAACTTTGTCCATTTTGTGCAGATGTTTTCTCAGGGTGCAGTGTCCAGTTACCAGGTCGGTAACTGTCTAAATGTCTCTTACTCAGTTTCAATAGCCTGGTTGAGAATTCCTTGTCTACCTTGTTCAGTAAACTCTTTGTATGGAGGAGCCTTTGTGTCGACCTCCATTTGAGTTGGTGTTCCCTATCTAACCAGTTCCCGATTTCCCCTCTTATGCAATTTTTTCTGATTCCAGACCAATGAAGTCTCCTTTAGAGCCTTCTTTAGCTAACTGGTCAGCCATTTCATCACCTGCAATCCCCTCAAATGCCGGCACCCATATTAGAGACACTTTATTGTCTCTTGCCAGACTTTTCAGGGATTCCTCACAGTTTTTTCATCTACCATGGACGCACGATGACATTTTAATATTGGGATAATTTATTTGTTAAAAAATTCTCCCTATCTTAGTTCACGGAAAAATTCCAATAAGGGCTCAGTTTATTTGTAAGAATTTCCATAACATGGACGTACGATGAAATTTTTTTAAGTAGGATGATTTGTAATAATTTCCATTTATCATAGGCGTACGATAGAATTTTAAACAAAAGTCAGTTATTTGTGTTCTCACTCCTGTCAGCAAAAAACATTTATGTGACGCTAGTGCTTAAAAAAGCCAATTTACAAGTACAAATATTCATCTACCATTGGCGTACGATGACATTTTCATATTGGGATATTTTCTTTGTAAAAAATTCTACCTATCATAGATGCACGATAAAATTCTAATAAGGAATCAATTTATTTGTGAAAATTTCCATAACATGGACGTACGATGAAACTTTTTAATGGGGTTCATTTATAACAATAACCATTTATCGAAGACGTACGATAAAATTTTCATAAAAAGGTTCATTTATTTTGGTTCTAACTACTGTTAGCAGTCATCATGATAACAACTGTATGTTGTATCAACATGTGTATTATCCTTTATTCGGTTTGATTCAAACACCACATTTCCTACCTCTATTTAATTTTTCTAAGTGTTCCGAAAATGTTTGAAAAACGGAAACTGAAACAAATTTCAATTAACCAGCTACGAAAATCCTATCATGTAGAATTTCTTTTTACTGGATGATATTTTTCATCGAAGCCATCTTTAAATATGCGGTCGTACAGATGAAATGACTTAGAAGAGTGTGATAACGGCGAAAATTAGCTATAAAGAATACGAAAAAGTTGCCAACCTAAATTGACAATTCTTGTGAAAATCGTTTATAAGAACTTGGAAAGTAATTAGGCTTGAGTATTGATTAAAATGGAGCTGTCAGTTATCTCTTCAAGCGAAGAGAGTGAAGAAGTTGAAAACAGCTTATATAATGTTGCGTAAACTGTTGAGATATTCAATTAGGATGTTTAATCTGACCTGAATCAAGATTTGAAATATTAGGTGGGAAAAAACTTTTTTTCATAATTAAACCACCCCTTTTTTCCGTTGTGGAGTTATTGGGATTTAATAAAGGTATGCACACTACAGCCACAAGTTCTTTTTTCTTTCTTTACCTTATTTTTCTTTATCTATTTTTTCTCGTATTATTCGCCTAGAAAATATGCGGGGTTGGAATAAAGTATGGAACCAAGTAAATATCTTTTAAACGAAAAGAACAATATTTATGAAAATTTGCAGGTAAGTGCAATGGAACAAATTGCATCTGATGTACATTTTTGCCATCAACTTCTTTAATTTAGATGGGACACCCTATATATTTTTACAGATTTTGAAAGAGCTTGTTATTTTGAATTCATACATACTGAGTTTAGTGTAAAAAATTTTGTAAAAACGAGGAATAAAGCACTTTAATCAACCTCCTTTGAGTTTTTTGCATTAGAGCAAAAAACTATTTAGATAAACTAATTGATGTTGTTTGTATGCATAGTAATAAATAAACGAGTACTGTTTAGTACGTCTTTTGTTCTCCAAGTGTCAAATTCTAATTGACGGTAATAAATTTTACAATTTAGAATGGTTCAATTAAGTGAAAAAGAGCGTATTGAAATTTTAATGATGATCGGTTACGTTGATCGTGGAACTCATGAAGTAGTGTGTCATATTTTTAATAATTTGCATCCGGAGAGAAATAATTTATCACGCTCAACAGTAACTAAAACATTACAACGTTTTAATACAACTGGGATGGTAAAAAATTTGCTAAAACCTGGAAGACCGCGGTTTGCAACGAACGAAACTGTTAAATAAAAACTTGCAATCGATTTAGAAGAATCACCTCAAACTTCCACCACAAATTTGTCACTAAACCATGGTATCAGTCGACGTTCTGAAGGAAAGGTATTAAAAAGTGAAAAGTATCATTCATATAAGGTACAGTTGGTTCAAGAATTGTCAGACGATGATTTTGACCGACGGCTGGAATTTTGCGAACGGCTAATGGACATTTGTAATGTCGACGACAATTTTGCTTCTAACATAGTTTTTTCCGATGAAGCAACTTTTTGTTTAAATGGAACAGTTAATCTCCATAACTCAAGGTATTGGTCAAATGGGAATCCTCATTGGATTAATGAAGCACATACCCAGCATCCACAGAAGTTAAATGTTTGGACTGGAATTGTCGAAAATAGGCTTATAGGCCTATTTTTTATTGACGGAAACTTGAATGGTGACAAGTATTTGGATCTACCCAATAAAGAAATTATTCCTGCATTTCAACAGAATGGGCAATTACCACAAAATGTTTGGTTCCAACAAGATGGACCACCTCCCCTTAGATAGACGGGTTAGGGATTTTCTGGATGCGAATTTTCCAAATCGATGGATTGGACGTAGAGGATTCATAGAGGCCTGCTTGTTCTCCGGATCTTAGCCCGTTAGATTTTTTTCTCTGGGGTTATCTAAAATCACGTGTTTACGTTAGACGACCAACAAACTTACAGGAATTGAGACAAATAATTATTGATGAATGTGAACTAATACCTGGAGAATTCTTGGAAAGAGTGACTCAAGAATTTGTTAATAGGATGGCATATTGTCAGCAAGTAAACGGCGAGCATTTTAAACATTTGAAGTAATTTTGTTTCTCATTATTCTAAAATAATGAAATGTACACCTATTGTACAACTAATAGTGAGTTATTCCTCGTTTTAACAAAATTTTTTACACCAAACTCAGTATGTATGAATTCAAAATAACAAGCTCTTTCAAAATCTGTAAAAATATATAGTGTTCCATTTAAATTAAAGAAGTTGATAGCATTTCCAGTTAAACCGGAAGGTATATTATTAACAAAAAAATGTACATCAGATGCATTTTGTTCCATTGTACTTATTTGCAAATTGTCATAAATATCGTTCTTTTCGTTTAAAAGATATTCACTTGGTTCCATACTTTATCCCATCCCCGTATATTGATATGCGGTTTTTACCATTTTTGGTTGAAAACACCACTGGGATAGAACGATATTATATTATATTACACATTGAATTCCCTTTCAATTGATACCAAGTTTGTCAAAATCCATAAAGCGGAAAGAAAGTAATAACAGTTTCATGGAGGCTATTTTACAAAATGGAGGAAAAAGTATTAAAGCAAACTATTGCGTATAATTAGTATTTAGAGGATGTTTCGGATACAAATAATTTACGTTTACTGGTGAATTAAATAATTGTTTTAGTATAAATAAGATTCCACAAAAATAAAATAATACAATAAACAGACCGGTGATGATGTATGGGGCAGAAACATTAACTATGAATAAAAAACAACAAGAGGATATGAAATACAAGAACAAAAAATACTAAGAACAATATTAGGACCAAAAAAAAAATAGGTGAAGAATATAAAAGAAGAACAAATATGGAAGAGATAAAAAAATACATAGTATGAAAAATTAAGGAGCAAAGATTAAAATGGTTGGGACACATATGGAGAGCAGGTAAGAGATCAATAATATACTCAATGTTAGAGTGGAAGCCTTGTAGTAAGAGAAGAAGGGGAAGACCCAGGATAAATTGGTTGCAGGAGGTAGTAGGTGATCTTAAGACAATGGAAATAAAACACTGGGAAGAGAAAACTCAGGACAGGAAGCAATGGCTACAACTAGTAAAAAAAATATGAAAAAGTAAATATGGTCTGATCCTTTTGAATTATTATGATTATATGAAAAATGAAAAACTGGTACTGGAACTATCTGCTTTAATGTGAAAAACGACAACTATATAACTGCCTTATTTGACAGAACAAAAACACGAGTGAATGTTACAAACTTAAACAAAATCTGCAGACAACGCTTTACTAAATTCAATAGATCCACCATTACAAAAGGATCTAGAAAGCTCGTAAGAGCGGTGCAACTCCTACGGGAGTGTTAAGCAACTATATATATACAAATAAGATTCAGGGTATTGACTTATAATCCAGGCAATCCAGACCATATAAGGACCTTAGCTTGCAAAATGCATGGTAGTTCTGGAAACAAGCTTATATTTTGTTTTTTGGGCCGCTGAATCCAAATTTTCAGCTTCGTACCTGCAACCCCCCCAAATGTTGAGAAAAAAGTATCGTTTTTTGGAATTTTTTTTATTATCTATATTTTAGAAAAAAAAACTATCAGGAAATTATGAAAGAAGACAATTTGCAACAAAACATTTTGACGTAGACGATTTAGGCCTGGCGGCTGAAATTATGCAGTACGTCAAAGCCGTGCACTTGGTCTTCTACTTATCCAGATTTCCTTTCTTATGATACAAAATCACACGCTCTAAAAAAGTACTGAGACTTCTGGGAATATCAGAATCTGCATGGCGGAAAAATCGTCAGAAGGAAAATATTCTTGCTTCTCAACTTTACTCCTTTATGGTAGCTGCTGCTTGCAGGACTCGATTTCCCTCTTTTTGCTCATCGGCACATTTGAAACAAATCATTAAGAATTTCATCTCCTGAGCTACGAAAAGGCACGAAGCAGGTTTTTTGTGGTCTTCTGAGATAATAATGCCATCACCGTACTTAGCGATTAGTTGAGCCTTTATTGTTCTAATGTCCAGTTTATAGCCACATTTAATTTGATCCATAAGTTCTTTAAACGAAAATTTACATTCTTGCTCATTTTCTTGAAGAAATACTCTATGGCAGTTTGTACTTCCATTCCGAAAGCACCATGCTTTGCATGTTCTTCAGATTTGAGTTTTGGAATTAGAACAAGCTTTTTCATGCAAGATAAATGATACCGATCTTTTTCTGCCACTAAATCGCCTTCAACAGGATTCAAGCGACGCACAACTTTATCACCCCAATCATCTCTTCCAATTTTTGCGAAGTCTATGGCTTTATTTCGT
This sequence comes from Lochmaea capreae, assembly GCA_949126875.1. Taxonomy (NCBI): domain Eukaryota; kingdom Metazoa; phylum Arthropoda; class Insecta; order Coleoptera; family Chrysomelidae; genus Lochmaea; species Lochmaea capreae. The sequence continues at coordinate 3,162,708 of OX421411.1, forward strand.
ATATTTACCTGACACACATTGTACTCTGGAGGCAAACGTAGTGGGAGGCGCGGATAAATAAGCAAGGTCGTTAAAGCAGTGAAAACTAAGCTGATGTTTCAGCACAGAGCTTGTTCGGCACGTAAGCACATGTTTTAAGACCCGCTCACTACCTACGCGTTCGCTCTACGACAAAATATCACATAATCGAATTTCCAGGTAGTTTTTTTTTCGAAAATACATATAATAACGATGTTGGGTGGGGTTGCGGGGGCAATTTTTGGTGGGAAGTTGAAAATTCGGATTCAGCGACCCGGAAAACAAGCTGATATCCAAACTACCATGAATTTTGCAAGCTAAAATTATGTATTTCCTGGACTATTAGTAATGGTGAATTATTTTACTAATAAAATCTTCAGCAAACTATACAACACCAGATTTTTAGTCAATAATTTTATCCATTTTTCCAGACGATAAATAAACTCCAATGTTAAAATGTCATATACCTGGAAATGTTATTGTCACTTTGACATCGATAAAAAAGGTGCATCCTTTTTTATCGGATAAAAACTTCTCTTCCTCAATATCTAGTAAGCGGACGTCACTTTTACACAATGACAATGAGTCGCAAGTTTGGTTACTTATAGTTTCACAGCAATTAAGTGTTGGCAAAACTGCAAAAACTGTCAGTTAGTCTGTCAGATTTTTGAATTTTAAACATATAGTGCTTTTATTTTGAATCGGTGTGGTAATTATTTAACTTTGTTGTATTAATAAAGATAATTATTGTTGTTGTTCATCCATATATTCTGTCGTTAATTTATCTTGCCAAAAAACACTCGAGCTTTTCTTTTATCAGATAAATTTCTCTTTAACTCAAAGTTTTGCCAATCACTAAATTTGCTCGAAAAACTGACATTAGATAAAATCGCTCCACCTTCGGTGTCGCGATTTTATCATGTCAGTTTTTCTCGTAAAATTAGTGATTGGCAAAACTGTTTTGTTGCAAAGAGAAATTTATCCGATAAAAAAAATGCTCTTGTGTTTTTACTGTTGATAAAATACACTTTAACTGAAAACTCAATAAAAAGTTTAAGAAAGTCGATATGATGTATCCATTTGTAATTCAATCAAATGCTTGGCAAAGTATAAAGTTCGAGAAGTATTTATCAAATATCTTCATACTACTGCAGATATTATTTCGTATCCCATTTAATAATGTTGATTTAGAGAAAGAAATATGGTAATCAGTTACTTTTATGGTTAACTGAAATATGTATTATAATAATAAATTCATATTTCACGCAGAAGGACAAACGTTCGACTGCGCCACTTGAAAGTTAAGAAAGGGTGAAATATTGACATCGAAGGAGAGACGTTGCTCGTTTCTATGCTGAAAAGTATTTGCTGTAATGGAATTTCCTGTGGAAGCTTTTGTTATGGATTGGTGAATATCACTTCTGTTGGAACGGAATGATTTGAGGGCTTGAATACTATAGATACAATGATATTGATTTTCCGTTGCGATAAACTTTGATCAGCTGGAAAATTTATGATTTATAATTTTGATATTTTTAAGGTTAAAACTATATATATATAACTAGTTACATAAAGAACGTGAGCTTTGTAATTCAGTTTAAGAAAATTTTTTCCATCAAGTTTCATTTTTATTTCGAAATTATTTCACTTGATTGCCTGTTTGTTCTAGATAAGATGAGATCAGATAAATACGGTGCTTATGTGCTTCTAGGACCTTTGCAGATCGATTGTGTGTCCCCTCCTGTTATTCTAGAGTTCCTTGCTTAGGTCTGTCATTATTACTAGATTTTGAATAGCAAATCCCAGGTCCTTCGTATACTGGAAGGCATGGAGACTAGATATATGGAGCACAAACTTGTATAGGAAAAATCTCGAAAAAGTGTCCAGCGGTAAGGTACAAATAGTAGATGGCGCGAGAGTAGCTAGCGATTAAAATTACAGAGTGAAGTTTGCTGAACAAGTTAACCTAACAAAAAATGAAAATAGTGTTTATTTTATAGAAGTTGTTATAAAAATTTACAATGTGAAAAACGTGTGTCATGAAAAGTTGTCCAACTAGAAGTGAAATTAAAAATAAAAAAAATTACACACCCCAGCCCCTGTCTTATTTTCAGGCAGCAGTAAGTGGTTGATGTAGGACTCTCGGGTTAGGTTTATTGTTTTCATTACTATTTTGCAACACAATTGCCTATATAATGATATTGAAGAAACTTACCGTTAACCAAACATAGCACCAGCTACGGGAAATACTTATTTTTTCCTTGAAATTTGCAAAAACCAAGCATAAAAGGTAACCGAATGAAAATAAACAAACCCTCCATTTACATAACCTAAAATTTAACACGTCAAACATGATTTTAATCGCTAGCCTCCCCAGCGCCACTACAATCTTCCTAATTTCGACGGACACTTTTTATATACAGAGTTTGTGCTCCTTATATCTAGTCTCCATGCTGGAAGGGTTGTGATTTTTCCTCCTCTATCATTGAAAACCTCAGCACTACATGTGTACTGAGGTTTCCTCATCTTCTTAGCAACACCTGTATATGGTTGACTCTGCTAATCCGAGTTATTCATATGTTTGTTAAGTCTACAATGCACTGTCAGGAGCCCAACCAGGATCCTGATTTTTCTCCTATTCTGACTCAGTAGATGTTCCGTGAATTTTGCCGAGGGTCCCTTAATGAACTCTTTGTCATACTTCATTTTTGGCGCCTTGTTCCACCATTCCCAGATAGCAGATGAACATACAATGGATATCCACATTGGGCATAAGGGATATCCACAGGATATCCGTTCAAGTCCAGAAGGATATCCTATGGAAATCCATTGGATATCCATTTGCCACAAAATTGGACATCCCATGGATGTCCGTTTCGTACTTAGAATGGATATACCCTTGTACAAATATGGACATTCACTTGGCATGATAAATAGACCATGGACCTCATGGATGAACAGTGGATGTCCATCATTCAAATAAATCTTCACGTCCAGTGGTGAACGAGAACTGAATGACCAGTGAATGATGCCAAACGAATATCCATTGTACTAGTAGTAAATTGGATGTCCATTCTGTGTCCATGTCCATATGGACCAGTCGTGGACATTATGTGGATATACATAGGATATGCTGTGTTTACTGGGTTCTTGAGACTGCTATTTCCTCAAAGTACTGGTATTTGTTTTTTGCATCACTTCTGCTATTCCACAAAAAGGTTTTGGGCCAATGGGAGCGCAACGTGCCCTTTCACGTGCTAGTGAGTCTGCCTCTTCATTGCCATTGTTATCTATTGGCCTCTAGATAGTATCAAAGCCATGATTGTTAGTTCCCATCATAAAAAGCTCAAGTGGCTCAAGATTTTGTTGACGTTCAGTTCAGCAAATTCACTTATCATCTAGTTTTAGTCCCGTTATTTCCTGATTAATAAATTTTCGTGCACTTTCTGAATCGCTTTTATCTATAAATTTGTTAGTCAGCAAGCGGAAGGTGTAATATATTCATAAAATTGAGTTATCTGGCCTTTTAGCACCAGAATTTTTTTTTTTTTTCATTTTCCATTTTCTCCAATCGGTCGGAGATTTTCTTCCGAACAATAGGAAAATAAATTAAAGATTTGTTTCCCGGGAATTATTTGATTTACGGGGCATTATTTGATATATAGGCGCTACACTACCCGTGCACTGAACTGTAGCTTTTCTCAAATGTTTTGAAATGCTTTGCAATTCTTTCTGCCATATAACTCTCGAGTTTTGCGGCTGGAAAAGACAATAATGTATTTTTTTATCATACCGTCAAGTAGTTAGTGAGGCTTAAGGAATATAAAACAAAAAAAGTGAATTTTATATCGGATAGTTTAACAAAACTACCATATATAGTGCGGTAAAATTTCAAACATCGAAGGAAAGAATAGGGATTTTGACTAAAATTTTTATTAGCAAAAATGTGTAAAACTAGTCTTACACTACAGCCTTTTTGCAGCATGCATAATTAAAATCCAGTCTTCTTACAATTCCGCCTATTTGTTGCAACTTTCCAAGATTTTTTTGACATTTGACATTATTATTATCACATTAGAAAATTCACTTTGAAAAAGAATACAGAAAAAACAAATGTTTTACTTCTGGCAATCACTACTACTGCTGTTCTTGCCACTTATATAAAAAGGCGGATTAAAAACAGGAGGAAGTAGTTGTTGCTCCTTAGTTAAACGGCCACGTTTTTGAAAAATATTATTTTTCAAAAGTGTTGAATATTTTTAATGATTCCTTTCGACATCTGTTGATACATTCACTCTATTAAATACGACAATATTACAGGAAACTGTGATAAGATTTATTGTTTCAAGCCTACGTGGCTTGTTGTCAAAAATTCAAGGTTTTTGGTTTGTGATTGGAAGTGAAGAGGACGCTACCGTCACAATCTTTACATTTTCGTTACTGGAAGACATGTATTGATTGTGATTGAAGTGTACTCTTCAGTCCGGGATTAGAGATTCTCGGACGGACACCACATACCTTGTACTGATGAGGCGCAAATACGCCGAAACCAGTCTACAAGTTGTGTTGTCCCTTCTAATTGCAAACCAGAAAGGTTGGTTTTAAAATATCTTGTAGATATACCAACCCCGTTTGACTTTGGGGTGTAATTCAATATCCGGCGGTGCATTTGCACGGGAAGTAGTTGTTATTCCTTTCGACATCTGGAATAGATCTTGTTGGAACAAACCATGGTTAAATAAAACAATGGGAAACTTAGGAATTACAAACGAATTCAAAGATTGTAACGACTTGAAAGCCTTTAAAAACTACTTGAGAATGGAAGAGCCTACATTCGATAAGTTGTTAGAAAGAATTGAGCATCGAATAAAGAAAACTGATGCTTTCTTTCGAAACATTCTTCTTCTATTTTTTATAGTCGGCTATTATACCGAATTACTAACACAATAATTATGTGGTCAAAATCTAAAATCACTAAAAATATGTAAAGTTGCGCGTGAATAACCTTGAAAATTAGGAACATTTCTATATTTTTCAAGCCTGAAAGTTGCAGTGAAAATGAAATGTCGAAAAATTCAAATTATTTGAAGGTTCTGTAAACGCATTTCTATTGATTGTGACGTAGAACAGTATAATTCGGTACTGCGCGTGCGTCCATACAGCAAAGTACGAAATTGTATTGATTAAAACAGACGTTATTGCTTTATTAACCGTGTTGCTTATTCGAGTGTTTCCACAGGGTTTCTTATATTTTTGATTCACTCTGATTTATCAAACTTTGTGAAATTTTGTTTGGATTCATAATATTTTTAACATAATTGAAGAAGGATATATTACAAGGGCTATTCCGACAAAATCTGTCTTGTGTTGATATGATTATGGTAGCCAATTTTATCAAAAACAGTGAAAATTTTTCTCGTAGAGCTAAAGCTAATAGGTAAATTCAAAAATAGATTTCAATCTAAATATTCTTATAGTAAACATTGAAATTATGTAGCTAGTTTGGATATTGTTATTTTTAATTCAAGATTATGAGAAAACTTAAAACATTTTGCTCACAAAGAACTAAAGGTACGGTCTATTTGCAGCGATTAATCGACACGATTAGACCTAGCGATAAGACGCGCTGGTTGCTGATATGCGTATGTGAGTAAGCGGTCTATTTTCTGTGACAAGTCGCTACAAGTAGTAGCAAAACGCTGCGTCTCACAGTCGAGTTGCTTCGGAGGCAACTTAAACGCGCACGTTTTGCTAATCGCCCTCGGATATATACGACAATATACTGAAAAACTGGCTCTTGGTGAGTCTAAAATATTCTTTTAATTTAGTGCCATCATCCATTAAGTGTCTTTGAATCAGTGTATTGAAACATCCCTCGCTTATCCTATTAAGAAACATTTTATTCGTTTGGCATCGTGGTTTACAGATAGTTGTCAATAGAACCTCTTCTTCTTTCTCTTCCTCATCTATTAACGCTATTGCAGCCAACACTATATTGTTCATTATGATTTTCAAATTACAAACAACACTACATTGCAGATCACAACTAATAATAATACTGACTCACACTGGAATGATTTTAAATAACAGGGAACTTGAACATCGAATTTTGCCGAGATAAACTCCTAATCATTTTATTAAATTCTCAAAATTGGAGTTTTTCACGCTGAAATTTCTTTTAAATCTCCTCGCACAAAAAAATTACAGGTAGGAAATCTTACGCTTTATAACATGGGCATGATTTGAAAAGTATGAACTTTCATTTCAGCTTGTAATTAAATTCAAAAGCCATTGAAAGAATGTTGCGATTTTGCGTAGTAAACTGAATTTTTTATTTTTCTCTAAAGATTCAAACTTAGATTTAAGAGGATTGAAAATGTTGAAATGTTAAATTTTAGTCAATATAAAAGGAATTCTATGGAATATTAACAAGCTTGAAAAATGTCCTTATATGATTATACAGAGTAATTTATAAGCCATATTGTAACCGTGTGTGCAGAAGACAGGAATAAGAATATTTTGATATTTTCCTACATAATAAGGGATCTAAGGTCGTTTTTTCTGAAATACAGGGTGTTTAAGTTGGAGAAATAAAATATATATTCGATTATTATTCAGCAATATTTTTAGATTGGGTTGGATGGACATAAAATCACATCTATTATCTGTATTTTGCGTTAAGCGAGATATTTTCTGGAAACCCTGTATACGTTTGGTCTTAATACGCTCTCCTGTGGCTCTACTACTTCAATTCCTTCCAACTCAGAACTCAACCCGTCTTTCTGTTCCTTCCTAGTTCTGTTTTTGATATCGTTAAGGTTAAACTGATAACTATCATTCCTATCAGAATAATTCCCTTTTTTTCGTATTTTTTTCAGCTCCCTTTCGTTCATTATTGGTTTTAGAATCGAATGTACCTGCAAGAAATGGAGATATCTCCGGAGACTTAACGCTTGTATTACATGTTCATTCCTTGCGTGTAATGTTCTATAAAAATATCACCCAGCTTCGGATATTAATAGCTTACTATTTATTATTTCTCGATAAATGGCGATGGAGGTTTTTATTTCGAGTATTTTTGGTACAAGCAAGAAAATTACCTTTTTCCATTGATTCCATTTGATTTATAAACTGGTTCATATAGTTTTGGTGACGTCAAGCTCTGAAGCCGGGAGCACGAAGTCAACGAAATATTGTGGAACGTTCTTCAACCAATATCAATTAATCTTATGCAGGAATTTTTTTAACCCAACTTTGTTGCTGACAAACAGTAAAACGTCGAATGATCTGTACTATACAAATATACATACTCATTATGTTTAAGTCGTATATGTGCTTTGACCCATAATTAGCTGAACAAATTTATTGCATATTTTTAATTGAAATAATATTTATTCAATGTAAAATATATAAAGATTATGGCTATCAATTGGTAAACGGGGGTTTTTTGGAACGAAAAATCGACTGGCACAGTCTGTATTTTCATAAATTCATTCTTTCGCCTTCAAATATTGTAATAAAATTTTAGAAAATCCACTTTCTAAAACTAAAATTACTCATAACTCGACTAATTGTGAAGATGAAACGTTCTAGTCTTCGCCAATCGATTCAGGGGAACATTTTACATATACAAATGAATTTTGAGTTTATATTTCCGAGCATTAAGGGAGATACCAGAGAGCAAATTAAATCGTGAAAATACTCGAAAATCCACTTTCTGAAACTTTATGTATCCATAGCTCGGCTAATTGGAGAGATTGAACGTTCTAGTCTTCGCCATTCGATTCAGGGGAACATTTTACATATAGAAATGAATTCTAAGTTTATATTTTAAAGTATTAAGGGAGATAGCAGAGAGCAAATTAAATATTCGAAAAACCACTTTCTGTAACGTTATGTATCCATAACTCGACTAATTGGAGAGATAGGACGTTCTAGTCTCCGCCATTCAATTCAGGGGAACATTTTACATATAAATGAGAATTTTAAGTTAATATTTCCAAGCATTAAGGGAGATAGCAGAGAGCAATTCAAATAGCGAAATATTTCCATACCTACCCCTTGCTTCAAAATTTCATACAACAAAAAAATTTTGCGAAATGAAATTGGCTATAAATTTGTAACCGGGGGCTTTTTGGCACGAAAAACTGACTGACACAGTCCGTTTTCCAATCAAATCATTCTTTCACCTTCAAATAACGTAATGAAATTTTCGAAAATCCACTTTCTAGAACCGAAAATACTCATAACTCGACTAATTGTGAATATACAACTTTCTAGTCTTCACCAATCAATTCAGGGAAACATTTTACATATAGAAATGGATTTTGAGCTTAAAACTCCGAGCATTAAGGGAGATACCAGAGAGCAAATTAAATCGTGAAAACATTCGAAAATCCACTTTCTGAAACTTTATGTATCCATAACTCGGCTAATTGGAGAGATAGAACATTCTAGTCTCCGCCATTCGATTCAGAGACACATTTTACATATAGAGTAGAATTTTGAGCTTTAATTTCCGAGCATTAAGGGAGATAGCAGAGAGCAAATTAAATATTCAAAAATCCACTTTCTGAAACTTTATGTATCCATAACTCGGCTAATTTGAGAGATAGAACGTTCTAGTCTCCGCCATCCAATTCAGGGAAACATTTTACATATAAGTGAGAATTTTGAGTTGATATTTCCAAGCATTAAGGGAGATAGCAGAGAGCAATTCACATAGCGAAATATTCCCATACCTACCCCTTGCTTCAAAATTTCATACAAAAAAAAAATTTTGCGAAATGAAATTGGCTATAAATTGGTAACCGGAGGTTTTTTGGCACGAAAAATCGACTGGCACAGTCTGTTTTCCAATAAAATAATTCTTTCGCCTTCAAATAATGTAATGAAATTTGCGATAATCCAATTTCCAAAACCAAAAACACTCATAACTCGACTAATTTTGAAGATGGAACTTTCTAGTTTTCACCAATCGATTCAGGGGAACATTTTACATATAGAAATAAATTTTGAGCTTAAATTTCCGAGCATTAAGGAGACACCAGAGAGCAAATTAAATCGTGAAAATATTCAAAAATCCACATTCTGAAACTTTAAGTATCCATAACTCGGCTAATTGGAGAGATAGAACCTTCTAGTCTCCGCCATTCGATTAAGGGGAACATTTTACATATACAAATGAATTTCAAGTTTATATTTTCAATTATCAAGGGAGATATCAGAGAGCAAATTAAATATTCGAAAACCCACTTTCTGAAACTTTATGTATCCATAACTCGGCTAATTGGAGAGATAGAACGTTCTAGTCTCCGCCATTCGATTCAGGGGAACACTTTACATATAAATAAGATTGATATTTCCGAGCATCAAGGGAGATACCAGAGAGCAAATTAAATCAGCGAAATATTTCCATACCTACCCCTTGCTTCAAAATTTCCTACAAAAAAAGACAAAGGATCCTTGTACTCGCTGATAGTCAGACAGCACTAAAATCTTTAGCATGTATTGTCCTCAGCTCAGATCTAGACTGGTCTGGGACTGTCTACAAAAACTATTAACCCTGGCTTACCATAATAGAGTTACTCTTAAGTGGGTCCCTGGGCACAAGGGCTTTGTTGGAAATGAAAAGGCAGATATCCTAGCAAAGCTGGCTATAGCTGACGTCATGCTTTGAATTCTGGACGTAAGGTGGACAAAATGAAATGCTGTACGGACTGGCGTATTGATTAGTAGAACGCTTCAGAAATAAATGTCAAAGATTTAGTTCTACTTGACTCTATCTTTTTATGCACCAATAGAAACTCTATTATCTAGAATTTAATGGAACAATATATATTCCAGAATGATTTAATCGAAGCAATTACTACCAAATCAAGTTATAACTCAAATAGTAGAGACTGTCTCGTAAAGTTTATAGTACAATTTTCATTTCGAGTTTATGAGGGGTGAAAGCGGATTCCGGAGAGAAGACAGTTTAACGTTCATGTTAACTTTCGCGCAAGTTTTCATTTAATGTGGTTAGATTATCTTTCAGATTGTTATCCGCGAGTTTTACTTTGTTTCCTGATGTGATATTTCCACTGATATCTTTTATACCCTCTTAATATTAAAGAATTTACCGATATAATATATCTGGGTATGATGATAGTCAAAGTAAAACTGCACTAAGAGTTTTAACAGGGATCCTAAAGGGATATTGCCGCCTGAACGAGCTCCAGAAAAAGCTCAAAATAGTAAGGAAGAAGAATGTAAAGTCTGTGGCATGGAAGAAGAAACCTAATATGATGCAAAAGAACCAATGGAAAATGACAAGAGACGACGAATGAATTGAAAACAAAACGTTAGAAATCTTCTAACATCCCCAGGACGAAATGCTGCAAGCGCTACTTTTTTCTGTGACCAAAGTATGATTAGATCCTCCGCAACATGAGACAACTGAGTCAGCAACCAAATGAATCCTATTGAATATCTCCTCTCAATATCTAAATACAGTGTGGAAACCACTTATGGAATAAAATTCTTTATGTCATTATTTTAGAAAATTATAAAAAAATGCCGAGACACGTCAACTTTTGAATTGAGTGGTGCGTTATGTAAACATAAATTTAAATGTACAGAGTGATTCACGCAAGTATGCCATAGTCGGTGTTTTTTTTTAATGAAACACCCTATATATTTGCATATTTTTGAAATCCTCTTAATGAACCGATTCCAACAAACTGAATAATGTATGGTCAATTATAAATTATACAGGGTGAAATTTTAAAATTAATAATTTATTACACTTGAAATATTGGTACTTTTTTAAATTAGCTAAATATGGATTTATCAAAAATCTAAACTAACTAATTATTAGACGTATTTGTATATTAAACAAAACCTGCTACGCCCATAAATTTTATCATAAATACCTAAAAATTGCCTAAAAACGCCAATAATTAGACAAAATCGGTAAATAATGTGGATTGTTTTCTATTCTGTCAGTTGTTGATGTGTTGACAGTTTATACTGAAAAAGTAAAATCTTTGTCAAACACTCTTTCCTTGTCGACATAACAATGAAGTATTTAACTGAGACTCACCGAATTGAGATTTTAATGATGATCGGGTACGGGGATAACAGCAGAAGTCAAGTTGAAGTGGCAAACTTATTTAATCACAGGTATCCCGAATTGCCTAATATTTCACAAAGTACTGTGTCTAAAATTCATGCACAATTCAGAGAACTTGGACATGTCAAACCATTGAAAAGAAAACCACACTTCGTTGAAGTTGATGTGAAAGTGGATATTTTGCTAAGTGTCGAAGAGAATCCAGCTTCAAGTACACGTCAAATTGCCCGTGAAAATAATGTTAGTCATACAACTGTTCTAAGATGTCTTCATAAAGAAAAACTTCATCCCTACAAATTAACTTTTGTGCAGGAGTTAACAGAAGACGATCCAGATCGTAGAATGGATTTCTGCGAAAGATTGATGAATAAGCTGAACAGAAATGAGATAGCTCTTGGTACCATTCTTTTTTCTGACGAATCAACATTCACATTGAATGGAGAGGTAAATCGACAGAACTGTAGATATTGGTCAGCAGAGAATCCTAATTGGATGCGTGAGACACATACTCAGTACCCTCAAAAGGTGAACGTTTGGGCCGGTATCATAGGCGACCATATTATTGGTCCTATATTTATAGATGGAAATTTGACAGCTGAAAAATATTTAAATATTCTCAGAAATGAAGTTATTCCTGCGTTGGCAAACTTATATCCCAACGCAATAGATCCTAGCTTACCGAATGAAAATGTTTGGTTCCAGCAAGACGGGGCAACACACCATTATGCTTTAATGGTAAGATGAAATCTTCCCCAATAAATGGATTGGACGAAGAGGTACTATTGAGTGGCCAGCTAGATCGCCAGACCTTACGCCGTTAGATTTTTTTCTGTGGGGTTATCTCAAGAACAAAGTATATGCAACACAACCAACTAGCATTGTAGACCTCAAAGACGGGATAACTACAGAAATACGGAATATTTCACCTCAAACTTTAAACGAAGTTAAGGAGGAGTTCTATAGGAGACTGTGCTATTGCCAACAACTAGGTGGAGAACATTTTGAGCATTTATTTTAATGTATTAAAATCAAATACATCAGGTATTTTATGTATGTGTTTAATAACTGTAAAAATAAAAATTTCACCCTGTATAATTCATAATTGACCATACATTATTCAGTTTGTTGGAATCGGTTCATTAAGGGGATTTCAAAAATACGCAAATATACAGGGTGTACATTTAAATTTATGTTTATATAACGCACAACTCAATTCAAAAGTTGACGTGTCTCGGCATTTTTTATAATTTTCTAAAATAATGACGTAAAGAATTTTATTCCAGAAGTGGTTTCCACACTGTATAATAGTACATCATTTATCTATCATTTTATGATATTTAAAATAGTTTCAACGAATTAAGAGTACACAAACTCCAACCTAATCCTTACTCTTTTTCGTCTTGTAACAAACAACCGCATCGAAAAAAGTTAAAACTTCGGTAGGAAGAATGGTTTTTCCTTTTTTCCGGAAGCTGGAACACAAACTCCCTAAGAGCCTTTATACACAGCAACCTCTTTCACACTCCTTCGATCTGTAATTCGAGAGGTAATAATTTAAGTTCCAGTTGCATTACCCGGACAAAAAGATCGATTTGTAGTTTTATCATTGAATTATTCCACAAAACAAGTCTGTATACAGGGGGACTAATAGGAAAAAAGTCAGGAGCGTGTAATCTGAGCCAATATAATGTTAGTACTTCATATAAATTTTTTCTATGCAGGCCCTAGTTTTCGAGTTATAGGCCTCCAAAGTTTCAATTTTTAATTTGGTTTTTATTTTTATAGTTATTTGATCTTTATAAAATTCACGGCAAATTATAATATACATGTATATTTATTTTGGAAAGGTAAACAGATTCACAGTAATGCCTTGAAGACAGGGACGGACTACTCGCAATAATTAGTGATCCAAAAATTTTGCAGGGATGGCACACCCTGTATGAAATTATCGAAATTGACTTCCCCACTCATTAAGCTTACGAAAAGGTACTCTTGTTGGAATTCGATAAAATAAGCCGTTTGGCTAATATTTACAATTTTATTAATGCACTACGTACCAATTTACGCAATCACCATTTTTATAAGTACACAACGAGGTAAAACTAACTTATTAATACGATGACCAAGATTTACCTACAGTACTACAAAAAAATAATTTACGAAATCTGTTTACCTCTCCACAATAAACATACACGTATAGTATAGCTTTGCCGTAAATTTTATAAAGATCAAATAACTAGTAGAAAAAATAAAAACCAAATTCAAAATTAAAACTTTGGAGGGCTATAACTCGAAAACGACGGCCTGCATAGAAAAAGTTTATATAAAGTACTAACATTATTTTGGCTCAGATTATACGCTCCTGACTTTTTCCCATTAGTCCCGGGACACCCTGTATATTTGTGGTCGTTTTTGAAAGAGCTTAATATTATTTAGTCGCAGGATTGTGGGGGCAAATTTGAACTAGACAATCCGACATGCCTAAAAAGTAGTCAGATCACTATAAATAATAAATTTGCTGGTACACTGCAAAGACTGCCTTCTAAAGCAATTTAATAAGTATTTTCAAGGAAAAAGAGAAAAAAAAAGGAGACCGTAATAATTTATATAATTTATTGTGAGCATGACCCGATTTTTGAAACATACGCATCGACTTTAAGGGAGGAAAAGGGGTGGACAGCTGCTTCAGAAATGTGACATGATATAGGGAGATTGTTACGTTCTGTAATGACTTAAGGTTGAAATTGTGTAATCGAGATTTGTATAAAACATTTTGATGATGACATTGTAAAATACAGAATATAGTAAAAATCACGAATGTTTCTCGTTACGTCATAACTCACAAACATCCGAATCAAAGCAATAAGACAGTTTTCACCAGCGGCGTATCATGGTTAGAGGGTTCGGCATGTATTTTTGGTGATCTAAATATGATAGGGATTTAACATATTATAGTTAGACTACAATTTGAAATTCTACAAAAAAATTATTACAAAACTGACCTATTGAAAGACATTTTGTCGAAAAGTAGAAAAAAGACCTTTCCATTGAACATACGCTATCAGTGATATCCATATAAAATTATAGTGTCTCTGATAGATTCAGGGAAGTATGACGTAACAAGAAACAATCGTGACTTTTACTGTACGCATTATATTTAGATAGTATTATTTATAATAATTTGATTGTTTTTAGGCACCCTTTTTTTGAAATATTTGTAAATATTTAAATAAAACCAACATCTACGCAGTTGGTAATCGTCTGGTGACTTGGCGATGCAGTATAGTTGTGAGTAAAATTAATTTGCACTGTTTCACGTTATAATAACAGTATGCGGCAAGGTCTCTTTAAGGATTAAAAAGCCGAAAATATAAACAAGTCATAAATCATTTCGAGTTTTGACCTACCCACAAGCGAACAATTGATTCTTATTGGTGCAATGTACCTTTCGATTGGTCTATCCAAAATTTACTTCAACGGATAGTCCACATGGACTGTGAACTTTTCAGGGTATATTTTTATAAAAACTGGAACAAATATCTGTATGAGCGGTAGCGAAAATTTCGCGACGATAGCGGCAGAGAAATTCGTCTAGTACTTCACACCGTAGTACCGTAGTAAATCCTACGAAATCAACATTTTATTTATTCATTAATTTTCAACCAGTGACCACAATGGAAGACAATGTACTCATCATCTGATGAAGAAGAGGCTTTTTTGTTACTTGCCTTAGAAGTTGAGGGAAATGTCAAACAATTTCACTACTACTTACCGTTTTCATTTAATTTTATGTCAATCTCATCCCATATTTTGTCTTTCCTCCCAATGTTTTTGTAACCCTCATGTTTTAAATCTTATAACATTGGGTATTTCTCAACGATTTCTATCAAAACCTTCCGTCTTCGACATTTTGTTTTGCTAGCAAAAAAGGAATCACGCGATATACACGCTGTTGACAGCGATACTAAAATCTCGACGAAAAAAACGTTCCAAAATCGCAGTTACAACGGCAAACTGACGCGCATGTCTAAGCGTTTTGATAAGCCGTAATAGAATTACAATGGAGCGAATTTTTGGACGCGAAAAATTCGCTGCCGCTGCGAATAATTCGCATTGGTTTGGGGGAACCTTTAGTCTAAGTTTCGGAAATAAAATTTAGTATTAATTACGATATCAGAATAAACATGACAACAATGCCCGCTTTTATTTAATTATCTACAACAATATTAAATTTGTTGACACGATGCAACTCAGCGGTTGGGCGGATGCAAGTCAGCGGTCAAAAGTTTGGCCTGCTCAAATGGGATGCAACTCACCATTTTAATGAAGTACTATAATAATTATGTTTAGTCTCTCTATCAACTTCCAGACTTTTGATAGAAACTCCTAGAACACTGTATAAGTAAAATAAAAATAAAATGCCCGTCACTGGAATCAGAAACAAAGCGGTTTGGTAAAATCAATTTAAATTTAACAGAATCAATAATTGTTTTTCAATAGTAGGTAACAGGTTTAATTACAACTGTAACTCCGTGTGTCGCTAAAGTTAGGAAATTCATTTGGTTATATTGATTATTCGAGTTTAAATACTGGCGTTTCGTCTGCTGAAAAAATATCTTCCATTTCACAAATTGTCATGCATGTTACAAATATTTTTCTCGCTCCATAACAATAAAATTTCAAAATTTGAATCGAAAACGTGTTGGTTTGCTAATAAATGATTTGAATAGTGAGACTCAGATTTTTTCTTGTAATAGCTACGTTTGTTTTCTGAAATTCTATTTTAAAGATTTATAAAGGTTCAATATTATTAATGTTTTTATAGGGAGAATTCTACTATTGTCATCGCCAGACCAAAGGGTCTGTTTCATTTTCACTAATTGAATTGAAGCTGAATTTTTGAGTTTATTTCTTGTACAAAAGTTCAAAATCTAGAATTTTTTTTCAATTAATTTGTTCGGATGAAGCTAACAGGGTTATTGGTATGATTGAGGCGAATCGTCTTCAATGGGAAGCTGCGGTAAGTTTTCCAAGTCAGTGAAAGTGTCATTTCGTGACTTCTTTGTAGATATACAGCAACTGGGAAAAAACCTAGAAGCACTAGATCGTTATCTGACTCTGTTTACCTGTAGATAACCTCTAACTACTTGTCGGATCATACAACAACGTCTTCTGTCTGTCTGTCTGTAGAGCTAGGCCCACAGCACTTAGACCACATGTGATCCATTGTACATCCTCCCGAGGAGTTGTCCTTCTATGTCATCGTCAATCCTGTCCTTTCCATTAAGGTGGACAGGTCACTAGTAGACATCTCTTTTATATCGGCAGGTGTAGGCCAAGACTCACCGAACACACACTCTCTGATTGACGATAACTCCGGGCACACGCATAAGACATGCCTGACAGATTCATCTTCCTGTTTACACATCCTGCATAGAGGTGTGTCCACTAGCTCCATTGCATGGAGGTGTTTCCTTAATTGACAGTGGCCAGTTAGAAATCCTACCGTTAAACGCAGGTTTTTCCTGGTCATCACCAAATATTTCCAGCTTCCCAGAGTCGCCCAGGGTGATCCTGGCAAGACTGCATCACTTGATTTCATCCCATCTCTTCAGAGATTGAGCTTGGGTGTAACGTTTAGCTATTTCCGCAATTGTCGAACTCGTCGGACCGTAGGTGTCACCGGGTCCAAGAATTCTTAGTCCAGCCGCTTCCCTGGCTAAAGAGTCAACAATGCTCCTGTCGTGCCCATTAACCCACCTCAGGATAATATTGTTATTTACCGAGGCGTTAGCTAAGTCTCGATGGCACTCTAATACTAGCCCTGATGTAACAAAGTCTTTTTAATGCTATTGGTGTTTCTGTTTTAGGAAGCATTGAGCATTATTTAATGAATCACCCCCACAGATACACCAAGAGCTTAGTCACCCTACTTATTCAAAAATGCAAATTTTACAGGGTTTTGCGTGTATTTGGATAAATACATTACACTATTTTCCAATTTATGTTTTGCATCTATACATTTTTTAAAAAGTTTTACAGCTGAAAAAGTTTACTCAACTTTCAACGCTGGGAAAAGTTAACTGAACTTTTGTAGCGGACATAATGACAAAAACATTACAAGCCATGAAGTTTTTGCATTTTAAATGCTATTGGCAACGTTCGTAGGGATGCAATGAAAGCTGATGTCTTTTCCACCAGTCATATAGTAAACTTTTGCTTTTAAAAATATGGAAAGCAATGTAAAATGTTTCAAAAAAAAGTTGATATTCTAGAAAAAAAATGTATATATCTTCTATAGAATGATGTTCTTGAACATACCAAATTTCCTTCTATATATTGTCTCAAATCCCTTATCTCCACTTTCACAAATTTCAAAACTTTTGGTGAAAAATTTTAACAACAAAATTCCTTTTTTATACAAACAACAATCAAACAACTTATTATAATCACTGCGACATGGAATCCAGCAGAATGAATAAATAAACTTTGACATTGTTTATATTAGCACGTCTGTTTACTCTTCTTGTATATTCATTGTTCGAAGCCTATAACAATATCTTCCTCTTCGACTGGTCGCTAAAAAGCCATGATTTTTATTATCTATGAACTAAACCCACCCTGGGACGTTCAAAGTCAATGTGAACTGACCATTCAAGTGAATTTTACATAGACCAATCGGAAGCTACATTGGACCAATACATACAACAAATTATAGGACGGTAAATGAAACTCATGAGAAGTAAATGGTATTATTTGGATTTTCTCAACGTTCATAGTGAACTTGTTGCCTCCCAATAAACAATTTTCGTGACTTATAGTAACTGATATTTGTATAGCGTATTTATAAAGGTTACACAATTATATAAGGAAATGCTTTGTAGTTTTATTGCAACACTTATAGTAAATTAGGTTTATTAGGGTGTTATGCCATTACTGTGAGTTCTAGATTTATAATGAAGTGTTGTTACTATTTATATGACTGTGTTATAAAACTTGAAGTAATCGTTACCTCAATTTATATAACAAATTTATATTACTTGCCGTTACTTTCGTAATAAAACTAATGGTTCCTGAGTTTTATAATAGCATCGTTGTTTACCTTTTTAAAACTTCAGATACTTAAGTTCTTCTATAAATACGTTATGGAACTTTTAGTAACAAGTTCTTTTATAAATACGTTATGTAACTTTGGGTAACTGATGTTTTCTCTTTGTGTTTCAGTAAAAAGTTAACCTAAAATAGGAGTGGTTATTAACTGTGTAAGACAATTGTGAATAAAACTATGACTAATAGCTGGAAAAAAATCAAGTACAGCAGTACATTTTGGCGAAAAGTTTCTAGGCGTTTTACCAGAATAACACAAGTAGTGCCAGCATCTTCTGGTAAATTAAAAAGCATCACTTTCGTTAATCGACAGGTATCTTCCAGTTCCACTTTATCAACAAATGACGTCAAAATTTCTTCTTTACCTTTGAATATTACCACCAAAAGTTCTCTAACCATCACTTGTGGTGTGCTGTGACTCTCAACTAACACTTAATAATTTATAGTAGACTTGAAGTTTTATAGAATCACCAATTATGGATATATAGTGTTACTTTAAGTTTTATAGTGTTACCGACAGTAATTTTGTGGTAACTAATTTTTACAAGGGTGTAGACTTTATTCGCCATGATAATTTTCTAAAACGCAGATATAAACAGGAATAGAAAATTAAATATTTAACAAAATTTTGGAAAACTGAATTTAGATTGGACTCTTATTTTACATTAGATGACAGCTTGACAAAGAAATAATTTAGTAACGGTAAGGTTACCAACAACTCTATAGGAAAAGTTTATAAGAGTAACCAAGTCAGTAATAAAACTAAATATCATTACACCCTCTTCCTAGATGAAGTTTTATAAAGGTACGGGAAATATTTCCGTTACTTTTAGTTATAGACTTATGGGTTTTATAACGTTACTAAATAAAGGTGTTCGCAACTCTTATAAATTGCTCCATTTAAGTGTTGTAAAGGGTTTATAAGAGTTACAGAAATATTACTATGCTTAGCTTATATAAATTGCAGGTTTATAAAATAGTGATGGTAAGTTTACGGTTACTATTATATAAACGAAAATGTTTATTGGGCTTTTATCCAATCAATAATAACCTTCTGACCGTTGACGTTTATAAGTTAAATTAGAAAAATTATTTAAATCACTTTCAATAATTTTAAATATTCTCGCCACAAATACATTCAACTTGAAACTCTTTCAGTTTCTTACGACTTTATTTAAAAAAATAAATTCAGGCTACTAACGTTTTCCACTCTCTTACTGTCTAAGAAAAAACCACACACCTAGAAAGAGAGTGATTTAATGTATAAGGAACTTTTCATTTTATGTTTTCCCTTTTCATTCTCTGGCATATTGATTCGGAGTACGTCAGCACGTCGACTTTTTGTCTAGAAAGATAATAGAAGAGAAAATTACGGGAAATGGTTTGTGCCTAATGGGGAAATTTGGAAGTTTCTTCAAGTTGAAGATGGAAAATTAATGTGGAAGGATATTACTTTGCAGGGATGTTTTGAAACTCCTAGTATTGATTATAAAAAAAAAATTATTGGAAAAGCAAATTTGAAATTTGACTGAATTGGGGGCCATTGGAGATTGTCGTCATAAAAAGCTTATTAAAAATACAATTACTTCAAAATGTGAAGGAATACCTTCATTTATAAACCACGAAGTGACATGGAAAATGGTACAAAGATTCAGTTCAAGTGGCTGGGCTGTTGAGCACAACCCAATCGAACGTACTACACGTTTCGTATCAAAGCACAACTTCAGTAATTTGTACACCATTAACGTTAGCTGCAAGTTACATCAATGCCATCTTTAATTTTGCGCCCTAATGGAGAATATTGCGTCATCAAGATGATATTGCTGGAATTTGTGTAGTTTCGTGAACATGGCAACCACGCACGCACTATTGTATCTAAACAAACGGGAGATAATGAGTTGGCTAGCAATTAGGAAATTGATACGTCCTCAGAACAAATTAATCATGCTGATTTATGTCGTAGCACCGTGTAACTATCGCGTTTGCTTCATTGGCGCAGTCAGTAGGATCTAATTGAGAAAGTTATTTGCTATGTTTCAAATTTACTTGCGAGTTTGTTATTAATTGCTTCATTTAAATATACTTTGTTTAATAATAGTTCTTTTTCTGAGTTTTCCTTAATATTTATCATTTTAAGTGTAGTCTGTTTCACTTTTGTATATAGTACAGTAAGTACACGCCACTATAACGTGGCATATGGAAGAGGACACACATATATAAAACACGTGGATGACGACATTTTTAAAATGCCAACAGACCACATGACCGTCAGATATATCTTTCGCAAAAACTTCGAGATTGTCATCAAAGATCGAAAGGAGCTTGAGGAAGAGGACGCACCACCACTCAGCAGAGCGAATGAACTGATCTGGTATACAGACGGATCAAGGAATGAGCTCGGCACCGGAGCGGGTAAATAAAGCAAGTCGAGCAAATATGAAGGAATCGTCTCGCTTGGTAAATATGTCTCGGTATTTCAAGCAGTGGTTTATGCAATACTTGCATGTGCAAGGGCAAATACCATGAGAGCCTACAACAACATGCAGATCAGGATCTACAGTGACAGTCAAGCTGCCCTTAAAGCACTTCAGAGCAGATTCTCCACTAGGTCATGGTTAAAAGGGTGGGTAGAAGAACAACACAAAAAACACTGGAAGAATACGCCCAGGCAAACACAAGGGAAGACATTTATAAAAGAACCATCAGAAAAAGTAGCGAAAGAGCTGCTCTCAATGAACAGGAACAAACTACGCACCATAACGGGGCTTCTTACGGGACACTTTCCCACAAAGGAGCACCTGAACAAAATAGGGCTGTATAACGGAGACATGCAGAAGATGCAAAAAGGACACCGAAACAGCTCTGCACATATTATGCAACTGTGAGACGCTGGACCACAGGAGGCAAAAACTATATGGAAGACCCCAAATGACTCCAGAAGACTTCTACAACCAACCAGTAAAGAACCTGTATGAGCTAATACAGGGAACGGATTGGCTGAATAGGCTGTAGTCAGAATACTAGGAGGATCCACAATATGCCCATGAGGCTGAGAAGACGCCGGCGAAGGGACGGCTCCTTAAAAAAAAAAGTACACACCACTATTTCAATCGCGACGGCCGGATTGCATCCCGCTAAGAGCAGGTAGAATTTTTACCATCCGAGTTGCATCCCACGACCATCCGAATTGCATCCCATTAACCAATTTTATTTTAGCAGCAAAACTAATGTATGTTCTGATAATAACCAACAGCGTTGTCACGTTTACTTAATACTAAATAATACTTAATCAATTGTAACATTCAAAATGTTTATTGACACATAAACAAACGTTTACTTAATACTAAATAATACTTAATCAATTGTAACATTCAAAATGTTTATTGACGGTTATTGATGGTTGCATTTAAAAAGGGCTGACGCTTATACTTTACCAGTAGTTCAAAATTCTGATTCGTTTCGCAAAGATCGTAGTAACATTTTGTAGTTATATATTGTGTGATTTTGGTGAAAATATGGAGATCAATACGGTTTTAAGTGAAAAGGGTAAAGTTTTAATTGTTATTCAGGGGTATACATTCTGTTTTCAAAAAATGTTAGGTAAAGATACGGTGAAGAGGTGGCAATGTACAAAACGAAATTGTAAAGCTTTTCTTAAAACAAATTGTGTAAGTGATGAATTAATTGAATCGGTGTTAAATCACAACCACGAGAAAGTGCCAGCGGAAATTTTAAACAGACAAAACATTAGTAACTCTGTTAAATGTGCTGCTGTAAGTGACATGTGTGAAAAGCCAATGAAATTAATTCGGAATGAAATAAAAAATAGGGAGATAGATACTATAACAACTAAGGATGTAGAACGAATTCGTAAAAACATTCATAGTGCAAGATCGTCAAATGGTTTAATACAGGTTCCAAAAAGCGTAACAGAATTTCACAATTCAATTGAAGTAGTCCCCATCGTGACCAATAAAAATGAAAATTTCTTGTTGAGAAACGATAAAGAAAATAACATCATTCTATTTTCTTGTCAAACCAACCTTAATTTATTGTCTTCTTCTTCAGATCTTTACGTGGATGGTACGTTTCAGTATTGTCCAAAATATTTTCTACAATTGTTTACCATTCATGCTTTAAAAGATAATACCTATATTCCCCTAGTTTTCTGTTTACTTCCTAACAAACTCTCTTTCACATATTCTCTTGTTTTTCAATACTTAAAAGAAGAGTGCTTAAATCTAAATATTCCTTTAGCCCCTAAAACCATAACCGCAGATTTTGAAATTGCAATTCATAAAGCAATTTCAGAAACTTTTCCTTTGGCATCTATCCGTGGCTGTAAATTTCATTTGGGACAATCCTGGTATAGAAAAATTCAAGCGGTTGGCTTATCAGTTCCGTATCAAAATAAGTCAGGCCAATATAACGAAATTTCGAAGTACTTGACATACATCTTTGGTTTATCTTTTCTTGACCCTAAAGATGTTGGAGAAGTTTACGCTTTTGACTTGGCTGCAATCCAGCCAGAAAATGACAAACTAAGTGAATTTTGCGACTATCTTGTCGAAAATTATATAGAAGACAACGCGACATTTCCGCCACATATTTGGGCTGAACATTCAGAAACTCTTCAACGAACAACAAATGCTTGTGAATCTTTTCACTCCAGGTATAATAAATCCTTTTACTGTGCTCATCCAAACATAAATGTATTTTTAGATGTACTTTTGCAGTTTCAGATCGACACATACATAAAAATTAATAGTGTACACCTTATACCAAAAGTTCACACCAATGTATTAAAAAAACGAGATTTTATTAAAATGAAAATTAAAGAGCTAGAAGAAAATATAATTACAAAGTTTGAGTTTGTTAAAACAGTTTCGTATAGGTGTAAACCTAAGGTTTAGGGTATTTTTAGTTATTATTGTACCTTTATGTATGTTATGAAAGATTGAACCTCTTAACCTATAATCTACATAAAAAAATGTTAAGTGCAAAAGTTTATTTTATTTATGTTAACTAGATATTTTACGTTTAATACATTTTTATCCTTTTTATGTGTATCTTTTTATTTAAATTGATTTATTTCCAAATATATAAAATACAAATAATTACCTAAACTTTTAATCGGTACATTGATTTTTAAACTATATTTCAAGAATTTTAGCACAAATTGGCAACGTTGCGGCGCAGTTTACCTGAAATGGTGTTATTAATTAGTAAATACCTTTTTTCGAGGTGGGATGCAATTCGGATGTGACCTTTTCTTGGCCAGGTAAAAGTTGAATTTTTGGGATGCAATTCGGATCTCGCCATATCAATATCAACTGTTTTTTCATCTGAATGGAAAACACAGTGGTGGCAAAGGATTTACTCTATCAGCTTTCGGAGCAAAATAAATACACAACTTGTAAATAGTTACTTAGTGTTTAATTCTATCAACTGTAAGCTCCTTGTGGTTATATTCAGTATTTGCAGCTCGAATGAATGTTCAGTTTATTTATTTCTTAACATTCAGTTTTGTTCAGTTTCAAAGATAACCCCTTTTCAGCAACGCTGTGTATAAAGTAAGTTTAGATACATGAAAAAATATTTTGTGTTGATCTATTTGATGTCCATGTTTTACTACCAAAAGTATAGTTGTAGTTCAAATTGATTAAATTTCTATTTTTCATACAACGCAATGTGTACTACTTATTATTTTTATGAAGCTGAAAACAGCTTAAACTTTTAGTTCTCAAATTAAACGGAAATGCTCTACATTTAAATCACCTTCAGTATTGTGTTGACGTGTTGGACGTAAAGCTTCAACCTTGTTTTTCACCTTTTTTCCATAACGTGTAATTAAATGCCTGCCGGGGCTTAGAGCTCGAGGTAGGGTTTTTTCTTCTTCGAAAAACAATCAATTGAAGTTGAATTTCATTTTATTTTTTAAATGTGAGGTGATTTTTGACAAAACATAGAATAGAATATTGGAAACAAATACATACATGAATCGTGAGAGCTGCTTAATGGAATTTGTCACATTATTTGGCGTTTTTTTAAATATTCCATCGGTTTTTCAAATCCAACGTGAGATTGGAGCTACCAGAAACTGCTACTACACAGGATGAGACAGTTTAATAGATATCATGTATGTTTTTGTCTAGTAATTAGTATTCAGTAATCCAACAACTAGGTCTAGATTGGTAAAAAACTGTAAAGAATCCCTTAACAAACTGACAAGAGACAACAAAGTGTCTCTAATATGGGTGCAGGCACATGAGGGGATTTGCAGGTGATTAAATGGCTGACCCGTTAGCCAAAGAAGGTTCTAAAGAAGACTTCATGGGTCTGGAACCGTTTTATGGAATCACAAAAGATTGCATAAGAGGGGAAATCGGGAACTGGCTAGATAGGGAACAATAACTCAAATGGAGGCACTTCCATACAAAGAGTTTACTGAGAAATGTAGACAAGGAACTCTCAAGCAGGCTATTGAAACTGAGTAAGAGATATTTGAATAAAGCTACCGACCTGGTGACTGAACACTGCACCCTTAGGAAACATCTGCACAAAATGGGCAAAGTTAGTGAAGCTATGTGCAGGAAATGTGAACTCTATGATGACACACCTACTCACATACTCGGCTTCTACGAGAACGTACATGGACTCAGACGGAAGCACTTTGGAGAGGAATTAATACAACCATTACAACTACTGAAAATCCCTCCAGCTAAACTAGTGGTCTACACAGAAGGCACAAACCTTCTGGAATGGAAATAGATAACATGGAAAATGGTACAAAGATTCAGTTCAAGTGCCTGGCTGTTGAGCACAACCCAATCGTATGCATGAATGAATGGTCTCAAGAAAACTCTATTTTGAATGTACCAACAAGCGAGTGGAATAACTGCTTCCAGAATTAGTTCCAAAGAATTGAAATACGTGGTCACTCATTGTTAATTTAACTCGCTTTTCATATAATTTTCTTTAAAATGTTACTTTTAAAAGTTGAGTTGAGTTGTACTCATCCCTAATCATCACAATTTTATTTACATTCATTTATTTATAAGATTCACCTTTTAAACTGACTGACATTCTACGGCGTTGATGAATACTCTAACGAATTCTGTGTTGCATGCTCGTAAAATTAAAGTTCCGTGTCGAATGTCTCGTTAATGGTCTTGTCGATGACTCGTCAAAACTAGATTCTGTAAATTTGTATTTAATAATATTAAATTGTATCACTTCGAATGTCTTGTTGAAGGTCTTGTCGAGGACTCGTCAAAACTAGATTCTATAAAAGACCCCGCACTAAACTGGTTTCGCTAAAAATTGCTGAAATTTCAAAATGATGTAGAATATGCCATCCTGAACAAAAGTTACCATCGCGAGTTGTTACCGGGAAGAGCAGGCGACGTACATTTTGCATGCAAAGTTTTAAAGGTTATGAAGCTTACGAATTCTGCTAGCGAAGTGAGCTCTTGCAATACGCATACGTCTTTGCTACGGCGCATCGAACGTTGCCAAAGTTCCGACTTCCAAAAGTTAAAGTGACATTCTATTCTGTCCACTGCCAGCTTTAGATTAGATTATATTTTGTGAGGAGGCTTTTGGCCTAATCTACTGCGACCTTTTCAGATCTATTGTGGTCCTCTAAACTCTAGATTACATTCTCCAGCCTGACTCTTTTAAAAAAGTCTATTAGCGCGGAGACTGAACCTTTCATATAGCTCTCTGCCAGTGGCTTTTCTTCGCCTAATGCAAAAAACCGCACATTTGCCAGGCTATCGCACTGACATAGAATGTGTTCTGCCGTTTCTTCTTCTAGGTGACAAAACCTGCACATATCTTCGTTTATCAATCCCATCAGCTTTAAATGCCTATTGAGCTTACAGTGACCCGTTAACGGACCCACTACAGCTTCAACAGTTTTCCTGTCTTTGGCCATCAGATCTGCTGTAAATTTTGGCGAGTGTTCTAATATGAACTGTTTCGCTTGCCTCTGTCCTGGTGAGTTCCTCCATCATTTCAGATATTTGTGAGCGACCCACTTCTTTGTTTGTTTCCTTGTTATGGTTTTTGCAACGCCGCAGAAGGGTTCCCACCCAACCAATGGCATTGATGAGCCTTGCTTGGCCATTTCATCTGCTTTTTCGTTGCCCTTATGCCCCTCGTGCCCCGGTACCCAGGCTACCGTAACATTGCTACGCTCACCCAGTGTGTTTAGGGCCCGCACACAACCCCATACTAGCTTAGAATTGACCTCTACGGAGTTGAGTGCTTGGCTGTCTGTGAAGATGGCAATTGAACGATATGTTATCTTCTGCCTTTTAATTTCTTCCACACCGTGGTGAATCGCCGTCATTTCCGCCTGGAAAATTGTGACGTTCCTTGATAGGCTTACTGGGAAGGCTATCACTTGCTTTAGCCCTACTATACCGGCCCCTACGCCGTCTAACGTCTTTGAGCCGTCTGTATACCCAAAAAAAAAATCCGCATGTTTGGCACACCTTTTTCCCAGTCTTCCCTGTTTGGTATAGTTACTTTGAACTTATTATCGAAGCTATATCTCATAGCTATTGCATCGATGCCACTGCCAGCTTTATTTAAGAGTCAACTGTTTTGCAAATACCCTGTATAGTACAAAATGATTTTAAAATGTGGCTATTACTGAACTACATATTTTTTATTTGAAACAATTTTTGGTAACATTATTATTAAATCCCTAAACCCACATGCCGAGTCAACTAAATATTGTGAAATATTCTTTACCCCGTACTTAAACTGCCTAATTGTCAAACTTTCTGGGATTTTTGGTATTGGTTTCGTAAATAAAAGCTTTAATTGATATCCAAAAGATTGTTTATAATCATAAGGTTATTCCTATTAAACAAACAAAAGGGAAAATTTAATTTTTCTTAATAATAAATCGACTTATAGACGGGGGAAGTAGAGTTGCACCAAGTTCATCTCTCCTGTCGACCCACTTCTTCACCCATACTCTTTTCTTATCCAAAACTGATTGCAATTCTTCGTTCAAAAGCAACGCAATCTTGGATTGCTTCATTAAAAGCTTCGCAATATTCTTCATCACAATCCGACATGATGCTCATTTACTCACAACAGACTGGACTACTGGCCGCCAGTATAACCAATAATACTTGCAGCTAGGACTTTCCGTGTGGAAATGGAAAATGATGGAAAGTGGCGTAATGACTAGTACTGGCCGCCAGTAACTTTCCATCTCTACTTTCCCCGTCTATAAGCCGCTTGATACTGTGAACTGACCTTTGAAAAAATAAAACCTCAGCTGCAGTATCGTCTGGCACTTTGTGCATAAAAACCATCTCGGCTTTCTCATTACGTTAGATATTTTCTGCTTTAGCTCAAAAATAAGATGAAAAGTAACATCATTTTGAAAAGAATTTAGTTAATTTGTAAGCGTACAACAATGGTTTACGGAATAGACTTCTTTACGGTCTTTAAGAGTTAATCAAAGCTAAACTTGATAGCTGTAAGATCTTACCATAATTATGTAGCAATTGAATCCCGAGCAATTTAAGATGTTTCTCTTTTCTAGTTTTTTTTTCTGCAAGAAAATAAGCGATTTACGAGAATATTTTTTAAATAAGGATAATTAGTATTTACAAAAATTGAGGTTAATCTCTACAGGAAATTTTTTGCGCAAAAGTAAATGAAATTAGGGATTAGAGGAAGAATTTCTGAACCTCTTCATATTTGGAAATCCACAGGGACGCCATGGTCCTTCAGGATATCTTAGTCACGGATGGATGGATGAACAAGAAAATACAAAAAAGAATACTAAATCCTATAAGGCTGGAATAAAACTCCTTATTTAATCGATGAAGATAAAAAGAATCATAGAACATTAAAGAAAGCTTATTCAGTTTTTATAGAACTCCATTTTCTTATACGTATTTTATACATTAAGTTCGATGATAATTCGTATTCAGTAAACAGCAAACATTTCTAATTCACTTAATAAATAATATTTATCATTTTCTATATTTATTTGGGACGTAGGTTCATAATAAATAGAAAATATTTCAAATTTCCCATTATTCGATGACACAAACGAGACATAAAAGACATAATAATTTAATGGCTTGACTTTATCTGGGTATTTGCCCGAATAGCAAATTCAACAATGCAGAGGCGAATCGAGAAGGAAATTGTTAAGATTGAGTCTTCAGTTTTGATATTGGGCCGATTCAACGAGCAAAAAAAATTATTTTTCTGAAACTTTGAGACCATATTCCATTTGCGATGTATTTGTTTTACGATGGCGCTATTGAATTTATCATAGGGCGTACCTGAAAGGCTCTAGAAGCCAAAAACTACGTAAAAAAAGTGAAAAAATTATATTTTGTGTTGGCAAGGTTGTATCTCTGGAAAGAAAAAAGTTGGCATATTGCGGTTTGTCCCAAAATAGCTTATATATTGGAGAATAACATATCGAAAATTCGCGTTAATCGAAGTGGGCGTTTTTGAGAAAAAGCATTTTGAAAAAAAGTCCCTTTTTTTAGTTTTTCCGATTTTTCGGAAAAAATTTCCAAGATATTGGAAATCGGGAAAAATCATGATAAACATGATTGAATTACGCACATTTTAAAAAAAAACGGTCCCGATACGATTATTTGGGCCGAAATGGCGACCGTTTTAAGCAAAAGGTAGTTTTCAGTTTTCGAAATAACGGCTTTACGATATGGCGCTACAGGGCTCCAAAACCGTTTTTTGGAAGAAAGAAAAAACACGTGTCCCATGAAATCGCAAATAGAATATGGTCTCAAAGTTTCAGAAAAATCAAAGACATCGATTTTTTTTGCTCGTTGAATCGACTTGGAATCGGCCATTGAACAAATAAAATATCCAACTTGCGCCGTATCTGGGAAGAAATGAGCAAACATTATTAAAGGATGAGGATATTTGAGACATAACTATTCGTTAGGAGAGAATTAAGGTGGAAAATATGAACAAAATGGAAGGAAATGTAACCTCACAGTGTGTCTACAAGTCGAAACTATATTTGGAACACTCTATTGTTCAAAATTTCCAGCAACCAAAACATGAAAAATGCTCAAAAGCCGTAGTTTGATTTGAAATTTCAGAAGATAATTTTTGAAAAATTTACTAAAGCGTAACTTGAAAGATTTCAATAATAAATGAAAAAGTAGTGCAAATATTCGAAAATCCACTTTCTGAAACCAAAAAGGTACTTAAAGCTTGACTAATTGGAAACCAGGACCAATCATTCCAGGACAAAAATTTAAATACCTAGTGAATTTTGAATCGATATTTCAAAGCATTAAACAATTAATATCGCGAAATATTTCCATATTTTTCCAACAAAAAATGCTTAAAATATTACTATGTAACAAGGAGTTTTTTGACACGAGAAATCAACAACTGCCTTTGTCTGTTTTTTTATGCATTCGTCCACCTACGAATAGTATCACGAATTTTTCGAAAAAAAAAGCATTTTCAACATATTTAAAAAAATAAATAATCCCATAGATAAATTTACTTAAATAATTTCGAATTTCCTCTCAATTGGAAGAGAAAATTACCAAAAGTCTGTACAAAGTTTTGAAATTAGTTTATAACTCACTTAAAAGTTCTAACAAATTGAAAAAAAGGCTCAAAATTGTTTTGAAAAATTTGCTTTTATACAAGATATGAATTTACAGTTAGTTTATTATCAAAATTAATATTCAAAATGTTGACTTCATGTGTGTATAGTGTTTCTAATGTGAATGTAACGACAATAAAATAAACCAATGTAGTCAGATTTATTTTCTAAAATTGTCAGGATCACTATACAAATGTTCCCCTTACTTCTGTAAAAAGTTAGTTCGTGATGTTCTTAAAAAGCTAGTTTGGAAATATTTTTTTAAAAATACCTAATGGTAAGCATTAAAATAAGCCGTTTGAAATTGCTGGAAAAAGAAAAATTAATTAATGCTACTATTTTTAAGAAAATTTTGAATACCTGGCAACGTAGCAGCAGGTGGATTGGAAATCGAATTGTCCAATTCCAGTAATTGGCATAATATAACGAAGTAACTGGTCAGTTATTAACGCGGTCCACTGTTTCATAAAAAATTTTAATGACCCAAAGAAGTTGGGGTTACTTAGCATTAATTTCATTCAGAGGCGTGTGAGAAATATTATTAATATAATATCTATTTGTTGGTTGAGTGAGTTTAGTTATATTATATTACAAATTAAAAATATGAGTTATTACATTAACATTAGAATAACTATACTCAACTCTTAAATGTTAAGTTTCAGTTTTATTATAGTTTCATTCACAAAATTTCGAAATAATAAAATATGAAAAAAACCTATAACAGTTTTGTTGAGTGTAATTCCGTCCAGAAGCTCTGAGATTCACCTTGTACTGATGAGGCCTCGTTTAATTGAATGTCTGTCGTGGCATATAGTCAGAAAAGTAGTTGTTGCTTCTCAAAAAACGGTCTGCTCTTTGAAAAGTATTTTTCAAAAACATTATAATAGCATTTAACTGTTATCTTTAACATCTACTGTTTTTTATGCATATGATAGTAAGTACGATATGAAATCAAGAGGCAGATACTGAACTCTAAACAATTTTTTTGGTATACCACCAGAAAAATAACAAAATGTTTCATTGAAATCATTTAATTGCATAACCCCGCAAGCGACGCACCTGATAAAATGAGATCATTCGTGGTTAAAGAACCCCCATTTCCAATATTTGCTGTTGGCAACCAGCTCGAAGTTATAATTCACGAAAGATTTCGTTTTTCTTTCTTAAAAATGCGTATTTTTCAGTTCACCTGATTATCGTTCATATCCATATCTTAAAAGGTTATTTTTCGAGTTGACAAAACCTTCTGGAAATATCTTGATTTGCAAAAGAAATCAAGCTACAAGAAAAATATACTTTGTACACAATTACATTGAAAAAATTGTTATATATACATTATACAGGGTATACATAAACTCTCTTTCTTTCTCCTCCCAGTGCAATATCTATCTCACCGTTTCAAGTTCCAACAGAGCGATAGCCAGATATGTATAGTTTGACAAGTTTATCTGAAGATACGCGGCATCGGTAAGGGGCGAGGAAACATGGCGGATATCTGTCATAAACGTACCAATGGCGTACGGTACCTATTTTTATGGAAGTATTGAAAATAATAATTATTATTATATAATAATTATATATAGAAACTGATTTTTGCTTTGCTTTAAAGATAAGGTATTTTTCAAAACACGGTATTTGTTAAAAACAAATAATGTTAAGAATCGTACTTGAATTCAATATGGATACCAAATAGTTACAAATCTGACACTGACAATACCAACGCCACTGGATAATTAAAGTCAGTCAATTGACGAAGTGAGAGAGAAGAACACACGCACGCGCTTGCCAATAGGCCCGTACTAAACACTCAATCTGTAAGTCAACAAGCTGTGCTGTATCACAAACGAAATGGAGATATTTATTTTAATGTCTGCTAAAATGCGACGACAATAAGAATCAAGCTAAACCGCAGATACGTTACAATATGTTAGGTCAACACTATAATTTATTAAATAACTGGGTAGCATAGTAAACCCCGTGAAGCGACTATTTGGAAACTATGAAATATATTTTCAAGAATTTAATGAAATAGGGACATTAAGAAAAAAACATAAAAAGGTTTCTGGTGTTCCGGCTTGGAAATCTTTCCATTTTATTTATTGATGATGTTGTTTTTATGTTTTATATACTCCATAACAGCTGGATGAATTTTATTATAAAAAAAATACACTGGTTCATTCGAAAGGCTGTTTTAAGATCCAATTTTTTTTATTGGAAAAAGTTTTTCCGTGATGTATTACTCGAGAATATTTTCAATAATTGCTGATGGTGTTAAAATTTATTAAAAAATTATTGACACACAAAGACAAATTTCTTAGTAGGAGGGTTCATTCATTTTATTGGGTTGTGCCCGAGGGGTGAACCACTGACCAAAAGTTAGACAAAAGGTACACTAAAATACCATATTTGACAAATGATACCAACATTACCAACTTAGAATACAAAAAATTACCAGAAAATACCCCAAATATTACCAAAACTTTACAAATATTACCAAAACATTCCAAATATTCCAATAAAATACCAAATATTACCAAATAATACTATATTAGTGCCCCTAGGTAGTGCCCAACACCCCAGGCACTTGAACTGAATCTTTGTACCATTTCCCATGTTATCAACCAGAAGCTTTGTGTCTTCTATGTAGGCCACTAGTTTGACTGGAGGGATTTTCAGTAGTTGTAATGGTTGTATTGTTTCCTCTCTAAAGTGCTTCCTTCTGACTCCATGTACGTTTTCGCAGAAGCAGAGTATGTGAGTAGGTATTTCATCATAGAGTTAACATTTCCTGCACATAGGTTCTCTAACTTTGCCCATTTTGTACAGATATTTGCTCAGGGTGCAGTGTCCAGTCACCAGGTCTGTAACTGTCTTCAAATGTCTCTTACTCAGTTTCAATTGCCTGGTTGAGAGTTCCTTGTCTACCTTGCTCAGTAAACTATTTATATGGAGGTGCCTCCAGTTGAGTTGGTGTTCCCTATCTAGCCTGTTCCGGATTTCCCCTCTTATGCTATATTTTGTGATTCAACAAAACGGATCCGGACCTATGAAGTCTCCTTTAGAGCCTTCTTTAGTTTAGCTAACTGATCAGCCATTTCATCACCTGCAATCCCCTCAAGTGCCGGCACTCATATTACCTAGAGACACTTTGTTGTCTCTTGTCAGCCTGTTGAGGGATTCTTTACAGTTTTTCACCAGACTAGACATAGTTGTTGGATTAAGTAGGAGACTTGAGTTTGTAGAACAAGAAAAGATCAAATTCTTGGACCATCCTCTATGCAGTGCGACCTTTGCAAAATATAACAACCCTCGTATTAATCCGTTATTAATGAAGGCATTAGAACCACTACATATTTATTTGATTTAACAGGATACTGGGGCTAAAATTGTATGATCTGGGAATTCAAGGAGTTTTAGAGCAGTAGAGATCAATTGAATTATTTCATTATGGATTATAACTGTAACTATACATTGTCACTTTTTTGAAAAAAAAATCATACTTGCGACAGCTTGCGTTGTATGTGGATATTATTGGAAAAAATGAAAACAAGATTTTTGAAAGGGACTTACTATAATAAGTTAATTGTAAGTGAGAAAAATTCTCGTAGATTGTACAAATTTTATTCAAATTTTCCACATATTCTTCTATATTTTTTCCCACAACTTTCGATCTAATTTAGAGTTTTGTCACTTTTTCAAAAATTCACAGCCCTCAAGCAATTCCTTTATAAACTTTAAATAAACATAAACGAAATTTCCATCGTGCATGTACTCGACTTCTTTTATTATTTATTCGAGTTCATATCCTCGAATTTAAAATTCAAAGATTCCATATTGCAGATAATCCTGTTCCAAACATTGTTATCATTCGATATTGTGCCGGCAGCTCCTGATCCTCGCACAAAAAAAATATAATCATAAATAGTGAAATATGCGACAAGACAAACACTATCGACAATTGTTATTTGTTATCGCATATCCCAATCCTATTCAAAAACGTTTTTGCGATCATTATAGTTAGAAGTAACAACAGCGCCATAAGGCGATTAGATCCTGGCAAGTTCGAGTATCGTAATAATGACACTTTGATATTAATTTCAAAGTTTAGAATTAGAAGGAGCCACATTTCACTCTGCTCTGAATATTCATGAAAGTGTTAGTCAACGTATGGATGATAATATGCTTGCGATTATGAGCGGTTTTAGCGATCAGTTACGAAAATATGTTGATGATCCTTTCAATAATAACCAGACTCTAGTGATAAGCGGGGGTGAAAAATTGTTAAAAAGGTGAAAAAAACAGTAATTAACTTTGAATACGTATGCCAAAGAGGGTTTAGATGATATCGCATCTGTTGACAGAAGAACAGAAAGCAATTAGAACTGTCAACCAGGCTATTGGAACTAAGTGAGAGAGTTCAGAATCCTAGTGCACAGTATCTAGGAGATTATTGGATAGAGAAGGGGCATTTACCTAAGTTGAAACCTGCAGATATCCTTAAATTCCTCATAGAAATAGGACTAAAGAAGCTACTATTCTTAGAGACGTTCGTCAGGAACTAAGTAGAATAAGTAAGGGATCTTTTAGGTCTTAGTGAATGTCACCCTATCATACATACATAATACATTGTTATATATAAACATATCATTGTTATTCTTAAATGTAAATATATACACCTAACCTATACATTCCCTACGTACCTAATTATGGTCTAAAGGTTTGTTTTTGTACTCAATTCCACCGAACAATTTGCAACAATATTTTCTTGCTATTTACACGCATATTTCCTTCTATGTATAATGTATATATACAGTATAAGTCCCAGTTTAATGTTATGAAAATTGAGGGCGGTGTGGCAGCCTTAAAGCTCACCAATTGTTCCATATGTTAATAAACGTTTGAATTTCTCCGGTTGAAGGTATGAAGGGCAGATACATCAGATAGGGGTCGTGTGATAAATACCCCTGCAGATAGCGATGTTGGCACAGCTAATTCGCCGATAAGGAGTTAATCAGGTGGGGAATTCAGATTAAAGGAATCAGGTAGATATTGAGGATATTCATAAAATTCCAGAGGTCCATTAGCTGTATAATCTCTCAACTGGTTCATTTTAAGGATTATTTTGTATTTTAAAGGAAATATTTTCCACAAGGGTAGATTTCAAGAGGGAGGTTTATGGATTTTACTTATTTTTGTGGTTAGGTTGTTGATTTTTTTGTAATAAACGAATGAAATTTGTGACGCTACTGGTTTCCAAAATAAATAAGACAGAATTTGTTTCTTCTCAGTGGATTTTGGAATTTTTAAGTAATTGCAAGTTCTTTTCCATACAGTATATAAGGAGAATCTCTACACCAAAACCACCAAAACCACCCCTACATGTCAAACTCACCCTCGCGCAGTATTAAGTTACGGTGGCCAACTGCGATATCTCGGGAGCCATACGAGCTAGCGACACGAACCAGGCGGTTTTTGGAATTTTTTGGTAAAGCCACCTTGAAGAAACAATTAGCAACAAAATATGCCACCAGGCTCGTATCGCTAGCTTCCTCCGTTACCGAGATATTGCATTTGGCCACCCTAAGTTAATATTACGGTAGGGGACCACGCGTTTCTCGGTAACGGCTGGAGCAAGAAAATTAATTATTTAGTAACAAATTAGCAACAAATTATGAGCCAGGTCCGGAACGTGCCCTCCAAAATGGCCCCCGTAACTTAATATACGTAGGAGTCATACCGTTGAACATGCACCACAAAATCGAGAAACTTCAAATACACCCAAACACATACGTACAACTTCAGAAATCAGTCATTATCGATACTTGTTCAATTATACGAGAATTTCTAAATGCACAATGATATCAGTTTTAAGGAATACACGTGTTTTTCCATTACCAACCAGACTCAGTCTGAGAGGGGTACCGGTAAATTATTCGAAATCAATTGTTCGAAAATCAATTTTTCGAATGACCAATTGTTCGAAAATCAATTTTTCGAATGACCGATTATTCGAAAATCAATTATTCGAAACTCAATTGTTCGAAATCAATTTATCGAATAGGTGGCAGGTTCCTAATGGTGATAAAATACGAAGGTGGTTTGGTAGGGGTAGGTTTGGTTGGGTTATTATTGAAAATTATTATAATTTATTCTTCAAAAATTGACTAAAAATACGAAGGTGGTTTGGTAGGGGTAGGTTTGGTTGGGTTATTATTGAAAATTATTATAATTTACTTTACAAAAATTGTCATTCGATAAATTCACCTATTCGATAAACATTTAATAAGGTAAACAAAGTAATAAAAACTTCTATCTATCTATTTTTGTATATTCTATTCAGAATATTGAATTTCGAACAATAGATTTTCGAACAATTGATTTTCGAATAATTGACTTTTGAAGAATTGACTTTCGAAGAATTGATTTTCGAATAATTGATTTCGAACAATTGACTTTCGAAGAATTGATTTCGAACAATTTACCTAGATCCGTATGAGAGAAAATGAAATATAATAATGTCATTGCTTCTAGAACAATGTTACAATAAGATACAAATATAATTCTGTGAAAAAAAAATTAAAATGGAATGGGTACTTTCAATTTACTCCAAATATTTTCCTAGCTTGAAAAAATGTGATGTTATGTAAGGCATCCAGAAGTGAGATCAAATTTTCAGGGTGAGGGATATTTCATTTCATTGTTGTGTAAATAGGATAATCAAATAGTATGTGGAAAATACTCTCCTTTTCACGAGTATTACAAATAAGTAGTACTTACCATTTAATATGAATTTAATTTTAAAATAGTTAGAGATATGCAATTGAACTAGAGTACAGATAATTTTAAAACCAGGTAGGTACGTGCTTGGTTCACGAGAAGTAGGAAATGAAGTAATAAATACATGAAAGAAACACGAGACACAACTCTTACATCTGAGTCATGTAAATATGTATAAGGTAAAATAACTATGGAAATACCATGTCCAAAAAGTGTAATTTTCAACTCATAGTCAATCAATTTCAAGACAACTATCCTTGTAAATGTAGATCATCCAGTTTTAGCAAAATTTAGTGCAACTGAAATAATTTTGCCTCCCAAACACATATTTTAACTTTGTATGTGAATGAGAGAATATTTATATTGAAAAATATACAAAGTTATTTGACATGACAAGCATGTTGTCTGGAAAGTCTTTTATATATTTATCATGTATGTAAAAAAAACTACCTAAATCCGTAAACATTGAAGGAAAATCTGCATTTACGGAAAACTTTGTGAATTGTTATCCAATTTTCTCCGGTACAATACAGAAAACCCACAAGTTCTGAACAAGTCGTGGTACATGTTGAGAAAATGATTCGCTTTTCATAAACGTCAGCAAATTTTTTCTTCCTAACTCCCAACTTGGCTACTACAGAGCTTTAGAGTTGTGACTTAGATCATAAACATTCTTTTTGTAACGTAAAAAGGTTAGCAAGTATAAATTATGTTGGTCCGCTAAATACACTAACCGGCACGAAAACCGGAGCAGTTGAATATTTTCAAACAAACTTCAAATTTTAATACTTTGTGATGTTTTATTATTACGATATCTTACACATAAACAAAACAACATCTTCTACGTATTCTCTAACAACAATTAAACCATTAATTGAAGGAAAAAAATGTTTTGTGACACTTTAAAAAACGCACAAATTGGTGTTATCAAAACTGAAACGCTTGCTAGCAAAAGCTGGGGAGCCGCATTCTTAATAACGGGCATGCCGAAAATGTAGCGAATGTCCGCTTGTGGAGTAAGTTCTCATTTCTCTGCTGATTTCGCAACTGATTTAAAGTTAAAGGAGCAGGAACACGACTTCGGATCCTTCGCCCAAGCATGTCCCAATCATGTTCTATAGGGTTAACATCTGGGCTTACCGCTGGCCACTCCATAACAGAAATATTTACCTCGTTTAAGTAAGTACTGTTTAGTGATTCTCGCGGTGTGAGGTCGGGCATTATCATGCATCAGAAGAAAGTCATTTCCAATAAAATCACCATAAGGGACAACAAAATCTTGGAGAACTACCTCAATATACCCGACAGCAGTCAAGGATGTATGTACAATTATGTGCGCCTCCAGAGAAATTCCAGTCCACACCATAACTGAGCTCCATTGGTATCCAGTCCTAGAACTGAAGGTACATTCTGCAAAACGGTTATGCCATACTCTCTCGCGACCATCTGGAGACCGCAGGCCAAATCTGGACTCATCGGTGAACAGAACGCGCCCCCATTCATTTTCACCCCAGTGCGCTGATGATTTCTGGCAAACTGAAGTCGCACAGCAGGATAAAGCCTAACACGTTCTGTGCTTGCTGCAGGTCTACGACTGGTAAGATTGGCTTCTCCGAGTCGTCGCTCACGTTAGTAAGCCAGACGTGCTGAATTCGATTTCTGATTTCAACAGCTCTAGCATGACGATTTCGCAGTCTTTGTAAGATGATAAAACAAGTCGTCTGGTGTTCAGTTTCCAAAAAACGTGTAAAAATACGGTGCATAGTGCTATTGGACTTTTTTCTTCAATTCAAGGTTCATTTGTTGTTAGAAAATATGTAAAAAATGTGGTTTTGTTTGTGTGTAAGATATTATGATAACAAAACATTACAAAGCATTAACATTTGAAGTTTGTTTTAAAATATTCAGCTGCTCCGGTTTTCGTGCCGGTGAGTGTACACTAACCCAAAATTTTGCTGAAGTTCGTTGTCCAAAGTACTTTCGTAATTTTTTATCGATTTCAATTGTTTCTAGGCCAAATTGTAGATAAATTCTTTGGTATTAAAACAAACTCCAGAAAAGTCTTCCAAAAACGTTGATAGCTTATTTATACACGGTAAAAAAAAACATATATTTTTAGTCCAATTGTCCAACGTAAGAATTGGTCTGTATATGGTCTTGAATACATTTATTTTGGTCTTAATTGATATTTCCTTTTTGTTTATAATAGCCTGGTACTACAATTTTAGAATAAATATAACAGAAATATATTTTTTCTTGAACT
This sequence comes from Lochmaea capreae, assembly GCA_949126875.1. NCBI lineage: Eukaryota > Metazoa > Arthropoda > Insecta > Coleoptera > Chrysomelidae > Lochmaea > Lochmaea capreae. The sequence continues at coordinate 3,201,630 of OX421411.1, forward strand.
AAAATTTCCTGTATTATTTTCAATAGTTTTGTCCGATTCGCCTTGAACTCCGTTATCAACTACGACTATGCCAAATCTATTTGCATTTCGTCTGACGGTTAACATGGGTCACTAAATACTTAAGAGCATGCTGAAATGTAGATTTATGTGGACAGCTTTGTGCTGTAATGTCAGGTTGAAAAAAGTAGGTGAAACTTGTGCTTCCGATTTTCGATATCGTTATTCAACATTGGCAAGTATTTTCAGCATCCGCAAGAGAAATATTGATTTAGGGAACTTGCATAAATGTTAATTAAAAGTTTGTGATGATTTTTGCACCAATTTTTGCATGGAATCATCGCTTTATAGAATTTTTTAAAAGACGGAAAAACTTCATTTGATTAAGAGAGAAAACCCGGAAACTATTTATCGTAAAGTTTAGAGAAAAAATGTGTAATACAAACTTGCGTACAGAATTATTTTCTATGAATAATTTTTCTATAATTAATGTACCCATATAGTACCACAGAATTTAAATATTTGTAATCATTTACTTGCACCCAAAATGAAGAAGATAAACAAGGAGAAGAGGAACAAGAATAAGAATAAGAAGAACAAAGAGAAGAAGAAAAAGAACAAGGAGAAGAAGAAGCAGAAGTTTTTGATAATTTTGAATACGATGGAGAAATTTCCCTATTTTTTTTTTAATTTACACCCCTTTTAACCTTTTTGAACCCTAAAGTTATTCAATAGTTTCAAATCAAACAGAATCACAACAGATCAGTGGAATAGGCCTACCGAGGAAACCACTTAAAAAAAACGAGCCAAGTACACTATCTCAAAGGTGGTGTAGAAACGTGTGCATATTAGGTTTGTTCGTAGAGCGATCACAAACGGTGGGAAACTGGACGGCTCACGCGCAGTGAATAAAAACCGTTCACAGATAGGCTCTGCGCATGAGTCGTCCAGTTTCCAACCGTTTGTGATCGCTTTACGAACAAACCTATTATGACGATTACAACTCTTTCAACTTTTTGAAACGTTATACCTCAAAAACGGTGGTACTAAGGAAAAAAGTATTCAAACATTTTCTGATCTACAATTTTTGTCTGTGCTAATTTTATGATAAAACTCACCGTTTTGCTGAAAATCGCGAAAAACCCGTTTTTGTGACCTTTGACCGCGAGTAAATTTTTTTGCACGTGCCGGATCGATGAATGCTTTTCACGTTTCATTTATAATAGTGTACTGAACAATCCTAACAATTTCCAGTCAAGTGAGAATTTTTGTAACCTTGGATGTCTAAATTGACCGGACAAACGTTAGTTTGCTTCAGTAATTTTTCCTCTATCCTGTAAAATAATTAGTAGGGGTGAGTGGGAAAGCTGATTCTATAAAAATATTATAACTTTTGTTCCACTTTATGGATTTTGACAAACTTAGTTCCACTTGAAAGGGAATTTAATGCCCCCCCCTCCCTTTCAAATGATACTAACTTTGTCAAAATCGATAGAGCGGATCAAAAGGTATATTAGTTTTATTGAGTCAGTTTTCCACTTACCCCTATAAGTTATTTTACAAAATAGAGGAAAAATTACTGAAGCAAACTTACGTAAAATGATCTAATGATTACTAATATTTAAATTTTGTGGAACTATAACAGTAAATGATGTTTTTGTGATATTATTGTGAGCTAACCCTCTAACAGTCGAGTAGAAAACTTGAAAATAATTTCCAGTATTGTCTGAGATACCTCTTTTAATCAAACACCCGGTACGTTGAGGCTTGCTAGTGCTAGAGTGCTAGAGTGCTAGATTCAGTCAAGTGTGAATTTTTGTAAACTTGGATATCTAAATTGACCGGACAAACGTTAGTTTGCTTCAGTAATTTTTCCTCTATCTTGTAAAATAACTAGTAGGGGTGAGTGGGAAAGCTGATTCTATAAAAATATTATAACTTTTGTTCCACTTTATGGATTTTGACAAACTTAGTACCATTTGAAAGGGAATTTAATGCCCCCCCTTTCAAATGATACTAACTTTGTCCAAATCGATAGAGCGGATTAAAAGTTATATTAGTTTTATTGAGTCAGCTTTCCACTCACCCCTACACGTTATTTTACAAAATAGAGGAAAAATTACTGAAGCAAACTTACGTAAAATGATCTAATGTTTACTAATATTTAAATGTTGTGGTACTATAACAGTAAATGATGTTTTTGTGATATTATTGTGAACTAACCCTCTAGCAGTCGAGTAGAAAACTTGAAAATAATTTCCAGTAGTGTCTGGGATACAAACACCCGGTACGTTGGGGCTTGCTAGTGTCGATTACATAATTAACTTACCCTGTATATCTTACAGGCAAAGCTATATAGTAAACAACAATTTCTCGTCCTTATCTCAACATACATTTTTTTAGTTTTAAATCCACATCCTTTTCCTTTGGCCAAACTTTTCTAGCCCCCAATTTTCAAAAAACACTCTGAAAACACATACATTATCTAACATGTTTACAAACTCTTATTCTTTCATTACTTTTCCCGAAGTCGGAACGGAAACCAAACTACACTGTAAGCCGTAATTTTATGCTCGACAAATAGCCATGGAAGTAGCGGACTTCTACAACACTATCTCGTCCGTTTTTATAAATAAAGTTGTTCAGTTTGTGGTTTTAAATATAATGTCGAGACGTATTTCACGTGCTTTAGAAAGCTCTTGATAACATTTTCAGGGCATAATGTTTTGAATGCATTAAATTGGAACATTTTTGATGTATCTGTGAGTAAAGAAAAACATATAAAAAAAGGTTAGGTTAGAAGCTACAAGGATACACGGTAAAAAAGGGACTATTATCTGCTTCAAGTAGTCTGAAGTAGTATAGTGTGTCACAAGGATGGAAAATAAGATGCAGCTGATAGTTAACGCTGCTAAAGCAAAAGCAAAATAGTGTGGGAATGCCTAGGCAAACTGAATGAACTAGGCGAGAACAATATAATAACCTAACTGTGGTTCAAGGAAACACTGGAATAGAAAGAAATTAAATAGCAGATGAACTAGCAAAGAGGGGGACTGAAAGAACCTTTTAAGGGCCGGAACCCTTTTGCGGTAACAATCCCAATGTAATATTGGAATAAATAGGCAAAGTCGAAGCAAAGAGAAGATCTGAACATTGGAAAGATCTAGTAGAGCTTAGACAATGAAAGTTTCCGATGGGTACAGTGTCAAGTATCACCAACGATTCCAGAACTCCCAACTTAGATCGATTTAGTGATGGTTTTGGTTAGCAGATTTTTATCAAGAATAGTTCACAGATACATCAGCAGCTCATGTTATACCTTTTATGGGCAAACAGGGCAAATTAATACAAAATAATGCTACATCGCACGTAGCCAGACCTTCCAGGAAGTATATGGATGACGTGATGATTGGATTGTTTGATTGGCCGGCCCACAGTTAATACACGAGTCTCATAAAAAATGTCTGGGGTGAGTTCGAACCACGTATGCTAAATCTTAGGCCGGGCTCCTACTACTCGTGTATTTGGCAAGTTTGCAAATATTTGCGTAATCGACAAGTACACCAAGTTCGAACTCAAATTGACAAGTGCGGCGCTCCCACTACTCTTGAATTTGGCAAGTACGCCAATACTTGTGAACTTGGCAAGTACAGCAGGTTTCGTCGTCTCTCGGCCTTCAGTGTTTATTTTGCATCAAAATTTGTGGTATTGAGTGGTTGCTTTGTGAGAAGAATTAAAGCTTAACAAGCTCAGAAGCCAAAAAGAAAAAGAAGATAGTGGATGACTTCTTGAACAGAAGTCGGGACAGGTGAGTTTAATACCTCTATATGTGCTGATCGACTTAATGCAGAAACCATGCCTCTATATATTTTCAAAATTGATACACTAATCAAAAATGGACCTGATTGGAGAACTGTCAAGGAAGACTGGAGAATTTCCTGCGAATGTCCTACACCAATTTCTACTGAATAAAGTGGGACATATGTTAAGGATGCTCAGCTAAGAATGGTAACTTCAGTTCAGGAAAGGTTCTGCGTTGCTCTTAGATTATTCGCTAGTGGTGACAGTTGCGTGAGTTGGCCATACCTTAAGTTTTGACAACAAGTTCGCGCATACTACTGCAGCTTCAAGTGGTTTCTTCTAACGTGATACGGATTCTAACTGACTCATGAGAAGACGGAAGTAGTGGGAGCGCATCGACAAGTACAGACTTGTCAATTACGCAAATAATTGAAATCGCTTTGAATCGCAGCATTTTTACCGACAACCGGAGGGACTTCGCCAGCAGCAAATAGTTGTACAAGTAATGGCCGAGTGTAACAAAGGCTTCGGTAAGAACCACATTAAACCAGTGGGATTAGAGCAAGAATAAGACAACATCAACATAAGACGATGATTTACAATTTATAAATAAAACCTAAGGACGAAAATCTTGTCATATTAAACCCGTTGTGGTTTTGTTTCTGTTTCTACAGCCCCAATAGATTCCTAATTGGGTTGAAGATGTTCTACAATAGTTCAGTTGCACCAAATAAACTTTCGATTTTGTGTTGACCTTCGCGTGGACAATTTTCCCTGTAGGAAACAATAAATTTGTCAAGTGATACGACAGATCGTATTTTCCAGTCGAAATTTGGAGGTTTCGTAAACCTCCAATGCTACGTCTGTGATCAACGGTGTGCTAGTTCGCTTTTGTTAGTAGAGAACTTGGAATTTCCGCTGCAAAAGCGCCAAATTTATTGTCGGAAACCTTTGAAAAGGAATAAGACTTCAAGATTGAATTACTCGAGTTGTTTTATTTCTATTTGTGTACGAATAGACGCTGTGTGTTTACTTTATTACACGTCTAACAATGTTAAGCTTCTACAAGAAATTCTTGTTCAGGTATTGGTTACTGGAGAAATTTGGGTTTTTAAAAGGTATACTCGTATGAATAACTTTATCAAATTCGCTTCATTTTTAGTATAGTGAACGAGTTCAAAAATTAAATATAGTCCATTGGGTTCGGAACGATGTCTAGGAAAATATATTAGGATGTGAATAATACTACAGAGTGTACATAAAGTAATGTTAGGTTTACAAAAAAAAATGTGGAATATAAGTTTTTCCAAATAATCCAGACCATCTGCATAAGTCGATTAAAAGTATACAGGGTGCACCGTTGCTCCAAAATAAGTTATTAACATATTTTTTCAAATAGTACACCATTGGTTTGAATCTTAAATTATAAAAAAATTGTTTATGTCAGAAAACTAGTGTTAATATTAATTAATAAAGTTTTAGATTTCTCGCCAAAAATTCCAACTTTCCCGGCAAAATTTCAGGTTTTCTGTTGAGAATTTCAAGTTTCCCGCTCAAATTTTAGGTTTTCGCCCAAAATTTTAAATTTCCCGACCAAAAATTTCAAGTTTCGGCGAGAAACCTGGAATTTCGTCGGGAAAGAACTGATCTATTTCGAGGGATTTTCAATATCAGAAATTTATTAGATTTTAAGGAGCGAAAATAAAAATTTGCATGTGTTCTTAGCAGGAATCTGTTCAAGAAAATTTAGTTAATTTTTATGTTGATGCAAATTGAATTGATATTTTTATGTTAGAAATATTTTTAAATTCAAAACTGTGACATACAGTGTCTTACAAAAATTTCAGGGGAATTGCGTAGATATCTATTAAATTTAATTAAAAAAAATACGTCATTTGTGATATAAAGAAATGTCAGTTTGAAAGAATTTTTTTTTTAAAAAACAGCTATCAGGGGGAAAAGATGGAAATTGAATGTTGGTAGTGATTGTGATAATTATTAAATAGAAAGATATATTAGACAGGAGAGAATAATTAGAAATAAAATCAAAATTAAAATAACCGATTGAATGTTTCAAAAAATATATTTTACTGGAAAATAGAAAGAAGACGTAATCATGCAAATTATATAAAAGTTAGAGGCCAAAATTATATTACAAAGGACGTATTTGGCGAATTTGAAGAATTGATAGCAATCAGAACAGGAAAGTACAGTTTCAATCATTTATATAACCAATAAATTGAACAAATACTAGAAAAAACATTTGGAAATAATAATAATAATAATAGAAAATAGCTTTTTGAAGACCGGAGTAGCATTGAAATTTGTCATATAATTTAGACCGAAATAATATTTTTAATATTTATTAGAAATGAGAAATTTTGTCCAAGTATTCGGAACACAAATCAATTCTTAAAATATGGAAAAATAAGAAGAATAAAAATCAATTTAAAAAGTAAAAGTTTGTAGGTTATGTTTAATTGAATTGTCAAAATAAATATTTGAAAATGATTATAATTAAAAAAAATTTAATTAAATATTGAACTCAAAACCCTGAGATAAGGATTTTATTGGTAATAAATTAACAATTAAAATTGAATAAATAATAAAATATAATTACATAAAAATTAATAAAATAAAAGTTAAGTATCATAAACTAATACAGCAATAATATTAAATCAATATTATTGAAGACAACTTACACGATTTCTATAAAAATTGGCTAATATATGGAAACTATTTTGGCATACATGTCACTTCCGAAAGTGAACGACATCTTTGTTATTTTAAACGTATCACCCTGTATATTATTAATTTTTCGGATTCTACAGTAAATTTTAATGTCACTTTGTGTAGAATTTATACTTATCGATATAATGTTTTTAGAAAAAAATTGACAGGTGCAGACCTTCATATTAAAAATTCTGTGTGAACGTCCCCAATACCAAATAAAAAACATTTTGTCGGTTTGATTAGTAGATCAAGGTAATTAGTGACATTCTTTTTTGTATACAGGGCTGTTAAAAAATAATGAAAAATTAAATGTTAAATATCTGCATTTTTTTTAATCAAACAACCATGTATTAAAAAATATTAATTATTTCAGTCCCATGTCATAATTAAAAAGTATTAATTGTCATTATCTGAAATGTATCTCATGGTACAGTTATAGAAATGGCTCGTTTGGTTTTAAACAATGAAGATAATCTAAAATTGTGTTTTATTTGCTGCAATATATCCAAATCCACCCCGACCCAGCCGTTACACAGTGAAGATAATATTAAACAATTTAACACAATTTGGTTGTTTTCAAGCAAAAGTTGATAAAGTGAATCCTGTTAATAGAAATAGTGATAAAAAAGTTGAGATTTTATTTATTTTTGTCGTATTATTGCTTATTATAATAAGGTAGTGTTTTTTCAGTGTAATTCCACATACATAAATTACAAGAACTTATAACAAGTGTTCAAAATTTCGTCCTTGAACCTCCAAGCATTTAGAAAGCGAAATAATTGATATTTTCATTTAAAACAATAATATAATTAATATTTTTGAACTTGAATTTTTCAACATTTTTTAACAACCCTGTATACAAACAAGTTTTCGACATATCACCAATTACCTTGATCGTCCTTTCCGTTATTTGGTATTGGAGATGTTAACACAGAATTTTCAAACCTGACAATCTTTTTTTAAAAAAATTAATATCTCGATAAAGTTAATAATAAACAGGGTGTTACATTTAAAATAACAAAGATATCGTTCACTTTCGGTATAACTTGTTTTCCATCTATGCCAATTTTTATAGAAATCGTGTGGGTAGTCGTTCAGCTAATTTTTCTTGAAAAATAAATTTGTCAGGTTTTGAAACAGAGCGACTTAATTGCGAATTCAGAAACTTTGAGTATGTTTGTTTATACAGTTAACAGCATTATTCAAAGTAGCTGATCCAATCTCAAAACATTCAATCTGAGATACGATTTTCAAGCCTTCATCCACATTAATCTATATAAGCAGAAATGCAATCTAAACAAAAAAGTTTTGAAACTTTTAATTTGAGAAGAGAGCAACTTACAACGTTTTTGTTAACTAAAAATGTCAAAAATTAAATTAATTTATACTTAAAACGTTGAAGAATTTGCCTTTAAAGTTTCAGTATACCAAGCTTTTCTATAGGATGTCCCAATTTTAAATTTAAGTTTTTAATTAGTGAATTTTAATAATTTCATCTGAAATTTTGGTATTAGAAATAAGTAATAATGTACAATGTGGTCAGATATATTTTCTAAAATTGTCAGGATCACTATACAAATGTTCCCCTCACTTCTGTAAAACGTTAGTTCGTGATGTTCTTAGAAAGCTAGTTTGGAAATATTTTTTTAAAAATACCTAATATGAATTGGAAAAAGAAAAATTAATTAAAACCCCTTTATGTATGCTACTATTTTTGAGAAAATTTTGAATAGCTGGCAACGTAGCAGCAGGTGGATTGGAAATCGAATAGTCCAACTCCAGTAATTAGCATAAAACAACGAAGTAACCGGTCAGTTATTAACGCGGCCCACTGTGTTATAAACATTTTTAACGACCTAAAGGAGTTGGGGTTACTTAGCATTAATTTCATCCAGGGGCGTGTGCCGATCCGGACCGGTAGATAAGGCAAGAAACAAATATTTATTTGGAAACAATATTTCAAATTTCTTGGAAAATCGAAAGTTTTGAAAAATAATCAGCTCAGTTAACACAGCATTGTCATTTTCACCTGTTGTCAATAATACTAATCTTGAAAACATTCAATCAATCTAAAAGTTCGAATTTGTAATTTTGCATTTTTCAAAGACTTGACAAACATTTTGAAAGTTGAATATTTATTAAAAAAAAATATAATCCCAGTCGTTGGATATTTTAAGTCAATTTTTCTTTGCGTTTACTTCAACAACAAAATTTTCAAAATTGTACCGAAACGTTAAAATGAAAATATAAAAAAATTGTGATTCAATTTTCCATAAAAAAAAAAAAAATACCAAAAGATAATGAGGAAATTATTAACTAAACTTTGCTGAAAAACTTTTTGATAATATTTCGAAAATACCTGAAATTTTTATGATCAATTTTTTCTTAAGTTCAATAATTCTTTTGAATATAACTTTACCTCTTCTATATAATTTTTTCGTTCTTACTTACAATTATTCTGAATCTATCAACCAATCAAAATCCAAAACATCACAAAACTTAACAACAAGTAAATAATGTTTCCACTCAAATTACCACTTTTTTCTCTCTCAGCTCAAATCGACTTCGAAACAAATTCGGAAAATCGTAATTGTCGGAAAACCGCGCGCGACGCGGAAAAGTAGATACCGCAAGAGTCAGAGTCGCACTGAGAGCAGCCCTGTAAGGGAGTACAAGAGTCGAGAAGGGTTGAGCAGGCGCAAAGGATTCTGAGATTATATTCAGATTACTTGTTACATTTCATTTGACTGAAATTTTTTGGAAAAAATCTACACCTGATGATAGAAAAAATTAATACGTGGACCAATTACTTTAGGCCACTGGTTTTATAAGTAAATTTTAATAATAATAGTATTAAAATAAAGTATATATAATATCCATTCAAATTTACTTTTTCGAAATCTACAGGGTGTTTCTAAATTAATGCGACAAAATTCAGGAGGTGATTGCTTGTATGAAATTAAGATGGGTTTTTCCTATAACAAAATTTCCTCAGCCCACCCCTTTGCGAGATATCACCCTCAAAGTGTGGTGACTAAAAAAGTTTTGATATGAAATAAAGTAGGGTTGATAATTTCACCCCCGTATAATGTGACAGAAATATTGAAAAAATACCAGTGGTTAGTCCTTTGCGAGTGCACGAAAATTACAGAATTTCAAGTTTCTAGGTGTACTGAAATTTTAGAAAAAAAAATAACTCAATTTTACCCTTTAAGGGTGATATCTCGGAAAGGGGTAGGCTGAGGAAATTTTTTTATAGGAAAGACCCATCTTTATTTCATACGAGCAATCACCTCTTGAATTTTGTAGCATGAATTTAGAAACACCCTGTATATTATGTATTTTATTGTTATTATTATACTGCTGCAGGATTTTGAAATTGCATGAATAATTTTATTTTTTTTTCCACACTTACATTTTTAACTCCATCTCCATCCCCATACCATTTGGACTGCATCATTTTTACCATTTGGACTGCACCATATTTACCATTTGGACTGCACCATTTTTACCATTAACCATCACTAAAACCCGAAATCGACCATTTCCATTTACCGACCGGCGGTTGCCACCACATTTATCTCTTAGTCAAAGGCATACATCACTTAGTTTCCTTATGATACAGACTCTAAGTCCACTACGTTAGAGCAACCTCGAGCCAGTACCTGTGTTGATAGAGTAACTCACCTATCTATAAAAATCGGTTGCATGCCATTCAAAATAGATTACATTTTAGAGTACTGTATAAATACACAACTCTAGTTGTAATTTACTAAATTAAATAAATCATACAATTCGATTAGTATAGGGAAGATGAGCGTAACCCGACTGTCTTGTCCTTGTAGTTCGTGAAAATCTTACCATATTACCCAAGCACTCTTTTAAGTAATACAAAAATTAACAAGTTCCTTCAAAATTCTAATTGAGAAAAGTATGAGGATCAAAATTATTTTAAAATTTAGAATTGCTTTAATGTGGAACTTGTATTAAATATAAAATAGATGATGATTAAGATAATATAGTGAGCACATTTGAAAAATACTTTTTGAAACAATCTAATTTTGAAAAAAACTTGTCAATCAAAGTATCTTAAGTTAGCGAGTAGTCCAAGTAATCTGGGCACAAAAAGTGTCTCTATTGAAATATTAAAAGAGGTTAAGAGAGATTAAAAATTAGTTATTACTGGAATTTTTGAAAATTTAAAAATAAGTTTTAAATTAAAAAAAAAAGATTTTGAAAAACTACAAGTCTTCATTGTCCCAAGGAAATTTCTGTGATCACATTGTACTATATATTCAGGCATACAACAATTTGCTTTGTGTAACCACAAAAACATTTTTCAGTTGATAAAAAATTAAATTTTTGATAAAATGTAAAAAATTGGAAACACCCGAAAAAATAAATTGTTGTCACTTCTTCTGAGTTGTCTGGAAGATCTCGTTGTACCTAGTGCGTTCTGGGAGTATCCTAATATTTTTAAAATAATAATTTTTAATGGGATTTTGAGTAAATATGCTGTATTAAATAAATTATTCAAATGGGAAAAAAATTCGGGTTTCTTAAAATATTACTAATTAGTTATTAAATTAATTTGCTAAGCAATTTTTTTTATTTAATTTTTTTTATATTATATAATTGATGAAATTTATTTTTTTATATATGTTTGATCATTTTTGTTTGGATAACTTTCTATTTAAATCCTAAAATTGTATTATATTGTTGACCTATTGGCTCCCAGAACGTTGCACCAGAAATCCTTTATTTTCTTCTTCCTAAATTATCCTTTTTGAGTTGTCTGGAGCAATCGGTTTCACCTAAAATATTCTGAGTGTCTTAATATTTCAAAAATCAAAATTTCCCAACAAAATGGTTAATAATATTTCTGACCAAATAAATGTTTAAAAAAATTTGGGGTTTCTTAAAATATGCCTCAAACTAAACTGAAATTGAATTCTTAACCAATTTTTTTTATATTATACAATTGATAAAATTTATTTTTTGTATTTAATGATGTTTCAAATTAAGAAAAAAGTTTTCAAGCAATTTTTCTCATTATATGATTTAGTAAATATATTTTTTTATTATTCTTGTTTTGATAACTTTCTTAAATTAATTAAAAAACATTAAATTTTGATTATAACTTGAATGATTAACCGATTTGCTCACAGAACGTCGTTGAAGAAACTTCTGAAAAAAAAAGAAACACAAACAAAATTCACTTAAAAATATTTTCTTGCTGAGGTGTTTCCAATATAAAATACCTATTTATAAAATTATTGAAAGTAAAATAATTCATTTCAATTTTTCACACAACATTCACCTACCTTTAGGCATACCGCTTTTAACCAATTGTAACGAACGAAAAAATCTGTAAAAAAAACAAATTCATTATTGTTTGATATTATCAATTTTTTTTTATTTCTAGTCATTATTATTTTTAGATAAATCTTGTTGATGATAGACTTGTTTTATGAAACTGTCAATTATATTGGATTTTTTTCAATTTAAATTTATATATACAGAGTGTACCCTAAATAAGTACCAAAAATTAAAAGCATGAAATATTTAAAATACCCTTTTCAGAAATAATACACATTTTTTTCCATATCTTTTTGTGGGATGGAAGTACAAATTTAAAATGTTTTGTAGGTTATTGTCTCTTCAAAACACATCAACAGTAATAATTCTGTCAAATTCTAATAAGCCAGTGGCGCGGTACGAGGGGTTCGTAAACTTTTATTGTACCATATTTTTGAAACACCCTGTATTTAGAGCTAAAGACTTTTTCTGAAATTCTTTATTAAATTTTCTACATAAAAGGTACTCCTTGGTTGTATATGCTATACAACATACTATTTTTAACTTCTTATTGCAACTAGACATTTTTTTATGCTGTATGAAGTTACTTCAAATCACTCTTTTTAATTAAAAAAACCCTGAATCACAAACCCATAAAAACGTTTGTGTTTAGATTATTAGGAAATCATCTGCAAGTATAGATACCACAAATTAAAAAAAATACAACTTAAAAAACTGCAATAAAAAGTGAAAAATATTGAAAATGTATCCAGTTTAACAAAGAGTATCTTTTATGTAGTAAATTTAAAGAATTGCAGATAAAAGTCTTTTGCTCTAAATACAGGGCGGTGTTTCAAAAATATGGTACAATAAAAGTTTACAAACTCCTCGTACCACGCCACTGGCTTATTAGAATTTGACAGAATAATTAATAGTGTTAATTTGTTTTGAAAAGACAATAAACTACAAAAAATTTTAAATTTGTATTTCCATCCCCCGAGAATATATGAAATAAAAGGTGTATTTCTTCTACAACTTTTAACAGCTTGTATCTCACATGTATTACCTAATATTTTAAATATTTTTAACGATCTATCATGCCTCTAATTTACGGTACTTATTTACGGGACACCCTGTATATACATAAATAAAAAATAACTGGTTTCCTGTAGTCGACTTTCGGAATTTTTTCATTAGAAATCCCTATTTTTATGGAATAGTTTTAAGGACATTCCTGGATGAAACAGTTTTGGAAAAAAAGAAGTGATTTAAAAAAATGCTGAATAAGCTATTTTTCCCAACTTTTCATATGATCTAATTTAACATTTACGGTTACGTAGTAGATAGTAACACTTTTCAGAACGCTACCAATATTCCGTTTTAAAAAAACCTCTATAGTATTTCTAATTTTACAATTCTATATTGTTTTCAACTATATGAATGATGTTAATGTTTGTACCTAAAACAAATATCTAGTTGAAATTATCTAACAATGTCAAATACCTAGTAAATACGATCTCTTAAAATATTACTGAATCTAATCCTGAATATTTCCTCTATATTATACAGTTGATAAAATTCATTTCAATAATTAAAACCTTCATTCAAAGGTACGTAGATAAATACCAATTTCAAATTAGTTAAATTCCAAATTCCTATCTTATTAAATTTAAAAAAGTACTAAGAATATAATAATTACCTGAATAACACCGAAAGTATCCATGTTCACTGTTGGAAATATTAACACAAAGTGATTCAAAGCCCACTGTTAAATTGTTGCCCGAAATTTCTAGCAAAAAACATGTTTACTGGATTCTAATTGGCCGTGTAGATAAGTCAGTCGATTTGGTGTTCAGTTAATACATTTGAAGATCGCTGAAATTATTGATGAACAATAAATTATATATACGAGGAGGAAAAATAGTATGTTTGATTTATACAAGGTTGGTTGGGTTATATTTTAATTTATAAATAAGACAGTGGATGAATATCGAATAAGTTACGTTATAGATATGCACAGGTATTTTTATTTAATTCGATTAATAGATTTACGTACTGGGTGGCACAATTAGAAGGAGATATAATTTTAAATATTAAATATTAACTTCTTTTGATTTTTAGAAGGGTTTATTTCATTTCACGAATTTCTATTTATCATGAGGGTACGATAAAAAATTTTATGGGTATTTATTTATTTGCAATAATTTCCGTTTGCCTTGAGGTACGTTAAAATTTCAAAGGGGGTACATTAATTTGTATGTAAGTACTATTTACCATTGTTGTACGATGAAAAATTACAAAGGGGTTTGTTTATTTGCAGCAATTACCATTTATCATGAGAGAACGATACATTTATTGAAGAGTGTTCATTTATTTGAGAAAATTTTCATTTCACATGAGAGTACGATTAAATTTTTAAGGAGGGCTCATTTTTAGCAAAAATTTCCATTTACCATGAGATAACCATAAAATTTTTAAAGGGGATTTATTTATTCGCTAAAATTTCCGTTTACCATGGAAGTACATCAAAATTTCAAAGGGGGTACAATAATTTGCAAAATCATGGGAGTAAAATAAAAATTTACAAAGGGGCTCATTTACTTTCCCAAATTTACATTTATTATGAAAGTGCGATATAACTTTTAAATGGGGCTTATTTACTTTCAAAAATTTGCATTTACCATGGAAGTACAATAAAAAATTACAAATGGGTTTATCTATTTGCAGAAATTGCCATTTATCATGAGAGTAGGATGGAATTTTTTAGAAGGGTTTATTTCATTTACACGAATTTCTATTTATCATGGGGGTACGATAAAAAGTTTTAGGGGAATTTATTTATTTGCAATAATTTCCGTTTGCCATTGAGGTACGTTAAAATTTCAAAGGGGTTACATTAATTTATTAGTAAGTACCATTTACCATTGTTGTACGATGAAAAATTACAAAGGGGTTTGTTTATTTACAACAATTACCATTTATCATGAGAAAACGATAAATTTATTAAAGAGGGTTCATTTATTTGCGAAAATTTTGATTTCACATAAGAGTACCATTAAATTTTTAAGGAGGGCTCATTTTTTCGCAAAAATTTCTATTTACCATGGGAATACGATGAAATTTTTAGAGGGGCTTTGATTATTTGTAAAAATTTCTGTTTACCATGGAAGTACATCAAAATTTCAAAGGGGGTACATTAATTTGCAAAAATTCCTATTTATCATAGGAGTAGAATAAAAATTTTTCAAAGGGGCTCATTTATTTGCCAAATTTACATATATCATAAAAGTGCGATATAACTTTTAAAGGGGGCTAATTTATTCTAAAAAAATTGCATTTACCATCGAGTAGGATGAAGTTTTTATAAGAAGGGTTTATTTATTTTCGGAAATTTCCTTCTACGAAGGGGACACTATCAAATATTCTAAAGGGTTTCATTGATTCCCAAATAATTTCATATATCCTGGAAGTACGATACATTTTTTAAAGGTTCAATAATTTGGGAAAAAATCTCTGTTCACCATGGAAGTACAATAAAATTTCAAAGAGGGTACATTAATTTTCAAAATTTCCATTTCACATGAGAGTACGATTAAATGTTTAAAGGGGGTTCATTTATTCACAAAAATTTTCATCTACCAAGTACCTACCAAGAAAATATTTTAGAGGGGTCTATTTATTCGCAAATAACTTTATATATCGTTAATTTTTAAAGGAGGTTCAATTATTTTCGAAAATTTCCATTTAACATGGAAGTACGTTAAAATTTCAAAGGGGGTTAATTCACATTTTTAATGAGAGGGCTTAATTTGCATTCACCATAAGAAAACGATACATTTTTCAAAGGGAGTTTGCAGAATTTTCCATCAACCATGGAAGTACGAGAAAATATTCAAAACAGGTTTATTCAGTTGCAAAAATTTTCACTAACCATAGGAGTAGGATAAAATTTTCAAAAGGGATTTATTTATTTGCAGGAATTTCCATTTATCGTGAAAGTACCATTCATTTTTTTCATAGGGTGTTTATCCATTCATTCACTTGCAAAAATATTAATTTACCATGGGAGTACGCAATATTTTGAAAGTGGGTTCAGTAATTCTCAAAAAATTCTATTCTCCATTGAAGTAGGATGAATATTTTGCAAAGATTACCATTAACCATGGAATTATAAAAAAAATTCCAACTGTAGTTGTTTCAAGTGTACCACACCATTTTAAAAAAAGGGTAATTTTTTTGTGAGTAATTTGTGCTAAAAATTTCCATTTCACATGAGAGTACAATTAAAATTTTTAGGGGGGCTCATTTTTAGCAAAAATGTCCGTTTACCATGAGATAACGATAAAATTTTTAAAGGGGATTTATTTATTCACAAAAATTTCCGTTTACCATGTAAGTACATCAAAATTTCAAAAAGGGGGACATTAATTTGCAAAATCATAGGAGTAAAATAAAAATTTCCAAAGGGACTCATTTACTTTCCGAAATTTACATTTATCATGAAAGTGCGATATAACTTTTAAAGGGGGCTTATTTATTTTCAAAAATTTGCATTTACCATGGAAGTACAATAAAAAATTCCAAAGGGGTTTATCTATTTGCAGAAATTGCCATTTATCATGAGAGTAGGATGGAATTTTTTAGAAGGGTTTATTTCATTTACACGAATTTCTATTTATCATGGGGGTACGATAAAAAATTTTAGGGGAATTTATTTATTTGCAATAATTTCCGTTTGCCATTGAGGTACGTTAAAATTTCAAAGGGGTGACATTAATTTGTATGTAAGTACCATTTACCATTGTTGTACGAAGAAAAATTACAAAGGGGTCTGGCCAAACAATGACTAAAACTTTATTTACAGTAGTTCTAATATTTAGTGTTAAAAAGAATCCAAATAAAATATTCAAATTTCCAATGCGTCAAAAAACAAATACATGCAAACAAATTTAGATGACGTGTTTGTAAGGATTCCATCCCTGCGGTTTTTTAACGTGCCGTACCGGCAAGTGTGTGCTAACCTTTATACAACCCGGTACATCTCAATAACACACAATATACTACAAAAACAATGAATTAATTTTTCACTAAACACTATTTTCAGTGTACATTCACTCACGGTGCCTAAATTTGGTTTTGTATCCACAGGCTAAACGTTGTTTTGTTGGTGAATGACTCGTAAAGGGGAAAACTAATCATAAATCATCGAATCGGGTTGCATTGATTAGAAACCGATGGTGAACATCACTACAACGTTGAAATTATTACATTAAGTTAATGTCATTTTACATGTGCGTTTGATGTCCGCATGTTCTGATATTTCATTAGTTACAAACTAATATCAAATGCAAACTGGTGTCACTATCTGTTTTATACAGTAACTAGTTAGAATTTCAGTAATTAATAAGACATTGATGATTCATGGAATATTCAAATTAAGCCAGCGATGTTTTATCGTTGAAAAAGCAAAATGATTATACAGTGTGACCCATTTTGTTTGGAAGCACCCCTATAAAATCCGCATTTTTCAACCGATTTTGATTTAGTCTTTTTTGTTAGATTCAGTATCAAAAACAGAATTTGAGCACAAATTTTCATACCATAATAGCTATTTTCAAGGCACTCTACGTTAATTTTTCTTTGCCAAAAAAGACGAAAGTATATTAGGCATTTTTAATTCTCAAATATGACTACACCACTGGATTCAGAATCATCACAAATGTAAACTATAAAAATTTTATAAAAAAAGTTTTATTAACAACAAAGTTATCACTACATGAATTTGGAAAAAGTTGTTTTTTAATCAATTTTTTACTAAGAATGTAGACACATTTTAAAAATGGCAACATGGTAAACAAAAACTAGGACTCAAACATATTGCACTGTAAAAATTCGAAGCCGATACCTTAACCCGTTCTGGAGCTATAGCTTCTGAGAGTAATGTAAAATTGTGCTGATGTGACAAAAATACAAATTAACACCAAATAATACATTTTGATTATTAAACTACTTAATAATAATTGAATTCTACATTTTTGTAGCCTCGACTAGACCTCCGTTAATTTCCACACATTTCTCGTATCGTTTGCGACTATGTCTTGGCGCTTTTTTATTTCATGTGGCGTTATTCCAGCACACGCCTGTCGTATTTTGTCACACAGTTCTGCTCTATTCCTTGGGCGTGTCTTATACACTTTTTGTGTCAAAAGCCACCACAGATAAAAATCCAATATAGTTAAATCGGGCGATCTAGGAGGCCATTCGATTAACTAGCTACCGCGACCTATCCAACCATTTGAAAATTTTTCGTTAAGCCTCTGCCTGACAATCCTAGAATAGTGTACAGAACAACCATCTTACTGAAACATCAAATTTCTTCTTTCTGCTAGTGGCAGTTCGTCAATCACTGCGGATAACTCGCCTTCCAAGAATTCCATGAAGTTATTGGTATTCATGTTACCCTCAAAAAAGAATGGACCTATTATCCTGTCTTTTAAAATTTCGGCTTCGAATTTTTACAGTGCAGTCCTAGTTTTTGTTTACCATGTTGCCATTTTTAAAATGTGTCTACATTCTTAGTAAAAAATTGATTGAAAAACAACTTTTTCCAAATTCATGTAGTGATAACTTTGTTGTTAATAAAACTTTTTTTATAAAATTTTGATAGTTTACATTTGTGATGATTCTGAATCCAGTGGTGTAGTCATATTTGAGAGAAAAAAATGCCTAATATACTTTCGTCTTTTTTGGCAAAGAAAAATTAACGTAGAGGGCCTTGAAAATAGCTATTATGGTATGAAAATTTGTGCTCAAATTCTGTTTTTGATACTGAATCTAACAAAAAAGACTAAATCAAAATCAGTTGAAAAATGCGGATTTTATAGGGGTGCTTCCAAACAAAATGGGTCACACTGTATATAAAATTTCAATAACTTTAATTTCGTATTTATTCTGTCAACCACCTTCGTATTTTTAGTCAATTTTTGAAGAATAAATTATAATAATTTCCAATAATAACCCAACCAAACCTACCCCTACCAAACCACCTTCGTATTTTATCACCATTAGGTACCTGCCGTAATGAGGGTTAACGTTCGGTCAAACGGTCAAATTGTCATTCGATAAATTCACCTATTCGATAAATTATTTATTCGATAAATTGTTTTTCGATCAATTGCATTCGGTCAATTGTCATTCGATAAATTCACCGCATACCAGATTTTATGGGGTTTCAGAACAATCAAAACTTTTTATCAAAAATGACATTTTTCACTAAAAATAATATTTAAACATATTTTACCCCATACGTGGATACGCTGTAGAAATTGTCGATTGAAAATTATAAAACTCGTAATGGAAATTCGAATTCTTATAGTATTTCAATGCGAAATGATAGATAACCCTCAAAACATGATGGAAATTAAATTTCTATTACGTTTTTAATTTGTACGAGCAAAACTGAAAGAGATATCAGCGCAAAAGACTCAAATTTCTTGCAAGCTGCGTCGTAAGCTCCAGCGGAATTTATTCGAGAGCATAGGAAAATAATTCTGTTTGTGTCCTAACTCGCCCGGACTAATGAACTATAATATTTTCCTTATAATCGATAACTTATGCTGTGAAAACAGAGACCAATTTTCTTTTTATTATATAACGAATGCTTTAAGGTTGTAACAGAAAGTATTTTTATGTGTGCTTTTAATTAGAAACCAAATTGGAAACTATAAAACTGACACAATCGCGACATGTTATGGTTTAATTAAACATTTATGTATTTGCCAACAGTTATATTGTTATTATTATGAAGAGAGATGACGAAAAAGTCACAAATGATTTAATGGTTCGATTTATCATTAAAAAAATTTATTTTTCCATTTTCTACCCTACACAGTTGTTCGTTTAAGAGCTTTTTGTCGTTTTATTTTGATATGATAATATATCTTCATACAGGGTCTCTTTGAGGAACGGTTTACAGACAGGCTTGTCTGGTAATTACTGGTGCTATCAGCTCCACACCGTCAGCAGCCATGGAAATCCTTCTGGACCTACCTCCTTTCCATATATTTTTGGAAAGAGAGGCTAGATGGACAACATACAGAATTGCACATATTTCTAAATGCACAAATCAGGCTTATACAGAAGGAAGCAGAATGCAAGTGGTCACTGAAAGTCACAGTATTCTGGCAATGACCTCTGACATAATGCCTCCAACAGTAAACTACGACCTGCCTTATACTGTCCTCATTCCAAATAGAGATCAATGGGTCCTCCTTAAGGATGAGCTATTAAGAGCAGACAGCTGTTGGTACACAGGCTCTGGTGTAGGTGTATACGGGCGCAGACCTAGGACAGAAATTTCAACCTCTCTAGGATCCTATGCAACTCAATAAAGTATTGCTGGTCTGGATCCCTGGCCGTTCTGGCATGGAAGGAAACGAGAAGGCAGACTCTCTTGCAAGGGAGGGTGCTGCATGTGTTTCTATCGGACCAGAACTTACAATTGGCATCGCAATAAGTTTTGCCAAACAAACACTGAATACCTGGACGGCAGGACGGCAAGAGGAGCTTTAGACTTCTGGCATAATTTACCAGGATTGGTTCATTCAAGGGCTTTCATACATCCTTCGAAGAATGTCTCCAAACAAATGTTATGCATGACCTACGTTGTCTAACAGGCCACTGTCATCTGAATCATCATATGCTCAAACTTGGACTGTCGGAAGATCCGACCTGCCGTCTTTGTCTGGAAGATGATGAAACAGCAGAGCCGCGGCTCGAATCAGGTTTCTGATGTTTGGCAGGGATTCTCTCTCGCTCTGAAATATCATTCACCAAATAAACTAATCGGCTTTGTTAAGAGACTGAATTTGTTTGGTGAAATCTGAATAGGTGTGAGCCACAATAGATTTCTGCGATTCGCAGTGGAGGGCCTTATAGACCCACCTAACCTAACCTAACGTCTTTGAGGATTAAGAAGCCGAAAAGATAAAAAAAGCCATCATTTATTCTGGTCTTGACCTACCCACAAGCGAACAATTGATTCTCATTGGTCTATGAACGATTATCAACTACATGGACACCATTTGATTGATTGATAAATTTGTTCGGTCAGAGTTGTCATTACTTACCCGCTAAATATCCAACTGTAACGATGTCCCCCTGAAACACGACTATGGTTCGATACAAAGCTGTTTTTTCCAAGCCAGTGTAGCCAGTGCATGTCTAGCATGTCTCGGTGGGCTTCCTTAGCCGGTTGGCAAGGTACTGACTTGTCGACAATCCCTCTTTCAGTTCAGCAGGGTATTGACCTCTCTGAATAAACCACCTGTCCGCGCTGAAGGTATTGACATCAGTGAAAATCCAGAACCTGCTAGTGTGCGAAAGGTATTGACTTTCGTACTTCTCTGAAGCTCCTGTCCCTAAGGTACTGACTTAGGGATACTCCACCCTCGCTGAAGGTATTGACTTTCCAGAAACCCGATAGAGAGCTGAAGGTATTGACTTTCGCTCTCTCCTGAATTTCCCGTCTCTAAGGTATTGACTTCAGCTGCGTTTACTGTACGAACCGATAAACGCTCCTCTAGCCGAAACTTCACAAACAGAAGACGTCACCTACGACGAAATCCCAGGAGTAGAGGTTTATATTTCAAATCATCATTTCAAAGGGTACTTGATAATCAGTTTCCTGGAAGATGGATCGGAAGAGGTGAACCAGTACGGTGACTACCTAGATCACCAGAATTCAATAAAATGGAATTTTTCTTAGGGTTAGGTAAGTGAAGAATGGAATGTACAAAACATCCACAGCAGCAAGGATTGAGATGAAAGAGAGAGTACGAGATGTATTTCGAAATGCTTGGATACAAATGATTTGTAAGTAACCCTATCCATGACTGCTTTAAGGCATGCGTAGATGTGTTGGTTGGTAATTTTCAACATCTTATTAAAAAGTGTGTTGCTTTTTACTTTTCAGCAAGAGTGTGTGTGTGCGGCTGAGCCTCTCAAGAGGCAACGTGGTGTTAACTGGAATTACATATCACATACCTAGACACTAATTTATGCTATCAACACAGGCTTCGGACGGTTAACAGCAAACTGTGTTATTGCGGTACACACAACTGTACATAGTATTTTTAAGAATAAACTTTTATTTTATATTGAAATCCTGTCTCTGACTGTACACTCCAATCGGTATCTCGTGAAATGAGGTGACGATGCGCCGTAACAAATTTGAAAGTGGGGATCTAGCAAATCCAATCGTGCGGTAGACGTTATGCAGTGGGCCGAATACGTTCTCTCTCTCTCTGCGTACTGGAAGCTCCGCCTTGTCACGAGATACCAGTTTACCTACCCGGAAATAAGTAACTACCCATACGGAGGGTTACACAACAACCATTTACCTCCAACCAATACCCCGCATACCGTTCCACCACCTTTAGTTTTCCCATCAACATCTCCCTCCGATTCTGTTCCTATAAGAAAGCGACCCCTTTGTACGGCTCGTCCAGTGTTGCCAGACGTACGATAAATAAGCTCAGGGTACGATGTACGATCAATAATGGATGAAAGTACGATAATTTCTGAATGTTGATTAATGAAAATATATATGTATTGAACTACCGAATGGCCGTCTGCTTAACCATATCATATTTTAAGTCGAAACAAGATACCACCTCCGACTCTCTGGGTAAAATACGTGCTGACACTGCTGACCTTGAAAGTGGCGCTGGCCGCTGAACAAGAATAGGTTAAGTGTTATTTTTAGTTTTGCTTTTTTTTATGTTTATTTACTAAAGTTATTTTCAAGGGTTAAAAATGCAACAATATGGGAAAAGCCGTAATATTGTGAGGCCCATATTTTTAGCGATAGTATTATAAACGCATTTTTTTCGATATTGAAGTTAATCTTGAAAAAAAAACTGAAGGAATTAATGTTTTAATAAACTTAACAAAAAACATTTTTAAGCCTTAAATATTTTCCCAGTTCCCATTCTAACCATTTCCTTCCATAATTTGAGCATATTCATGCTATTCCCTCATTCATTATCCTTCTAACAACTAAACTTTGCTGAAACATTTTTATTTCGTGATAGACCCTTTCGCTTAACCAATCCATCGTAGGTTCATTGTCACCACTGTAATTGCCTTCTGTTTTTTTGTCCTTTTTTGTTTTTATTCCCAAAACCTCCACAGGCGGTCTTGTCGGCGTTGTCGAAAAAATTTATATATATTATTTGATCCTGCGATCGTCATCTGTTACATCGCAGAATGTATTTTACTGTGCGAACGGTAGTTTGTATTTTGTTGATTACTTCCTCCTGGAAATCAAAAAACAAAAGCTTCAAGCATCCAAATGGAAATATTTTTGTAAATATTAAAATATTGAAAATGATGTTCGTTCGTTCGTAATTATACTTTACGAGTTGAAATGGGATGAGAACTTTTATTATTTTTAGGTATTTAATATTTCTGAATAGATGCTTGAAAGAATATACGGGGGTTGTCTTTTATATTTTGCATATAGAGCTAGGAAAAAGATCTATTGAGCCCCCTTAGAAATGGAGTGGCTCTTTGTTCTATCCCACTGCGACCTTTGCAGATCTATTGTGGTCATTGTGCCCTCTTACTTGTACTTAGTTCCCGAGGAACGTCTCAGAGACTAGTAGCTCCTTTAGTCGTATTTCTCTGAGGAATTTTAGGATATCTCCAGGCTTCGACTCCCTCTTCTATCCCATAATCTCCTAGGTGCTGTGCCCTAGGATTCTGAATTGCAGTACAATTCGCAAGTATGTGGATGGAGGTTTCTTCTACCATGCCACATAATCTACATTCTCTTTCCTCCACTATTTTGAGCCTTTTCAGGTGCCTGTTCGGGCGGCAATGTCCCGTTAGAATCCCTATTAAAACTCTTAGTGCAGTTTTACTTTACGTATGTATTTACTTGATCTCAACGGGCTGTAGCCACCTATCAAAATCTCTGATTGTCTGAGCACTACTAGATCTTCTCTTTTCTTCGGCTTTGCCTAAAGAGTACCGGCCCCCAAAAGGGTCTTTCAGTCCCACTGTTTGCTGGTCCATCTACTATTTCATTTCCTTCTATTGCAGTGTGTCCTGGAATCCAGAGTAAGGTTACTGTATTGTTCTCGCCTAGTTCATTGAGTATGCCTAGGCACAGCATTTTGGAACTGATTACACAAGAGCTCAGTACTTTAGTGGCTGATTGACTATCCGACATATTGAACTGGGCACACTTTCTTATGGCGTGAATTTTCGCTTGAAAGAGACTTGGGGTTTTTCCCAAGCTTTCATAGTGTTTGGTTCCTGGCCCGTACACTCCTATCCCAGTTCCTTCTATTGCCTTTGAGCCGTCTGTGTACCATTGAATGACATTTTTTCCAAGTCTGGTAATGGTATTTGGATCCCATTCCTTCTTGTTGCTTTATTCCGTAACGAATTACTTAGTCTGTATCCCGTTCTTTCTGCAACACTTTCCACCACCATATGTAGTGGTATGAGGTTGAGAAACACTTCCATGTCTGCCGTTGGACATGTTCTCATTGCTGCTGTAATGCATATACATCCCTTCTAGATTCTTGCATCATTTGGAACCAATTCTGGAAGAAGTTATTCCAATCGCATTTTTAAACATAGTTTTTTAAATGCGTTGACTACATCTTCTGGAAACTAAAATTTATTCCACCCAAACTAGGCTATTTTAAGAAATCATTATTATTTACGATCCTTTTCACGACACGCCAATGTCTTCAAAATCAATTTGCGGCAAGGATGTATTTTCTGCATTTGCTTTATTGAAACTTCAAGTTTTCTGCATATTACCGAAGTTTTCGCAAGTAGACGTGAGGTGTTGCGAAATTATTGTGGATCCGAAATCCAAAGTTGTGGAACTAAAGCTGGCCACATATTTCTTTTACTTTATTTCGGTTACGTTCGTTTCTAATATGGATTAAAGAAGGTAAACAAAAAGGTGAAGGGTTTGTGTATTCGGCACGCTAAAACTTTTAAGTCAGTTTGTTAGAGAGTACATACAAGGAGGATTATATATTATACAGAGGATTATTTTTGTTTGTTTGTGGAAGTTTAATTGGATATACTGATATAACCTCAATTTTACTTCTGTTACGGAAAATCTCACTGTTGATTTTAGTTCCTAATTATAATATAATACCATCTAACTTCTTATGATCCTCATTTAACGCCCTATAATTAGTTGTATTTGTAAAATTTGTTTGATTTTTGAAGAAAATGTAAGGAATAAAGCAATGGTAGACATGGGAATGAAAATAAACAAAAATTATGGTCATTGGAGACGATAAAGATAAAATAAAATGTAAGAATAGATACAGATAAAAATGTTCAGTACCTTGGAACAATAGTAGACGGAAACCGAACACAGGAAGCAGATATTAATAATAGAATAGTTAAAACTAACAAACTATACTATGCCATGAATACCAAACTTATTAACAATAAAGAAATGCAAAAAGGACACTGAAATAGCTCTGCACATATTATGCAACTGTGAGATGCTGGATCACAGGACTATATGGAAGACCCGAAATAACTCCAGAAGACTTCTACAACCAACCAACCAGTGAAAAACCTGTATGAGCTAATACAGGGAACGGATATGCTAAATAGGCTGTAGTCAGATCATTAGGAGAATCCACAATAAGCCCAAGAGGTGCCGGCGAAGGCATGGCTCCTTTAAAAAAAAAAGGATAGAATGAAAAACATAGATAATAAAAAGGACCTAAGTAGATATACTAAGAAAGTTCAACGACAAGTATAGGGAAAACAGTGTGTTAGAGAGAGAGAGAGTCATGGAGTCAATGAGTGTGAGAGAGACAGCTTGCCGTCTGCGCGCGCCGCCTTATCATCCTAACGGATCTCTCTTGACTACGTCACATTTTACAGCAAGAAGCGTACGGTGCGCGCGCTATTCACATTGCAGCATGTAATACCTTTCTTCGCTAATGATGTGCATGAGAGATCATGGTGGACTATGCTAGATGTATTGCTATGAACGCGTAGGTTAGGGGTTCGATCCACACTCAAGTCAAAGTTCTTTTAATTAATTAAATTCGCGAGCGGCGAATGGCGAATGGCAACGTCAACTTTTTATCGTGAATAAACTGTAGATATGAATTTTAAAAATAAAGAAATATATTTATAATAATTACCTGCATTAAATTGAAACACATCGCTATCAGTGCCATACCAAGCATAAGATATATTGAGCAAAAAACGAAACTGAGTTCCAGGACTTCGGTATAAAAATCACTTCCTCTGCGATATATTTTATCTCCTGGAACTAAGTCACCGAATCCAATTGTACTTAGTGATATAAAGCAGAAATAAGAAGCATCCATGAACGACCAATGATCTTCCCATTTACAAAAAAGGAGGGCACCACTGCATATGTATCTAAAAAAAATTGTTAATTATAAAATGTTATATACAACTATGGAAAAAGATCCAGTTTTATGTTAAGAATGGTTCCCAGCTCAGCCGAGTGTACTTGCTAATCAAAATCTCGGATTATCATCACATACAGCCAGTAAATCTAGCTGGGTTTCATGCACCAGATTATTTCACAAAATATTTTGCATGTCGGTAATGCTAGACTGCTGTTGCGGGTTTATTTTTACTAATGAAAGTTCCTGTGAAGAGTTTTATCAGGCTCTTGAAGCTCCTTCTCATAGATACAATTACAGTTTTGGTGATATTGACAGAGAGTTGTTGTTTGTCACAACAGCTGCACATAATTCCATCTAACAAGGATGACTAAGTCATCAGTATAGGCTTGAGTTAAAATAATCACTTGCCATGTCAGCAGTTTTCGAGATACTGGACTGACATAGTTAGGAATGAAATAATCAAGTATAGTTTGAATATTTGTATTTTCTGCTGAGACAACCCTGCAAGATATTCCAAAATGTATCTTGGAAGCGATAGTGCTTAATACCAAGATGAGTTAATGTTGAGAGCTTAACATATTTGTCGTTTAGCATAAGATATCATGGGAAACTCCGTATTGTTATCAGGATATGAGAGAAGATATAATAACTCAAACGTTAAAGAGCTTTATGTTTTGGAAATAGGACAAATACAAAAGGTAACAGAAACATGAATGTATGTATGAATAAGTTGGGGCCTAAAGAATCTGTTCTTTTACTTAAAGACTAGAACTTCCTTTGGTGTTATTCATTGGACAAATTTATTGGTTTTAGTTTGGATAAGTCATTCAATAAGAGTGACTACAGTGGGAAGGATAGTACCCCACCTTGTGAGCTGACTTAAAGCTGAAGGCTTCATCATGAAAAAATGTAGTGATTGTTCTATTTGTGACCATGGCTTGTCCAGCCACTGATGGATGACATTATGAGTCTTATTCTGTATTTGTATCGTTCTTCAGCGACATCGCTAACACGATCGTCGTAAAGGTTTTGTTAACGATTGTACCAAAAAAAGTCATTCTATTGTAACTTCATTAGGAAAGAAGATACGTTCTTCAAAAAGCTAGTAGCACAGAAGATAACTCAGTTTAGTGAGGTTAATGTAAATATTAGTTACAATAAATCAAATTTTATATTATAAATCTTTGACGAGATGGAGAAGTAGGGTAACTGTTATAGACAAATGTATGGGGATATTAACTTACCCTACCATAATGGTTAAGCAAACTGTTACGGGTACTGGAATGTTTTGAACATCATCTTCTTGAATGTCAACAGTATAAGTTTCACTTAATATGGAGTCTCTTGGTCCCAAAGGTGGAACGGAAATGGAAGTCTGTAATAAAGAAAATAATATTTCAGAAAAGTGAAAATAGGTTTGGGTCATTCTTGCGCAGGTTTCTTAAATCCTGTAAGATGTCCATTGACAATTTCCCTGTCTATTTAATTCTCGAAATTTGGGCGAAAGCTACTTGGTATCTGTATTTGATATTCAGATAAACGCAAGAAGACATTTTCAGAACCACGCTCTCTTTTTATGTCCAAAAAAATTAGTTATCCGATTACAGGACGTACATATTGAATAAGGAATGAGCAATCGGAAACTTCTTTTAATTTTGTTACTTGTTTTTTTCAACTTTTTTAATCATTTCATAAAGCTCTCGGAAAGTAAATAGAGTTTTCTGCGAGACTTAGTATTCTCCGACTCAATATAAATATTTGTTCATTTTTTTTCAATATTCGGAATCTAATTTTCTATTTTTTATTAAGTCTTTGATAAAAATTATTCGTTTTCACAAGTAAATAATATTACTCACATTATTTTAATCTAAAGGTTTCAAGTTATTACTACTACTATTTTATTTATCATTTCTTTTACTTTTATACAGGGTTGGGATAATGTATGGAACCAAGTAAATATCTTTTAAACGAAGTTTAGGGTAAAAATTTTTGTAAAAACGAAGAATATAGCACTTTAATCAACCTCCTTTGAGTTTTTTGCATTAGAGCAAAAAATTATTTAGATAAACACTAATTCATGTTGTTTGTATGCACAGTAATAAATAAACGAATACTGTTTAGTACGTCTTTTGTTCTCCAAGTGTCAAATTCTAATTGACGGAAATAAATTTTACAATTTAGAATGGTTCAATTATGTGAAAAAGAGCGTATTGAAATTTTAATGATGATCGGTTATGGTGATCGTGTTAGAACTCATAAAGAAGTGTGTCATATTTTTAATAATTTGCATCCGGAGAGAAATCCTATATCACGCTCAACAGTAACTAAAACATTACAACGTTTTAATACAACTGGGATGGTAAGAAATTTGCAAAAACCTGGAAGACCGCGGACTGCAACGAACGAAACTGTTAAACAAAATATTGCAATCGATTTAGAAGAATCACTTCAAACTTCCACCACAAATTTGGCACTAAACCATGGTATCAGTCGATGTTCTGTAGGAAAGATATTAAAAAGTGAAAAATATCATCCGTATAAGGTACAGTACAAGCTCTTTCAAAATCTGTGAAAATATATAGGGTGTTCCATTTAAATTAAAGAAGTTGATGGCATTTCCGGTTAAACCGGAAGTATATTATTAACAAAAAAATGTACATCAGATGCATTTTGTTCCATTACACTTACCTGCAAATTTTTATAAATATCGATCTTTTCGTTTCAAAGATATTTACTTGGTTCCATACTTTATCCCAACCCCGTATATTAATTACTTAATAGTAGTCATTATTGTACAAAATTAATGAGAATCTTCAATTCAGTTTTGTCCAACATCAACTCTGGAACATATTTTTATGAAAGCTACAATAATTTTTTAAGTGAACATTTGAACTCCAGATTATTAAGCATACCAAAGTTTCATTCAGCGCTAGCAAGCAAATTTCTTATCGCTCATTCCAAATTAATATTTGTGTTCCAAAGTTCATATTATTCGTTTCATACGAAAAGTTTTGAGCGTTTTGGGATTTCAGTTTATTGGAAAATAAACTTTTACTGTTCATTGAGGACAAAGATGATAGAACAGGCTTCAGCTGAAATTACTGGTAACATTACAAAATGTTATTACAATATAAAATTCGACGGTTCCAGTCACACAATATGAACAATACTCCGTATAATTTTATGTAGAAAAGACAGTGGTGTGCGCAAATAATAATTGTTAATTAGTTTATGTTTATTATAATTTTTGTTTATAAACACGATATAATTATTATTGTTTATTTAATTTAAACTTTACTGAAGTGTTTATCAATGTCGAAATACCATAAAACGTAACCATATTCCTGATATTTATTTAAAATGTCATTGTGTTATTTCTTGTTAGGAAACGTTAGAATAGATCAGTTCAAAAATTACTGTTTCTGAAAAAAAAATATCGTACTGAAATATAGTGTTCCATTTTTAACGCAATCTTTAAATTCGATTCTTACCCACTTTAAACGCTCAGATTAATCCGACATTTCGCGCATTTGTCAAGGACCAATGACAATACAATATAATAGGAAAATATAGGGTGTTCCGTTTATAACGCAAGCATTAAACTCGATTCTTACCAACTTTAAACGTTCAGATTAATTCGACATTTCGCACACTTGTCAAGGACCAATGACAATACAATAAAATGGAAAAATATAGGGTGTTCCATTTATAACGCAAGCATTAAACTCGATTCTTACCAACTTTAAACGCTCAGATTAATTCGACATTTCGCACACTTGTCAAGGACCAAAGACAGTACAATATAATAGTAAAATATAGGGTGTTCCGTTTATAACGCAACCTTTAAACTCGATTCTTACCCACTTTAAACGCTCACATTAATTCTAAATTTTATACACTCGTCAAGGACCGATGACAATACAATGTCGTAGTAAAATATAGGGTGTTCCATTTATAACGCAACCTTTAAACTCGATTTTCACCCACTTTAAACGCTGAGAGTAGTTCTAAATTTGGCACACTCGTCAAGGTCCGATGACAATACAATATCGTAGTAAACTATAGGGTGTTCCAATTATAACGCAACCTTTAAACTTGATTTTCACTCATTTTAAACCCTCAGATTAATTCGAAATTTTGCACATACCTCTTAAAAAGAGTCAATTTATTCGCAAAAACTTCCATTACAACATAATTGAGATCTTCAATAATTTTTTTGTCTTATCACAAATATGTAATATTTCAAAGAAACGTTTTTAATATTTAGTCGTTTTCCAGTAGGTAATTCTGCAATATTAATACGTGAATTGAATTATTATAATCGTCCTTGGTTTTAGTAAATTGGCACTAGAGATTTGATCTTAAATGTTTTTAAAAGCTCTATAAAATAATAAAATAAAACCTTTCAGGATGCTTGAAACTGTATTGCCTTCGATATTATTATAGATATATTTTTAAACCCCGCTTGTACTTCAAGAGGCTGTTGAAGCTTTTGAATAAAATAAATGCTAATAATTTCGATTGGATATGGAAGTATGAAACATAAGCTGGAACATTAAAAGTAGTTTTAAATTTCAGTTATGTCCAGGGTGAAAACACCTTCTGAAATTTAATATAAAATACAAAAGCTATTCGGTATAGAATTTCATCGAGAATTGGAATATCTTTTTCACACACAATAAAATACGTAACCACAATAATTAGCTCGAATGAAAATATCATCTCGGTATTTTCTGTGTAAGTACGTTCGTGATTTCTATTGTTAAAAACTCATTTTCCAATGCCGTAAAATGGTAAATCACGACACAATTTCGTAGAGGTTTCAGTACTGATTTTATGATTCACTTTTAAGGTTTCATCTTCTCCGTAAAAATTCTATTATGTCCGTGTGGTAGCATATGCAACAAAACGACAATCTTTTTTATATATTTAATGCAACGTTTCGGTAGCGTGCCAGCTACCGTTATCAAAAATAATGAAGTAATCATAAAACTATGTCTTCTGATTTTATTATTGGATTAACCGCTTGGTTCCACTCAATTATTTGCAACAATGCTCTTAATATAATATGCTGCTCTAAAGCGGGCTGTGATGGAAGTAACTTATTGATCGAAACAGTTTTTTGCGATTGCAGCATGGTTTTAATTTTTTTGATGGATCATACAACATAGCTAAAAAGTTACTTACTAGTTCAAAGGCGGATTTAAGATCAAGCGTTGTCCAAATAATATAATTTTCCATTTGACGTTATGTTAAGCACTTATCTTAAAATCGCTTTATCTTCTTTTCTACTGTATATTAATAGCTCAAAGTTTCCCAAAAGTTTCTTGGATTTCTAAATCTTAATACTACGTATTCAGAAACAAACAGATGGATAAAAACTTCAAAAGTGGCGTTAAATTTTGCGCCCTTGGTGAACATATGATTGGTTTTGTTAGTAAATTGTATGTTCTATTCAAAATAATATGTCTAAAAGGTTTCAGATATTGTGTTCTATGACACTGTTTTTTGTGATATAATTATAAGAGCTATATATTATGTATACAGCGTATAAATTTGTAAGCTTCCAATCAATATACATAATATGATGCGTTTCATACTATATACCTGCATTTTTATTTTATTTTTGCATTTAGTGAACATAATATGTACCTGTTTTATTATTTTATGCTTGTAGCAAATCGTTTTTAATGCCGCCCGTGATATTACGTTTTATACGTTTTGGAAAATATTTTGTTTCGAATCCGGTGATTCATAAAAGCTTTCTCGATTTCACAAAACTAATTTTAATTGTGAATTTATCATTGGTTCAATTATTCCAGTTAATATATGTATAATATTTATGGGAAATTAATCAACATATTCTTATTTCAACGTTTCGGTGGCTTTCCAGCTACCCTTATCAAGAATAATTATTTATATTTTTTTAAAGTTGTCCCTATCTGACACTGAAAGAAAACAGAGGCGAGTACGGGTACCGGTAAATTATTCGAAATCAATTGTTCGAAATCAATTGTTCGAAAATCAATTTTTCGAATGACCGATTATTCGAAAATCAATTATTCGAAACTCAATTGTTCGAAATCAATTTATCGAATAGGTGGCAGGTTCCTAATGGTGATAAAATACGAAGGTGGTTTGGTAGGGGTAGGTTTGGTTGGGTTATTATTGAAAATTATTATAATTTATTCTTCAAAAATTTTCTAAAAATACGAAGGTGGTTTGGTAGGGGTAGGTTTGGTTGGGTTATTATTGAAAATTATTATAATTTACTTTACAAAAATTGTCATTCGATAAATTCACCTATTCGATAAATTGTTTATTCGATAAATTGTTTTTCGATAAATTGTATTCGGTCAATTGTCATTCGATAAATTGTTTTCGATCAATTCACCTATGTATAATTTAGACCTACCGTTGTCATTAGAATTTCCCGTTATCGCAAAAGATTTCTAAGAGATAAACGCTTAACAAACATTTAATAAGGTAAACAAAGTAATAAAAACTTCTATCTACCTATTTTTGTATATTCTATTCAGAATATTGAATTTAGAACAATAGATTTTCGAAGAATTGATTTTCGAATAATTGATTTCGAACAATTGACTTTCGAAGAATTGATTTCGAACAATTTACGTAGATCCGGCGAGTACATCTGCTTAGTCATGTTCCCATCAGGCACAAATCTCGTGTGGGAGTACCGCAAGGCCCTCAACAAACTAGGTAGTCATAATAGAGTGACCCTAGCCTGGGTGCCAGGACATTATACAAATTTGATTATTTCAGGATAAAAATAAAAAAGAACAAGAAATTTGACATTTATCTGTCAGTTGTTAGGTTTAGTAACCTCACATTTTAATGTATGACACTGTTCAAAGTATTTTCCTACTTGCTTGGTGCATAATTAATAATATTGTTTAGTGATTTTTTTTAATAGCTGTGGCAAAGAGTATACATTCTGGTACATGGTACTCCCATTGAAACAAATGCTTTCCCTCTATCAGGGAACGGTCTATACCACTGTGAACAATTCGGACCTCCAAACAGTACTCCAATTCCAATTTATTAACCAATGATAAAGTAAAGTCGTCAGCGTAAATTAACCCCGTGTAATCTTTGACGTAATGCTTCAATTGAATCGGAAGGCGCTGTTGTATGATCCGACAAGTACAAAGTGACTCTCTACGGGATAACTATCTTGTGCGGGGGTGGTAACTCTAGATATTTCTCTCACGAATTTAGATCCCACATCTCAAAGAACATCAACAAATGTCTTGGGTCTTTCTTATAATGTGTTCATGTAGATTTAGTAGCCCGATTTACTCGCTCCACTTTTGACCATGGCTTGTGACAGTTGACAGATAACCAGGAACATGTGACATTTGACACGGTACCTTAGATATTCAGATATTAAACTTTACGGATATTGGACCGCTATTTTAGTGAATAAAACAGTCTGATATTTCTTGTGAACTCTCCTAACTTTTGTGAGCAGTTTATAACAATATGAAACCTAAAGAAACCTTATTTAATGGTTGAAAGTATTTGCTAACTTCCCATGCTTCTTTTTTTAAAAAGAAAAAACAAATTGTGCTCATTTAATCCATTTGTGTGGATCACTTTTTTGTTTTCTTTCAAGCGAAGCGATGGGGCAACGTGCTGAACTAATTTGCTACTTTTTATTAAAGAAAGAATATTACCCACACCGCAAAACGATGTTAAAGGGTAGGTACAGAGGCGTACGCACACAACCGTTAGTCAGTAAATTTATTTGGTTCATCAAATTCGAATGCTCCAGAGTAGTTATTGCAATTATGTAGTATTTAATTTCAAGCCCATAACTATTCAAAATAAAATAAATTCGTAGAGAAATTAGAATAAAGGTACACCCTTAAGGAGAAAATTGAAATTTTATCGTGGTATTTTGGAAGTTACTCACAAGATCAGAGAATTTGTCCCCGAATGATTTCTTTTTATGGGGGTTTTAGTATTTTAAGTTGTTTTTCGGAATTTATTTTCAATTTGTTTTAATTTAAAGATTCTTATTTTGTTTTATTTACGAATTCATTTTTGTTTTGGAAGCCGTTATGGCCAAAAGAAATCAGAAGACACTTGAATACTAAATCGCACATAGCCACATAACTAACAAATATTGGAAGGAGAAGAGGCGGGGTTTCTTACAGTAGTTCAAAATACAGCTGTCCAGCTAAATACTTGATATTTATTGAAGTAAATTTATAGAAATTTTTTGTTGGTGGACTATTTAGATCGAAGAATACATTAAATCTCTATGTTCCGTATAGAGCTTGTGACGTAACCATCCAGTACATGCACCAAATAGCTGGAAACTGGAACGGAATTAAAAATGCACATCTTCACGCAGAACAATTCGTTCATTACGCTACATTGTAATTGACTCCATACCTCGTTATTTTTCGAGCCCAAGAGTGAGACTGTAGCAAGTAAAAAAAAACAAAGAATATGCAAAAATATTAATTGAAACGATGAATTGTAAAGCAAAAGTAGTAATGAGCAAAGTTGAACTTATGCAACAGAAAATCCTGTAGCTCTACCATGACCTACTCCACACATATATATCCTTCATTATTTATTTAAGTTCAGCAAAATGTTTGTTTACACGATTTTTGCCTAAAATTAGAAACGTTATTGCTTTTTTCATAATCGTCGTTTGCAATGTGCAACAAAGATCCATGGGGTGACATTTACGGAAGAATTTTATATTTCACTACATACGGAAACATGTTTTTACATAAAATGTCGGTGCTGTGTTGCTGTTATTATTATTTTTATTATTATCCAAGGTCAAAGACCTATATAGATCGAATAGAATATAAAATTTTGTAATAATTGCAAAGAAACGAAGTAAACAAAATAAAAAGTAGTCAGACTAGCGCAGTTAATAGGGTCTTCAACACCAAAAGTTCTTTTTACAGTTTTGGAGCGTGCATTTCAAAAGCGCGCGCCAGAGCTGTGCTTGTAAACCACAAGCGCCTGACGCGCACTCTCGATCTACGTGTCTGGAACGCAGGTCTGAACCTGAAAAGTGTTTACACATACGGATTGAGCATGAGCTAAATAAATATTGTTTTGTCTTGATTGGAAGTCTTGCAGCAACGTCCTGTAGCAAAAACGAATCCTTCTTAGCACATTGCGCATTACAGAGAAAGAATCACTAGTATGAGACAAAACTTCCGACTAGTCAAAAAGCCTCAAAAGTAGATTGCCTCTAGCACGTTGAGGAGGGACTCGATCGAAACCTTTGGAAAAGTCAACCCTAATGTAATATTGGACACACTGGAATAGAATGGAATGAAATAGCAGATGGGCTAGCAAAGAGGGAGCCTGAAAGACCCTTTTGGGCGCCGGAACCCTTTCGCGATATCAGCCCCAATGTAATGTTGGAAGAAATAGGCAAAGCCGAAGAAAATAGAAGGCGTCACAAGTTTAAGTTGAGCATTAGTTCAAATATAGTGAAGTTTTACAAAAATTTAGTTTCGTTCGGTAAAGGCATCATCTATTATTTTTTGCTTATAGCTGCTATGTGAAAACTACGCAACCAACACCAAATGCCACAAATATAAATTTTGTAGTTTTGAATGTGCCTTAATCTGCTGTTTTGGTATTCCCACTTTACTCCTCCGTTTTATGCTGCTAGTTTTCCTGCTTATTGACAATATAACTATTCAGTTCAAGTACTATAAGATCTGTTGTGAATACCTTACATTTATATGTTTGTCCATTATGGAGCTAAGTCTCTAACTTGATCAGGTTCTAAGTTCTCAATTATTTATGATGTAAGTAGTTCAAGCTTCTTCCTTCGTTAGATCATCATCAAATCCTTCATGCACTGACATTGTTCTAGTTCCAGACTGTTTTAGACTTATAAGTTGTAGAATTCTGGATATTTTGGCTGAGTTTAAGCGTTTTTTGAAGTACTGCCTCCAACATTTGGCATGTGTTCTGTCGACCTTATAGTGTAACCATAAAATCTCCAAACTGGATTGGACAAACTAGAAGCATGTGTATTCTTTCATTCATTCGGTTGGGTAGTGCTCATCAGCCCACACATTTGAAGTGAATCTTTGTACCATTTCCCATGTTATCTACTTTCATTCCAGAACCCTTGTGTCTTCTATGTAGGCCACTAGTTTGACTGGAGGGATTTTCAGTAGTTGTTATGGTTGTATAGTTTCCTCTCCAAAGTTATTCTGTCTGAGTCCATGTTAGTTCTCGCAGAAGCAGAGTTCACTAACTTTGCCCATTTCGTGCAGATGTCTCATCAGGGTGCAGTGTCTAGTCATCAGGTCGGTAACTGTCTTCAAATGTCTCTTGCCCAATTTCAATAGCCTGGTTGAGAGTTCCTTGTCTACCTTGTTCAGTAAATTCTTTGTATGGAGGAGCCCTTGTGTCGACCTCCATTTGAGTTGGTGTTCCCTATCTAGCCAGTTCCCGATTTCCCCTCTTATGCAATCTTTGTGATTCCACAAAACGTTCCCGTCTCGTTTAGAGCCTTCTTTAGCTAACTGGTCAGCCATTTCATTACCTGCAATACCGTCATGTGCCGGCACCCATATTGAGACACTTTGTTGTCTCTTGCCAGCCTGTGGAGGGATTCTTTACAGTTTTTTACCAGTCTAGACCCAGTTGTTGGGTTGCTGATAGCTTTAAGCAGAGCCTGGCTGTCAGTAAATGTGTATTATTATAATAGATTTTTTCCAACAACATTTCAAAACTTTCACGAACACTACTTATCGTTTTCTCATTATTTTCCTGTACTATAAGCTTCGAAGCATTAAAATTAGTATTGTCGTTTGGAAAATAAAGTTCGAATAAAAGAATAATTATGAATTCTGTAATTTTGATTTTTTGGCGCAGTTCCGATGCCGATTATATGAAATAATACTCCTTCACTATATTGTTGAAAACTTTTATTCACATAGATAGCTGTCAGTTTTATGACAGCGGGTATTATTGTATCGATTGTAGTTGAATTCCGAAATGTTAAAAGTTACGATAGTTGTCCTAATAAATCACAAAATAATATCGCGATGGTAACTTTTTCAATTACGCTTATATTCGAAATTATAAAACTGAAAAATATTAAAAACGTTAATCGTTGTGTTTGGATATTGTTCTATAAAATTTACTACTTCATACTGAATCTTCTAATAAAAATTAATTAATGTTGCGAATAGAATTTTAGCGCCAACTCTCTTGAATTACCGGACGTCTTCATATTAGTCACTTCCAGTTTATTGTCAATTGTCGTCACTCTCTCTTACTGCCACGAACGAAAAGTCACCGTCCTTACCAGGAGCGTCTAAATGTAGTACTCTTTACCAACGTTGCCAAGTGTAGTCCTAAACTGAAAGGGCGCCATCGAGTATCTCCGGTGGCGCTCGGCTTTCATGCGAAGCGCGCACGGTTCTAAAGCTTTTAACCTTCTATACGATATCATTAATGTGTGCAGAGATTAGCCCAGCGTAAGTGTGCTGGGCTCCCAACACAGAGGTACCAGGTTCGAGTCGTGTCCGAGTCAAGATATTTTTATTTTTATTTTCTTATTGTTTTTTTCAAAAATTGACTAAAAATACGAAGAATTTTTCGATTCGGATTAGGGTAGGGGGTAAGGTAGGGTGGTTTTGGTTAGGTTATTATTGAAAATTATTATAATAATCTGTCAATTACACAATTCAATTTTTCGATTCGGATTAGGGTAGGGGGTAAGGTAGGGTGGTTTTGGTTAGGTTATTATTGAAAATTATTATAATAATCTGTCAATTACACAATTCAATTTTTCGATTAGGGAAAATGTATCTATGCATTCGTGAGTTTTCCTTTTTGTATGATAATTCTGTATTGTAAACTCGAACAATTTTCAGTACGTTTTGCTAAACATAATTTTAAAAATGACAAATATTGATTTCTTAACACATTGCTTTTTAATCAACTGTGATAAATATCATTATTAAAATATTTTTACTTTCCAAAACACAAACGTTTTAGTTTAGGACTACACTTGGCAACGTTGGTAAAGAGTACTACATTTAGACGCTCCTGTCCTTACCGACTTTTCTACGCTCCCAACTTTACAATCTGTAATTAATTGCCGTGGTAAACAAAGTCACTACGATATTTTTGAAGTCCTTCAACACTAGGACATCCTAGGATATTGTTAAAGTCCTCCAATCCGAAGATACTCAAGTCACGTATACAGATACATGCAATGAAAAACGGAACATAGAGATTTAATGAATTCTCGGATCTAAATAGTCCACCAACAAAAAATTTCTATAAATTTACTTCAATAAATATCAAGTATTTAGCTGGACAGCTTGATTTAGAACTATTGTAAGAAATGCCGCCTCTTCTCCTTCTAATATACGTTAGTTATGTGCGATTTGGTATTCAAGTGTCTTTTTATTTATTTTGGCCATAGCGGCTTCCAAAATAAAAATGAATTCGTGAATAAAATCAAATAAGATTCTTTAAATTAAAAGAAATTGAAAATAAATTCCGAAAAACAACTGAAAACGCTAAAACTAAAAAAATAAAAGAGTTAAAGGTTCAAATAGTCCTCCTTGTTGAGCCAATCAAAAACCGAATCTATTGAACAAAGATAATCTTGAAGGATTTTTTTTTTATTTTTTTTAATTGGTTATTTAACATCGGTCTTTTTCTGCAATTGAGGCTAATCACCGACGCCGGGAGCACTCTATCCCTAACCGGACATTTTGCCGAACCCACTGGTGTTCCAACCAGTGGTAGGGTTCTTTATCGAGCCCAACATCCATGGACTCGGGACCTCGGTTTTACGTCTCCTCCGAAAGACAGCAAACCTACATTATACATCGTGTTCATTGGTATAATGCCTGCGAGCTGTGATATGCTACTCCGCTATTTACACGACGGTCTTCCCTAGTATGGTCACCCATCCAAGTACTAACCACGACAGTGCTGGGCCGACGCACAGTGGCGCGGAGCCTGTGTACGTCAAATTGCGAGAGAAATTGGCCGTCATGCCTAAAAACGACCATAGTGATCCAAAACTATTGATGCGAAAGGAAATTGTTCCTCAAAAATCTATTGGAACAAAAATATAAATTTGTTTCAATAAAAAGTGTTTGTAATCAATCCAGCAATACGTACAAATTTTCTCACAATGTTTGAGGATATTTTTGGCCATTTAATTTGGCCAGGAAATCGCCAAATTCCAGAATCTCGGAAAATTTTCAAAAATTCTGTAAAAATTCGGACATATTCCTTAGGTGATACTGAACACTTTTCGTTCAATACAAGTTTCTTATAAAGGTCGTCATTTCCGACAGGGGTTGTACCGGTTGTCAAGAGGAAGAGTTTCCTTCAAAAAAGTTTTATAAAAACTCAATGTTGCGTTCGCTAGGATGACTTTTGCACCCAAAATCGCCATTTTTCCATGAAAGTAAATTTTTGGACACAAATTACAGAAAAATAAAATTCGAAATCAAAAATCCCGGAACAAGGGTCGATAGGCAAACTCAAGACAAACATTTTAAGGTGACGCACGGCTAAAACGGATCAATCCTGTGAGTCGTAGAGTAATTTGGTAATTTTCGAAATTGATATAATTCAATGAATCTTCACCACTATACACTTTCACATCTACTTTCAAAACTACTATACAGTTTTTCTATAAATATCAAATTTTTTTAAATAATAGACAATTATTTACAAAAAATACTTAAATCGGAGGTATGTCAGCAAACCTCCATAACTTCTTTTTATACCGTTTATGATATTATCTAAAAATTTGTGAACTTTATAATGAACCTATTTAGAAGTGATCGCGATACAAAAGAACACACCTATGGCTCAGGTAAGAAAGAGAAGGGAGCACAAATGAAGGTGAAAAAGCAGGTGTGAGAGCGGCTTAAAAAATAATAATAATAACAACAACAATAATAATAATAAAATATTAACAACAAAAATATTCAACAAATAATGAAAATAAAGTGGGGTCAAAAAAATGAAGGTTCACGTGGAAAATCGTATGTATCTTTGTGAAAATGCAGATACAAAAAAAAAGTTTCAAATAAAGTTTGAAGATTAAACCATAATCTTTGAAGTACACTTTGTTATATAATTTAATTTTTTAATTTATCAATGTTAATTAGAGGAATTTGTTAAAAAAAAACGACGTTTTAGTAGAGGTTTACGTGGAAAATCAATTTAAAAAATTTAAGAAAAAATTTTTTTGAATGTATTTGTAGATACCCCATTTTAGAACACATTTCATATGAAATTTTTTTCTTTGTAAAGTCGTTGTTTATTTACTATCGTAAAATTAAAAACATGAAAATTGATGGTGTTCAAAAATGCTACTAGGGAAATTTCGTATATTTTGAAAACTAATGCAGATACAAAAAAAATGTTCAGACAAATTTTTTAGATAAATGTATTAGCTACAATTTTAGAATCGAACATTTTTTTGTGTTATCATTATTTAAACAATTAGAGTGAGAAAACAAAACTTTTCACTCGAAGATTTTCCGGAAAATCGTATGCCTAACATCGTAAAGTTTTTCTCATGTTAATCACAACCCTTTTAAATACTTAATTTTGAATTTTCAATTTTTTTGTGTTTTTTGCGGCATTTTACGGATATTTTGTTTACTTTGACTAGGCTAGACACTCTCTCGTGTAAGTCAACATCGTTTGCTCGATGCCTGTTGGTGTTTATCAGAAAACAAACTAAGATGTTCACTATGGCTTATTCCAAAATATCTTTGTGTTTCACCTATACAAACTGCATTGATTTATTCCATGAAAATTTTATAAAAAAAAAAAACGAACTGAAAGTCTCCTGTAAATACATCACGGCTTAACGAACATTCGATATCCTTGTAAAAATATTGTGCACTGTTTAGCGTGTTTTGGAAACAAATAAA
This sequence comes from Lochmaea capreae, assembly GCA_949126875.1. Classification (NCBI taxonomy): domain Eukaryota; kingdom Metazoa; phylum Arthropoda; class Insecta; order Coleoptera; family Chrysomelidae; genus Lochmaea; species Lochmaea capreae. The sequence continues at coordinate 3,242,845 of OX421411.1, forward strand.
TCTGCAGTTAAAACGTTCCGTAGGTAGGTATAGCTGCTGACTCATGCATTGAGAAAAAAGGAGAATCAGAAACATGCCAGAGCAATAAACTTCAATTGATTTATTCCATCAGATGGATTTTATAATGATCACATTCTGGCACAATCATGTATTGGTTTTGTGAAAAGAATAACGTTAGCTTGTGACATTTTGTAAGTCTACAAATACCCACGTTATTTTAGTCGGAAGGCTGGATTATAAGAAGTGCAGTAGAAATAATGTTTATTATTCAGTCGTGGGCCAAAATAAAAATAGTAAAAGTTGACAGGAGATTAAAGTGGGAAGCTTACTACTACTTAGTCAGGCCAACCTTGGCCAAGACAAACTCACGCCAAGGTTCCGGCACTGACGCCACTGGCACCTGCCACTTATACATCCATGAAGCCGCGCCCCTCGATGAAGGACTCAATCCTCTTCAGTGGATGCCTGCCTATGTCCCCAGAGGCCATAACTGGGACTCCGAAGATTCGCCTGCGTAGCACAGCCCAATGTGGACATACGAGGAGAACATGGTCCGATGTTTCGTCAGCCATGCCTCAGCCTCTGCATAGGTAGCTTTCCTCTAGACCTAGGTTACAGAGTTGCTTCCTCAGACAGCAGTGCCCTGTTAGGAGTCCGGCTATCTTCTTTAACCTACTTCTTGGTAGTTCTAGAGCAGCTCTAGCATGTTCATCAGTCCATCCCCTCAATAGGAGCTTGGATTGCCTGAGACCCTGTAGAGCCCTCCAGTGAGCACCTTTCTCAACCAGTTCATCGTCTCCTAACGGATTGTTTGTTTTGTGAGGCCCAAGGTCGGGCCCGGGCCGTTAAAGGGAGTAGCCGCCCCTTCCACAGCCAGGGCGTTGCCCTTCGTTGCCTCAAAACCAGAGTGGGCCGGAAACCATTCTAGCCACACTGTATTCCGCCTTGCTAGGTAAGCAAGGCGCTCACGATATTCAGCAGCAAGCCCTGAGTTGATGGTATATCCACTCAGTGCCTTAATTGCCTCTTGACTGTCGGTTTATATGGTGGGAAGCTTACTATAAATGTAGTTTTTTTTTTATATCTATTATTTTTTTTTATTTTCGTTTTCAGATAGAACTAGCTCTTAGACTAATTGAAATTGTAACTCGTATTTTTGGTTTAATGAATCTGTTACATGGACCATAATTCCGAAGTGCATTATAAAAGTCAGCAAATCGTCCGCGGATACTCCATTTTATCACGAGAAGTACACAACATTCCGTCCAGCTCTAGGATGTTCATATATCACTAAACCAGAGCGAACAGCTTTACAAACGTGACGGAACTTTTTTTATTACATTTTTTAGGTTGAAATATTACTATTAAAAGCTGAAAATGTATAAAATTGTAAGTAGGTATTGTGACACTGTTTTAAAGAACATAAGTAACAATTACCAAAAAGGTATCGATTGTCCTTGGACGACGGGTTGTAAAGTCAACTTACCACCCTTAGGTTTCGGTTAGGTGGTGGGTAGAGCTGGCGTTAGCCTTTTGTCACTGAAATCTGATGATTTATTGTACTTCGTCTAGCGTTAGTCTCCATAGCATAGAAAACGCAGTCTTGCGAAGCATTCACAGTAGCACAACAGCTCTACCGATTCCTTTTCCTCTTGACAGAACCTGCAAAGGTCTGTTTCGGCCAATTTTACAACACTCATATGACTCTTGAGTCTGCAGTGTCCTGTCAGTTAACCTACTATGATTCTAACAGCCTTTCGGCTTTTTAGTAGCAGGTTCTCTGTTACTTTGGCCAGGGAACCGGCTGGACTAAGAATTCTTGAACCCGGCGACACCTACGGCCTGACGAATTCGACAATTGCAGAACTAGCTAAACGTTACACCCATGCTCAATCTCCAAAGAGATGAGATGAAATCAAGGGATGCAGTCTTGCCAGGATCATCCTGGGAAGCTGGAGTCGAAAACATATTTGGCAATGACCAGGAAAAACCTACGTTTAACGGTAGGATTTCTGACTGGCCACTGTCAATTAAGGAAACACCTCCGTACAATGGGGCTAGTGGAAACACCTCTATGCAGAATGTGTGAACAGGTAGATGAATCTGTCAGGCATGTCTTATGCGAGTGCCCGGAGTTATCGTCAATAAGAGAGTGTGTGTTCGGTGAGTCTTGGCCTACACCTGCCGATATAAAGGAGATGTCTCCTGGTGACCTGTCCACCTTCCTGGAAAGGACAGGATGGACGATGACCTTGGAAGACAACTCCTCGGGAGGATGTACAATGGGTCACATGTGGCATAAGTGCTGTGGGCCTAACTCACCCTCCCTACTCTACAGATACATATCCACTCCCTGCCTTGCTATTTCTCTTGCACAGTACTCAATGGCAGTTACTTCCGCCTGGAACTGTGGCATACATTCCTAAGCTTATGTGGATTTTAGTCCTTGGCTTTGCTCTGTAGACACTGGCTCCAACTCCACTAGTGGCCGTCTGTATACCAGAAGGATAGTACCTCTATGGGTGGACCGTTCTCCCAGTCCTCTCTTTCCACCCTTGGATGTGGATAAAATGTTTTCTCGTTTTTTCTCAATTTGTATGAAATGATCTGACTTCATAATTTCTCCATCTCTAACCAAGTTTTCTGTTTCTCTTGAAGTACTGCAGAAGACTTCTGGCTTCGTTATATTGTAGTAAATGTTACTTACGTCCCTTATAGTATAAATAACCAATTTGAGGCTTTCTTCACATAAATATATTTTGTTGGAATATTGTTTTCCTGGTTGATATTCTGGTATCGGTTTTTGTTAATAAATAACGCTTCAGCCCTTAAATCAGACTTCACAATGTATCGGCAAACTTGAACGAGTAAATACATCATTGACGCATCAAAATGCTAAATCTCTTGAGAAAATTGTGCAGCTCTATCAATACTCAGTTTACAGAGATTTCATACTGAACTGAAACAGCCGTAATTGACCATCGTTTGGGAGAAAAGAGGTAAAATTTGACCGTTTCGCATTTAAAGAATCGTCAAAGTTCGTTAAAGCTGATACATTCTCTGGACGTTTCTCACATGGGGATTTACTAAAGCACATGAAGAAAATATACAGACAGAATAATTCGAAATAACAATTCTTATATAGAGCATTTCATTGAACACATAATTCTGAAGACTTTATGAATAAATATAAAAATATGTATATTTAGCTTTTATTCATGAAGCTTAAATAAATAATGTTTAAGCATTTTTTATTGTTTGTTGTATACACAGACGGCTCAAAAGCAATAGAAGGAACTGGGATAGACTAAACACTCTGAAAGCTTGGGAAAAACCACAAGTATCTTTCAAGCGGAATAAGAAGGTTTGCCCAGTTCAATGTTGAGAAGGATATAGAAGGCAAAGGAGTATCATAGTCAAGCAGCCATTAGAGCGCTGAGTTCTTGTGAAATCAGTTCCAAAATGGTGTGGGAATGCCTAGGCAAACTTAATGAGCTAGGCGAGAACCTTACCGTGGATTCCAGGACCCACTGGAATAGAAGGAAAGGAAATAGCAGATGAACTAGCGAAGAGAAGGACTGAAATACACTTTTGGGGGCCGGAACCCTTTTGCGGAATCAGCTCCAATGTAATATTGGAAGAAATAGGTAATGCCGAAGAGAGAAGAAGATCTGACCGTTGGAAAGATCTAGCAGGGCTTAGGCAATCTAAGATTCTTCTGGGTGACTACAACCAGTTGCGATCAAATGAATACATAAGTCAAAGTAAAACTGCACTAAGAGTTTTGACAGAAATCCTAACGGGACATTGTCGCCTGAATGGGCACCTTAAAAAGCTCAAAATAGTGGAGGAAGAAGATTGTAGATTTTGTGGAATGGAAGAAGAATCCTCCATCCACATACTTGCGAACTGCACAGCAATTCAGAATCCTAGGGCACAGCACCTGGGAGACTACTGGATAGCAGAGGGACAGTTGAAGCCTGCAGATATCCTAAAATTCCTCCGGGAAATAGGACTAAAGGAGCTACTAGTCTCTGAGACTCTCCTCAGAAACTAAGTAGAAGTAAGGGGGCACAATAGATCTTTTAGGTCTCAGTGAAGGTTACCCCAAAATAAATACATACATTTTAAAGGAAATTTTTTAAAATTCAGTAGAGCAGCGTTAATAGGTGTTGTTTACACATACCCTCATACGCCCTTTTCGATTTTCATTAATATCAATTAACAAGGGTAATATAATGAATGCAGAGATAAAACAAAAATTCCAAAGCGAAAAAATCATAATGATAAATGATCGCATTACAGTCATTTGTCAAATTCTGAGCCATATCCTGTGCGTTGACAGTTCAATATGTGGAAGGTAAATTTGTGTTACTAAATAAATACACGACGATTTTCAGTTTCCTAATCTGTATTACTTTTTTATATTCAAAAAGGCAAATAAAGTTTTTCGAAGGCCAACCATTTGTGTGGTTACACGGAATATTTCGGTATCGACTGTAGATAGGCGGAAGAGAGAAAAGAATGAGAAAAGTGGAATTTTGTAAGAGACAAAAACCCTAAGGTTGGAATGTTTAGAACAAGTATTAGGGTAAGTGAGGTATTAGGCGAACAGGGTAGAAGAGAAAGGGAATGGAAATATATTAATTGGATACTTATAATCTCATTCTCGAGCTACTTTGTGTTTTGGTTTTAATGTATGCCCTGGTTTTTTACAGGGTTGCACAAAACTACGACAGAGTAAATACCCGCTTCACTCGATTTATTACAGGTATACAAAAAAAAAGAAATTCGAGCCTGTACTCAGAAGTATAATGCACACACTGAAGAGGGACAAGAAACGTAGGCAGCATTGTCTGCTATCGTACACAGTAGTCATTGTTTATCGCTATTGGACCTTGGAATTTGAAGATACACTTAGAAAACAATCAAAATCAAGTAGAAAATGTATAGTTATTGTTGGGTTCATGACAATCTCTAGACAAGATAAGTATAAGAATGATCATGGACGTACTTGCTTTGCCTATCATTCAAAATTGTGAAAAAAAGATTATTGGAAGAAAAAATGTATCAAATACTAAAAAAATGTTTTGTGATTTCCGTCACCACTGAGAGAAAGTGTCATAATGTTAAATTTATATTTCCAATTATTTGCCGCCTCGTATATAATGTTTTGACGACTTTTGCTTATTAATAAACAAAGATAGGAATCGTTTCTTTAATAAGAATGCATTTTATATCTAGTGGCCAGGTTTCATTAGTTTGACACTCGGTTTGACATTTCTCATTAATTGTTTATACTCAAAGCATTGTTTAGTTTTTTGAGTAAGTTATCATAAATTTTGTAAATTTCCTATGCAAGTAGATGAATATTTACAATTGCCTGATCTCCAAAAATATACCGGGCATTGTTTGCGCAGAACTTCCGCAACGCTGTTGGTGGATGCAGAAGGTGATTTACTTCAATTAAAAAAGCATGGAGGCTGGAAATCTAGTAACGTTACAGAGGGATATGTTGATCAATCAGTCAACAGCAAAAGTCAAATACAAACCAAAATTTTACAATCCATACAAAATAAACCGCTCTCCGATGTAACATCTTCTACCTCAATACATAAAAATGTTGTTTGTAATACTCCTATAATTTTGAATAGTTGCTTGAATGTAACAATTAACTAATATTTAAATCATAAGTAATGTTTCGAAAAACTCCGTTATTTTTAATTTCAAATAAAATATTTGTTCAATGTTCTTTTTTAGTATATTATTATGATGAAAACAGGGTTGTAGAAAAAGTATAGTGTTTCACTCGTCGAAAACATTTTTTGAAGCTCGTGAACATTACCAGCCTCGGCAGGTAAACTGTTCTACTCGCTTTAAAAAATTTTACTTTCGTCACTCGTAAAACAATGTACTATTAAACAATTTAATATTTATTTGTTCATTATTTTTATTCAACACTCTATACATTTTTGAAAAATAATATTTTTCAAAAACAGTGGCCATTCAACTAAGGAGCAACAACTATTTTCCGTGTTATATGCACCGCCGGATATTGAATTACACTCCAAAGTCAAACGGGGTTGGTATATCTACAGGATATTTTAAAACCAACCACTCTGGTTTGCTATTAGAAGGGACAACACAACTTGTAGACCGGTTTCGGCGTATTTGCGCCTCATAATTATTCTCTCGACATCTGTTGATAAGTCACTTTATTAAATACGACAATATTACAGGAAACTGTAATAAGCTTTATTTATTTGTTGTTTATAACTTTGTTAGTATTTCATAATTGGTAGCATTTGGTAATTTTTAATATAAACTTGTCGCTTCAAGTAGAAGAAAGCTGGATAATTTCCATGGCTGCTTAAAAATTTGTTTTTTTCAATTGGACATCCTGTATATATTATTATTTTGCGAAGATTCACGTTATTGCAAACAAATATTGCTTATATTTCTTCTTATATGTCGAGTACATAGAAATAAATTGTATTAAATTTTGCGTAACCCTAAAATTCTACGCAAATTAAGAACCCGTTTGAAAATCAGCTGCAAACCAATTTCAGAAGTTTGTATTTAGAAGAGTAAATAGTGCAGAAGTGTTGGAATGGGATTGGCGTGATGAATTATTGCTGCCTCCACTTTTTCCCTTGTTCATGAAACAATCAATGATTTGTTTTGTTTCTTTGTTATACCATATTGGCTCTATTGAAATAATAATCAATGGTAAAAAAGGCAATAATATAACCACAACTGTTATTTGTAATAATTGTGAATATATTCGTTGATTAAAATAAAATGCAACGCGAAAATCTCAATGCAGTAATCGGATATACATATTACATTAAAAATAGCGACAGTTGAATCCGATTATCAAAATAGCACTCGAACAAATACGTATTTTGTTTCAAATTGTAACAAAGCTGATTGTTCATTGTTATATTTTGTTAAATGAAAATTTGTAAACTTACGACGTCATCTTGTTAAGTATATATACAGAAAGGGGACATTTTTAATGTAATTATTTAAACATTTTTTTCAGTTTACAATAAAGAAGAAAGTTGGAGAAAATTTTGTTAATTAAAAATTGCTAACCTGTTCTCCTGAGGGTGGTACAGGGATACAGAACAGTGGGGGGCTGGCAGCAGTAGTTGCTAGAGCTAGGAACAACCGCTGGATGGGTGCGACTGTAGAGGAAATGCAGGTATGGATGAAGGAAATGGAGAGAAGATAGGAGAAGTATGAGGGCGCGCTAAAAGGAGCGATTGGATCGACCGGAAATTCGGGGAGGTGAACTACTTCTTGACACAGGTGCTCACTGGGCATGGGTCGAGAGTAGGGTACCTCCACAAGATTGGGAAAAGAGAGACTGGTGTGAAGTGGAGGATGATGTGGGGCATGTTTTTAGATGCTGGAAGAACGAGGAGGTGCTGAAGAAATTGGAGAAGAAACTAAGGGAGGCGGTACCAAAACTTATTGAAGAAATCCTAAAGTTAATAGGAGAGATATCAGGCTGGTAACCGGCCTTATAACCGGACACTGCGGCCTGAGAAAGCACCTTCACAATGGGGATCTTCCAAGAAGAACCTATATGTAGATTATGTCGTGAGGAGGACGAAACAGCCACCCAAATAATTTTCGAATGTGAGGCTCTACGTTGGTGGAGGTATAGACAGATAGGGCCGGATGACTCTATTTCCAACCTCATCAAAAGAGATACTGTAAAGAGACTTCTAGATCTCATCAAGGTCACAAATCTTCTCACGGACTAGCAGACAGACAGGACATTACAATAAGCCAACGGCTGCAGTGATGGGGCCCACTAACCCGGCTTGTTTCGTCTGTTTACCAACCAACCAAGGGAGGCGGTGTATTGGAAGAAAATGGTGGAGATAATATTAAGAGAGAGGAGGAATTTTTGAAGGTAAGTAGCGTAGTGGAGATAATGATTATAGGGAAGTATGCTAGTGTAGTGATTTCGAAACGGAAGTAACGGCGAGTTTTGAGGTGGGCTGGTTGGTAGGCATCCCTTGGGATGAGTCCAACACTGTCTGGGTCATGGATATGGCCCATTCGAACATGAATTTTCCCATCTCGACCCGGAAATATTCTCCTCTTTAAGCTACCCTTTATTCAATTTCTAGAATATTATTACTTTTCGAGATTAGGATTCAAGAAGATGAACAGATATTTATATTTTACGGATACTGAAAGCTTTTTACCGGAAGATCAAGATAAATTCACTTTTTTCGCGTCTTATTAATTAAATTATAAATATGTTTTTGAGATATTCATACGTGTCGATAAGATAGTAAGAAGATCAGATTTATATATGTTTAATTTGTAAGATAGGAACTGGATCCGTGGGAATTTGAAAGCTATACAGTGAAAAAGTAAAAGTATCTGATAGTGCATGATTTTCAAGAAAAGGAACAAATTAATTGAAATGTTAAAAATGTGTATCTTACCTTACCACTTTCACTAGATGCTATACTCTCTTTCTCATCTTCGCTAACATAATCAACTTGCATTTTCTGTTCCCTTCGAAGAGCTCTGATGGCTCTTCTTTTAGCTACACCTGGACAGCATCTACAAAGGCAAAATTTGGCATAGATCCATTTGAAAGATCTAGCCATTATATCGCCAATATTGGAAAGATACAATAGGAAAAGGGGCATACCAATAATTGCGTAAACTATTGTTGCTATTTTGCCCTGCAAAGTTCTGGGGTAGATATTTCCATATCCTGAAACAAAAGATGAAAATTATTAACTGATTAATTGGATGTCATTGAATATATAAAGATACGATCCAAATGAGAAAACTGACAGGTGCGTTCGAAAAGGATGGAAAAAGAAATAATACCAAAAACAATAATTATGTATTTGAAAGAAAGTTTTGTTAATAAACAATTGCAAACCTGTTCTCCTGAGGGTGGTATAGGGATACAGGACAGTGGGTGGACTGGCAGCAGTGGTACTGTCAAGGTCCTACCCATTGGAGGCTAGAGGCTAGAGCCAGGAACAACAACTGGAGGGGTGCGACTGTAGAGGAAATGCAGGTATGCATGGAGAAAATGGGGCTAGAAGGAGCGATTGGTAATAGGAGACGTTGGATGCTATTAAGCAAGCTTTTCGTGAAGATCCTTTGAAGGATTCATTTCTGGTGATATTTCTGATCGATATAGAGACCCCAAAAAATCCCATTATTACTTTTCCCTTCTCTATTCGCTTAAATTCACGTTAAAATCTCATATGCTTAATATTCTTTTCACTTTTCCTTTTTTCATTCCCAACATTATTTCTGGAGATATAATTGGCTACTCATCCTAGGGAGGTGAAAAAAACCTATTAGCCCTCGAATGAAATATTTTCTTTCGTATAACGTCTGAATTGAAAAAAAAATTTTTCTATTGAATTTTGTCAAATCCGGAAAAAATATATTAGAAAAGGAAAAGGAGAGTACTTGAAAATTCAAAAGCCGATGAATGGTAAATTATGCAGCGAGTGCATGAATTTGTACTTTTTTATGATAGAAAAAGCTGCAATTCCATCCAAGGTAAAAATTTTAGGGCAACACTTTTAGCTCTTATATCATAAATAACTATTTTCAATCAAATTAATTTTTTTTTATTCATTTTATTCTCTGCTCTAATAATTTCAAGCTCGTTGCTTGGTCTGCATCCTTAAAAAGTGTTTTATCAGCTGCACTCTACGTCAATGATGGGTAATAAAGCGCATAAATCGAGAAAGGACCTTGTAACTTGAAAATATTGATCTCGAAAACCGAGCTAATCTCATTATTTTAAATTTTAAGTGCACTTAGCTAAGAATTCATATTTTATTGCTAATGACAAGTCCTTTATGTTCTTCTTTCATGGGGTTCTAGGACTATTAATGAGGTTAGGAGATTCGATAGCAACTAAATTTCAAAGCATCTAGTTGCTTTAGCGCAGAGTTATTTCCTTTGATCCTGGAATTTTATTTCAAAAATCCTGCGATTTTTAATATTGAAAAAAAAATCAAACAAAACCGAAAAGGAAAAATGATTATTCAACAAGTCGTTTAAAAATCCTGGATGAAGGAATTGTGGAAGTTATTTTCTACGGTAACTTGGTAAAATTGTCCTCTTTACTATGATTTCCCAATGGATGATAATATCGAATAAATAATATGTCATTTTAGGGTACCTAAATTTCAAATTAAAAAGTGATAAAATGCGTTAAAAATCAGACGATATGTGGTGGAAGATTTGTCTCACTCTGCCAGGCCATCAACATATTCAATTCCTTGTAACTTGTGATAAGACATTGGTTTACAAGTTCAACATGATAACCAGTCAACAAAATTCGAAATAGCACCTTACAACTGAACTGAATCCTAAAAAAAACGATGTTTAAGTAAAGACACGGGAACTACCCAGTTCAGTATCGTCTTCAAGGATTCACCTACAGAAAATTGAACCAACAAAAAGTCGACCGAGGGAGTGAAAAGAGATGTCAAAAAATCCCAAGAACAATTCTAGCCCAATAAACAATTTTCGTGACTTATAGTAACTGATATTTTTATAGAGTATTCATAAAGGTTACACAATTATATAAGGAAATGCTTTGTAGTTTTATTGCAACACTTATAGTAAATTCGGTTTATTAGGGTGTTATGCCATTACTGTAAGTTCTAGATTTTTAATGAAGTGTTGTAACTATTTATATGACTGTGTTATAAAACTTGAAGTAATCGTTACCTCAATTTATATAACAAATTTATATAAGGTTTGCCGTTACTTCCGTAATAAAACTAATGGTTTCTGAGTTTTATAATAGCATCGTTGTTTACCTTTTTAAAACTTCAGATACTTAAGTTCTTTTATAAATACGTTATGAAACTTTTAGTAACAAGTTCTTTTATAAATACGTTATGAAACTTTGAGTAACTGATGTTTTCTCTTTGTGTTTCAGTAAAAAGTTAACCTAAAATAGGAGTGGTTATTAACTGTGTAAGAAAATTGTGAATAATACTATGATTAATAGCTGGAAAAAAATCAAGTACAGCAGTACCTACATTTTGCCGAAAAGTTTCTAGGCGCTTTACCAGAATAACACAAGTAGGGCCAGCATCTTCTGGTAAATTAAAAATCATCACTTTCGTTAATCGACAGGTATCTTCCAGTTCCACTTTATCAACAAATGACGTCAAAATTTCTTCTTTACCTTCGAATATTACCACCAAAAGTTCTCTAACCATCACTTGTGGTGTGCTGTGACATTCAACTAACACTTAATAATTTATAGTAGACTTGAAGTTTTATAGAATCACCATTTATGGATATATAGTGTCACTTTAAGTTTTATAGCGTTACCGACAGTAATTTTGTGGTAACTAATTTTTATAAAGGTGTAGGCTTTATCCGCCATGATAATTTTCTAAAACGCAGATATAAACAGGAATAGAAAATTAAATATTTAACAAAATTTTGAAAAACTGAATTAAGATTGGACTCTTATTTTAGATTATATTGTAAGAACATATGATTGATTCTGTTTTATGAACAAATTTTAAAAAATTAAAATAATTATTTTTTAAAATTCACCAAGAATTTTTTTAATAATACATATTTCAAAGGCCAATGAATTTTGTAGAAGTGCCTTGATGGCATTTACAGTAAATAATGATTGGCAATATAATTTTGGTCCAACCCTATGTGTGGAAATGATGTGACAAGAATTAAAGTGCACATAATATATCACATCATCCATCTTAATATCATATAAACATGGAGACAAAAATGAATTACAAAAAGAAACAATATAATAACCAATGTATGCTAAGAAGAGAAAACACATATTGGAAATGTGACAGTTGACAGCTTGACAAAGAAATAATTTAGTAACGGTAAGGTTACCAACAACTCTATAGGAAAAGTTTATAAGAGTAACCAAGTCAGTAATAAAACTAAATATCATTACATCCTCTTCCTAGATGAAGTTTTATGGAGGTACGGGAAATATTTCCGTTACTTTTAGTTATAGACTTATGGGTTTTATAACGTTACAAAATAAAGGTGTTCGCAACTCTTATAAATTGCTCCATTTAAGTGTTGTAAAGGGTTTATAAGAGTTACAGAAATATTACTATGCTTAGCTTATATAAATTGCAGTTTTATAAAATAGTGATGGTAACTTTACGGTTACTATTATATATACAAAAATGTTTTTTGGGAGGGTAGAGAGGGGTAACTAAAGTCCTGTGCCCCACTTACCATACTTATAAAAATATAAATAGCAACTATCTACTTCTTTTTTAATTGTAATGTAAATTAACGTCGATATTGGGGTGATGCAAATTCACATCTATTTAGAGAAAAACACACTCAGTATATTAAGAAACAGGAATATTGAGAGATACCGTGGTTGGTTCCTTATTCATACCAGGAAATTCACCTCGATATGTTTAAATAATCAACAAAGACGACGGTGGAAATCTAGCTAATGTCTAGGTCACCAAACTGGTCACTACCTTATTTTTTTCCTGGGAAGATGGAAAAATGGCGCCGATGAAATACTTGGCGATGACAAGGAAAAACCTACGTTTAACAGTAGGATTTCTGACTGGCCACTGTCAACTAAGGAAGCACCTCCATACAATGGGGCTAGTGGACACACCTCTATGCAGGATGTGTGAACTGGAAGACGAAACTGTCAGTCATCTCTTACGTGAGTGCCCTGAGTTATCGTCAATCAGAGAGTGTGTGTTCGGGGAGTCTTGGCCAACATTAAGGAGATGTCTCCTAGTGTCCTTCCTGGAAAGGACAGGATGGACGTTGACCTAGAACAACTCCTCAGTAAGACGTACAATGGGTCACATGTGGCTTACGTGCTGTGGGGCTAAACTCACCCTCCCTACTGTTCAGATACACTTACAGATACAGATATGTTTACAGACAAAAGTTATATATTACAGATTAACGTTTTTTCTGGTCGTATAATTAGAATATATTCCAACAAACCTTTTCTAAAGTTTCTACCTGGTTGAGTTTTATTTTACTTTAATATTTTCTGTATTTCCGAATACAAACAAGTTTTTCCGACAATTTCAGAAGGAAATATCATTTCTGGCGTTAACTCCGTTTTAGCTTAATGGACAGGAATTTATATTTTCCGAGCTATGAAAAACTCGAACAAAATATGTAGTTACAAATTGAAAGAGAACGAGTCATCAGAATTTGTTAAATTATTTCCAGAAACTTCTGCAATTCAGATGAAAATTAACATTTCGATTTATTTTTCAGTTACTTGTGCACTCATTTGGAAAAAGGTTAACTCTGTTGGATCAACACCGTTTCAAGGTATTGAAAACTTAGTATTTGGTTTCTTTGCAACTCCTTTTTTTTTCTTTTGTAAAGCGGCATAATAATTATTTTTTCTAAAAACCGACATAATAAGTTACTAATGCCGCCTTTTGTTTAATAATAATTGAAGGTGTTCGAATAAACGGTAGACACAATTATTCTAAAGCCTTTTCAACAAAATATTTCGGAAAATATGTCTTCACAAAGAAGAAAAATAGCTAACGAGTATAATGACCGTAGAGAAGCTCTTTATAATTTCTGTTGAGAATGTTATCAAAGCAGATATTCAACAGGAATTGTATGATTTGCAATCAGATCATTTTTTACAAGGAGGAATTGGATTGGACTTGTTGCCCAACTTGCAAAACTTGAGGCTTGCTGGGATGCCCACAGATGGTTCGGGTCCGTTCACCAGTATTGACGATCCTGCTCTTGTAAGTTCGTCAACTTTTTCATTGCCAGCGATTCCTTTGTGACCTGAGACCCACTCCAGTGTTACACTGGCGAAGTCTTCTAAGTACTTCGTCACATTCCAACCATAGAGCCTGACTTTGGACCCTGTTTAGTTTTAGCATCGCAAAGGTTTGTCTAATCTTTGGCCACCAGACTAGAGATGCATATGTTATCCTGTTGATGACAACCATTTTGTACAACCAGTGTACCATGCTTGGTCTAAGTCCCCATTTAGTGCCGTAAGTGCGTCTGACAACCATGAAGGTTGCCTCATCTTTACGTGTTTATGTGTCATTCTAAGTAGACGTATGTCAACTCCCTTCAACTTTAACTGGAAATATTTGTCACGAACAAAGTTTATAAACTAGATAAGCTATTAAAACCAGCAACTTTAATGACATCTTATTGAGCTACGTTCACTTATATTTTTGTAATATTTTGCATGAGCAATAGAATTCTAAAGAGGTAATGATGTTGGTCTGGAGTTTTAATATCCCATCGAAAATCTCGTTCACAATTTCCATACACGTACATCAAAGTATATCGGGAAACTTTTAACGATGCATATTTTTCAGAATTATACTGGTATCAATTACTGCTGCTGACAAGCGTCTTATCATATTTTGTCAGGATTGTTGAATAAATGCTGAATAAGGAGAAAGTTATTAGGTATATGAGAATGCAGGAGAATCTTTTTTCGTGTTTTTTTTTGTAGTGCAAAGAATAATGCATTTCGGTGAGAGACTTTTTTTATTTGAATATTAAATTATTAAAATATGTCATACGATCACATGTAGGCCTCTTTTTTATGGTCTTTACAGACCCAAATTGGATTAAAGTTGGTTTGTAGGTTGAAATTATTTTTAGAAAAGAAATAGCTACTGATGGAGAAATACATTTGATAAAACACAACTTTATGCTAAAATCCTTTTTCTCAGTGTGATTCGAATAAAGCTGTAAGCGTTTTTCATGATCCTCAGATTCTTTGGTTAAAACCAATTCTATGTATTCAGTGAATATTGTGCAACAGGCTCTTCTTTTCGAAGCCGCATATGAATTGTTTCACTCGATACATGATTTCTTCCGTTGTACATTTTATACACAACGCGTCGTAAACTACTCAGAATAAAAAAACATCTGGTTTTTATTTCAGTTACTTGATCAGAGAGAGTTCTTTTCAATTCGGCGTTATTGAGAATCATAATTTTTTTGTTCCCTATACAGTTTTTATTGATATCCCCAGTAATTCTCTGAAAAATTTTCGTATGAAAATCTTTACCTCATTCATGTTTCGAGACCGGCTTGCAAGTGCAAGTTAGAAACAATTTTTATGGATATGTTTGTCTCCTTTGATTGCTGTGAACGATACAATTTTGCAAAATATAAAATAACTTTTCTTGTTGGAAACAGAAGTTTTTATGAATTTTACATTAAAAATAGCATTTTTCATCAATTTGGTTGATAAAAATAGCAGTTTTTATTAATTCCACATTTAAAAATAGCATTTTTTATCAATTTAGTTGTTTAAAATAGAAATTTTTATGAATTCTCATTAAAAAATAGCATTTTTCATCAATTTGGTTGATCAAAATAGCAGTTTTTATTGATTCCACATTTAAAAATAGTATTTTATATCAATTTAGTTGTTTAAAATAGAAATTTTTATGAATTCTCATTAAAAAATAGCATTTTTCATCAATTTGGTTGATAAAAATAGCAGTTTTTATTAATTCCACATTTAAAAATAGCATTTTTATCAATTTAGTTGTTTAAAATAGAAATTTTTATGAATTCTCATTAAAAAATAGCATTTTTCATCAATTTGGTTGATAAAAATAGCAGTTTTTATTAATTCCACATTTAAAAATAGCATTTTTTATCAATTTAGTTGTTTAAAATAGAAATTTTTATGAATTATCATTAAAAAATAGCATTTTTCATCAATTTGGTTGATCAAAATAGCAGTTTTTATTAATTCCACATTTAAAAATAGTATTTTATATCAATTTAGTTGTTTAAAATAGAAATTTTTATGAATTATCATTAAAAAATAGCATTTTTCATCAATTTGGTTGATCAAAATAGCAGTTTTTATTAATTCCACATTTAAAAATAGCATTTTTTATCAATTTAGTTGTTTAAAATAGAAATTTTTATGAATTCTCATTAAAAAATAGCATTTTTCATCAATTTGGTTGATCAAAATAGCAGTTTTTATTAATTCCACATTTAAAAATAGCATTTTTTATCAATTTAGTTGTTTAAAATAGAAATTTTTATGAATTCTCATTAAAAAATAGCATTTTTCATCAATTTGGTTGATCAAAATAGCAGTTTTTATTGATTCCACATTTAAAAATAGTATTTTATATCAATTTAGTTGTTTAAAATAGAAATTTTTATGAATTCTCATTAAAAAATAGCATTTTCCATCAATTTGGTTGTTCAAAATAGCAGTTTTTATTAATTTCACATTTAAAAATAGCATTTTTCATCAATTTAGTTGTTTAAAATAGAAATTTTTATGAATTCTCATTAAAAAATAGCATTTTTCATCAATTTGGTTGATCAAAATAGCAGTTTTTATTAATTCCACATTTAAAAATAGCATTTTTTATCAATTTAGTTGTTTAAAATAGAAATTTTTATGAATTCTCATTAAAAAATAGCATTTTTCATCAATTTGGTTGATCAAAATAGCAGTTTTTATTAATTCCACATTTAAAAATAGCATTTTTTATCAATTTAGTTGTTTAAAATAGAAATTTTTATGAATTCTCATTAAAAAATAGCATTTTTCATCAATTTGGTTGATCAAAATAGCAGTTTTTATTAATTCCACATTTAAAAATAGCATTTTTTATCAATTTAGTTGTTTAAAATAGAAATTTTTATGAATTCTCATTAAAAAATAGCATTTTCCATCAATTTGGTTGTTCAAAATAGCAGTTTTTATTAATTTCACATTTAAAAATAGCATTTTTCATCAATTTAGTTGTTTAAAATAGAAATTTTTATGAATTCTCATTAAAAAATAGCATTTTTCATCAATTTGGTTGATCAAAATAGCAGTTTTTATTAATTCCACATTTAAAAATAGCATTTTTTATCAATTTAGTTGTTTAAAATAGAAATTTTTATGAATTCTCATTAAAAAATAGCATTTTTCATCAATTTGGTTGATCAAAATAGCAGATTTTATTAATTTCACATTTAAAAGTAGCATTTTTTATCAATTTTGTTGTTTAAAATAGAAGTTCTTATGAATTTGACATCAAAAAATAGCAATTTTCATAAATTTTCCAATTTAAAATAGCAGTTTTTATGAATTTTACATTAAATAATTGCATTTTTCATCAATTTTATTGTTTAAAATAACTTTTCATCCAAGCACATCCAAATCTAGTTTCTTGAAAATTCAGTTTCAATGTCCTTTATAGCGTCGATTTTACTACCTGTTTTTCGATGGTACAAACGACTTCTATAAGAAATAATGACATGTGTCATGGGCTACCTGTCTGTAGTAGTCCGAAGATGTATTCAAGAACATGTCAAATTTACAAATATCTTCACATCAACTGAACGCTACATAATTGTAAGTCATTTATTTAAAAAATGTCAATGGATTTGTATTCTCGAATTTTTTATAAAGACTTTCGTTGAATTGCTTAATACACTTCCTGCAAATTCGATTTTTTCTTTTATCAGTCGAAAGCAGCAAACGTAAAATATAGATGGTTCCGTAATTCACCCCTTTTAAAAAGACAGCTTCCCATTCCCACTTTCTTTGTTCTAGTTTAATAATTCGTGCAGCGAAAGAATGAACATGACTGTAGGCATAACATTGTTTTCCAATATTGAACATTCATCTTCATTATCTTTTTACATTTGGAACAAAAGATCTCTTTCTTTATTAAATACAAAGATGTAGCTTTAACAAAGATAATGCAATTAAACCGTAATTATCATCAAACCTTCATAACAAAATATACCAGCATTCAATTAGGTTTTGTTGACTTTTTCATTCTGTTTTGCGAATTCTCAATGTGTGGAAATTGACCTCGACGCACAGACCTCGGCTTTGGAGCAATCCATCCATCTTGATAGACATAAATATTTATTGGAGGGCTAGGATGCTCGTTATTTTCGATGGGAATGCCCTGATCGTGTGTCAAAAGTGTCAAAGAAGTGATTAGTGGCCGTATTTTTTTTTCCGGAATTTTTTGTGTATGTAGAAAGAAGTAGCAACAGGCTGATAATACAGCAATATATCAAGGAATTGGAGAAATAAATTGCCTTCAATCGCCGGGATATTGGATCAACATTTACTATTATCATTCACTCTTTTTAACTGCATAGTATTTTCATTTTATTTATACGCAATTTAATTATTTTTTCATTACTAAAACTGCTACTGTTTTCTTTATGTATGTATTCTTAAGAAAATATAAATATATGAGGGATTCTTTACAGTTTTTTACCAGTCTAGACCTAGTTGTTGGGCTGCTTATACCTTTAAGCAGAGCCTGACTGTCAGACCCATAATAGTCCAGTTTGGTGGTGGGCCCAAAAAACTACCAAGAATTTTTCAAGCTATGGTCCTTATATGGTCTTTATTGCCTGGATTATAATAGCATATGACTCGGAAGACTGGGGCAAATTTGCCTGTCAGCCACGGGGCTATGAGGACAACCCCAACATCCACGTTAGATGTCATGCTCAGCCTTTAAGGCAATTACTCTTAAATGCTACAAAAATAGCACATCTTAAAAAAAAAGTAGTTGGAAGAAGACGCTAGGATGAAACAAGCCAAAAGCTCTCTAACGAAAGTTTAACACTTTGTACTAGGAGTTTGTCCAATTATCTATAAACTTTGTAAAAAGAATGTAAAATTAGAAACAAACCAATTTATAATACTATAGCTAGATCTATAGTTTGCAATATGAGCTCTTCTGGACAACGACGTTGCCAGTTGTATCGCTAGGTCCTGCTAGTAAGCTGTGTTGTTTACCGAGTAAGGCTCGTATCTAAATTGACAATAGTTTATTATATTTGCGTGTATATATCACTGAACTACTCCTAAATGACTGAACCGATTTCAATTAAATTTTTTTGTATGTGTTCAAGTTGATTCGAGAATGGTTTGATTCACAATTGGTCCCAGTAGGTGTCGCTGCAATCGGGTTCATAGTGAACTTCACCTAAACGGCTGTTCCGATTTTGATTAAATTTGTGTGTGTGTGTGAGTGTGAGTGTGAGTGTGAGTGTGTGAGTGTGTGTGAGTGTGAGTGTGAGTGTGAGTGTGTGTGTGAGTGTGTGTGTGAGTGTGTGTGAGTGTGAGTGTGAGTGTGAGTGTGAGTGTGAGTGTGAGTGTGAGTGTGAGTGTGAGTGTGAGTGTGAGTGTGAGTGTGAGTGTGAGTGTGAGTGTGAGTGTGAGTGTGAGTGTGAGTGTGAGTGTGTGTGTTTGAGTAAGTAACTGGATGGTTTAGATTCACAATTAGTTCCGGTAGGTGGCGCTGCAATCGGGTTTATGCTGTACTTCTCCTAAACGGATGGGCCGCTGTAATGGCATTTAAAATGGGATTATTTTTTAAAACGGTCATTCCAAAAAATGGGTAAAAGATTTGTTTGTCCGAAAAATTGAAAGAAAATTCAGGAAAGTCAAAGAAATATATACCTTCTATCAAAAAATCAACAATTTTTCCACTGAAAATAAGTAACAATGTGGTAAAATAAAAAATTGTAAAAATTTCTATAATATGACAAGAAGTTAGCACAGGACAACGTCTCTCGGGTCCTCTAATTTCTCAATAATTTCACTACAATCTATTAATATCGCAAACCAAGCTCGTCTCTTTAAATATACAAAAAAATGTATTAGTAGCATGAATTTTAATTTTGATCCCTCACAATCATCCCAAAAAGAAGCCATTCTTTCCATCGCTGTGGCAGCGAACATTTAGTAGATAATTTCGTCCTCATAACAAGAAACGTGGCGCAGTAGTTCCATGATAAACGATGTTGGCATTAATAAATTTTAATTACAACAAAGCAGCTGAAAAATAGAGCATGACAAGGGTTGAAACGTCGGTCGGAGATGATCCCATAAGCTCACGGAGGACCATGCGTTACTCTTTCACACTATAAATCACGTCATTGTAACGTCAGACACGAGCCAGCCTACTACGGGTTTTGTTAGACTATTATATTTGCATAGATGTTGCAGGTACAGCATCCTGATGGTATTAAAAATGTGTAGGATTAAGTATTCTCAACAAAGAAGAAGACGAGATGTAGTACAGGTAATTTCATCGAAATTTTATTTAGTACAAACGGTTTTATTTAACATAAAGATAATAAATAGTTCGGTAGATCTTAGATACCCGTCAATACACCACTTTCCTAATCCAGCTGGGGCGTTGGTCAGTGAAAAAAATAAAATCGCTTGAACTGCAAGTTGAGAAAGTTCGCCATTCTGTGGCGGAGACCATCTTAGTTCAACAATCATTCTGAATAGTTATAATTATATTGTCATCGCAACTAAAGCAGTGTACCAAATTTCAGATCAACCTGTCAACAGGAAGGGAGTCTGTCTCTGTCTGTAAAGTAGGGAGGGTGAGTTAGCCCTGATGTAACACGTTGTCAATTATGTCAATTAAATACATTAATCGACTTTACTACATATTAAAATTGTTAAACCTCTCATTAACCGAAAAAAAAATACCCTTATTTGATCGCTATTAAGAGGTTTACTATATTCTTCACCACCTTCGACGTGAGTTCAACTTTGATCCAATTTAACCAAATTTAAATCTCGTAAAACAATAGTAACTTTAACTACAAGTGTCTCAATTCGTTCATCAATATAATTTGCGAACCGTGTAACGTCTAATTTCATTGTCTCCAGTTCATAAAACGCGAATAGTTTCATTTACCGCAATTTTCTAATAAAATTAACGTTCCAACGAAGATGTGACAGAAATAAAACACATTTCGAAAACGACGTAGGCCAAAAAACGTTGGGTATACGCATAACTTATTGTTTATAAAACGATTTTGATTAATCTTCTTTTGGCCTTGGTGAGTATACTCGAAAAAAACAATTAGAATTAATCACAGAATATATAGTCTTGAGGAATTGTGGGGTTATGAGAATTAGAAGTACCAAACTATGATAGGGGGTAGTAGTATCTACAGTAGATATGGTGGAGCTTCATCATCACGTAACTGTTACGTCAGCAACAGTATTCATGTGAATCAAATCAAAGCTTCTGTCAACTCAATAGAAATAATCGTTGTGACTAATATTCCAAAGGTCTGAAATTATGGAATAAATGATGACATTTTGTTTAATTAAATTTTGAACAAGTTTATTTGAAACATTTTTTATATGACCAATATTTTCACCATAATATCAAATATTTTACACCATTAATTATGAATTTTTATTTTGACATTAAGTTAAAAATCCTGGCCTTATTTACGATAAACACATACGAAAAATAGAAATTGTAGGTGGGTAAATGTTGCATTATTTCTTATATTTTTCGATGGACCCACGGTTGTAGATGCATAGGCGTCACCACAGAAAAATATTAAACAGGTAAAACAATTTAAACCTGGATGAAAATGAAAGGTAAAAAAAAGTTTAGGGGTAAACGTTCAATTTATGAAAAAAACAAATAAAATAATGAGAAAAATAATTAAATTCATACAATAGAGTAGTTTTAATTTAATATTAAATATTTCAAATTGTTGTAACTTTGTTATAAACAAATAAAAATAATAATATTTTTCTGAAATGAAAGATTAAGGTGTGCTGAGTGATTACAAAAAAAAATTTTACACATATATCAATTTTTCTACGAGATATAATTTTTTAAAGTTCAAAAAACCACCTCTTAGCTTTTATCCACCCTAATGTTATTTGAGGGGAAAATGATATGGACTATTTTGATGTAAAATTTAAAGTTCTACAATTTTTGTTTGAAACTTTTTTCTATAACTCCAACAGTTTTTGTGTAATTTCAAAAAAACATTTTATTTATTTTTTTCAACCACTTTGCGGGGGGTTGAAACATAGTCACATGTATGTCTCGTTTGTAGACACTTCAAAGTAAATTATTTAAAAAAATTTAAGACCTCCCCCCCAAATTATTATGTTTCTTGGACTATTACATTCAAAATAAAAACTTTTTATGCAAAATTTGTTTTATTTTCACTCCCTACGGCCCGCGTTATTTTTTTAAATAAAATTCATTTTTATCTACTACCTACGCATCATTGTTCCCAAAGGAATTATTGCAATTCAAATTATTTTAGAAATATTTCAATATATCAAACAACATACCGCATACATTGTAAACAGAAATGCAGATTCTAAATTCCCTTTAATACAGGGTGATGCGATATCCAATCAATAACGCTCTAGTTAATTGAGGAATGTTGATGTAGAGACAAGAACCACTGAGGATTTAGTTATCGAAATACAGGGTGCTATAAGAAATGAAAAATAAGCATTTATACAGATAAGGAAAGCAACTGGAGAGGTTATGGCCTCGGTATTTTGCTGTAATATTCATCTACTATCTTGAAAACTGAAATACCATCAACAGTGAATATTATATAGCGTTATTGGAGCGTTTGAAGGCCGAAATTGCAAAGAAACGTCCAGATATGGCAAAAAAAAAATTGTGTTTCATCAAGACAACACACCGTGTCACAAGTCAATTAAAACAACGGCAAAATTACACAAATTGAACTTCGAATTGCTCCCACAACCACCGTATTCGCCAGATTTGGCTCCCAGCGACTACTGGCTACTGACAAAAGATAAATCGTTCCACAAAAGTGGTATTGAAATGTTAGAGCGGCGCTGGAATGATTGTGTTGTAAACTAAATTAATAGTATTAATATTCGCACTTGTATTATATTGAGAAGTACAGTTGGGATTCGTCATAGTTTGTCGTCGTGATTTCACTGAAAGCTAAAGCGTGATTTCTGATAAACCACACTTATCATCAAAATATAATAACAGAGTTGTAATTTTATTGGCCAGATAAACAATCTGTCGACTCAAAATTACGAAATATTGTACGAAAATAAAATTATATATTTTTATTAATAGATTATAAATGAAACATTCACAATCGAGAAATAAAAATGATTGGTTAGTTATTGACTTTATCTTTTTTTTGTGTCTAACGTATCTACAAATCTTATACTAAGTACACTGCTGTAATCAAGTTTTTTTTTAAATCATTTAAATAATGTTGATTAATGGAAACATTCAGTTTAATCGTGACCAACCGGTGAAATGTTGTCGAAGTTAATTGTAATTTTGTCAGTTTTTTGTTTGTCTGATGCTACAGACGGACCAACTATTGGAATATTAGCTCAGACCTCCGGGGAATATGGTTTTGATACGTTTATAGCTGCATCTTATGTCAAATTTGTGGAATTGGCAGGAGCAAAAGTTATACCAATATGGTAACTATGAATCAATTGTAATCACTCCTTTTTTTAGGCTACCATACATACGCATAGTACGGTAAAAGTTGCGAATGTTTCTCGTTACGTTATACTTCCCTGAATGTATCAAAGACACTATAATTTTATGTGGATATCACTGACTGCGCTGCGTATGTCCAAGGTTTGTATGTATTTTGTGCCTGGATTAAGCTACGCCTCTACAGTTTGGCAAATACAGGAGTGAATGTCGAGAAACGTTCGAGAGGCGCGAAGTTAAAATGAGAAAGTATTCGGATGACAAAGAGGGTAATATGCGCTTGGTGAATTAGTACCTACGGTAAATAATTAAGTAACAATCTTTAATTATTCAGGAGACGTAAATGGAGGTATTAATATAGTATTTATTCACTAAATTAATTTAAACGATATTTGTACGTCGCTCTCACTATTGTTGATGTCACTTTCACTTTCATCACTTTCTAAATCTAAAGTGTCACTGTCGTCGTTCTGTGGTCTATTCCTATATCAATTCCATATACATTTTTTCATACTTTATGGCATGGTTACACCGTGACTTCCATTCATTTTCAACGAACGTATTAAACATATTGTTTCAATGAAGCCCAAACTGGTTCGATGGAATTCAGGTCAGGGTGGTAAGGCGGATGTCTAAGGGTTTCGTGACCATGTGTGTTTAAAATCTGATCTATTTCATTCCTTTTAAATTGTGGTTTGTGGCGTTTGATCAAATCGTATAAATCAACTTTTAGCATATCCGGTGTAAACATAATGTTTCGCTGTCTAAGCCATTCTTGAATGTCTGCTTTTCTGTTATTATAATTCTGGGTATCCAGTAAAAACAATGAAAGTAGGTACCCACGCAGTGCTCTTCGCTATCTAACAGACACAATAGAACTGACAATATAGTAGTCAAGTATACCTGCTTGAGGGACCGTACTAATCCCTACTACCATCATCTAGTAACGCGCATTGACGGGCGCGGGCGTAGCTATTTCACATTCATTCCTGTATTTGCCAAAGTGTAAGTCTTTATCGGTTTGTCACTCTGCCTTGTGTTGTGACAACGATTGTACTTAAAAAGCGAAACGTCACTTAATTGTAGTCTAACTATGATATGTTAAATTTGGTTTTCATTTATTTCTTCTCATAATTATATCACCAGAAATACATGCCGAACCCTATAACAATGATGCGCCGGTGGGGAAAACTGTCTTATTGATTTGATTCGGATGGTTATGAGTTATGACGTAACGAGAAACATTCGTGACTTTTACTATATGCACAATTTAAGATATAAAGCTTTAAAAACAGTTAGAATATAATGAAGTATATTAGGTTTGTTCGTAGAACAATTACAAACGGTTGGAAACCGGTCGACTCACGATCAGTTGATAAAAACCATTCACAGAGAGGCTATGCGCATGACTCGTCCAGTTTCCAAACGTACAGACCTATTATAAACGTTTACAAATTACACCAGAAGATAGTGAAATGATGCATACAAAAGCAAAAAAATTAGATAAATCTCTAAACATAACCTCAAATATTAAAGTTATGCTATCGAAAAATACTGGAATGTCTGACTTTTATATCTTTTCGAAAGTTTGAATGATCATCGTAATGTCAACGTCTTGTTTTGAAATTACTTATTACAACTGTTTGATTGGAAATATTGACATTTTATTTATACAAATACCACATGCTTAATATCCTGTACCGGTAGTCTACTTAAGGGACCTAGTTTTGTCGGTTTTTAACCATTTTTTTTTTTAAATTCCATCCTCTTTCAAGTAAATTATAGCATCGCAAAATAATTGTTCAGTCATCGCTACCTAGCGACCGTTAAAACCACTGGAATTATGCGATGATATAATATTTTATAAGGCATTGAATTCCATTTCAAATTATATTAAATTTGTCAAAATCCATAATGCGAATCAAAAGTTATAACAGTTTTATTGAGTCTACTTTTCCACTCACCCCTACCAGCTATTTTACAAGATAGAGAAAAAAGTATTGGAGCAAAGTTACGTAAAATCATCTAATGACTAAGAATATTTAAATTTTGTGTTACTATAACGGTACATTTATTATAGTAAAATGATATTTTTGTTATATTATTGAGAACAAAGCCGTCTAGGCGGTGGAGTAGGAAACTTTAAAGTAATTTCTAGCAAAGTTTCTGAGCTACAGTGGGTCACCTCTATTAAGAAAAACATTTTATTACAAAAAGAGTTTTGAGAAAAACCGGAGAATTATGTAAAAACTTGTAGGTCCATCAATAGATGGCGTATATCTACTTTACCGACATTTTGAAAGCTGGTCTTGTTAAAACGAGCTCTTTATTTTTAATTGTAGGTACAACAAAGAAAAATTGATATCGATTACGTTATTCACCCACCCGGTACTACAAATCAATAATAGAGCTTTATTTTTTTCTTTTTCAGGACGAATCAGTCAGCAGAGTATTATGAAAGGGTGATCAACTATACCAATGGGTAAGAATTCAAAAATTATTACCCGAAAATATCTTCTAGTGCAAATGCTATAAAGAAATCATGATATAAAGCTCAAAGTGTTATCTAGACCACACCACACACTTAAAGTTGTATTTTTTTTCCAAATTGCAGAGTACTTTTCCCAGGAGGCGATGCTTCTTTCGTAGAACCAGGAGGTTACGGGGACACCTCGAGGACGTTGTATCAATTAGCCAAAAAGTCAAACGACAGAGGAAATTTTTATCCAGTGTGGGGTACTTGCTTGGGATTTGAAGTTTTTCCTTATGCAGAACTAGGACAGGAAGTGAAAGTTAACTGCTCAGTTGAAACTAGAGGCTTTCCTTTAGAAATGACCGAAGGTATAATATTGTTTTCTGCTCAGCTTCATCCATCGCAATCTCTTAAGAATATCGACTATTCAAATACAAAAGTTATTATCAGTACAATCCTTTCTATTTATTCATCAAACATCCCATTCTCCAAAAAATTCATCACTATAGTCACCTTTATATGGATACCCTGTCATATTTGGATACTTTACAATAAATAGGCTGGTTAGTATGATTCAACATGACAGAAGTGATAGAGTTTTCCCACTGGAGCTCTGTCTGTATCTGTATCTGTAGAGTAGGGAGGGTGAGCTTGGCCCATAGTACTTAGGCCACATGTGATCCATTGTACATCCTCCCGAAGAGTTGTCTTCCTAGGTCATCGTCCATCCTGTCCTTTCCAGGAAGGTGGACAGGTCACTAGGAGACATCTTTTTTATATCGGCAGGTGTAGGCCAAGACTAACCGACACACTCTCGTATTGACGATAACTCCGGCCACTCGCACAAGACATGCCCGATAGATTCATCTTTCTGTTCACACATCCTGCAAAGAGGTGTGTCCACTAACCCCATTGTATGGAGGTGTTTCCTTAATTGACAGTTGCCAGTCAGAAATGCTACCGTTAAACGTAGGTTTTTCCTGGTCATCGCCAAATATTTTTTCGACTCCAGCTTCCCAGGGTCGCCCAGACTGATCCTTACCTGGCAAGACTGCATCCCTTGAGTTCATCCCATCTCTTTACGCTGGTGTTTTTTTACCATTCCTCACTTAATCCTCAGGCTTAGTGATCTGGAGTAAATTCTACATCCTGAGCCTTCTTTGGTTTTTGAGCCGTCTGTATATTTGCGTATTTCATTAATTGCATCACTGGTCGCCTGCAGCAGAGGTAGCGCAGTAAGTCACAGTCTTAATTGACCCATTCCCACTTCGGGGACTATGACTTGTCCAGTAATTTCAATCACACCACTGTGTACCGGTCCAACTGGACAAGTATCAAGAATACTTTAAATAAATAACACTTAACTGACATCAAGCTACTCAATAACTTTAAGCAACAGGATTTCTTGTTATGACCTTTTACAACTTATGAGTCCGGAACAGTGGACAGTGGAACATGCAAATAGTTACCAGTTTTGTCGAGTACGTTGATGAAAATTATTACATAAATATCTCGAATTAAAATATTAACAAATCAATGAATTGTTCCAGATTTCAAAAATAGTCGTCTTTTCAAAAACATACCAGAAGCAATCCTTCAAATCCTGACTACGCAGAATACTACTTTCAATTTCCATAGCTACTGTCTAACAGAAGATTTATTGAAAATCCATGGATTACTGCCAGACTGGCAAATTTTATCGACTAACACTGACGACGAAGGCTTGAAGTACATTTCTACTATGGAACACAAAAAATATCCGTTTTATGGCGTGCAGTATCATCCGGAAAAAAACGGATTTGAGTTCAATTTGGACTATAACTTCCCGCATAGCGTTGGAAGTATAGAAATGATGCAGTATTTTGGAAATTTTTTTGTTAACGAAGCTAGAAAAAATCTGAACAAGTTTCCCAGTGAAGAAGTTGCATTAAAATCTATGATCTATAATTATGATACTAAATTTTCTGGCTTAGATAACAATTATTACTATTTAATGTATGGATTTTATAAAAATGATTACCCAAAGAATCAACTATTATAAATAGTCACTATATAATAATAACTACGTTTAACCATCAAAAGAAATTTTTTTTTATTGGAATACAAATTGTATTCAAGGCGGGCTATAGTAGATTATAACACAAGAGCAGAAAATAAGCTCTAGCAGCCCTAGACTATTAGATAGTTAAGACATGCTAAAGCGTTTCCTGCATGTGTGACACATAACTGTTTTTCGCCAACCGAATAAACCAAAAAAATAGAAAAATATAACAAAACTCTTTGACATTCTAAAAAATTTAGGTGAAACGTCAAAATTACAAGTGACAGATGTAATTTGCTATCTGCTAAATAATAGTTTCCGCTGTATTTTCAGTGTTCATATGATTGCTTTTCCGGCAGGGTAGGCGAAAAAAATGTTCACTAGAGTCCGATCACAATAACTTTGGGACACCACGTGATAGCGGGTGTGGCGTTACTGACTCGCATATGAAAATGTGATTTTCATACTGAATTTATTGTTAGGAATTTATTTCGAATATATATCAAACTGTATGGTTTTGGATACTTGTAGAAAATAACATAATGGTATCACTCGCTTTATGCAGGTAGGCGACGGGATTAAAGCTGGTCCTTTTTTGAATTCTTTAAATAATTAGCTGGGAAGAAAACAATTTACCCAATCTAAAGTTAATATATTCCAAATAGTCCAGTAAATAAAGACCGAGAAACCCCCCAGCCCAAATTTCTTGAAAAATCTATTGTTTTTTTTTCCTAAATTCCTAGAAATTTCGCATCGCGCATTACGCATCACGCATCGCGCATTACGCATCGCGCGATGCGTAATGCAAAATGCGAAATTTCCAGGAATTTAGGAAAAAAACCATAGATTTTTCAAGAAGTTTATTTATGTCCTTTCCTTTAAATACATTCACATAATAGTATTAGTTATTACAAATGCGAAATCTCTAGGAATTTAGGAATAAAAAAAACAATTGATTTTTCGAGAAGTTTATTTATGTCCTTTCCTTTAAATAAATTTACATAATAGTATTGGTTACTACAAATTATTATAACTAGTTTATTATATGGTTTTTTTCTTCGTTAACGCAAAAATTAAAATTTTATCGATCCATATTTAGTTTGATAACTGGTTCTTTATTTCACAAGTGCTAAAACACTTTGTCCACGACTAATTGATAATTTTAATATTTTACAGAGTTTAATGACGAACATTAATCACCAGTGAATAAGTGTGGATAATAGACATGACGGGGATAGATAGCACCTATATTGAAAGTTGTTTATATAAAAATGTCACAAATTATTTTCGGATCGATAGCAAGAGCTTTTTTAAAAAACCGTTTATTTATAAAAAGTACAATTTGAGTTTTTGTGTGTTACTTTTGAAACTACTACAACAACTCAAATTGCGCGATGCGTAATGCGCGATGCGTAATGCGCGATGCGTAATGCGCGATGCGTAAGGCGCGATGCGTAATGCGCGATGCGTAATGCGCGATGCGTAATGCTCGATGCGAAATTTCTAGGAATTTAGGAAAAAAAAACAATAGAGATCGGCATCGCTGTCGAGGAGTCCCAAAGTTATTGTGGTTGATTCGCCTCTGTATACAATACAATAGAATAATATAAAAATCACTCACCAATTGTAGTTATCACAGTTAAGGAATATAGGAAAGCGCCAGCGAAGCTCCACTGGCTAGAAGTATATTCGTCGTCAGTCCCATCGTGTCCTCTCCTAGAGAAGTTAACCATAAGGCTTTGGTAGTGTTCAAGAACTTCTGAAACCCGCCTATGATATTCATTTTCGTCTAATATCTACAAAAAATAATTGAAATGTATTTAATAATATATTATTTAACGAGCGCAACGTAAAGGATTATACTTTCTTCACGACTATGCATTAAAAAAAATATTCCATTGGGATTTGAACCCGTGTAACAGACAAATACATAAATACACGTAATTAAACATATTAAATCTTCACTATTACACTGTTATCCATTTTGTTCTCTATATAGACGTGAAATTATGATTATTTTGACCTTTCAAACGACGCGCTATCAGAAGCGATTTGATTTATTCATTTTAGCGTGATTTCTGATAATCATAGAACGTGAATAAATGAATTCTATTTCATTCTTCACTGGTGTGAAGAATTTATATCATTATTGAGCTAAATATAGTCGCGTTCATCTCAACGTAGCGGCACCGGAGCGATAATTTCCTGCTGAACGCGTGTTTTGTCAACTGATTGATGTGAGCGCTGTAGTAGCAGTCGCCATTTTTCCCATCAGAATTGCATTTCCCATCAGTAATGCATTAACTGTCATTTATGACAAGTATCATGTGAATAAAGATATAAAATGGCGTAGCATATTTTTGTTTGAAGATATTTTAGATATTTTTATCTTGAAAATGAATGAACACCACTGGGAACATAATTTGTGCATTATTATATAGTCGTGGAAAAATCATGTCGTACACCACCTATCCGAACAAATATCTTTCACACTTAACACTAACTTAAGTGAAGCATACCTTTTTGTTGAGTTCGTAAGTGATGTTCCATAATCGTTCAGCATAATACGTCCTGTTGTTTTTTAACTCCTGTTTCATTCTTAATAGTTGCCGTCCTTCCAGCGCCATGAAAATAAAAGATCCTGCTATTGTGTATCCTACCTAAGAGTTCTTATTATTAGTATCTAAATATACAGGGTGATTCATTAAGGGTAGCGACCGGCCGTATCTTGGAAACCATATGTCCTAGAATTTGGGGAAGAAAACTCTTACGGCCGCCATAGACCATACTGCCCATGGATACTATATAAGGAGAACTAACTGATGATGATGATGATGATATCATATTTTACTACCAAACGATCACAATTTGAGATATTTTCAAAGACGAAAACGGATTTCTTACTCATAACACTTTTCATTTTTGTTCCCTAACCTCACTTCCCTAACATACTGTCAAATGAGCCAGCAACCAATAAAATACCATGAACTGAAATTGTATGCAAGGCTCATGATTGGCTGTTATTGTTCTGTAATCAGATGTTTTTGGTATGGTATTGGCACTGGCGCCCTCTACCATTACCAAAAATTAAAATACATGGAGTTCGATCTTCTTATATAGTCTCCATGATACTGCCTTTCGTCCAATCGGCATGACGCTGCTGGTCGCTAACCTTAATGAATCGCCCTGTACCAATTCCAATATTTAAAATACTTTTTTCTTATTCCCCAATAAACTTCTTATCTTTTTTATTGTTTCAAACAACTTGGATTCATATTTCCATAAACTGTACATTTGTTATCAAAAGAAAACATACCACCAATAAAATAATCCCGAGATTGCTGAACAAAAAAGCAATAAATTGTCTCAGAAATTCCTTGCATTTTTTCAGCCACGGCCGTTTGTATCTCTTCTGTCTCCTAAAGGATTTTTTCCTTTCCATTTTAGGACTCAAGCCAATACGTTGGCTTTTTTTTCATTTTGATGGAGGCCATCTTATCCCTGCGATTCGTGTCGAACGAATTTCATACTTCTCGGATCTTTCTGAAATGAAGAAATAAATTGTTCAGATATAATATAAAAAAAGGTTTAAATTACAAAAATAATATGTTCATCAAATTCATCTCTAGAAACATATACTGTTTGTTAAGGTGGGTTTCCACAAAAATGAATCACAAACGAGTATTTTTAACGTTTCAAAGTACATTTTCAAAAGCTTAACTTGAAGGGTTTTTGTGTGTGAATTATAAATATGAAAGTAGTAAAAATATTCAAAAATCCACTTTCTGAAACTTTATGTATCCATAACTCGACTAATTGGAGAGATAGAACGTACTAGTCTCCTCCATTGGATTCAGGGGAACATTTTACATATACTTATGAATTTTGAGTCGATATTTCTAAGCATTAAGGGAGATAGCAGAGAACAATTCAATTAGCGAAATATTTCCTACAAAAAAAAAATTTTGTGAAATGAAATTGGCTATAAACTTGTAACCTTGGATTTTTTGGGACGAAAAATCGACTAGCACAGTCTGTTTTTTAATAAAATCATTCTTTCGCCTTCAAATAACGTATGAAATTCTAGAAAATCCACTTTCTAAAACCAAAAATACTCATAACTCGGCTAATTGAAAAGATAGAACGTTGTAGTCTTCACCAATCGATTCAGGGGAACATTTTACATATAGAAATGAATTTTGAGCTTGAATCCCCGAGCATTAAGGGAGATACCAGAGAGCAAATTAAATCGTGAAAATATTCAAAAATCCACTTTCTGAAATTTCATGTATCCATAACTCGGCTAATTGAAGAAATAGAATGTTCTAGTCTTCACCATTTGATTCAGGGGAACATTTTACATATAGAAAAAAATTTTCAGTTGAAATTTCCAAGCATTAAGGGAGATAGCAGAGAACAATTCAAATAGCGAAATATTTCCATACCTACCCCTTGCTTCAAAATTTCCTACAAAAAAAAATTTTGCGAAAGGAAATTGGCTATAAATTAGTAACCGGGGGTTTTTTGGGACGAAAAATCGACTGGCATAGTCTGTTTTTTAATAAAATCATTCTTTCGACTTCAAATAACATATGAAATTCTCGAAAATCCACTTTCTAAAACCAAAAATACTCATAACTCGGCTAATTGGAAAGATGGAACGTTCTAGTCTTCGCCATTCGATTCAGGGGAACATTTTACATATAGAAATGAATTTTGAGCATAAATCCCCAAGCAATAAGGGAGATACCAGAGAGCAAATTAAATCGTGCAAATATTCAAAAATCCACTTTCTGAAATTTCATGTATCTATAACTCGGCTAATTGAAGAGATAGAATGTTCTAGTCTTCACCATTCGATTCAGGGGAACATTTTACATATAGAAATGAATTTTGAGCATAAATCCCCAAGCAATAAGGGAGATACCAGAGAGCAAATTAAATCGTGCAAATATTCAAAAATCCACTTTCTGAAATTTCATGTATCTATAACTCGGCTAATTGAAGAGATAGAATGTTCTAGTCTTCACCATTCGATTCAGGGGAACATTTTACATATAGAAATGAATTTTCAGTTGAAATTTCCAAGCATTAAGGGAGATAGCAGAGAACAATTCAAATAGCGAAATATTTCCATACCTACCCCTTGCTTCAAAATTTCCTACAAAAAAAAAATTTTGCGAAATGAAATTGGCTATAAATTAGTAACCGGGGGTTTTTTGGGACGAAAAATCGACTGGCACAGTCTGTTTTTTAATAAAATCATTCTTTCGCCTTCAAATAACGTATGAAATTCTCGAAAATCCACTTTCTAAAACCAAAAATACTCATAACTCGGCTAATTGGAAAGATGGAACGTTCTAGTCTTCGCCATTCGATTCAGGGAAACATTTTACATATAGAAATGAATTTTGAGCTTGAATCCCCGAGCATTAAGGGAGATACCAGAGAACAAATTAAATCGTGAAAATATTCAAAAATCCACTTTCTGAAATTTCATGTATCCATAACTCGGCTAATTTAAGAGATAGAATGTTCTAGTCTTCACCATTCGATTCAGGGGAACATTTTACATATAGAAAAAAATTTTCAGTTGAAATTTCCAAGCATTAAGGGAGATAGCAGAGAACAATTCAAATAGCGAAATATTTCCATACCTACCCCTTGCTTCAAAATTTCCTACAAAAAAAAATTTTGCGAAAGGAAATTGGCTATAAATTAGTAACCGTGGGTTTTTTGGGACGAAAAATCGACTGGCATAGTCTGTTTTTTAATAAAATCATTCTTTCGACTTCAAATAACATATGAAATTCTCGAAAATCCACTTTCTAAAACCAAAAATACTCATAACTCGGCTAATTGGAAAGATGGAACGTTCTAGTCTTCGCCATTCGATTCAGGGGAACATTTTACATATAGAAATGAATTTTGAGCATAAATCCCCAAGCAATAAGGGAGATACCAGAGAGCAAATTAAATCGTGCAAATATTCAAAAATCCACTTTCTGAAATTTCATGTATCTATAACTCGGCTAATTGAAGAGATAGAATGTTCTAGTCTTCACCATTCGATTCAGGGGAACATTTTACATATAGAAATGAATTTTCAGTTGAAATTTCCAAGCATTAAGGGAGATAGCAGAGAACAATTCAAATAGCGAAATATTTCCATACCTACCCCTTGCTTCAAAATTTCCTACAAAAAAAAAATTTTGCGAAATGAAATTGGCTATAAATTAGTAACCGGGGGTTTTTTGGGACGAAAAATCGACTGGCACAGTCTGTTTTTTAATAAAATCATTCTTTCGCCTTCAAATAACGTATGAAATTCTCGAAAATCCACTTTCTAAAACCAAAAATACTCATAACTCGGCTAATTGGAAAGATGGAACGTTCTAGTCTTCGCCATTCGATTCAGGGAAACATTTTACATATAGAAATGAATTTTGAGCTTGAATCCCCGAGCATTAAGGGAGATACCAGAGAACAAATTAAATCGTGAAAATATTCAAAAATCCACTTTCTGAAATTTCATGTATCCATAACTCGGCTAATTTAAGAGATAGAATGTTCTAGTCTTCACCATTCGATTCAGGGGAACATTTTACATATAGAAAAAAATTTTCAGTTGAAATTTCCAAGCATTAAGGGAGATAGCAGAGAACAATTCAAATAGCGAAATATTTCCATACCTACCCCTTGCTTCAAAATTTCCTACAAAAAAAAATTTTGCGAAAGGAAATTGGCTATAAATTAGTAACCGGGGGTTTTTTGGGACGAAAAATCGACTGGCATAGTCTGTTTTTTAATAAAATCATTCTTTCGACTTCAAATAACATATGAAATTCTCGAAAATCCACTTTCTAAAACCAAAAATACTCATAACTCGGCTAATTGGAAAGATGGAACGTTCTAGTCTTCGCCATTCGATTCAGGGGAACATTTTACATATAGAAATGAATTTTGAGCATAAATCCCCAAGCAATAAGGGAGATACCAGAGAGCAAATTAAATCGTGCAAATATTCAAAAATCCACTTTCTGAAATTTCATGTATCTATAACTCGGCTAATTGAAGAGATAGAATGTTCTAGTTTTCACCATTCGATTCAGGGGAACATTTTACATATAGAAATGAATTTTCAGTTGAAATTTCCAAGCATTAAGGGAGATAGCAGAGAACAATTCAAATAGCGAAATATTTCCATACCTACCCCTTGCTTCAAAATTTCCTACAAAAAAAAAATTTTGCGAAATGAAATTGGCTATAAATTAGTAACCGGGGGTTTTTTGGGACGAAAAATCGACTGGCACAGTCTGTTTTTTAATAAAATCATTCTTTCGCCTTCAAATAACGTATGAAATTCTCGAAAATCCACTTTCTAAAACCAAAAATACTCATAACTCGGCTAATTGGAAAGATGGAACGTTCTAGTCTTCGCCATTCGATTCAGGGAAACATTTTACATATAGAAATGAATTTTGAGCTTGAATCCCCGAGCATTAAGGGAGATACCAGAGAACAAATTAAATCGTGAAAATATTCAAAAATCCACTTTCTGAAATTTCATGTATCCATAACTCGGCTAATTTAAAAGATAGAATGTTCTAGTCTTCACCATTCGATTCAGGGGAACATTTTACATATAGAAAAAAATTTTCAGTTGAAATTTCCAAGCATTAAGGGAGATAGCAGAGAACAATTCAAATAGCGAAATATTTCCATACCTACCCCTTGCTTCAAAATTTCCTACAAAAAAAAATTTTGCGAAATGAAATTGGCTATAAATTAGTAACCGGGGGTTTTTTGGGACGAAAAATCGACTGGCATAGTCTGTTTTTTAATAAAATCATTCTTTCGACTTCAAATAACATATGAAATTCTCGAAAATCCACTTTCTAAAACCAAAAATACTCATAACTCGGCTAATTGGAAAGATGGAACGTTCTAGTCTTCGCCATTCGATTCAGGGGAACATTTTACATATAGAAATGAATTTTGAGCATAAATCCCCAAGCAATAAGGGAGATACCAGAGAGCAAATTAAATCGTGCAAATATTCAAAAATCCACTTTCTGAAATTTCATGTATCTATAACTCGGCTAATTGAAGAGATAGAATGTTCTAGTCTTCACCATTCGATTCAGGGGAACATTTTACATATAGAAATGAATTTTGAGCATAAATCCCCAAGCAATAAGGGAGATACCAGAGAGCAAATTAAATCGTGCAAATATTCAAAAATCCACTTTCTGAAATTTCATGTATCTATAACTCGGCTAATTGAAGAGATAGAATGTTCTAGTCTTCACCATTCGATTCAGGGGAACATTTTACATATAGAAATGAATTTTCAGTTGAAATTTCCAAGCATTAAGGGAGATAGCAGAGAACAATTCAAATAGCGAAATATTTCCATACCTACCCCTTGCTTCAAAATTTCCTACAAAAAAAAAATTTTGCGAAATGAAATTGGCTATAAATTAGTAACCGGGGGTTTTTTGGGACGAAAAATCGACTGGCACAGTCTGTTTTTTAATAAAATCATTCTTTCGCCTTCAAATAACGTATGAAATTCTCGAAAATCCACTTTCTAAAACCAAAAATACTCATAACTCGGCTAATTGGAAAGATGGAACGTTCTAGTCTTCGCCATTCGATTCAGGGAAACATTTTACATATAGAAATGAATTTTGAGCTTGAATCCCCGAGCATTAAGGGAGATACCAGAGAACAAATTAAATCGTGAAAATATTCAAAAATCCACTTTCTGAAATTTCATGTATCCATAACTCGGCTAATTTAAGAGATAGAATGTTCTAGTCTTCACCATTCGATTCAGGGGAACATTTTACATATAGAAAAAAATTTTCAGTTGAAATTTCCAAGCATTAAGGGAGATAGCAGAGAACAATTCAAATAGCGAAATATTTCCATACCTACCCCTTGCTTCAAAATTTCCTACAAAAAAAAATTTTGCGAAAGGAAATTGGCTATAAATTAGTAACCGTGGGTTTTTTGGGACGAAAAATCGACTGGCATAGTCTGTTTTTTAATAAAATCATTCTTTCGACTTCAAATAACATATGAAATTCTCGAAAATCCACTTTCTAAAACCAAAAATACTCATAACTCGGCTAATTGGAAAGATGGAACGTTCTAGTCTTCGCCATTCGATTCAGGGGAACATTTTACATATAGAAATGAATTTTGAGCATAAATCCCCAAGCAATAAGGGAGATACCAGAGAGCAAATTAAATCGTGCAAATATTCAAAAATCCACTTTCTGAAATTTCATGTATCTATAACTCGGCTAATTGAAGAGATAGAATGTTCTAGTCTTCACCATTCGATTCAGGGGAACATTTTACATATAGAAATGAATTTTCAGTTGAAATTTCCAAGCATTAAGGGAGATAGCAGAGAACAATTCAAATAGCGAAATATTTCCATACCTACCCCTTGCTTCAAAATTTCCTACAAAAAAAAAATTTTGCGAAATGAAATTGGCTATAAATTAGTAACCGGGGGTTTTTTGGGACGAAAAATCGACTGGCACAGTCTGTTTTTTAATAAAATCATTCTTTCGCCTTCAAATAACGTATGAAATTCTCGAAAATCCACTTTCTAAAACCAAAAATACTCATAACTCGGCTAATTGGAAAGATGGAACGTTCTAGTCTTCGCCATTCGATTCAGGGAAACATTTTACATATAGAAATGAATTTTGAGCTTGAATCCCCGAGCATTAAGGGAGATACCAGAGAACAAATTAAATCGTGAAAATATTCAAAAATCCACTTTCTGAAATTTCATGTATCCATAACTCGGCTAATTTAAGAGATAGAATGTTCTAGTCTTCACCATTCGATTCAGGGGAACATTTTACATATAGAAAAAAATTTTCAGTTGAAATTTCCAAGCATTAAGGGAGATAGCAGAGAACAATTCAAATAGCGAAATATTTCCATACCTACCCCTTGCTTCAAAATTTCCTACAAAAAAAAATTTTGCGAAAGGAAATTGGCTATAAATTAGTAACCGGGGGTTTTTTGGGACGAAAAATCGACTGGCATAGTCTGTTTTTTAATAAAATCATTCTTTCGACTTCAAATAACATATGAAATTCTCGAAAATCCACTTTCTAAAACCAAAAATACTCATAACTCGGCTAATTGGAAAGATGGAACGTTCTAGTCTTCGCCATTCGATTCAGGGGAACATTTTACATATAGAAATGAATTTTGAGCATAAATCCCCAAGCAATAAGGGAGATACCAGAGAGCAAATTAAATCGTGCAAATATTCAAAAATCCACTTTCTGAAATTTCATGTATCTATAACTCGGCTAATTGAAGAGATAGAATGTTCTAGTTTTCACCATTCGATTCAGGGGAACATTTTACATATAGAAATGAATTTTCAGTTGAAATTTCCAAGCATTAAGGGAGATAGCAGAGAACAATTCAAATAGCGAAATATTTCCATACCTACCCCTTGCTTCAAAATTTCCTACAAAAAAAAAATTTTGCGAAATGAAATTGGCTATAAATTAGTAACCGGGGGTTTTTTGGGACGAAAAATCGACTGGCACAGTCTGTTTTTTAATAAAATCATTCTTTCGCCTTCAAATAACGTATGAAATTCTCGAAAATCCACTTTCTAAAACCAAAAATACTCATAACTCGGCTAATTGGAAAGATGGAACGTTCTAGTCTTCGCCATTCGATTCAGGGAAACATTTTACATATAGAAATGAATTTTGAGCTTGAATCCCCGAGCATTAAGGGAGATACCAGAGAACAAATTAAATCGTGAAAATATTCAAAAATCCACTTTCTGAAATTTCATGTATCCATAACTCGGCTAATTTAAAAGATAGAATGTTCTAGTCTTCACCATTCGATTCAGGGGAACATTTTACATATAGAAAAAAATTTTCAGTTGAAATTTCCAAGCATTAAGGGAGATAGCAGAGAACAATTCAAATAGCGAAATATTTCCATACCTACCCCTTGCTTCAAAATTTCCTACAAAAAAAAATTTTGCGAAATGAAATTGGCTATAAATTAGTAACCGGGGGTTTTTTGGGACGAAAAATCGACTGGCACAGTCTGTTTTTTGATAAAATCATCCTTTCGCCTCCAAATAACGTATGAAATTCTCGAAAATCCACTTTCTAAAACCAAAAATCCTCATAGCTTAGCTAATTGAAGAGATGGAACGTTCTAGTTGTCACCAATCGATTCAGGGGAACAGTTTACATATAGAAATGAATTTTGAGCTTAAATCCCCAAGCAATAAGGGAGATACCAGAGAGCAAATTAAATCGTGAAAATATTCAAAAATCCACTTTCTGAAATTTCATGTATCCATAACTCGGCTAATTGAAGAGATAGAATGTTCTAGTCTTCACCATTCGATTCAGGGGAACATTTTACATATAGAAATGAATTTTCAGTTGAAATTTCCAAGCATTAAGGGAGATAGCAGAGAACAATTCAAATAGCGAAATATTTCCATACCTACCCCTTGCTTCAAAATTTCCTACAAAAAAAAAATTTTGCGAAATGAAATTGGCTATAAATTAGTAACCGGGGGTTTTTTGGGACGAAAAATCGACTGGCACAGTCTGTTTTTTAATAAAATCATTCTTTCGCCTTCAAATAACGTATGAAATTCTCGAAAATCCACTTTCTAAAACCAAAAATACTCATAACTCGGCTAATTGGAAAGATGGAACGTTCTAGTCTTCGCCATTCGATTCAGGGAAACATTTTACATATAGAAATGAATTTTGAGCTTGAATCCCCGAGCATTAAGGGAGATACCAGAGAACAAATTAAATCGTGAAAATATTCAAAAATCCACTTTCTGAAATTTCATGTATCCATAACTCGGCTAATTTAAGAGATAGAATGTTCTAGTCTTCACCATTCGATTCAGGGGAACATTTTACATATAGAAAAAAATTTTCAGTTGAAATTTCCAAGCATTAAGGGAGATAGCAGAGAACAATTCAAATAGCGAAATATTTCCATACCTACCCCTTGCTTCAAAATTTCCTACAAAAAAAAAATTTTGCGAAATGAAATTGGCTATAAATTAGTAACCGGGGGTTTTTTGGGACGAAAAATCGACTGGCACAGTCTGTTTTTTAATAAAATCATTCTTTCGCCTTCAAATAACGTATGAAATTCTCGAAAATCCACTTTCTAAAACCAAAAATACTCATAACTCGGCTAATTGGAAAGATGGAACGTTCTAGTCTTCGCCATTCGATTCAGGGAAACATTTTACATATAGAAATGAATTTTGAGCTTGAATCCCCGAGCATTAAGGGAGATACCAGAGAACAAATTAAATCGTGAAAATATTCAAAAATCCACTTTCTGAAATTTCATGTATCCATAACTCGGCTAATTTAAGAGATAGAATGTTCTAGTCTTCACCATTCGATTCAGGGGAACATTTTACATATAGAAAAAAATTTTCAGTTGAAATTTCCAAGCATTAAGGGAGATAGCAGAGAACAATTCAAATAGCGAAATATTTCCATACCTACCCCTTGCTTCAAAATTTCCTACAAAAAAAAATTTTGCGAAAGGAAATTGGCTATAAATTAGTAACCGGGGGTTTTTTGGGACGAAAAATCGACTGGCATAGTCTGTTTTTTAATAAAATCATTCTTTCGACTTCAAATAACATATGAAATTCTCGAAAATCCACTTTCTAAAACCAAAAATACTCATAACTCGGCTAATTGGAAAGATGGAACGTTCTAGTCTTCGCCATTCGATTCAGGGGAACATTTTACATATAGAAATGAATTTTGAGCATAAATCCCCAAGCAATAAGGGAGATACCAGAGAGCAAATTAAATCGTGCAAATATTCAAAAATCCACTTTCTGAAATTTCATGTATCTATAACTCGGCTAATTGAAGAGATAGAATGTTCTAGTTTTCACCATTCGATTCAGGGGAACATTTTACATATAGAAATGAATTTTCAGTTGAAATTTCCAAGCATTAAGGGAGATAGCAGAGAACAATTCAAATAGCGAAATATTTCCATACCTACCCCTTGCTTCAAAATTTCCTACAAAAAAAAAATTTTGCGAAATGAAATTGGCTATAAATTAGTAACCGGGGGTTTTTTGGGACGAAAAATCGACTGGCACAGTCTGTTTTTTAATAAAATCATTCTTTCGCCTTCAAATAACGTATGAAATTCTCGAAAATCCACTTTCTAAAACCAAAAATACTCATAACTCGGCTAATTGGAAAGATGGAACGTTCTAGTCTTCGCCATTCGATTCAGGGAAACATTTTACATATAGAAATGAATTTTGAGCTTGAATCCCCGAGCATTAAGGGAGATACCAGAGAACAAATTAAATCGTGAAAATATTCAAAAATCCACTTTCTGAAATTTCATGTATCCATAACTCGGCTAATTTAAAAGATAGAATGTTCTAGTCTTCACCATTCGATTCAGGGGAACATTTTACATATAGAAAAAAATTTTCAGTTGAAATTTCCAAGCATTAAGGGAGATAGCAGAGAACAATTCAAATAGCGAAATATTTCCATACCTACCCCTTGCTTCAAAATTTCCTACAAAAAAAAATTTTGCGAAATGAAATTGGCTATAAATTAGTAACCGGGGGTTTTTTGGGACGAAAAATCGACTGGCACAGTCTGTTTTTTGATAAAATCATTCTTTCGCCTTCAAATAACGTATGAAATTCTCGAAAATCCACTTTCTAAAACCAAAAATACTCATAACTCGGCTAATTGGAAAGATGGAACGTTCTAGTCTTCGCCATTCGATTCAGGGAAACATTTTACATATAGAAATGAATTTTGAGCTTGAATCCCCGAGCATTAAGGGAGATACCAGAGAACAAATTAAATCGTGAAAATATTCAAAAATCCACTTTCTGAAATTTCATGTATCCATAACTCGGCTAACTTAAAAGATAGAATGTTCTAGTCTTCACCATTCGATTCAGGGGAACATTTTACATATAGAAATGAATTTTCAGTTGAAATTTCCAAGCATTAAGGGAGATAGCAGAGAACAATTCAAATAGCGAAATATTTCCATTCCTACCCCTTGCTTCAAAATTTCCTACAAAAAAAAAATTTTGCGAAATGAAATTGGCTATAAATTAGTAACCAAAGTTTTTTGGGACGAAAAATCGACTGGCATAGTCTGTTTTTTAATAAAATCATTCTTTCGACTTCAAATAACATATGAAATTCTCGAAAATCCACTTTCTAAAACCAAAAATACTCATAACTCGGCTAATTGGAAAGATGGAACGTTCTAGTCTTCGCCATTCGATTCAGGGGAACATTTTACATATAGAAATGAATTTTGAGCATAAATCCCCAAGCAATAAGGGAGATACCAGAGAGCAAATTAAATCGTGCAAATATTCAAAAATCCACTTTCTGAAATTTCATGTATCTATAACTCGGCTAATTGAAGAGATAGAATGTTCTAGTCTTCACCATTCGATTCAGGGGAACATTTTACATATAGAAATGAATTTTCAGTTGAAATTTCCAAGCATTAAGGGAGATAGCAGAGAACAATTCAAATAGGGAAATATTTCCATACCTACCCCTTGCTTCAAAATTTCCTACAAAAAAAAAATTTTGCGAAATGAAATTGGCTATAAATTATTAACCGGGGGTTTTTTGGGACGAAAAATCGACTGGCACAGTCTGTTTTTTGATAAAATCATTCTTTCGCCTCCAAATAACGTATGAAATTCTCGAAAATCCACTTTCTAAAACCAAAAATCCTCATAGCTTAGCTAATTGAAGAGATGGAACGTTCTAGTTGTCACCAATCGATTCAGGGGAACAGTTTACATATAGAAATGAATTTTGAGCATAAATCCCCAAGCAATAAGGGAGATACCAGAGAGCAAATTAAATCGTGCAAATATTCAAAAATCCACTTTCTGAAATTTCATGTATCTATAACTCGGCTAATTGAAGAGATAGAATGTTCTAGTCTTCACCATTCGATTCAGGGGAACATTTTACATATAGAAATGAATTTTCAGTTGAAATTTCCAAGCATTAAGGGAGATAGCAGAGAACAATTCAAATAGCGAAATATTTCCATACCTACCCCTTGCTTCAAAATTTCCTACAAAAAAAAAATTTTGCGAAATGAAATTGGCTATAAATTAGTAACCGGGGGTTTTTTGGGACGAAAAATCGACTGGCACAGTCTGTTTTTTAATAAAATCATTCTTTCGCCTTCAAATAACGTATGAAATTCTCGAAAATCCACTTTCTAAAACCAAAAATACTCATAACTCGGCTAATTGGAAAGATGGAACGTTCTAGTCTTCGCCATTCGATTCAGGGAAACATTTTACATATAGAAATGAATTTTGAGCTTGAATCCCCGAGCATTAAGGGAGATACCAGAGAACAAATTAAATCGTGAAAATATTCAAAAATCCACTTTCTGAAATTTCATGTATCCATAACTCGGCTAATTTAAAAGATAGAATGTTCTAGTCTTCACCATTCGATTCAGGGGAACATTTTACATATAGAAAAAAATTTTCAGTTGAAATTTCCAAGCATTAAGGGAGATAGCAGAGAACAATTCAAATAGCGAAATATTTCCATACCTACCCCTTGCTTCAAAATTTCCTACAAAAAAAAATTTTGCGAAATGAAATTGGCTATAAATTAGTAACCGGGGGTTTTTTGGGACGAAAAATCGACTGGCACAGTCTGTTTTTTGATAAAATCATCCTTTCGCCTCCAAATAACGTATGAAATTCTCGAAAATCCACTTTCTAAAACCAAAAATCCTCATAGCTTAGCTAATTGAAGAGATGGAACGTTCTAGTTGTCACCAATCGATTCAGGGGAACAGTTTACATATAGAAATGAATTTTGAGCTTAAATCCCCAAGCAATAAGGGAGATACCAGAGAGCAAATTAAATCGTGAAAATATTCAAAAATCCACTTTCTGAAATTTCATGTATCCATAACTCGGCTAATTGAAGAGATAGAATGTTCTAGTCTTCACCATTCGATTCAGGGGAACATTTTACATATAGAAATGAATTTTCAGTTGAAATTTCCAAGCATTAAGGGAGATAGCAGAGAACAATTCAAATAGCGAAATATTTCCATACCTACCCCTTGCTTCAAAATTTCCTACAAAAAAAAAATTTTGCGAAATGAAATTGGCTATAAATTAGTAACCGGGGGTTTTTTGGGACGAAAAATCGACTGGCACAGTCTGTTTTTCAATAAAATCATTCTTTCGCCTTCAAATAACGTATGAAATTCTCGAAAATCCACTTTCTAAAACCAAAAATACTCATAACTCGGCTAATTGGAAAGATGGAACGTTCTAGTCTTCGCCATTCGATTCAGGGAAACATTTTACATATAGAAATGAATTTTGAGCTTGAATCCCCGAGCATTAAGGGAGATACCAGAGAACAAATTAAATCGTGAAAATATTCAAAAATCCACTTTCTGAAATTTCATGTATCCATAACTCGGCTAATTTAAGAGATAGAATGTTCTAGTCTTCACCATTCGATTCAGGGGAACATTTTACATATAGAAATGAATTTTCAGTTGAAATTTCCAAGCATTAAGGGAGATAGCAGAGAACAATTCAAATAGCGAAATATTTCCATTCCTACCCCTTGCTTCAAAATTTCCTACAAAAAAAAAATTTTGCGAAATGAAATTGGCTATAAATTAGTAACCGGGGGTTTTTTGGGACGAAAAATCGACTGGCACAGTCTGTTTTTTAATAAAATCATTCTTTCGCCTCCAAATAACGTATGAAATTCTCGAAAATCCACTTTCTAAAACCAAAAATCCTCATAGCTTAGCTAATTGAAGAGATGGAACGTTCTAGTTGTCACCAATCGATTCAGGGAAACAGTTTAC
Source organism: Lochmaea capreae (assembly GCA_949126875.1). Classification (NCBI taxonomy): domain Eukaryota; kingdom Metazoa; phylum Arthropoda; class Insecta; order Coleoptera; family Chrysomelidae; genus Lochmaea; species Lochmaea capreae. Next base: position 3,287,630 of record OX421411.1, read on the forward strand.
ATATAGAAATGAATTTTGAGCTTAAATCCCCAAGCAATAAGGGAGATACCAGAGAGCAAATTAAATCGTGAAAATATTCAAAAATCCACTTTCTGAAATTTCATGTATCCATAACTCGGCTAATTGAAGAGATAGAATGTTCTAGTCTTCACCATTCGATTCAGGGGAACATTTTACATATAGAAATGAATTTTCAGTTGAAATTTCCAAGCATTAAGGGAGATAGCAGAGAACAATTCAAATAGCGAAATATTTCCATACCTACCCCTTGCTTCAAAATTTCCTACAAAAAAAAAATTTTGCGAAATGAAATTGGCTATAAATTAGTAACCGGGGGTTTTTTGGGACGGAAAATCGACTGGCACAGTCTGTTTTTTAATAAAATCATTCTTTCGCCTTCAAATAACATATGAAATTCTCGAAAATCCACTTTCTAAAACCAAAAATACTCATAACTCGGCTAATTGGAAAGATGGAACGTTCTAGTCTTCGCCATTCGATTCAGGGGAACATTTTACATATAGAAATGAATTTTGAGCTCAAATCCCCAAGCAATAAGGGAGATACCAGAGAGCAAATTAAATCGTGAAAATATTCAAAAATCCACTTTCTGAAATTTCATGTATCCATAACTCGGCTAATTGAAGAGATAGAATGTTCTAGTCTTCACCATTCGATTCAGGGGAACATTTTACATTTAGAAATGAATTTTCAGTTGAAATTTCCAAGCATTAAGGGAGATAGCAGAGAACAATTCAAATAGCGAAATATTTCCATTCCTACCCCTTGCTTCAAAATTTCCTACAAAAAAAAAATTTTGCGAAATGAAATTGGCTATAAATTAGTAACCGGGGGTTTTTTGGGACGAAAAATCGACTGGCACAGTCTGTTTTTTAATAAAATCATTCTTTCGCCTCCAAATAACGTATGAAATTCTCGAAAATCCACTTTCTAAAACCAAAAATACTCATAACTCGGCTAATTGGAAAGATGGAACGTTCTAGTCTTCGCCATTCGATTCAGGGAAACATTTTACATATAGAAATGAATTTTGAGCTTGAATCCCCGAGCATTAAGGGAGATACCAGAGAACAAATTAAATCGTGAAAATACTCAAAAATCCACTTTCTGAAATTTCATGTATCCATAACTCGGCTAATTGAAGAGATAGAATGTTCTAGTCTTCACCATTCGATTCAGGGGAACATTTTACTTATAGAAATGAATTTTCAGTTGAAATTTCCAAGCATTAAGGGAGATAGCAGAGAACAATTCAAATAGCGAAATATTTCCATACCTACCCCTTGCTTCAAAATTTCCTACAAAAAAAAAATTTTGCGAAATGAAATTGGCTATAAATTAGTAACCGGGGGTTTTTTGGGACGAAAAATCGACTGGCACAGTCTGTTTTTTAATAAAATCATTCTTTCGCCTTCAAATAACGTATGAAATTCTCGAAAATCCACTTTCTAAAACCAAAAATACTCATAACTCGGCTAATTGGAAAGATGGAACGTTCTAGTCTTCGCCATTCGATTTAGGGGAACATTTTACAAATAGAAATGAATTTTGAGCTTAAATCCCGAAGCAATAAGGGAGATACCAGAGAGCAAATTAAATCGTGCAAATATTCAAAAATCCACTTTCTGAAATTTCATGTATCCATAACTCGGCTAATTGAAGAGATAGAATGTTCTAGTCTTCACCATTCGATTCAGGGGAACATTTTACACATAGAAATGAATTTTTAGTTGAAATTTCCAAGCATTAAGGGAGATAGCAGAGAACAATTCAAATAGCGAAATATTTCCATACCTACCCCTTGCTTCAAAATTTCCTACAAAAAAAAAATTTTGCGAAATGAAATTGGCTATAAATTAGTAACCGGGGGTTTTTTGGGACGGAAAATCGACTGGCACAGTCTGTTTTTCAATAAAATCATTCTTTCGCCTTCAAATAACATATGAAATTCTCGAAAATCCACTTTCTAAAACCAAAAATACTCATAACTCGGCTAATTGGAAAGATGGAACGTTCTAGTCTTCGCCATTCGATTCAGGGGAACATTTTACATATAGAAATGAATTTTGAGCTCAAATCCCCAAGCAATAAGGGAGATACCAGAGAGCAAATTAAATCGTGAAAATATTCAAAAATCCACTTTCTGAAATTTCATGTATCCATAACTCGGCTAATTGAAGAGATAGAATGTTCTAGTCTTCACCATTCGATTCAGGGGAACATTTTACATATAGAAATGAATTTTCAGTTGAAATTTCCAAGCATTAAGGGAGATAGCAGAGAACAATTCAAATAGCGAAATATTTCCATTCCTACCCCTTGCTTCAAAATTTCCTACAAAAAAAAAATTTTGCGAAATGAAATTGGCTATAAATTAGTAACCGGGGGTTTTTTGGGACGAAAAATCGACTGGCACAGTCTGTTTTTTAATAAAATCATTCTTTCGCCTCCAAATAACGTATGAAATTCTCGAAAATCCACTTTCTAAAACCAAAAATCCTCATAGCTTAGCTAATTGAAGAGATGGAACGTTCTAGTTGTCACCAATCGATTCAGGGAAACAGTTTACATATAGAAATGAATTTTGAGCTCAAATCCCCAAGCAATAAGGGAGATACCAGAGAGCAAATTAAATCGTGAAAATATTCAAAAATCCACTTTCTGCAATTTCATGTATCCATAACTCGGCTAATTGAAGAGATAGAATGTTCTAGTCTTCACCATTCGATTCAGGGGAACATTTTACATTTAGAAATGAATTTTCAGTTGAAATTTCCAAGCATTAAGGGAGATAGCAGAGAACAATTCAAATAGCGAAATATTTCCATTCCTACCCCTTGCTTCAAAATTTCCTACAAAAAAAAAATTTTGCGAAATGAAATTGGCTATAAATTAGTAACCGGGGGTTTTTTGGGACGGAAAATCGACTGGCACAGTCTGTTTTTTAATAAAATCATTCTTTCGCCTCCAAATAACGTATGAAATTCTCGAAAATCCACTTTCTAAAACCAAAAATACTCATAACTCGGCTAATTGGAAAGATGGAACGTTCTAGTCTTCGCCATTCGATTCAGGGAAACATTTTACATATAGAAATGAATTTTGAGCTTGAATCCCCGAGCATTAAGGGAGATACCAGAGAACAAATTAAATCGTGAAAATATTCAAAAATCCACTTTCTGAAATTTCATGTATCCATAACTCGGCTAATTGAAGAGATAGAATGTTCTAGTCTTCACCATTCGATTCAGGGGAACATTTTACATATAGAAATGAATTTTCAGTTGAAATTTCCAAGCATTAAGGGAGATAGCAGAGAACAATTCAAATAGCGAAATACTTCCATACCTACCCCTTGCTTCAAAATTTCCTACAAAAAAAAAATTTTGCGAAATGAAATTGGCTATAAATTAGTAACCGGGGGTTTTTTGGGACGAAAAATCGACTGGCACAGTCTGTTTTTTAATAAAATCATTCTTCCGCCTCCAAATAACGTATGAAATTCTCGAAAATCCACTTTCTAAAACCAAAAATCCTCATAGCTTGGCTAATTGAAAAGATGGAACGTTTTAGTTATCACCAATCGATTCAGGGGAACATTTTACATATAGAAATGAATTTTGAGCTTGAATTCCCGAGCATTAAGGGAGATACCAGAGAACAAATTAAATCGTGAAAATATTCAAAAATCCACTTTCTGAAATTCTATGTATCCATAACTCGGCTAATTGGAGAGATAGAATGTTCTAGTCTTCACCATTCGATTCAGGGGAACATTTTACATATAGAAATGAATTTTTAGTTGAAATTTCCAAGCATTAAGGGGGATAGCAGAGAACAATTCAAATAGCGAAATATTTCCATACCTACCCCTTGCTTCAAAATTTCCTACAAAAAAAAAAATTTGCGAAATGAAATTGGCTATAAATTAGTAACCGGGGGTTTTTTGGGACGAAAAATCGACTGGCACAGTCTGTTTTTTAATAAAATCATTCTTTCGACTTCAAATAACATATGAAATTCTCGAAAATCCACTTTCTAAAACCAAAAATACTCATAACTCGGCTAATTGGAAAGATGGAACGTTCTAGTCTTCGCCATTCGATTTAGGGGAACATTTTACAAATAGAAATGAATTTTGAGCTTAAATCCCCAAGCAATAAGGGAGATACCAGAGAGCAAATTGAATCGTGCAAATATTCAAAAATCCACTTTCTGAAATTTCATGTATCCATAACTCGGCTAATTGAAGAGATAGAATGTTCTAGTCTTCACCATTCCATTCAGGGGAACATTTTACATATAGAAATAAATTTTCAGTTGAAATTTCCAAGCATTAAGGGAGATAGCAGAGAACAATTCAAATAGCGAAATATTTCCATACCTACCCCTTGCTTCAAAATTTCCTACAAAAAAAAAATTTTGCGAAATGAAATTGGCTATAAATTAGTAACCGGGGGTTTTTTGGGACGAAAAATCGACTGGCACAGTCTGTTTTTTAATAAAATCATTCTTTCGACTTCAAATAACATATGAAATTCTCGAAAATCCACTTTCTAAAACCAAAAATACTCATAACTCGGCTAATTGGAAAGATGGAACGTTCTAGTCTTCGCCATTCGATTCAGGGGAACAGTTTACATATAGAAATGAATTTTGAGCTTAAATCCCCAAGCAATAAGGGAGATACCAGAGAGCAAATTAAATCGTGCAAATATTCAAAAATCCACTTTCTGAAATTTCATGTATCCATAACTCGGCTAATTGAAGAGATAGAATGTTCTAGTCTTCACCATTCGATTCAGGGGAACATTTTACATATAGAAATAAATTTTCAGTTGAAATTTCCAAGCATTAAGGGAGATAGCAGAGAACAATTCAAATAGCGAAATATTTCCATACCTACCCCTTGCTTCAAAATTTCCTACAAAAAAAAAATTTTGCGAAATGAAATTGGCTATAAATTAGTAACCGGGGGTTTTTTGGGACGAAAAATCGACTGGCACAGTCTGTTTTTTAATAAAATCATTCTTTCGACTTCAAATAACATATGAAATTCTCGAAAATCCACTTTCTAAAACCAAAAATACTCATAACTCGGCCAATTGGAAAGATGGAACGTTCTAGTCTTCGCCATTCGATTCAGGGGAACAGTTTACATATAGAAATGAATTTTGAGCTTAAATCCCCAAGCAATAAGGGAGATACCAGAGAGCAAATTAAATCGTGCAAATATTCAAAAATCCACTTTCTGAAATTTCATGTATCCATAACTCGGCTAATTGAAGAGATAGAATGTTCTAGTCTTTACCATTCGATTCAGGGGAACATTTTACATATAGAAATGAATTTTCAGTTGAAATTTCCAAGCATTAAGGGAGATAGCAGAGAACAATTCAAATAGCGAAATATTTCCATACCTACCCCTTGCTTCAAAATTTCCTACAAAAAAAAAATTTTGCGAAATGAAATTGGCTATAAATCAGTAACCGGGGGTTTTTTGGGACGAAAAATCGACTGGCACAGTCTGTTTTTTAATAAAATCATTCTTTCGCCTCCAAATAACATATGAAATTCTCGAAAATCCACTTTCTAAAACCAAAAATACTCATAACTCGGCTAATTGAAAAGATGGAACGTTGTAGTCTTCACCATTCGATTCAGGGGAACATTTTACATATAGAAATGAATTTTGAGCTTAAATCCCCAAGCAATAAGGGAGATACCAGAGAGCAAATTAAATCGTGAAAATATTCAAAAATCCACTTTCTGAAATTTCATGTATCCATAACTCGGCTAATTGAAGAGATAGAATGTTCTAGTCTTCACCATTCGATTCAGGGGAACATTTTACATATAGAAATGAATTTTCAGTTGAAGTTTCCAAGCATTAAGGGAGATAGCAGAGAACAATTCAAATAGCGAAATATTTCCATACCTACCCCTTGCTTCAAAATTTCCTACAAAAAAAAAATTTTGCGAAATGAAATTGGCTATAAATTAGTAACCGGGGGTTTTTTGGGACGAAAAATTGACTGGCACAGTCTGTTTTTTAATAAAATCATTCTTTCGCCTCCAAATAACATATGAAATTCTCGAAAATCCACTTTCTAAAACCAAAAATACTCATAACTCGGCTAATTGGAAAGATGGAACGTTCTAGTCTTCGCCATTCGATTCAGGGGAACATTTTACATATAGAAATGAATTTTGAGCTTAAATCCCCAAGCAATAAGGGAGATACCAGAGAGCTAATTAAATCGTGAAAATATTCAAAAATCCACTTTCTGAAATTTCATGTATCCATAACTCGGCTAATTGAAGAGATAGAATGTTCTAGTCTTCACCATTCGATTCAGGGGAACATTTTACATATAGAAATGAATTTTCAGTTGAAATTTCCAAGCATTAAGGGAGATAGCAGAGAACAATTCAAATAGCGAAATACTTCCATACCTACTCCTTGCTTCAAAATTTCCTACAAAAAAAAAATTTTGCGAAATGAAATTGGCTATAAATTAGTAACCGGGGGTTTTTTGGGACGAAAAATCGACTGGCACAGTCTGTTTTTTAATAAAATCATTCTTTCGCCTCCAAATAACGTATGAAATTCTCGAAAATCCACTTTCTAAAACCAAAAATCCTCATAGCTTGGCTAATTGAAAAGATGGAACGTTTTAGTTATCACCAATCGATTCAGGGGAACATTTTACATATAGAAATGAATTTTGAGCTTGAATTCCCGAGCATTAAGGGAGATACCAGAGAACAAATTAAATCGTGAAAATATTCAAAAATCCACTTTCTGAAATTCTATGTATCCATAACTCGGCTAATTGGAGAGATAGAATGTTCTAGTCTTCACCATTCGATTCAGGGGAACATTTTACATATAGAAATGAATTTTCAGTTGAAATTTCTAAGCATTAAGGGAGATAGCAGAGAACAATTTAAATAGCGAAATATTTCCATACCTACCCCTTGCTTCAAAATTTCCTACAAAAAAAAATTTTGCGAAATGAAATTAACTATAAATTAGTAACCGGGGGTTTTTTGGGACGAAAAATCGACTGGCACAGTCTGTTTTTTAATAAAATCATTCTTTCGCCTCCAAATAACATATGAAATTCTCGAAAATCCACTTTCTAAAACCAAAAATACTCATAACTCGGCTAATTGAAAAGATGGAACGTTGTAGTCTTCACCAATCGATTCAGGGGAACATTTTACATATAGAAATGAATTTTGAGCTCAAATCCCCAAGCATTAAGGGAGATACCAGAGAACAAATTAAATCGTGAAAATATTCAAAAATCCACTTTCTGAAATTTCATGTATCCATAACTCGGCTAATTGGAGAGATAGAATGTTCTAGTCTTCGCCATTCGATTCAGGGGAACATTTTACATATAGAAATGAATTTTCTGTTGAAATTTCCAAGCATTAAGGGAGATAGCAGAGAACAATTCAAATAGCGAAATATTTCCATACCTACCCCTTGCTTCAAAATTTCCTACAAAAAAAAAATTTTGCGAAATGAAATTGGCTATAAATCAGTAACCGGGGGTTTTTTGGGACGAAAAATCGACTGGCACAGTCTGTTTTTTAATAAAATCATTCTTTCGCCTCCAAATAACATATGAAATTCTCGAAAATCCACTTTCTAAAACCAAAAATACTCATAACTCGGCTAATTGAAAAGATGGAACGTTGTAGTCTTCACCAATCGATTCAGGGGAACATTTTACATATAGAAATGAATTTTGAGCTTAAATCCCCAAGCAATAAGGGAGATACCAGAGAGCAAATTAAATCGTGAAAATATTCAAAAATCCACTTTCTGAAATTTCATGTATCCATAACTCGGCTAATTGAAGAGATAGAATGTTCTAGTCTTCACCATTCGATTCAGGGGAACATTTTACATATAGAAATGAATTTTCAGTTGAAATTTCCAAGCATTAAGGGAGATAGCAGAGAACAATTCAAATAGCGAAATATTTCCATACCTACCCCTTGCTTCAAAATTTCCTACAAAAAAAAATTTTGCGAAATGAAATTGGCTATAAATCAGTAACCGGGGGTTTTTTGGGACGAAAAATCGACTGGCACAGTCTGTTTTTTAATAAAATCATTCTTTTGCCTCCAAATAACGTATGAAATTCTCGAAAATCCACTTTCTAAAACCAAAAATACTCATAACTCGGCTAATTGAAAAGATAGAACGTTGTAGTCTTCACCAATCGATTCAGGGGAACATTTTACATATAGAAATGAATTTTGAGCTTGAATCCCCGAGCATTAAGGGAGATACCAGAGAACAAATTAAATCGTGAAAATATTCAAAAATCCACTTTCTGAAATTCTATGTATCCATAACTCGGCTAATTGGAGAGATAGAATGTTCTAGTCTTCGCCATTCGATTCAGGGGAACATTTTACATATAGAAATGAACTTTTGAGTTCATATTTCCAAGCATTGAGGGAGATAGCAGAGATCAAATTAAATATTCAAAAATCTTTTTTCTGAAACTTTATGTATCCATAACTCGACTAATTGGAGAGATAGAACGTTCTAGTCTCCTCCTTTGGATTCAAGGGAATATTTCACAGACCGGGGGTTTTTTGATACGGGAAAATACTTTTGAGCCGTCTGTGTACCATACAATGGCATTCTTTCCAAGTCTGGTAATGGTATTTGGATCCCATTCCTTCTTGTTGCGTACACACTTATTTATCTTTCCATGTTTTTCTCATTAGGACTTTGCTTAAACCCCACGTCTCTTTCAAAACCTTCAGTTTATATAAAATTTGAATAAAAAGGTTACATGTTACACCCTATATATTGTGCAAACAATGTTTGCAATAATGTGAAAAGGACTCGGCAACTGAATATATGAAAACGAACTATATATACTTTAATCAAAGCAGCATTAGGGGATGTTTGTAATATTAGCATTATTTCTGAAACTGCAAAAAAGGCATATGTACAATTTGAACCGCTTAACCATCCACAGAAGCTGAAAAAAAAAACTTAATCTTTTGAACTGCATTGATGTTAGAACTTGAGTGGCTTGAACGTTTGAGATTGCGGAACAACACACAAAGTCTTTGAATGTTTGACCTACATATTCAGTCTGCAGCTTTATGGTCAGCTTTTTAGTGAATCGAGAAATGCTGCTTTATATAATTGGAGTGATATAACTCTGTTTGGGATTAGTTACTATTGAAATTAAATCACAGTGATATATAGGCTATCTCGTAGAGCGAGAAGACCAATTATAAAATAGTGGTTTGACGTTTTAAGTTTGTTAATACTTTTAATCCAATTCGGATTTGTTTTTGTGGAAGTTGAATTATTTATTACAAAGTTAACTTACAGAATAATTATTGTAATGTGTTTATTCTAAGAATTAATTTGAAATTTCCTTAGAGGTGATTTTAAGTCGATTTAGCTCAATTTACCTTAATCCGAAAATGCTTCCTTAGGGAGCTACAGCTTTTTGAAGAAGACGTCCTCATATCTTTCTTCAAATTATTCAAAAATACCGTTACTTAAAATATTCAAACTTGGTATAATCAATAAACAGTTACAAACCAGTCGTTCGCTGTAAATAAATTTTTTTTAGATCCATCACAAGCGTGTCTGTCGGGGGGACCAACAGGTTTTTTTATTAAAAAAAATGTATTTTCAAGTTTTTTATGTATCCGACACCGAATTTGGAAAATTCAAGATAATTTTCATAAAAAATGTTCTCTTTTTTCACATCGATAGCATGAACCGTTTTCGAGAAAAATAAATTTAAACTTTTTGTGTTTCTTACATAAAATCATGTTGGATTATAAAATTGTATCTGTAATATCAAGTTGACTTTGAAAAATCAACAAATTGTACAGACACTGTCAAAAGTCGCAAAATAAAATATTGGAAAAGAAATTAGGATCCTGATTTTTTTTTGTTCCGCAACCAGTTTGGAAAATCTATGCGGGCAGGGAAATCACCATCTACCATGGCATGAACTTTTTGATAATGGAAAGGAAACACGGAGTATCTAAAGAACAGTTTTTAGTATCGTCAACTCAACCATATTTTATATCCTCATACAGTTTTAATTATAATATTTTCACCATTACTACTATTTTCTTACATATTAAGTTAAAATAAATTTTATTTTATATATTTATTCATGTAATAAAACCGTAAGGATTGTTTGAATAACAAATAAATGAATAAACACTTGACAACATCATGTGTATCAAACCAAGTTTCGTCTAAATAAATGATAGTTCTATTTGAATCACGGTACCCTTTTGTTTTGCGCAAATATTCCTGTCTAAGTTCAGCGATACGCCGAGACTCCATTATTACCATTCGATTATCTAACTTCTTATATTTAAATCCACAATTCAATAATCCCGCGCATCATCTTGGACTGTTGTTTCAAATGGTCTCCAAAATGCCACTCTAATTAATTATATTATAAAACTTACCCTAACGTCTACGAACAAATGAATATTATATTAATATCAATTCACTGACGCGACCTTACCACTACACCATCAAAAAGGTTTTATATTAATGATACCTTCCTACACTAGATTACCTACACTTTCCTATAAATATACCTATAACAATTAACTAAGCTCACTCAACCAAGAAATAGATATTATATTAAATATGTCTTTAAAACAAAATTCACACCCTATACTGAATGATACTAATGGATTATAAGCCGAACCACAACACAACCCTCCCGAACACCCTCAAGACCGTAGAATTTTTTCTGCCAAAACGTCAAACGGAGTATACTTCGGTTATTTCGTTATATTGCGATGAATACTGCAGTTGATGATTGGTTGTTTCGAAGTCTTGACTGCACGTGCAATACGTTGCCAACTCTTCAAAATTTTCTTAAATATAGTAACGTATAAAAAGTGGTTTTAATTAATTTGTATTTTTTCAGTAATTTCAAGCGACTTATTTTAATGTTTACTAATAAATTTACATTATGTATTTTTGTAAAAATATTTCCAAACTAGCTTTCTTATAACATCACGAACTAACAGTTTACTGAAGTAAGAGGAACATTTGTGTAGCGGGCCTAACAATTTTAGAAAATATATCTGACAACATTGCTTTATTTTATGGTCATCACATTGACTTTAATTAGAGTATAACTGTAGTTTCCGTTTGGCAGGAGAGTTTCTGGAAACCCTGTATAGGCTTGATGATTTTGAAAATTACGACGTTATAACCAAATCATAAAATCAATTGATTCTTGCCCAGTAGGACATTGTTTTGCTGGTAAATTTTGCCGTGATAAGTCATGTGTTGTTATTATTTTTCAGAAATAAGCAATTCCAATGATTATTTAAAACTACCTTATATCAGTTGTAAAACGGAATATACCGTGTGTGCAATGACTTTTGCAATAGGTATATTATTACGCACATTGATAGAGCATAAGAAAAGTTAGTTAGTTATGGCGTCGGTATTTTGGGTGTAATAAACATCGACTATCTCGAAAAGGGAAATACCATCAACAGTGAATATTATATAACATTATTGGAGTGTTTGAAGGCCGAAATTGCAAAGAAACGTCCGCATAAGGCGAAGAAAAAAATGTTGTTTCATCAAGACAATGCACCGAGTCACAAGTTAATCAAAATAGTGGCAAAACTTTAGGTTGATGAATAAAACAAAAAAAAAACGTGTTTTCTATGTTAGACCTGAGACTTTTCATCCCATGTATGTATAATAATGAAATTCAAATTACTCTGGAAGATATTTATGTAGGATTAAAACCTCCCGAACTCGAATCTATCCTACGCGATAATCAAACAGTAATTTGTCTCTTACCGCAGACTCTGAATTTGGCAAGCCACAAATGCCAACTCCCAATTTCTTAGTCAACCGCATTTTATGAGTTCATACTCGTTCCAGAAATACGACAAAAGCCAAAGGGTAAATGAATACAATTCCGAGTGCGAAAATTAGATATTTTTACATACCCCTGCTAAATGCGAATTCTTTTGAAGTGCCTCGGGGGTTTTTTGTGTGTTGCAACTTCAGATTTCTGAGTAGACGTCGGTTAAAGTGTTAGAGCTTGAGACTAGCGAACGGAAGCTTGGTATATATTTCAGTCTGACCTACATATTTAGTTATATTCCAAATGTATGGTCAGATTTTTTTTTAGTTGAAAGATTTATCTTTGTTTGTATCAAATATTTTGCATTCGAAGTCTTACAATGGAAAATCGGATTTATATGAATGTGTTCACGAAATATATCCAATAGTTAGTAGTTACATGAGATCTAAATCAAATATAGTAAGTTATTTTTGTTCTTCAATACAAATATATCGCTAGCCTGATCTGATCTGATCCCACATTTTCTCCTCTTTTTTAATGACATGCTGGACTGGTTTTCGCCAGTTCTATAGTGTCACCTCCTTAATGGCATGATGAAACAGTAGCTTAACGTCTTCCATTTTGAATGTCGTGTTGTGTCTTGCCACAAATCCTTTCACTTGCGTCCATATAAGTTCTATAGGATTTAGTTCGCAATGATATGGCGGTGTGCGCAGCACAGTTACACTATGTTTTTCTGCTATATCTTCCACGGCGTATTTCATAAAAAATTTGCTTTAGCTTATAGTTCTTTTTTATCAAATTATCTTCAAATTCAATACTTTTGGTGGTTAACCAGTCAAGAATTTCTTGTTTTCTCCAAGATGAAGTTGGAGTCTTCTCTATGCGTCGAGAATGATAACTTGCGTTATCCATAACTACTACTGAATCAGCCGGAAGATGTTTTATCATTTCACCAAAATAGTTTCCAAAAACATGTCCATGTCCTCGTGGTAATCTCCCGTAAGACACGACTGAAAGGTTAGCAAACTTTCTTTTAAAAATCCCTCTACGCTTCCAATATGGACGATTATATGTGAGTATCGAATATATAGATAGTGTGAAACAGCCTATATATTAAAAATACTAACAAATATAATGGCCCACCCAGTAGTTCATTCAAAACACAGTCTGAATTGCATTCCAAATAAAACTGATTCGGATGCGATTTATATTTATGCACGTAATCTAAATTTGAAATAAAAAATATCTCGTATATCTCAAAATAGCGTAGGTAGTTTCATCAGCGTACCGCAAAAATTTAAATATTTACTTATTCACATCGTTTTACGAAGTCGTGTTTCATTTTCTTGAATTTTAGTTATCCACCTGCAGTTTGTTGTGGTTTTAATTTTAGCTCGAATTTAATTCAACATTGTTAAATCGTTACGATATAAAAATATGCATAGAAGGTTGATAGAACTACAAACAATACTGAATAAGTGGAATAATAACCAAACTTTAGTTTGTGACACGCACGCGGTTGGTATTATGGTGTATAGTAGGTTGTAACCACTAAGAGTAGGCGCCAATTTGTAACCACTAAGAGTAGGGCGACAATTTGTAACCACTAGTTATCTCCTTAAGAGACAGGTCCCGGCTAGAGACTCCCTCAAGGGTGGATCGACTCCATGTTAATGTCACACTAGGTATGCCAGAGGGTTGACAGACTATAAAAGCTTAGGGCGCCACTACCTTTGTGGATATCGATAAAAAAATAAATTGAAATTAAAGAAAAGAAACTAAGGTGAAAAGGTAGAAACACCTTGTAGAATTTAATTTAAGTTACTATTAAAAAATAAAGAAATTACAAACTTACATGAACCCGGGCACAATCCCTACAGCTCTTACAGCCGGGTAGATAAGAAATTAAAAAGAAATTTTAAAATATTAAATTTATTCTGCCACAGGAAGTAACATACAGGGAAAGTGAAAGAAACCTGCACTTCTGGAAGGTACTTATCTTAATGGAAGTTGATGTAAAGTTGTCGGTGTGGAAGAAGAGATGTCTTGAAGGTGAAATTAGAGATGTCTTGAAGGTGATATTAGAGATGTCTTGAAGGTAACATTAAAGATGTCTTGAAGGTGACATTAGAGATGTCTTGAAGGTGACATTAGAGATGTAGCTTGACCGTTGTAGCTGTAACGGTATCCTTACGGCGGTAACCTGGCAGGGGTATCCTGGCAGCTGTGCTTACCACAGCAATTTAAGGTAAAAACTTAGATAGATTTCAGAGACGGTAGGCGATACATCCCCTCAGCTCGAGGGTCGAAAACGGAAAGGGCTGAAATTAACCCATGGAATCGAACGTTGGCATCATATGTCAATCGTCGTAACGGTCAGAGGTAGTGGGGGTTAGATCACAGAACTGTATATTGAGAGTGGTTGCTATGATGGCGAGCGGTAAAATTGAAATTATTTCGTCAAATCGAAACAGGTCGATAGACATGTTACACCCCCTCTCCTCCGGGAAAAAATGATTCGAAGAATTATTTTTTATTATAAAGTGTCAATAAGATAAAGGAGGGGTGAGATATCAATGCAAAATCTATGTATAATAGGTAAGGAAGGTAATTGTCAAAGGTAACGGCAAGGTAGTTTTGTCATCTTGTGATTATCGTGTCGTTATGTCATCGGATAAGGCAAAGCATACACTGAGAACGAAAGGTAACGATAGGGTGCGATAATTTCTCAGTGTATATAACGATAAGGTAAGGTACGGTAGGTTTTGATAAAACGCTGGGATCTCAGATACGCAGAGCGAAAAATTCCAGCAAATACCAAACAAATGTCTCCGTGGAGACACAAAGATAAACACGGGGAGTGATGTCAGCCTAAAATTGATTCAGAATACAATTCCGCGGAATTCTAATTATTTCATAAATCAGCCTAATTTTCACCGAGCAAAGAGTAAAGATTTGTCATAAAGACGTCACCCAAGGTGAAATACTACTTAACCTAGTAAAAAATTTTTGGCATGGCGACAACACTAGTGTTCCACATGGAACGGTTCTAAAATATCCGATAACGGTAGATATTTCACAAATATCACAATACGGCAACGCAAAAGGTATGTTAAGGAAGAGAAACAAATACATAGATATTGACTTGAATGGGTAACGGTAAAAGGGTAATGGCGATATACGTGAACTCTGAAAGATCAACAAAGGTTGAAATAAGTGCGTTTGTGGCAGGAATAGTATGTGGCGACATAATGAAAACATAAAATTGATAGACTTTTATCACATAATTAAACTAAAAAAGGTACTAAATTAGAAGACAGAAAGCATAAATGGAGGTCAGAAATAACAGCGCCCAAACAACAATCGGTGAGGTTGCCAGTTAGCGTCCACAGTAGCCATTGGTCATCGATCCGAAAGTCAATCCAGCTCTATATCTTTCGTACTCTTATATGCTTTCTTCTTAAATTGAACAAGGTAATAAAAATAAAATTATACCCATGACCCTGTCAGGAAATACGGTACATCGGTTAAGAACTGTATAAAAATGTGGCCAACCTGGTTAAACAATAAAAAAAAACGACTAAAAACTAAGGAAGTATTGCCATTGAAGACAAGGGAAAGGGAAGATATTGTTATGAAGAAATAGAGAGACTAAGCAGTCATTTTCTTAAACCTATTGTATTTATATACCGAGCGCAATCCGCCACTCAGCAAAGGCAAACCCGGTTCAATTGGGGCCTAACGTCTTACGGTACGTCAATCGAGACTCTACGTTAAGTTAAAAAAGCAAAAGTATCATTTGTTTGTTGAGAAACGATACGAAAAACTCGGGGCAACAAAAAGATATATAACAAAAAGGGGGACCAAAAATTTGAATGACGTAAAATCCATTTCCGCAATGGAGAGCTCTCACGGTGTCTAGCCGGTATTTTATTTTTGTAACAGAATGAATTAAATGTGGGGTAAGAAAAGGAGCCGTTTTGTTCGGAGAACGGTATAAACTCCTACGTAGCTTGGTCTACTTCCTTTTCTACGCGGGGGGTAAAATAATTGTGAACCAAGTTGAGTATGGAATCGGGACGGTAAGTAACACGGTTGTCTAGAAGAAAGAAACGGAAAGAAGGAAAAAACGAAGAAAACGAAAATCATAATAATGGTAAACTAAAACACAATTGTACCGTTTTTCAGGAGAACGATAACGAAACTCCAAGTATGACACGGATGCCTAAAGTAAGAAAGAAAACGAAAACAATAATAAACGAAAACTCAATCGTACCGTTTTTTTAGGAGAACGATATAGAAACTCCATATGAGGCCTACATCTTGAAAATGTTTAAAAGGATAGAGAAATAATAAGAAACGGTATCTAAATCAACAGTACTAATCAAATAGCACTAGCGAAAGCAAAGAATATAAAGTCCAAATGAACATAAAAGCCTGGCAACGAGATATAGATAAAGAAACTGAATGTAAACGGATGACTATAGATATAAAAACAACATATACACACTACCGATAAATGTCATTTAAAATAAACAATACTGTACGATACTTTCAACAAATTATTCGATATTTTCAACAAATTATATTTAGTAATGTAAATGTTGCATAATAACTAAATATATAACTGATCAAGATCAAAAATGTATCATAAATTATCATAAAAATTATTGTAACACATCACAATTCTCATGCTATTAAAAAAACTGGAATGAAAAATGTTCATTTCTAAAGACAAATAGTTAACTTGGCAACACTGCACTTGATTAACAATATTAAAGAATAGGTAAGAAAAAGTAAGTTTAAAGATAAATTGTTACTCTGGCAACACTGCACTTGAATAACAATATTAAAAATGTTTCAGTTTGTGTAACTCGACACAATTCAACTGAACAAGATACAGAAAGTAAGATATTTCAGTTTGTGTAACTTGACACAATTCAACTGAACAAGATAAAGTAAGTAAGATATTTCAGTTTGTGTAACTCGACACAATTCAACTGAACGAGATAAAAAAAAAGTAAGATAATATTTCAGTTTGTGTAACTCGACACAATTCAACTGAACGAGATAAAGAAAGTAAGATATTTCAGTTTGTGTAACTCGACACAATTCAACTGAACGAGATAAAGAAAGTAAGATATTTCAGTTTGTGTAACTCGACACAATTCAACTGAACGATATAAAGAAAGCTAAATTAAATATGACACTAAAAAATGAACATCTCAAAATTTAGTTTATGTGACAACACTGCCAAGAAATCAGATGTTATACACCATCACAAAATAATCAATAAAAGGAAATTCCCTTATCTTTTTAACAACAAAAGATTGTGGTATATGTTACATGTAGATACTCAAAAAAATATTAAAACGAAATTTAAAATAAATATCAGATAAGGCAGATAATGTAGGTAAAATGTAAATACAGGGACGTTACGTTTAATCAAAAATGTGAAAAGGTAAAAAAATTTATCATTAAAACTTACCAAAAAGTTAAAGGTAAAAAAGTTTAAGAAAGCAAAAAAACTCAAAGGTAAAGATAAAAAATTCAAAAGAGCAAAAAATTTATAGCCCGTTTCAACCCAACTGTCATACAGTGCAACAAAAACAAGGGGCGCCAATTTGTAACCACTAAGAGTAGGCGCCAATTTGTAACCACTAAGAGTAGGGCGACAATTTGTAACCACTAGTTATCTCCTTAAGAGACAGGTCCCGGCTAGAGACTCCCTCAAGGGTGGATCGACTCCATGTTAATGTCACACTAGGTATGCCAGAGGGTTGACAGACTATAAAAGCTTAGGGCGCCACTACCTTTGTGGATATCGATAAAAAAATAAATTGAAATTAAAGAAAAGAAACTAAGGTGAAAAGGTAGAAACACCTTGTAGAATTTAATTTAAGTTACTATTAAAAAATAAAGAAATTACAAACTTACATGAACCCGGGCACAATCCCTACAGCTCTTACAGCCGGGTAGATAAGAAATTAAAAAGAAATTTTAAAATATTAAATTTATTCTGCCACAGGAAGTAACATACAGGGAAAGTGAAAGAAACCTGCACTTCTGGAAGGTACTTATCTTAATGGAAGTTGATGTAAAGTTGTCGGTGTGGAAGAAGAGATGTCTTGAAGGTGAAATTAGAGATGTCTTGAAGGTGATATTAGAGATGTCTTGAAGGTAACATTAAAGATGTCTTGAAGGTGACATTAGAGATGTCTTGAAGGTGACATTAGAGATGTAGCTTGACCGTTGTAGCTGTAACGGTATCCTTACGGCGGTAACCTGGCAGGGGTATCCTGGCAGCTGTGCTTACCACAGCAATTTAAGGTAAAAACTTAGATAGATTTCAGAGACGGTAGGCGATACATCCCCTCAGCTCGAGGGTCGAAAACGGAAAGGGCTGAAATTAACCCATGGAATCGAACGTTGGCATCATATGTCAATCGTCGTAACGGTCAGAGGTAGTGGGGGTTAGATCACAGAACTGTATATTGAGAGTGGTTGCTATGATGGCGAGCGGTAAAATTGAAATTATTTCGTCAAATCGAAACAGGTCGATAGACATGTTACAAGGTTATGTTATCAGTGATTGCCATTGGCGGATTTAGGCTTCCTGTCGCCCTAGGCCCGGTTTGATGCGCCGCCGTTTTAGTGGAAGCTTCTTACTATAGTCAAATGGGCTCTGTAGCAGAATAGCGCTGGTCAAAAACAGCGCAGGACAAAAACAGCGCTCCATAAAATAGCGCCGGTTGAAATATCCTTACAAAATCAACTATTACAGTAGGATGTGATTGAAAAATCAAGTTTCACCGCTAAGCATCAACTTTCCTTTACAACAAACAATATCAGAATATAAGGAACGGGAAACAAGTAAGGACAACAATCAATATTTTTCATCATACTTCAACACATATCGCTTCCCGACCAACTGACACAGATTAAAGTGTAAACAACTACTTGTCAGTGTCATATCTATTTAAAGTCTAAAAAAAAGAAAATTTACGTTGCTTGTCATTTCGGTAATTATATCCTTCGTGGAATAATGTATCACCTCCTTTCTGAGACTTGCAAATTGCATTTTTTTAGACTTTAAATAAATATGACACTGACAAGTAGTTGTTTACACTTTGATCTGTGTCAGTTGGTCGGGAAGCGATATGTGTTGAAGTATGATGAGAAATATTGATTGTTGTTCCTACTTGTTTTCCGTTCCTTATATTCTGATATTGTTATAGACAGTTACCAACACTTTGATCACTGTCACCTGGTCGGGAAGCGATGTTGAATTGACGAATTGAATTAGGAAAACTATTGTTATGACTGTAATTTATGAAAAATATGTTATTCCTAATTATGCTAATTCGGTACTTTAGTTTATTTTTATGTATAAGATAGTAGTGAAATAAAGAAGTATAATTATCTATTTTATGGAGCGCTGTTTTTGTCCTGCGCTGTTTTTATCCAACGCTATTTTGTCCTGCGCTGTTTTTATCCAGCGCTATTTTGTCCTGCGCTGTTTTTGTCCAGCGCTATTTTGACCAGCGCTATTTTGTCCAGCGCTATTTATGTCCAGCGCGATTTCGACCAGCGCTATTTTGTCCAGCGCTATTTTGTCCAGCGCTATTTATGTCCAGCGCTATTTTGTCCAGCGCTTTTTTTGACCAGCGCGATTTTGACCAGCGCGATTTTGACCAGCGCTATTCTGCTACAGAGCCAGTCAAATGCAGTCTTATCATGCGGGTCATACGATTCAACAAATACATACTCATAGTTTTTGTTTTCTTCAGTGTTCAGGAAAGAGTAGCGAAAGCACTGGGAATTAGTTTAAGGACTGTGCAGAAAATTCTGCATGAATAAAAGCATAATATAATACCGAGGAATACTAATAAATGCAAACGAAGAAAGAAAAAGACTGATGATTTGCGAAAAAATATTAAAATGGAAGTTCGAAATGTTATTTATAATTTATATAGAACAAAAACCAATATAACTCTTCCAGTATTAAAAGAAGCTTCAAAAATTCGAGGTGTTTTGGAAATCGGACTTAAATTATTATCAAAATTATTAAGAAAGTTGGGGTTCCGCTATAAAAAAGACTGTAACCGAAGATTTTTATGTGAGCAGCCACAAATAGTGAGTCAGCGTGTTCAGTTCTTAAAAAGATATACGGAACATGACAAATCAAAATTTAGAAAAGTTGTATTTTTAGACGAAACGTAGATATTTTCAAATGGAAGTGGCTCAAAATCTTGGCAAGATGAGTCTGTAAAAAGCGTTCAAAGAAAAAAAAGATGTGGCACGGGAAAGCGTTTTAGTATTTTGCTTGCCGGTTCTGTAACAGGATTTGTTCCAGGAGCCAGCTTAATTTTTTCTTCAACATCAAAAAGTTCTGACTATGATGACAATATGAATTGCGAAACGTTTGAAAAATGGATAAAAGATCAGTTAATACCAAATTTGGATGCTCCATCTTTAATTGTGTTGGACAATGCTTCATATCATTCAAATATTTTGAATAAACAACCTACTTCATCTTGGCGGAAAAGTGATATTTATGAATGGCTTGAAAAATGTAACCAAAATCCTTCATCAAATATCCTTAAATCGGAACTCATATCAATGGCAAAAACACTCGAAAAACCCAAAATATACGCCATAGATGAAATATTTCGTGAACATGGGCATGAGGTTCTACGATTTCCACCATATCATTGCTAGTTTAACGCAATAGAACTAATATGGGCTGGGGCAAAATCTTATGTAGGTGATGGTCTTAAATCCGATCAAGTAGAAAAAGTTTGGCAAGATTCGTTGGATGATATTACGCAGGAGTACTGGAGGAAATCGGTGGAGCATACAGAAAAATTAATAAGGGATTGGTGGGATCGAGGACAAGTACTGGATGTTGAAGTAGCGCCGGTGATCATTGCTCCATTCGAGGATGACTTAGACGACGAGAACTTCTCGGACTTTATAAGTGACGCTGAAAGTTTTTACTCTACAATTACAAACTGGTGGTGCTGAACCAATCAATCAACATACAGAAGATATCAAAATGACAGTAAACGATCTCTCGAAGAAATGTAGCGTAACTGTGGCAGACGATTCTACATTGAAATAAATAGACACATAATTATCGTTAAGAAGATTACCAAGTCAACAAACTTACAATTTAACTAATTAAACTCGAGTGAATATAAATTTTGTAGTTTTACGATATTTGATGACTAATGATGTGAATATTTATGGTAATTTCAATGGAAACTAGCCAGACAATTTATAAGTTCTATTAAATGTTTCTTTTCCAATTTGTCGTGGTACTGTAAATAATATGTACGTATAAACATGCATACGATTGAAGTTAACTGTCATAAAATATATTATTGAACGAATTGGTGATACCCACTGTATATCCAGACATTCATATTCACACGTATGAAACTTTTATTCAAAGTAAATATCTCAGAAGTGTCAGTTTTTTTCCCGAGTCAGTCTGACAAGTCTCCGATAACAATGCAGTCTAATGGTTTATTGTATTTTTGCTCGTACTAGTCTAGAGGTCACTTTCTGGCTTGAGATTGCCTTAAGTGCTGCCTGAATATTTGACATGATATGGATCTGCTTTGCCGTCGGCAGCTCTCCTGTTATTTTCTCTCACACATTGCAAGATTGCATATACCTCTGCCTGAAATACAGAGATGTAGTTTCCCAGTGCGTAGCTACAGCTGTCACCTGGTATTTTGGAGTATACTCCCGTCCCAGTGCCATTTACAGTTTTAGACCCATCGGTGTACCATGTCTATCCCTGTCCAATGGTACTGAGTTCTTCGTCAGACACTTCGAATGGGTTATCAAAGGAATATCGCACGGTTGTGTAGTCTGTTCTCATGCTACTTTTACGATATTCATGTGCTCTGATAATCTAGCGTTTAGGATGATCATCGTGTTTTCCAGTCTATGGATACTTAGTCCTGCCTCTTCCTGTATCACAAGGTGTAAGGGAGGTAGGTTTAATAGTACTTCCATTGCTTCTGTAGGGGTAGTTCATATGGTCCCCGTAAGTCACAGACATGCAGAAGTGTCAGTTAGTCTAATGGATTAAAACTCAATCAGTAGAGGCCAGATAACCTTAAAATCATACTTGGTCTTGTCACTTCACTTTCTTCAAACATTTCTCAACTTATTTCGGGCGACATTAATTTCGATTATTTTTCCAAACCACAGTTTATGATTTATAGTTAGAATTTAAGCGGATGACACAAACTTATTGAGCGTTTAAACATATCAGAACTAAGTAAATGAGGTGAAAAATATGTACGCTGTCGGTTATAATTCTCCAACAGCGGTATGTGAATTTATTTCGATGCCAACATGTCTACTGAAGTGACGGTGAAATATTAAAACAAAGTTACATACAATATTGAAATTTGATTGCTTATAAGAGTGCTTGCATACGGAAAAATTGACAAAACCTGTCCTCAAAACCGTCTATCTAAGCAGTTTGTTTATTCATCGCAGCGTCGTGCATTGCAAATACGATACCATGCAAAATAAGTAACAATAGTTTCTATAAATGACAGTAGTCAAATTGTTGTTAGAAATGATTGCAATACAATAGTGGTTGGTGATGCATCTAATGTAAAACGAAGACGTGAATTGAATTTAAGAAAACCAGAGTGTTTGCAGTTACCAAAGGTGATTTAAAATATTCAAATATAAATAAAGTAGGAAAGAATATTTATTATAATAGGATTCATAGTATAGCGAAAACCGTCATTTTGTGAAATTCCGAGGCAGCACATGAATTTCGTGTAAAACTGCGCACCAATTCACTATCTGTCACAGCATTTTATGAAACGCCGGCGCTGGGCATGTTGTGTACCGAACCTTCAAACAGAATCTGCCGTGTTCGTATTGTAGACGTTTGGAGTTCATGAAATCCGTTACAGACACGTCAGTTAGTGTATCGCCTTTTCTTTAGGTAGAAGTGGAAACCTCTATAGATATTTAGAAGTAAGCTATTTTTCTGCCACTTAACAAAAATGGCATCCGATTAACCATTTTGTACATTTATTGTACGCCATCCAAGTCCTCAACATGTGTTCCACATCTTGATTAGAGCGCTTGATGCTTCCATGTTTTTGTGGATGTCGAGGTCTCTCATTGACTAACTCCGGCCATACGATTTTCAATTCCTCCACAACTCTATTTGAGAAATCGCGCCCATTATCACTTTGAAGGGTAAAAGGTGCACCAAGTTGCAGAAATGTCTTTAGAATTTCTGCAGCGACTTGATTGGAGCGCAATGGTCTAAGGCAAAGGTAATTTAAAAGCCATTTATATTCTCCATCTGGGACGAAAACGGGTTTCTCACTCATAAAATTTTCCATTTTTGTTCCCTAACCTCACTTACCTAACATACTGTCAAATGAAATAAAATACTATGAACTGAAAGTGTATGCAAGCCAGATATTTTTGGTAACTAGACATAAGTGAAATAATTTTCGTTAACGTTACGGGGTTTTTTTATCATTCGTTACGAAAAATAAATTTTCGTCACTGCATACATAGAAAAATATAATTTTTACTATTGGCCATATAATATTTAACAAACTACAGCTAATTATTCTGTCCAATGTGAGCAACTGAACCAAAATTCATTAATACTCAAACACGGGTTGGTAAATCAATCATCTTTTCGCCACAAATGAACGTCTGAAAATATATTCTAAACCAGGGGCGCCGGAAGACCTGTTGTGTGTGTTTAGAGCTCAACACGCGTGGAAATTCCCCGTGTGGAATTCAACACGGAAAATTTTCACGCGATATTCGAAAAAAGCGTCCACTGGCGCTGCAGTGACAGCAACGATCATGAGTGCTGCGAAATGAGAGAAAATATTCTCTATCTCACTTGCACGCGCTCGACAAGGTGGCTTGTCACACGCCCCGCACATGTGCACTGCGCAACGCTCACTTCCAACTTCAGTGTTTTTATACTGTCAGCTGCAGTATGGGTCAGAAACGACTGAATCATGTAGCAATTTTGAACATTTATCATGAATCTGCAGATAAAATTGATATGGACAAACTCATGAATGAATTTATTGTGAGAAATACACAACGCACTAATGTGTTTGCTCTATCAAAAGATGTAATTTGGGGACTTTACTGCAATAAAAAACGTCTATTTGTTACAAATGCAGCGGAAAAATTTTGTCTCTATGTACCCTTTATATTTGTCAAAAACATGGCAATGTTTAATACATTTCGATCTTCGAAATAAGATTAAGATTCGATAAGACAGCAATGGGTGGGGGTGGGGGGTTGGCTATAACAACTCAACACCCGGTTTTAAAAAGTTTCGGCGCCCCTGTTCCAAGCAGACGAACTCTTTTATTACCTTTCAACAGTCAGCCGTTTTGGAGGTTAGAATATTCGTTTGATTCAGGGTTCTGTTCATTTTTGAAATAATGAGAAAATGCCGACAAATGATTGATAACAGGATGCCTAATTGAAGAGTTCAAACAAAGAGGCTGTTTCTATGCAAAATTATACAGGGTGATTCATTAAGAATGGGAAATCTCTGAACTGGAGACACTACACACCAAAATATGGCGATTGAGCTTAATATGTCTCATACAAATGTTGCAGGTTTAGGAGATACAGGGTATTTAAAATTGGAATTTTAATTTGAAATTTCTTAATAATTTTGTGATTTTAAGCAGCATCGTCTTGAAAATTGGCAACTTTATGTTTTTTGGCATGAAAAAACGAATTTTATGCTGAATTTAGCACTATTCATACAGGGCATTAGTTACACCCTGTTACGTGGGTAAATTACAACATATATTTTTTGTCTAATGAGTTATGGTTAAAATTACTATAAAATCTAAAAGGCAGTTCTGATGCGCGTAGATCACGCGTACTACAATGTCGGCAGCTACCAGTCCTATGCGAAACGTTGCACTGTAAAGATCCGTTTGAACTGATAGTGGTACAATCCGCGTAGGAATTTTCCTATGGAATTTAAGTCGCTTGTAAAACACAAAATTCAGTGCATAATATTTTTAAATTTATGACATTGGAGGCACAACCAAATTCTCAGGATTTTATTTAGGAAATATTTAACTAAGTAAACTTTTTCCACCGAGGGTACATGCGTTTATTCCGCGGGACTGACATCTCTCCCTCTCGCTTCTTTGTTTTTGTCAGAGTTGAAATGAATTTGGTCGAGGTGTACATTTTTATTACACTAGCTCACGTGTCAATAGTTGACTGCGGACATTAATTCAAGCTAATATACTGATGACTGATAGGATCTCCGTCGTAACCGTCAAATGCTTTATATTATTCCAGGAAAATATCTACGCCACCAACACGTGCTTGGAAATGAACATCGGAAAGGTGTATAAAGGTCAAATGATCTTTATACCTTTCCATAGTCAAGCAACACTGAAATGCAGATCAAATCCAACTGGTCTGACTAACAAAATATTGAACCTCAGTAGATGCCAAATAGGAATAAGATGAATTAATCGTTAGTCCTGATAATCCTGGTTGGGATATGGGAATCGTTTCCAGCAACTGTACATCCTGGAATAACCTGTTGCTTCTAAAATACTGTCATAACTTCAATATTCCTTTTATTAGGAAAGCTTATTCAAATCTTATTGCATAAGCCTCAAATTAAATTAGAGTTTGGATAATTCATCCGCATAAACACGAGATCAACATGCTAAAAGTGCAGCCAGACATGCCCGAATCTAAAAATGTAAAACGAAATGGAAAAATTATACATAATACATCTCTATTTTCACAACGCCCGTTCCCACTATTTAGTTGAAAATGGTTTTTGGGTTGTCAACAAGGCACTATTGTAAGTTCAGGAGACCACACATTAAAACGAACTGATAAAAACCCATTTAATTGGTCAATTCTCTACGTTTAATTGGTCCAGAGAACCAGTTGAATTTTTAAATATATACTGAAAATCGGAGGATATATTCTTTATAATCGAAAAGTAATTTCCGAGTATCGACGCTCAAGAGAAACTTGACGTTTTAAACCTGTAGCGAGTATTACCAACTATCGAAAATTTTTCCCCCTAAAGCTCCAACCAAAAACCCCTAAAAACTCCTAAAATTACTGAGAAATATTTTTATTAATAAAACAAATAATTAAATGTAATTACATAATAAATTGTAAAAAATTAATAAATAATCAAATATCATCAACTAAAGCCCAAAAGATCCTTATACTCTCTGATAGTCAGGCAGCACTAAAATCCTTAGCATGTCCCCAGATCCGATCTAGGCAGGTCTGTTGCCGGATAAAGGTGTTTGGTTTTGCCTAATAGTGCATGAGCTCGAAAAGGAGTCAACGATGACCAGACAAAAATATCATTTGTACAAATTAGTCTGAGCTTCTGGCAACAGCGGTTGAAATGGGGGGGCAGTGGACATTCGACCGGCCTCTGGAACTAAATACACGCCCTCGCTGGCAACGCACAGTTGCTCTTTCTTTCTCTTTCAAGCTGTTTTTCTCATATTTTCCTTGTCGTGCTTGTGTAAACCGTACGGTTCGAAAAGCCCTTTCGCAATCTGTATAGGGAGGAACCTATCTGTCGGTAGAGCATGGAAGAGTAGGAAAGCTTCTCGCATTATCTGCAATTGTGAAGCATTATCTTATTGGAGATATAGAGATATATAACCCCTAAGCTGGCAAACCCTGCTTGCAGCTAACAACCCTAGAAGATTCAGAAGAACTATGTTAGATGAGGGGTAAATGTTTGTTACATAGTGGAAACCTCCCCTTTTATCAGTGTTTAGAAACTGGAATTTCCGGAAAATCAACATGAAGAGTTTTAAAAGAAATACCAAAAGTATAAGATTTTTCAGATACTGATTGTGAAACTGGATCCTGTAAATAGTTTCTTCAATAAATCAGAAGGAAATAGTTAAGGTTTAATTTTGTACTAGTTAATAATAATAATAAAAACGATTATTCAGATTCAGTTCACAAAACATAATTAAAAATGAATACATAAACTGAATGAACAGTAAAAACCTCGGAAGCATCAGACGTTGCTTGTATGTGGCAATAAAAATATGATATAAAGTTCACATGAGTATTGAAATAAATTGTTGTTATAAAAGGATTTATAGAAGTAGATAAAAATTTTACCTGAAAGCCCATTTTAAATTACTGTGAATTGTAGAAAGATAATATAAAATCACAAAAAAGTAAAGCAGTAAATGACATAAAAGCATTCAAACAAAGTTCAAATAATATATACATAAAAGCGAGTAGTTAAAATGCTCGATATTTGAAATCACTTAAATATAAAATTGTTTTTATACTAGGTTGAGGATAAATAATAATCAGCAGGATGTATAATAGCGAGTACCTACTTCACTTTTTAAATTAAATTACAATTTTAAAAACTGAATGCTGATAATAGATAGGTGAATAAGAGATATAAAATCGATTTAGAAATTATTGAAAATTAATGTTATAAATCTTATTACAGTTTCCTGTAATATTGTCGTATTTAATAGAGTGAATGTATCAACAGATGTCGAAAGGAATAATTATAAATATTCAACACTCTATGAATTTTTTGAAAAATGATATTTTTCAACAACAGTGGCCGTTCAACTAAGGAGCAACAACTACTTCCCGTGTATATGCACCGCCGGATATTGAATTACACCCCAAAGTCAAACGGGGTTGGTATATCTACAAGATATTTTGAAAAATATTATTTTTCAAAGAATTCATAGAGTGTTGAATATTTATAATTATTCCTTTCGACATCTGTTGAATTAATGTTATACCTAATTAAAAAAAACGATTGTATACGAGGATGTATTGATATCTAGTTAGCCTAGACCAGTTCCATGCATAAACAAAATATTGCGTTACCATAGCAACGAACAATAACTCATTAGAAGTGTCAGTGTGAAGTTTGACGTCAAAAAAGTAAACTAGAGTTACGCAATAAATTAAAAGAAAAAATATGTCCACCGAAATTGTGAAAATCGAAAAATTGGAGTATCAAACCATCATCAAGTTCCTGTATTTAAAAGGGTTAAGAGATAAGCAGATTTACGAAGATATGCTTAATACCCTTGGTGATCAATGTCCTTCGTATGCGACCGTGAAAAATTGAACTGCAAGGTTCAAAAGAGGTAAATTTTCCATTGAAAATGATGACCGATCGGAAAGGCCAGTTTAGGTGTCAGTCCCCGAAAATATCGATGCAGTTCATGACATGATTTTATCGACCGTCGAATTGGACTAAAAGGATATCTGAAGCACTGAATATTTCATACGAACGCGTTCATTATATAGTTCACGTCAATTTGGACAAGAGAAACATTGCTGCAAAATAGATCCCAAAATGTTTGAATGTTGACCAAAAGCGTGCAAGGGTAGAAGCATTGCGTTCGATCTGTGCTCGATTTGAAAACGATGTAGACTTCTTAAACCGAATTGTTACTATGGATGAGACTTGGGTACATTTCTACGATCCAGAAACAAAGCAACGATCGATGGAATGGCGACACTCTGGTTCTCCAAGACCTAAGAAGTTTCGTGTCCAAAAATCTGCTGGAAAAGTTCTTGCTTCAGTTTTTTGGGATTGCCATGTAGTAATCATGATTGATTTTTTGGATAAGGGTACAACAATAACTGGAGATTACTATTCGACATTACTGACCACTCTACGGTAAAAAATTAAAAAGAAAAGACGCGGAAAGCTATCCAAAGGTGTATTGTTTTTGCAGGACAACGCACCTGCACACAAATCTCATGTTGCCATGCAAAAAATTCCTGAGTTAGGGTTTGAATTACTAGAACACCCCCCTTATTCACCAGATTTGGCTCCGTCCGACTATCATCTCTTTTCTCAACTGAAAAAAAGTTTAAAAGGTCGTAAATTTCCTTCCAACGAAGAGGTAATAAAAGCTGTGGAGGTCTGGTTTGCAGAGCAAGAAGAAACATTTTTTTTGAAAGGTCTAGAAACGTTGCAGGTTCGCTGTAATAAATGTATCCAATTAAGAGGAGAATATGTTGAGTAATAAGATATTTTGACATTGAAATTTTGTTTGGTTCTATATAGTAGGCTAAGAATTTTTCAATATATCCTCGTATATAGCATTATTGGAGCGCTTGAAGACCGAAATTGCAAAGAAACATCCGCATAAAGCGAAGAAAAAAATTTTGTTTCATCAAGAGAACGCACCGAAACACAAGTCAATCAAAATAATGGCAAAATTACATGAATTGAACTTCAAATTGCTCCCACATCCACCGTTTTTGCCAGATTTGGCTCCCAGCGTTTACTGGCTGTTCGCAGACCTGAAAAAAATGCTGGCAGGTAAGAAATTTCGCTCGAATGAAGAGATTATCGCTAACACTGAGGCCTATTTTGAGACAAAAGTGGTATTGAAATGTTAGAGCTGTGCTGAAATTCACAGCTCAGCTTAGTTTTCCGTGTATGGTCCTCTATTTTGAAAAACATGTCTCAAACAGCATACGCATCACATTGTCGGTTGGAAATACTTGTCAGACTTGGATGGATTTAATTAGATTTGTTTAGGTCCACGATTATTTACACTAGACAACCACAAGGAGCAAAATGGCAGTTATACAGTTTATTGTTTGATATTCAACTGCCTTAATTTGTTTACTCATATTCACTATCCGTTGCTTTGTTACGACGTAATCTTTCCTAGCAAATGTAAATAAACGGAAGCTGAAATTACTCACATCTTAAGGTTAGTAATAACTTTTTGTATATTACATTATCAACACGTGTCATCACATCTACTGTAATATAAACTAAATATCTATATTATTTTTTATTAATTTTCTGGCGAAATTAAACCAAAATATTTTTTAAATTTGTATTCCGTCAGATAGGGACAAAAATTTTAAAATTATGCTTGATAACATTCAATCTTGAAATAAAAATATAAAAAATATTACTTTCCAGAGAGAATTAACAAAAAATTAATATGCCACAAAAAACATACAGAAGATATTTAAAGAACTGCAGACCAGCTGATTCATTCATTCAGTAGAGTCCGACTACAATAACTTTGGGACACCACGTGGTTGCGGGTGTGGCGTATCAGCCAGTGGCGTTACTGACTTGCATATGAAAATGTAATTTTCATACTAAATTGATTGTTAAGGTAATTTTAGATTAGACAATTTTTTGTGCAATATTTAGTTCATGATTCTGCGCAATGATTGATCTGATGATAAAATAAACATAACCTGACATTTTAGAAATTAATTTAAAATAATTTGATAATAAATGTCACACAGTTTTTGCCTCAACATTAGTCTTTTTACCATAAATCCTACAAGTTTTGCAATAAGTTATGGGTCCAGACGTTCCAAACGCTTCTGAAATCTCTGAGAATAATTTTGGGTATTTTAAGTAGTGCCAGAGATACCGGTTTGAACGAACTTTAATTTTTTCTTCACTGCACGATGTCAGGATATCAGTTGCCGCCGATAGAAAAGCTTCG
The DNA here is from genome assembly GCA_949126875.1 of Lochmaea capreae. Classification (NCBI taxonomy): domain Eukaryota; kingdom Metazoa; phylum Arthropoda; class Insecta; order Coleoptera; family Chrysomelidae; genus Lochmaea; species Lochmaea capreae. Next base: position 3,318,069 of record OX421411.1, read on the forward strand.
AGGAAGAGAAAACTACGATACTTGGAAGTTCGCAGCTCAAACAAACCTGGAGCATCAAGAGTTATGGGATTCGGTAACAGGTACTGCAGTAGATGCAAAGAAAGACGTGAAGGTACGACCCAAAGTTATTATTTTGGTTGATCCGTTGAACTACGTTCATGTTCAGTCTACCAAAACTGCAAAGGAAACATGGGAAAACCTTCCAGGACAGTGGTTTAACCAGACGGGTCGGACTTTTGCGTATCTTAATCACAACTTTGCTAGAGAACAGTGATTCGGTAGAAGATTACGTTAACATGATTATTACCTCTGCTCATAAAGTTATTGTGGTCGTACTACACTTTTCTATCCAACAACTGAGGAACGACAGCCATGGAAGGGATTCTCAACCTCGCCTCAACACTCGAAAACTTCGCCTCCAAGTCGTGCGTTAGGGAACGCACACATTGAAACGCAAACGACTTAACCTACGCAGGGTGGCACAAAATAATTATGCCTGGTGTGGAAGATATGGACAGATGCACACTGATTTTTCGTGCATCACCTTCACAAGTGAATACAGACAACAAATGTGTCATAGGAATTGAATTGAACCTGGATTTTATTGCCAGCTTCAAATTACTCGTCTCAGACTTTTCGAATTTTGCGGAATGTAAAATTGTACGAAGTAACTGACCGTCTCCATTGTTCCTAGAAAATCATATTCATCCACAATATATAACATTTCCTAAGTACACTCATGCGAAATTCTAATACAATGTAATAGTTACACTCAACTTAGTTTTCAATTTGATTACCTGGAGAAATGTCCAAAGTTTCGTATCGAACGAAATCTGGAAATTTAAGCTCAAACTACTGTAATATCACTATCCGTGCTTTATTTACCGTTTAAGCTGTTAGGAAGTTTGTTGTTACGCTTTATAAGCCGATGTTTTATCGTTATTATATATGAAACTTTATACAGAAATATTTTTTAATTTAAATAAATAATTCAGTTGTTGGATGTATGTATGTATGTATGATGGGGTGACTTTCACTAAGACCTAAAAGATCTACTCACTTCTACTTAGTTCCTGAAGACTAGTGGCTCCTTTAGTCCTATTTCCCTGGGGAATTTTAGGTTATCTGCAGGCTTGATGGGGGGACATTCACTAAGACCTAAAAGATCTACTTACTTCTTTTTAGTTCCTGAGGTACGTCTCAGAGACTAGTAGCTCCTTTAGTCCTATTGCCCTGAGGAATTTTAGGATATCTGCAGGCTTCAACTTAAGTAAAGGTCCTTATTCTATCCAATAATCTCCTAGGTTCTGTGCTCTAGGAGTTTGAATTGCTCTGCAATTCGTAAGTATGTGGATGGAGGTTTCTTCTTTCATGCCACAGAATCTACATTATTTTCCTTATGTGGTTTATCCCAAGCTTTCAGAGTGTTTGGTTCCTGGCCCGTACACTCCTATCCCAGTTCCTTCTATTGTTTTTGAGCCGTCTGTGTACCATTGAATGTCCTCCGCGAAATTTGCGGAAGGGGCTGAAAAATGGCCAATAATCCCAAAAATTGAGTTTTCCGCCGATATCTCCGGAAATATGACACAGAGAAGTGGGGTTTTGCTAGGAATGGATAGCAGTTTATTATCTACAAAAATGATCCGTATCATTTTTGTCAAAAGTTTAACCGTTTTCGAGATAAACGGACCCAAGCGTACCTTGGATTTCGAGCTGGTGCGCGGCGTCTCGTCTCCGGGAGCACGCTCCGTGAATGAAGGCATGGGAGTGCGGGCAAATTGGCCCATAACTTGAGTAAAAATGAATCTTTTTTCATGATTCAAAGTGCATATGAAAGGAGGGACCTGTACCTATAACATCGTGTAACTTTTTCGTTTTTTTTATTTTCCAGGATTATTGAAAAAACTTTCCAAACTTTATTTTTCCTGAATATTTGACCGCCCTTATCAATCCGTACATATTTTTTAAATTAAGCGTAGTTTTACCGAAACCTTTTGGATAATGGGACTTTGATAGGTGGTGAATGTATTCCGAAAGAATGAATAAATAATTTTTGTGTAGTTTTATAAACAACATGTTTTTATTGGGACGTTTTTTTTTTATTTCCGAAGTTTTCTAAAAATTTTCGGGTCTACCGCAAATTGATAAACAATGATTGGCAATATCGGTCTTTAATGCACACCATTGGAAAGCTGAAAATGTCCTCTTTTCGATGGTTTTTAAAATTTTCGGCTAAGTTTCTTAGTTTTCCGGAAAATTTTTGCAAGCGTTTTTTTGCAAGAAATATTGATCCAGGGACAAAAATGATAGGGACCATTTTTGTAGGTAATGAACTGTACTTCATTTCTAGCAAAACCCCACTTCTATAAGTACCATATTTCGGAAGATATCGGCCAGAAACTGAATTTTCGGGATCAATTTTCCAGCCCCTTCCGCAAATCCCGCGGAGGACATATTTTCAGAGAGTAATCTACACATGAATACCTACAAGTTGCAAAAAAAAAAGTCCGACAATAATGAGATGAACAGGTTGGTGCCTTTATGTACTGGACTATAATTAAATAGTGGAATTAATAAGAAGCATTTAGTTTCATTTATAACATTAATACTTTTTATTTTAATATTACTATAGCAAACTATCTTTGGTGGGTGTTCGATGACAAAAATTTCTACAATCAATGGAGAAATGCAATTTTGCAAATCGTATTTGCATCACATAGACATAATGTAATATTAAAGGAAATCGGAAAATCTTTCCTTGCCTTATATATACGTGTCAAGTTTTTATAAAGGTACTTTTACGAGAGTGATAAAGTTATATTTGAATGAATCAATACGATTTGAATGGAGGATTGGAACTGGAAAATTCCTATACGTCGGAACTAAATATTATTTGTAATATAAATATAAATATGTTGACTATATGTTCCGTGCCGAGTGCATGCTCTTTACATCTGTCGTCTATGGTGCCTATTTAGTGAATGTCAAATGTCAAGACTGTCATTAGTCATTTGTCACTGTGGTATGATGGTGTAGAATAAATTGAGCTTCACGTTTGCATTAAGTTTTATTTTTCTAACAATTAATCTTTTTAAAAGTTTTCGATAATAAGTGTTTTGGGTGATATAAATACTTTTCCCCAACAAATATAAATCCCGTAACTCGTCAAATTTGATATATAAATTGACATTCTTAAGCGATATATAGAGCTGTCAGAAAATCACTTTAAAGTATCTAAGCTATTGAATCTTAGTTACTTTATCTTTCGGCAAAAAGTAACTAGTATCTTAGTTACTTTTCAAAAAGAAATATCTTGTAACTTAAAACAGTAACTTATATACCAAAAAGTAACTACGTTCGAGAAAAGTTCCTTCAGACACGATATTACTTGTTTAAAAGGGAGATCGCGTTTCAGTTATACTTCGCCACCCGCTCTGATCCAGTTGCGGCTTGAATTTGTAGTTTGTGCCAATAGGTATACCATTAAAACTATACGTTTTTAGCAAACGAACCATTTGCTTTTGCTGTACTAGCGCCTGAAGAGTAAATTAAAAAGAATCAGATAATGAAATCTGATAACTTGACCTCGAATCACAATTCTTATCAACGAGACACCACTGATGCTCTAGAATAGACTTGAGCGAAACGGTTACGATCGTTTTGCAGCCGGATGCGGTACCAAGTTCTCCACCTTCCCTCAACTTGTTAAGGCGCGTCCACACTATGCCTCTGTTTGCCAATTGGCAAAGCCGATTAGATGAAGACGCGACAACCGTTGGTACGTGCCAATAAACCAGCCGTGTGCCAATAAAAATCGCTGAAGTGTCGATCTCCTTCAAAGCTAACCAACCACTGGCCTCACACGGCTTTAGTTGTGATTCAGACTGTCTCTCAGTTAGCACGTTCTCTCAAATGGAGTGCCAGCACATGTAGACGTTTTTACAGTCGCTGGCTGTGCCAGTTTGGCTTTGTGAATTGGCATTGCCAACGGCTAATCGCGTCATAGTGTGAACGTGCCTTTTAGGCTTTACATACGAACAATCTAAAAAGTAACTTAAGATAAGTATTTAAGTTCTTTTTTTCAAGAGTACCTAACTAGATACACAAAGTAACTCCAGACACTTTTTCAAAAAGTAACTTATCTAGTATTAAATACTTTCCAAAGTATCTTTGATAGCTCTGGCGATATATCACGGGCCTTTGATTGATTGATTGGTGTCAGATGCTTCAAGATTTCGGCAGTTTTTGATATTCCAATTACTGGTTCAGGCCCAGTTAATACAGTTTCAGGGTGTCTGCCGTTACATTGCCCACAATACTCTTGTGTCCACGGATCCCCTAACGAGTTACTCTATTACGGTTTGCCATAGTTAGGAGTGTTTGTAGGAAGTCCAAAACCAGTTTAGATCTGATCTGGGGACATGCTAAAGATAAAAATACAAGCTCTTACTTCCCATTTAAAAAATTGGGGGCGGTAACCATAGAAAACATGTTGTAACAAAGGGGGTTGAAGGAAGGGATGACATTTTCAAGTTTAGAAAGTGAATTTCCAATTTAAATTTCACACGTTTCGTGATTTTCTTTAAAAATGTTAAGCGTCCGAAATAATTAGACTTGTCCAAGCTGTATTTTTCGGTAAACAAATTTTATAATATGTAGGATGGATTATATTTAAGCGTAATTGAATTTTTGATCAACTAGCAATTAAAAAATGTTAAAGGAAGATATTATGTATATATTTAAGCTGTACAACTATGGGATCAAATATTCACATTAGCAAAGCCTCTTAAATTATGATATAAAACCGTTTCAAGTTTATTTTAATTTATTTTATTTATTATGGACATAAAAGAAGCAAATTGGTAGCCGTGAGGACTGCCGACAGAAGTGACAACAAAATCAAATGTATTTTTCGTATTTCCATATCAAATGGGAATTTTATCAAATAAATTAACCCGAACGAAAAATATTGTGGTACGCTCATGATATAGAATGTTTACAAAATTATGATATTTTTTGTTTCGGGTTATCCATCAAAATAATCTTCAGCCACATCGTATTTTACATCACTAGAAACAAAATGTCTGGATTTTCCTCAAGCAGGATTTTCAGATTTAAGTCATATTTAGATTTTAGAATTTTGTGTTTCGAATAGATTGGCATGTCACTTTTGATGGGATATTCTTGTTAATATTTGAGGATCAAAAAAGCTTGTGTCTGGAAGTTTGTTCGACGATGGAAAACATCTGATATTTCGAGTTTACCTTTTAACATAATAATCTTGATATGTTTTGACTTGAAAGACGTCGTTACTCGACTATTGGAAATAAATTTGTATCATGGAAGCTGCTAATTATCACACTTCCTTTCGTTAACGAAATATAAGCCTCCAAAGCTGGAAATATTGAATTGTTTTTTATTTACAATGTTGTTTGAACACAAAAACATCTATATAGTCATTATCTTCTAATACAACAACGTTATTCACAAATTCTAACGCCATATTTTCTTCAAAATTATCCACACCACACACCAGAGGAAATACATCAAAAAGTGATATTCATTAATTTACCTATAGTTGTGAGTAAAATTAATTTGCACTGTTTCACGTTATAATAATAGTATCCAAAATTTACTTCAACGAATAGTCCACATTGACTGAAATTCTCAGGGTAGGTTTAGTTCATTCTTGTTATTAACGACACATTGTGTTCTGTATAAGAATTATATACGGGGTTGGGATAAAGTATGGAACCAAGTAAATATCTTTTAAACGAAAAAAACGATATTTATGAAAATTTGCAGGTAAGTCCAATGGAACAAAATGCATCTGATGTACATTTTTTTGTTAATAGTATACTTCCGGTTTAACAGGAAATGCCATCAACTTCTTTGATTTAAATGGGGCACCCTATATGTTTTTTCAGATTTTGAAAGAGCTTGTTATTTTGAATTCATACATACTGAGTTTAGTGTAAAAAATTTTGTAAAAACGAGGAATATAGCACTTTAATCAACCTCCTTCGAGTTTTTTGCATTAGAGCAAAAAACTATTTAGATAAACTAATTGATGTTGTTATAAATAAACGAGTACTGTTTAGTACGTCTTTTGTTCTCCAAGTGTCAAATTCTAGTTAACGGAAATAAATTTTACAATTTAGAATGGTTCAATTAAGTGAAAAAGACCGTATTGAAATTTTAATGATGATCGGTTATGGTGATCGTGTTAGAACTCATGAAGAAGTGTGTCATATTTTTAATAATTTGCTTCCGGAGAGAAATCCTATATCACGCTCAACAGTAACTAAAACATTACAACGTTTTAATACAACTGGGATGGTCAAAAATTTGCTAAAACCTGGAAGACCGCGGACTGCCACGAACGAAACTGTTAATAAAAATATTGCAATCGATTTAGAAGAATTACCTCAAACTTCCACCACAATTTTGGCACTAAACCATGGGTATCAGTAGACGTATCATCCGTATAAGGTGTACAGTTGGTTCAAGAATTGTCAGACGATGATTTTGACCGACGGCTGGAATTTTGCGAACGACTAATGGACATCTGTAATGTCGACGACAATTTTGCTTCTAACATATTTTTTTCCGATGAGGCAACTTTTTGTTTAAATGGAACAGTTAATCGCCATAACTCAAGGTTTTGGTCAAATGAGAATCCTGATTGGATTCATCACCTCACATACCCAGCATCCACAGAAGTTAAATGTTTGGATGGGAATTGTCGAAAATAGGCTTATAGGCCCATTTTTCATCAACGGAAACTTGAATGGTGACAAGTATTTGGATCTACTAAATAACGAAATTATTCCTGCACTTCAACAGAATGGGCAATTACCAAAAAATGTTTGGTTTCAACAAGATGGAGCACCTCCCCACTATGATAGACGGGTTAGGGATTTTCTGGATGCGAATTTACCAAATCGATGGATTGGACGTAGAAGATTCATAGAGTGGCCTGCTCGTTCTCTGGATCTTAGCCCGTTAGATTTTTTTCTTTGCGGTTATTTAAAATCACGTGTTTACGTTAGACTACCAACAAACTTACAGGAATAAAGACAAAGAATTATTGATGAATGTGAACTAATACGTGGAGAAGTCTTGGAAAGGGTGACTCAAGAATTTGTTAATAGGATGGCATATTGTCAGCAAGTAAACGGCGAGCATTTTGAACATTTGAAGTAATTTTGTTTCTCATTTTTCTAAAATAATGAAATGTACACCTACTGTACAACTAACAGTGAGTTATTCCTCGTTTTCACAATTTTTTTTACACTTAACTCAGTATGTATGAATTAAAAATAAGCTCTTTCAAAATCTGTAAAAATATATAGGGTGTCCCATTTAAATTAAAGAAGTTGATGGCATTTCCGGTTAAACCGGAAGTATATTATTAACAAAAAAATGTACATCAGATGCATTTTTTTCCATTGCCCTTACCTGCAAATTTTCATAAATATCGTTCTTTTCGTTTAAAAGATATTTACTTGGTTCCATACTTTATCCCAACCCCGTATGTTAGCAGTTGCTGTGATTAAAATTTTGTTTGATTAAAACAATTTTGTTGGTAATAATAAAAATTATGATTTTTGTTGCGACCATTCGAAGAGGAAGATATTGTTATAGGTATGAAAATATGGACAGGAAATATTCCTCCTTTTAAACTGAAAAAATGAATTCAACAAATGCAAGAAAATTAGATTCTAATTGTTGATATATTGTATTTCAATTATACCTTCCCGCATAATGCTTTTATGGTCGTTTGTCGACATTTATCTTTTATCGCAAATTTGTTATAATGTGGTAGTTACTTAAAAATTTAATAACAAACATTTTACCTTCCAAATAAATGGTATTGTGTAAAATATAATCCTTGGAAAAAATGATGTCTCAGCACACAGTACTGATAAGACACCTCACACAAGTCACAAGAATTACGAAGTATTATTCCTTCAAAAAAAACATACACCAGTAATTCTTGTTACACGATATAAAATATATTTTAGCGAGCTTGAAGAAATCACGCAACGTCGCGACGACACGGACTTCGCTTTGGCAACACACGTAGAAAATAGCTCAAGTAGAATTGGGAATTGTGAGTTATAAATAAGCTGGGACTGTTTGGTGGGAATTAAAAGTTTCTTATGAATCGTTAATATTGAAATCTATAGGTGAGTATTTGTATGTTTCAGCGCTTAAGTACACGTACGGGGTAGAAATAATAAAACAACAAAAAATTGTTTTTCAAGTTTAACGATTTTATTGAAAATAATGATGTGGATAATTTACTAAAAAATAATGTAGTAGGGTACTAATCAACTCACCGCTCTCCTCATCAATCCAGGAAATGATCAAAAAAAAATTGAGAGGCACTTTCCTCATATGTTGCATACTGTATTTTTCCTACAGAACTATACAGTCAGGCGGCAATCAAAGCACTGAGTGGATATACCATCAATTCAGGGCTTGCTGCTGAATGTCGTGAACGCCTTGCTGACCTAGCAAGGCGGAACACAGTGTGGCTAGAATGGATTCCGACCCACTTGGGTTTTGAAGGCAACGAAGAGGCGGACGCACTGGCTGTGGAAGGACTCCCTTTAACAGCCCGGGCCCGACCTTGAGCCTCACAAAACAAACAATCCGTAAGGAGACGAGGAACTGGTTGAGAAACCAGCACCTGGCTCTACAGGGTCTCAGGCAGTCCAAGCTCCTATTGAGGGGATGGACTGATGGACGGGCTAGAGCTGCTCTAGAACTACCAAGGAGTAGGTTAAAAAATATATCAATGCACTGCTGTCTGAGGAAACACCTCTGTAACCTAGGTTTATAGGAAAGCCCCCTATGCAGGGGTTGCGGCATGGCTGATGAAACCTAACCTCGTATGTCCACATTGGGCTGTGCTACGCAGGCGAATATTCGGAGTCCCTGTTATGACCTCTGGGGACATAAGCAGGCATCCACTGAAGAGGATTGAGTCCTTCATCGAGGGACTCGGTTTCATGGATGCATACGTAGCAGCAATGGCTCGCAAGTGGCATCAGTGCCGGAACTTTGGCTTGAGTTTGTCTTGGCTAAGGTTCGCCTGACTAAATTAGTAGTAATTCAATGAGTGAAAATAAGGCACTTTCCTCATAAGTTGCATACTGTATTTTTTCTACAGAACTATACAAATTATAAAATCAAAATTCCGGGATGAGCAGCATTACACTGCGGTAATACTAACTGCCCCACGGAACTACCTGTACACTTAATCCCAAGTAATTACTGCCCTACCTGCAAAAAAGTTGGGATTAAGTTTTAATTATCGGAAATTTATGCTTTCTCAGGCGTCGGATTGTACCCAATTTTTTCATTCTTTTCTGTCCCTGGCCAATGCCTCCATCTCTCCATCTGTTTTTCCTTTTTTTTTTCAATTTCTTCAATCTGGTCTATCTATTTCCTCCTGGGTCTTCCTCTTTGTCTTTTTCTTGATATTACCATAACTTTTCTCGGAATTCTATCTTGCTTCATTAAAAAACATTTTCCATTATTATTTCTTCACCACGTACATATTAATCGTGTGAACCAATAGAATAACAAACATATTATGTAATGCCAGTAAGGTCTTTAAATAAAATAATATTTAAATAAAACCCACTTATAGTTTTTTCAAAGCAATAAAAATAACTCCCAATACTATTGGAACACTTCCTATTGGAAATACGTTTTTACAGCTTTAGGCTAATTTTGAGTTCTTCAACCTAAGGTTATTAATAAAACCACAAAATACATTCGGCACACATTCAAGTAATTTAAATCTGCTTATCTGTAACTAAAGCCGCCTTCAGAGCTACGAGATTTCATAACGCGAGATTCTGTTCTAAGCCACTTCGGAAAAATATAAATATCAGTCGACTAAACAGACGCAAAAATATTAATACTCAGTTTGACACAACATTTAATATTTTTTTATTATAATTTTCCCGGTTGTCATAATTTATATTCGATAGAATCACTTTTATGTTCGATTATTATTTATTATCAGAATAAATTATGAGCTGAGAAGTTCTATAAATAGGTGATAGCTTATTGTACAATGGAGAGAAAAATAAAATACTCAAAAAAATATATATATACTTTATTTAATATAAATGTACTTGCACGTCATCAAAGTGAAGAAATCACGCAGTTCGTTTGACTCAGTTTATTCGTTTGCTGCTGTCAATAATACCTACGTTTTGTCACTGTAAATATTCAAATTTGTAGGTCGCATGTTATTAAAAAATATAAATATATATCCAAAGAAACGTTTTGTTTTTAATTTCATACCAGATGCATCTCGTTGAGTAACTAAATATCAAATTCAAACTAACGTCAGTTAGATCTTAGCGTGCAGGTCAAAGTCACAAAACTGACGTATATAAATAAAAACTTGACTGCTGAAAGACTTTTTAGAATCGCTGAAAACTAAATACATATCCTTTTTTCCCCGTCAAAATTGCATAAGTCTATCTTATTCATCTTACGGATTTTATTTGGAACTTATGATTAAACGCAATAAAAGAAAACAAAAACTGTGAGTACTTATGTCTTTGTTGAATCGTATGACCCGCATGATAAGACTGCATTTGACTATAGCTGAAATAAGTTTTGTTTTTATCACACATAACCTATTCTTAAGTTATCTGTGATTTCTTCTTCTAGTTACATGCTAATGCCCTTACGGCACTACCTTTCTTCGGTAGGTTTCGCACATTTTCGATCAGTCACACCTTTCTACTTCACATCCCCGTTTGTTCGACGTTAATCGGATCATTAATAATAAAGTTTCATGCTAATGCCCCTATGGCAAACCCCACTCCACTCCCCTCAGGTCATTTTTCAGCTAGCCACACCCACTATTTACCAGCCCATGCGTTTGCGCAGCGCCCCTACCCCCCATTACGTCATTCTGGCCACTACCGTTCCAGAAACGGGTTATTGCATCTACTTTCTCATTTTTTTGAAATTATCTGTGGTACAACTAGCTTTAGCCAAATAAAAAGAAGAATATTAGACAAGCTTTATTTGACGTTTACTAGGTTCTCATACTATTTTAACTGTTTGGCAACATAGTCCAGATATGACAGCTATGATGTGCAATAATACTAAATAAAGAATATACAAATTGGTCCAACTGGGTTTTAAGAAAATATTCCGTTAGAGAGAAAATTTTGTCTATATATAGAACAATTATTTAAATTGATAACTTACTTAAAAATTTTCAAGGATAATTTAATTTAATACCAACATTGAGTGCTTTCTAATTGTTTTAGTGGTTTGGAAACAGCTTAATAATTAATTTCCTGTTTGGATCAATAATGCAGAGATACTTAACACAACTGAAGACGATTTGTGTTGTAGGTTTCCTAAGGGAAAATATTAATTTGATTTCTAAAACAAATGGATGAACTTAACTTCGTTGTGTATCATTGTTTTGCAAAATCTTGTTTGTCAGGGAATTTTTTAGGCTCAATTTTTAAAAAAATGAGTAAAAAAATGTTCAACTTATTAACGTCTATTTAGTTCTTCTCTGTTACAAGATTTATTTCCTGTCAATTTGTTGCAATCTGATTGATTGATTGATTGATTGATTGATTGATTGATTGATTGATTGATTGATTGATTGATTGATTGATTGATTGATTGATTGATTGATTGATTGATTGATTGATTGATTGAATTATTGATTGAATTATTGATTGATTGATTGATTGATTGATTGATTGATTGATTGATTGATTGATTGATTGATTGATTGATTGATTGATTGATTGATTGATTGATTGATTGATTGATTGATTGATTGATTGATTGATTGATTGATTGATTGATTGATTGATTGATTGATTGATTGATTGATTGATTGATTGATTGATTGATTGATTGATTGATTGATTGATTGATTGATTGATTGATTGATTGATTGATTGATTGATTGATTGATTGATTGATTGATTGATTGATTGATTGATTGATTGATTGATTGATTGATTGATTGAGGAATTGAAAACGCCTCAGAATTGTACCACTCTAGAAAAATAATGTCGATCATTAATTTTTATTATTTGTTTTCATTATAATAATATTGACACTGTTTAGTTGGAGAATTCGAATAACGAGGTTTCAAATCATTTACTATGTGGCCAATGAATAAATCGAATATTCATCTGCTTTCATGAAATTTGAGGTTGAAATAATATATTGCTGGATTTATCTGATGAAGTTGATAAACCTACAGGAAACTGTGAATATTTTTCAAAACTTTGTAAAGCGTTAGAATAATATATTCATTCTTCAATATCTAGTAGAGTTTGATCGTTGTGGAGATGCAGTGGCTTTGGATAGAAGCACATGGCCGTTACCGTGCAAGGGTTTTTTTGACTAGGGGTTAGATGTGTTCCTGCTTTGGCACGTGGCTCCAGTACATCTGCCCAATCTTTGTACCATTCCAGAAGCTTTGAGTCTTCTATGTAGGCCACTAATTTGACTGGAGGGATTTTCAGTAGTTGTAATGGTTTTAATAATTTCCTCTCTAAAGTGCTTCTGTCTGAGTCCATGTAAGTTCTCGCAGAAGCAAAGTATGTGAGTAGGTGTTTCATCATAGAGCTCACATATCCTGCACATAGGTTCATTAACTTTGCCCATTTTGTGCACATGTTTCCTCAGGCTGTGCCAGTGTCCAGTCACCAGGTAGGCAACTGGCAACCTGGTTGAGAGTTCCTTGTCTACCTTGATCAATAAACTCTTTGTATGGACGTGCCCTTGTGTCGACCTCCATTTGAGGTGGTGTTCCTTATCTAGACAGTTCCCGATTTCCCCTCTAATGCATCTGATATTTTAAATCCTCCGAGATGTACAACCGCGTGCAGCAGTTTCTGATGCTGCAAATACTGGCCCTAGCTTTGCTATTTCATTTCCTACAATACCCTTGTGCCCCGGGACCTATGGTTTGCCGGGTTAAGAGTTTTTGTAGATCTAGAGGGTCTGGGTACATGCTAAAGATTTCAGAGCTGTCTGACTATCTAAAAGTATTATTTTTCCAACTAATCAGTTTCTGATCCATATTATCATCAATATATATATAAAGATTTTGTGAAAGAATATTATATAACAAAAGTGTAGATAAATTAATTTCAATAATACTTTTCTCTTTCTTTTTGTCATGTGTCTTAAAAAAAATAATATTGTTCGAGAACGTTAAACAGTTTTGGCACATTTTATCAACTAATTGCTACTTTAATTTGTATATGTCTGGTTGTGAACAAAATTTTTTTGGAATATTCCCAAGATTATTTTCTAACGTCTCCCATTTCTTATACATTCGAATACATGATTCAATATTGAAAACATTTGTTAACACATACTTTGCTCGTTTACATAGAATGTGACATAAATAAGGAATATATAAGACATGTCAACTCTCGGCAACATTTATATTCCCTAGGGCGAAACATCACTACTACTAAATGGTTTTTCTTTGTTAATTGAAACTTACCATATTATGTGTATATTATATAAGTGAGAAGACTGTTGAGAATGCACATAAACGATACAACCAAGAGCACAAAAAAATTGAGGTGCCTCTAACTGATTTTGCTGAATCAATCAATAAATCCCGCAGTCTCTAAATGCTCCAAATAAAATATTATTCATAAAGAAAACCTCTATCCAGTTTACTGTCAAAAAGTTCAAGCGATGCCAGATGGTGATTTTGCACGTCATAATGCCTACTTTGGTCAAAATACGCACGCGATATACAGATTGCGTAAATTACATCCGAACCGTCCGGATTACACAAGTACGACAGAAAAACAGCTATAAGAGAGAGAAAGAATAATTATGCGCGGTCATTAAGGCGTGTACTTTGTTTTACCTTAGGGGTGTATACTTATTTCCCGAGACTGGCCGAAAGCTCATTGCCCCCCTATTTTAACCGCTGTTGCCAGAAGCGCAGATTAATTTGTACAAATGATATTTTTGTCTCGCTATCGTTGACTTTTTTTCGAGGGTGAAAATACAGCACGTTTGTGCCAGCATTACGCCAAATAATCTTAGAGATATGAGATCAAATCTTTATCACAGATTTGGTTATTGTCTGGCACAGGAAGAGATTTTTAGTTGATTAATTATGGTTCTCTCAAGAAATGCTGTTTTATTTTCAAGTTACAATGGCCAAAATAATATCCTATTGGTAAATGTCTGGATAGGTGTAATCGGTAAATGACTTCTTGAACCAGTAGAGTTAACTGGCCGTTTAATAGACCAGGATTACCTTAACTTTTTACAAAATAATTCACCTGATTTAATGACAAGAAAAAATGTATGGTCCATGGTTTCTCTGCTCATTTTTGTAGAATATTTCGTCAATATATTGACACTGCGTTTGTAAATCGGTGGATTGAACGAAGTCAGTCATTTGACCTGCAAGATCGCCCGATTTCAATCCCTCCCATGTTATCTACTTCCATTCCAGAAGCTTTGTTTTGTGTCTTCTATGTAGGCCACTAGTTTGACTGGAGGGATTTCCAGTAGTTGTAATGGTTGTATTATTTTCTCTCCAAAGTGCTTCCGTCTGAGTCCGTGTAAGTTCTCGCAGAAGCAAAGTATGTGAGTAGGTGTTTCATCATAGAGTTCACATTTCCTGTACAGTACACATAGGTTCACTAACTTTGCCTATTTTGTGCAGATGTGTCCTCAGACTGCAGTAACCAGTCACCGGGTGGGTAACTGTGTTCCCTATCTAGCCAGTTCCCGATTTCCCCTATTATGCAATCTTTTCTGATTCCAGACCAATGAAGTCTCCTTTAGAGCCTTCTTCAGCTAACTGGTCATCAATTTAATCACCTGCAAACCCCTCAAGTGCCGGCACCCATATTAGAGACACTTTGTTGTCTCTTGTCAGCTTGCTGAGGGATTCTTTACAGTTTCTTACCAGTCTAGATATAGTTTTTAGATTACTGATAGCTTTAAGCAGAGCCTGGCTGTCAGTGAACATAGAGCATATTTTATAACATTCTTGTTAATAATGATCTTCAATTTTTCAGACTTGTGCTGACCAGAGTTCATTATAACATGAAAAATACAAATGACTTGTAATAAGAATTTCTAATCGCGACCAAACGTTCTACCCTTGAAAACTTGATACTACACAGTACAAGCTTACATATCAAAGAAGTAAGAAATAAACATCTCCAATGAAAAATCATCTTAAGTTCAACTGTCATCTTAGCTACTTTTGCCATTCTATATTCCCACTTATGTTTGTTGAATATACATAATTTACTGTGTAATACAGCATTTCAAAATTTAGGGAACATTTTTTAATCCAACTACAGACGTATATAAGTATACGAAACGTATCTTATCATTTAGCTGATTCTCAGTAAACTCATTTATTATTATAATACGATTTTTCTTTTCGCCAGCGTACCCAACCTTTCTAGTATAATCAGAAACGGAAGTATAAAAATATTAGGACTTGAAAGAAATTCCACCAAAAGTAGATATAATAAATTGTATTAGAAAGAGTTTTTTATTATTATATTTGTGATACCTGTTAGCATTAAATAAAAACAAGAATTAAATTCATTGAAATGAATTACAAATCAAAATAATACGTTTAGTTTATTTAAAACATTAGTTGTATCACGGCGAGGTCGAGTTGAAGTGAATCGCTGACAAGACGTGTCTCTTCAAGCTTCGTCAATGTAGACGCTATTAGATTGTAATTGATTCCAGTGTTTTAATTCGGGGCCAAGTGAACCATAAAAAATATTTACCTGACTTACTAGTACTACCGAAAACAACAAGTTTACATTTCAAATTACCGAGTGCAGACGAATTGTATGACGAGACGAGGCACCGAATTAAAAAGTATAAAACAGCTCGAGTATGTGACCGATCGCTATAAAAATCTAACAAGTATGGAGAAAAAAGAGCTTTAGACTTTTTCTTTTCTTTGGGTAATTATTTTTATTTAAAACTGACTTTAGTAAAGTTTTCTCCTTTGTGAATTCATTATCATTGGTCGCGTTCATCCCAACGTTGCGCTACCGGAGCAATCAGCAATTTCCTACTGTTCAGATGTTCAGAATTTAAATCGAAAAAGAATGAATAATTATTGAAGTCACATATCAAATAAAGTTAGGTTATGGTGTTATATCAAATTAAGCACGTTCACAAGAATTAAGAAACGATGGATCACCATAAAAATCGCTACCTGATCAACTTTGTTGGGATGAACTCTATTATTAAAACATATGGTTGACACTTCAATACACAAAATCACTAAACTGACAGACATATTTTAATACAAAAATAATATCACAAACAAAGGGGTGTGTACTACGCTGGATCCCATTCCTATTAGACTACAATATTGTTAGAAAGTCATGCAATAATTGTTATTTATACTATAAGGGATGTAACTAACATTTACTAGTAGACAACGATTTTGCGCCCGAGCGATAGCGATAAAGTTTAATGTTCAATAATATTGCAACTGTTGGTGGAATCGATTCAAGAGACAAGTCATGTGCGGATTTATCTTAAAAAATACGTTTGCTTTAGACTCGTCAGGAAGAAGACGTTATTAAAGACTGAACATCAACAAAAGTGAAGCTGAGAGATGCTGAAACGTTGAAATTTGATGCAAATATCGAATATTTTCGTATTTCCGTTTTAACCGTCAAAAAATAATATCGGAGAGAAATATTTACAGTAAGTTAAAACGACAAGCAGGTGATGAGAATATCCCTGAAAGAAGAGAAGTACTTTCGATGTAATTTTAATGAAATGTTAAATTATATATTGCAAAAATATTCATTACAATCGCTTTGACAATTCAATTTCTTACCCAAGTAACAATATTTAACATTATTCAGATTATTACTGTTTGCACTTGAAAATTTCCTTGATCGGCATCGATAATAATTATTTTATTTTGTTTGATACAGGGTGTTTCATTGGGAAAGGGCCTAACTTTAACTGTAGATGGGGATCACTTTGGTGCTTCCAAAAACCTATATTTAATGTGTCTTCTGCACTTTATAACCAAGATACAGGGTGTTTTATAAATTTATCGTATTTCTTTCGAACCTCATAACTTCCGAGTTACGCTGTATATTATTTTGAAACTTGGTACACGTAATAACCATTACCTAGAAACTCCATCAAAAGCATCTCCAAAAATATAATGCAGGTCCGGCTTAACAAAAAATTCATTGTCTGGCGGGGCATATTGCCCGAGAAGTAGATGTTGCTCCCTGGTGAACGGTCTATGCTTTGGAAAGTAATTTTGTAATTTGTAAAGTACTTAAGTTATTTTTCTTTATTAAAGTATGATTCATTGCTAGTTTCTTTCGATTTCAATACTCTACAATTTATTGTAAAAAACTTCGGTGATAAATACAGAACTCAATATTTAATTTATATTTTTAAGCCTCCCAAAATCGTGACAATAATGACACTGTTTTTTATTTCAATAAGATTTATCTTAACATCTGCTAGAGTTGGCAACGGTTTTATCTCTAGAAAAAAATATCAAAATATGAACGAAATTTTGATAATGAAACAGTTAATGTTGACTTTTATATGACAGGACCAATCGAAATAATTCAAGTAATATAAAAACAAACAAAGTTATATTTCAAAAGTGCAGATATTTTACGATGTTCTGAAGTTTGGAATAAAAAAAAATAATCAACGATGTGCGAGAATTTTTATTGAAAAATATATTTTTTCTGACACTTATACTAGATGACCCGACAGACGTTGAGAAATTCTCATGTAATTTTATTCCGATTGAAACCTTTTATTGCTGATCAGTCCGGTGATAATATTTTGACTCCATTTTCGCAATGCAAAAGCTGCATTTATAGTTCTAATATCTCACAATTAATGCAACGTATTAGTATTAACTAAGCGGGCTAATATCAACATTAGGGATAGACAGGAACTGTTTATTGATGCATATACATCATCAATGGTCTCTGGTTTCCAAATATTGATACTATAATTGAACATAATAACAAAAACAATGTTAGCAATGTTCTAAAATGTAAACAAATTATTTGGTATTGATATTATATCTACTTATAGTTATTACAATGTTAATGTAATGACCCATATTTTTAATCCATTTGAATGAAAAAGCCGCCCAATGGCGTGCATATACATTTTTTATAAATTAGAATATTGTGAGATAATGTTAATCTACTTTATTAATTTGAATGAAAAAAATTAACCTGCATACACTTTCCTATTTAACAAATCACTAAACTCACTCAACCAAGAAATAGATATTATATAAAATATTTCTTTAAAACAAAATTCACACCCGACACTGAATGATACTAATGGATTATAAGCCGAACCACAACACAACCCCCCCGAACACCCTCAAGACCGTATAATTTTTTCTGCAAAAACGTCCAACGGATTATACTTCGGCTATTTCGTTATATTACGATGAATACTGCAGTTGATGATTGGTTGTTTCGAAGTCTTGACTGCACGTGCAACTACGTTGCCAACTCTTCAAAATTTTCTTAAATATAGTAACATATAAAAAGTGGTTTTAATTAATTTGTCTTTTTTCAGTAATTTCAAGCGACTTATTTTAATGTTTACTAATAAATTTACATTATGTATTTTTTTAAAAACATTTCCAAACTAGCTTTCTTATAACATCACGAACTAACAGTTTACTGAAGTAAGAGGAACATTTGTGTAGCGAGCGTAACAATTTTAGAAAATATATCTGACAACATTGCTTTATTTTATGGTCATTACACTGACATTAGTTATACTATACCAAAGTGATATAAAGGTCACTTAACATTACATTTATTTTAAAGCTCTAGAAATTATTATTGGATGTTTCACTCATAGTCCTGAAAACTTTTTCCAGCAATATTTTCCATTACATCACGAATTTAACATTTTTAGTTTTAGTTTTTCCAAATTTATAATTAATTTTAGTCTCTCCATTATATCCCAAGTGTTTGGTACAACTCCATGTATTGCATGATCCTTGGCGTGGTACTAAACGCTCAGTTAGGACCAGTGTGTAGCTGTACAGCTCAATTTGACCGGCTGTACTCTGTTTTATGCCTTAAATGTAGCTTCACTGCACACCCTTCAATATAGTGTTTGTTTCATCTACTAAGACACTAGATGTTTTCGACCAGCACTATTCTGCTTCGGTACCACCAGTCAGAGGCTTCAAGACCTCGGCACTTCTGACTCTATTCTTTTTGATCTCTTGGCTGTACCGCTTATGTGAAGAAACTAATCCTAGGAGTCCATATCTCCAATAAGAGTGCTTCACTTTCAAAGATAATGTGTAAGGCTGTCTGCTCCTCTTCCATAAACAACCACTAGATAGGTTCCTCTCTATAAAATTGTACTTCCTTTTATGGTACAGTGTCCAGTAAAGATCCCAAGGCTTCTGCTTTGAGTTTTGAAGATCCTCTGATGTTGGACGTGGTTCGTCTTAAGGCACAAGCTTCGTGGTCTCTCTGGTCCGAGGAAGTTCATTTTGCTTAATTTGAAAGGATTATTAGTACCGATCTCCTTTCCTTGCAAGCTGGTCCACTACTTCGGACACACATACCGATGACACCCAGTTAGTTTAAGAGTAGTATAGTGATCCAAACTACTTCATATTATTGATTCTTTTTGTAGTTAAGAATAGTTTAGAAGTATACGTCCAATTGCGGAACTAAGTATTGTAATATTCTCAATATTACCTACAACTGTAGTGGAACGCCTCTGATGAGATAATTACAGTGAAGCGCGGTTAGTACTTGGATGGTTGACCACTGGGAAAACACCGTCGAAGAGCCAGCAGCGAAGTAGCTCGCAGGCTTTATATCAATGAGCACAAGGTATAATGTATAGATATGCCGTCTTTCGGAGGAGACGTAAAGAGTTCATGGATGTTGGGCTCGATAAATATTCCTACCACTGGGTTCGGCAAAATTTCCGGTTAGGGGTAGAGTGCTCCCGGCGTCGGTGATTATCCATAGACCGACGTTAAATGACAAAGGAAAAAAAAACTCTAATTGCTTACTTGTTCTTTTGTATGTTTATCGAGTAAACTCAAATTGAAGTTGCATAGTATAAAGTTTCAACGGCTGAACTTTCCAATCAATCAGTATCGCGATTTTAAAAAAAAAAGTATTTTTGCTGGAACATACTTAGATTGGTTGGAAAAGTTTATGAGAGCCCAACGTTGTTAAAAGTCATAAAACTTGTGTCACGTGAATAAAAATTCGATCTACTCGAATAAACTTTTAGTTTGTGATATTGGGCGTTTGATTAATAGAGGTAGTCCGATGCAGGTAGCATAATGTGTTCCGCATTTTAAATAAAATTGTGTCCCACATTTTGGAAAGAATTCTTAGTGCACTTTACATCTTTACTTTTGACGTGAATGGTAAGTAAATGTCTTCATCACCATCTAAATTATTTATAATAAAAATAATTTAATATTCGCTAAGAAGCAACAACTACTTCTCGGTCTATATGCCACGAAAAACATTCAATTACACTCCCAAGTTAAACGGGGTTGGGATATCTGCACCAACCGTTTTTACGGGACATATAGCAGTTGTTGATTCTTAGTGAACGAGCTCTGCTCTTTGAAAAGTATTTTTCAAAACGTTGGTTGGTACTCAGACGAAACAGGCCGGGTTAGGAGACCGCAACATTGCAGCCGTTGGCTTATTGTATTGTCCTGTTTGTCTGTAAGTCCGTGAGGAGATTTGTGACCTTGAAGTCTTGTCACAGTATCTCTTTTGGTGAGGTTGGATACAGGGTCATCCGGCCCTATCCGTCTATACTTCCACCAACGTAGAGCCTCAGATTCGAAGATTATATGGATGGCTGTTTCGTCCTCCTCACCACATAATCTACATATAGGTTCTTCTCGGAAGATCCTCATTGTGTTTTGTGTTTTCTCAGGCCTATTTAACTTTAGGATTTCTTCAGTAAGTTTTGATATGGGTTGTTGATATGGTCAGTTTACTGTGTTCGGAATTGTTTGCCAGTATTTGAGGTTGTTGTTTGTGCACCCACTTGTTTAATGTGGTTCTTACCGAAGCCTTTGTTACACCGGTTGCCGATCCTTCTCGTGCTAGGGCGTCTGCTTTTTCATTCCCTTCAATTCCTTTGTGACCTGGCGCCCATTTCTATTATTACTAAACTTTTATATTTTAAATAGTTTTTGGAATATTTCTGAGTGATTTTTTACCTCACGTCACATACCACACGGTTTCTTTCCCACTACATTATTCAGCAATACTAAAATCCAAGTATTAGCATAGTAGTTGAAGTTGAATTATTTCCGAAGGTGTCTTTCACCTTTACTATTTTTAGAAAAAGTAAAATAAGGGAAATCCCTTTTTTTTTCTTATTTCATATACCTGACCATCCCGGCGGTACCTGAAATATTCCATTATTCACATTTCCTTTGGCAAAAGACATCCGGTGCTTTTCCTTCGACCAGTTATTGAATTCTCTCGGACGAGACACGTTTTCCGATAATCCCGAACGTGAAAAGTGGGTTTTCAGCAGCTTTCGGTCGGATTTTCACATCAATGCATTGGCGGCGTAGATTATTCGACCATCTCAATATTATAGTACGTGGGTTGTAGAACTAGAAAAAGAAAACAGTGGAAAACTGTTGTTTATCAAAGTTTTCTCCACGAAAAGAAATGAATTTTTCATCATATCTTTTTGGAATTAGGACGGTATAAGGCAGAAAATGTATAATATTAAAACAACTACAATTATTATTATATATTTGAAAATACAAATCAAATTCTAATCATCGTCGTCTTCATCATCGGAATCACTTTTTATAATCCCCAATTTCTTAGCAACACTCTTTACAAGAGCAATTACTTCTTCTTGAACCAAATTAAAGCTCATAGCCAATAGCGAAATCCCAAACAACAAATACAAAGAACAAAGAGCTATACTTATAGCAGCTCTATCATTATCTCTGCTAACTTCCTTGGCAGGCACCAAATCCCCAAATCCAATCGTTGTTAACGTTATAAAACAGAAGTAGGCTGAGTCCAGGTATTCCCAACCTTCCCACGTCATGAATAGATAAGCTCCAGCTAAAATGTAGCTGACTACTAGAAATACACATAACCATATGGGTACTGGGCGAATCCTTTGTTTACCAGTATCGTAAGGATCGTCACTGTAGTAGTAGTCATCGTCTGAATCTTCTTCTACGTGTCGGGTTTTCAAACCATAACCTAACGGGGTCATCATTCTTGGACTGGAACTCTTTGTAATTGCTGGAAATGAAGAATAAATAACTTTTCTTCGTAAGATTACTTATCCACTCACGATTTGGAGAACGTGATCTTTTCCTGGATCGTCCATTGTGATTGGGTGACGTTCTACGTAAAGGTGTTGGATTTCTTGGTCTCGGAGTGTCTTTAAGAGAATCCAAATCATCTTCTTCGCTAGAAGAAGGAAACCCAGGAGGTTCTAAGAAATTTCTTGCTCTAGGCATGCTTCTACATCTTCTTCCAGGTGATACTGAAACAAATCTTTTATCTGCCACCATTTGCCTGGGTGTTATGCCTGAAATAAACTTAAATAGTTTTTATACTTTGGATATATTTGATCTATAAGGAAAGTCGCATGAATATGGTAGCGTTAGAGTGTTGCCTATTCGTAAAGTAAAACCATGAATCTAAGAAGATCGTAAATCAATATTAGTCCTCCTTATTACATATTACATTTCCAGGTACTGATTAAAATATAATGGACTTTCTATTATTTTTGGCTTTGGTTGATTTGGCTTTACGTTACGGTGTTTACTGTTGACATTTTATAGTACTTCTCTTAAACTCAAATAAAATCTGCTAAAAATACGTTACTTCAAATAAGACAGTTAATACCTAGCACCATAGTCCTTTAAGATGCTGAAGTTGTTAGTAGAAAAAAGATTTAGGGTATTTTACCTTTACCTGGTATCTTCCTTTCAAACCCACCATCTTCACCAACAACATACTTATTAAATAGAATCGGTGTGTTATCCAACAACATAGGATCGAGTTCGATAACGACTTCCTTAGTTGATTTTTTTCTATCTAACGAGTAGCCTCTGTTGAATGGAGCATTGTTTTGGGGATATTGATAAGAAACTGTCGAAGTACGACTGATTTTTCTTTCTTTATCTTCATTTTTGGGATATTTGCTTATTCTAGAACGTGGCAAGCTCAAAGTTCTAGATGGTGTTTGGTCCAAATACCTATAGAAAAAAATAAAGAATTTTAGGGTAAAGAAAAAGAAAGACTTCTAGAACAAAGTGGCTACAGAAGCAATTAGCTCTTTGTAGATAAATTCCAGACTTGTTTCGGTTTGCTTGGAAAGTTACACAGTCAAAACAACTGGGTAACAGGCAACTCGGCAATTAAGAGGTCCAGCAGATCCAGAACCCTTTTGAGGTATAGCGAAAGCACTGCTAAAGATATATGTACATTGGGGTCATATTCATTGAGACCTCAAAGATCTATTGTACCCCCTTACTTCTACTTAGTTCCTGAGGAACGCCTCAAATACTAGTAGCTCCTTTAGTCCTATTTCCCAGAGGAATTTTAGGATATCTGCAGGCTTCAACTTAGGTAAACCACCATAGACGTTCTGGGTTTGGTTTACAATCCCCGTTGTTTTGGTGGCCAAGGAAATTAATAAATAGTGTGCTGTGAGGTGTATGGGGGGGGGGCGAAGTAGTGCGCACGACACCCGACCAGTGCTAACGTCCTTTTCGCACAACGCAGTAGCGTTCCCAACATACCACTTCGCATCCCCCCCCATACCCCTCACACCACATTATTTATTAATTTCCAACGGGGATTGTAAACCAAATGGTGGTTTACAACCCCCTTTGATCATCTACTTTCCTAACTGCAGTTTTTCTTCATATTTTTAAGCCTCAAAAATAATTTTTACCAACCTTAACTCTGTATCCGAGTGTGATATCGGTCCTCCTAGGTCACCGTAACGTTTTTCATAAGCCCTCGGTGGACGAGTGTATCTTCGGTCTCTGAAAGATCTGGAATATGCTCTTCTATGAAAAAAAGGATAAATATAACATTTTTGACCAGTTAAACACTAGGGTTGTTTTTGAGAATCTTGCAACTGAATTTCATTGCAGTTACCTTCAACTGATTGAGCTGAAATTTGGTATAGACGCTTATTATGGATGATAATGCATGCTTAGCTATGTGACGTCATTCTAATTCCAATATAAAGGATCATATAAGATGGCGGAGTATTTATTTTCTCCTGCACTACCACAGTATGGGACAGAGTAAGTGGTGGAGTGGTTACGCTCTCGAAAAGAGCATTCGGAAAGACCGGGGTTGAAATCCCAGGTCCTCCTGACCTGCTATGAGTTTTTTCAGAGGTTTTCTCGTAGCAATAGGCGAATGCTGGGTCAGTACACACCTCTCAGGCACCTACCACCGTTCCTTCCACTCCCATCCCCTGAACCATAAACAATCCTTATTCCTTCCAATGTTGGCTGAAGAGGCTCCGGAAAGCCTATAGCGGCCCGCTCCCCCACGAGGGGGGAGAATGAAAATCGATCCTTCCTTTACCACAGTATGGGTATCAAAGGAAAGGGCTTGCTGAGCACGAAAGCTTATACAAATCCAAAATATGGAGGAGGGGTAAATTGTTAGAAGATCTAATTATTGACCATATAACAACGACGTATAAAATGTAATGTAATAGTGTAAAAATAAATTAATGGAAAGAAAAACCTTTTTAAAAACAAGCTTTTATTGAAAATAAACTCCAAACGAAATCAAACCAATCAATTTAGAGCATGCATTACACAATTAATTAAATGATATAAAATCTTGATTAGTTTGATTTAATTTAAAGTTTATTTCCTTTCTCTTAGGGCAATTAAATAAAAGCTTGTTTTTGAAAAGTTTTTAATTATATTTTTTGAGTTTCCTGCGTTAAGCTGGGCTAAGAGTTTTTTGACATCAATTGCTTTCTGTTCTTCCATCAACAGACGCGGGAAATTCTGAGAGAAATGAACGGGGAAGATATAGTAAAGAGAACAAAAAGGCAAATGTATGGAGAGAAGGAGAGAGCGCAATCGCTTGCTCAATGTTACAGTGGGAACCAGGTGGTAGGAGAAGGGAAAGAAGATCTAAGTGGCTGAAGGAAGTGGAGGAGGACTTGAGAAGGATAAGAATCGTTAGATGGAAGGAAAAAACGAGGGATTGGATACTATGGAAAAAAATAAGCAAGAAAATAATGAAATGATGGGGATTGATCCACCCCAGAAAGCGAATCTAGAAAGCTTTTATGCGGCGCAACCCCACAAGGGGTGTCTAGCCACTTTATAAAAGAAAAATTTTGAAATGTGGTTTTTGAAATAATCAATGCTGCTCCAATTTGTCAATCGTCTTACGTACACCATCGACGTTTTCCTAGGGGACTGCCGTTGCTGGTAGACCTGTTCTTAGATCGTCACTAAGATTAATCCAACCACGTCTAAATTCTCCATACCAACTAAAAATTGTCGTCGACTGATTATGCAAAACTTAAAAAACAACCCTCGTTTGCTAAAATAAAAATTTTCTTGTACACTTTTTTTAGATATATAGCTCGTATAGTATAAAAACCGTTTTCCTTGCGTGGCAGCATTGTGCTCTTTTGCTAACATATAAAATTTTATTAATGTTAAACTGAGACTGCGTGGTTTGAAATTATTTACAAAATCTTTCGTCAAATATTATATTTATATTTTTTAATAACCTAACCTACAAATTTCAATATTAAAAATGCGGTAAAACATAGTGATTGACAGTGAATCACATAATACAAAGGAACGTCTAGTCATCGGCACTTTGTCACGTGAAAAAAGGTTTTTATAACGTATGAGCTACATACAATTTACTCTTACTCTGATCTGAATGATCCTCTTAAAGATTTTCCTCTTTTCAACTTTTTAGGTTTCTTCTGACACATGTAACAGCAAACCCTCCAATATAAAAATCTAAAAGAACTAGCCATGATATCCCCGATATTAGATAAACAAAGTAACATCAGTGGGATTCCCAAAATGGCATAGAATATGGTAACGACCTTACCCCATGTCGTTTTCGGTGAGATGTGCCCATATCCTGAAACATTGGGTTAGACTGCATAATGTATAATAACTGTATAGAAAACCTGTTTATTTTTATACTCTAAATTTAAGGAAATATGTATTCTTTTTATAATATAGTGTTGGAGACTTTCAAAGTCCAATGATTTTGGTATGCTCAAAGTTTCATGTCGAGTCTTAGGTCTGCGAAGAAGGTTCTAGTGGCATCCAACAGTTCATCGATGGTTTGAAGTGACTTTTTGAAAAGATTATCTTTGGACATTCCCCAAACGTATTCGTTTGGAGATATCTGGGGAATTTGAAGGATGCGGGAAGTGAAATGAATCTATTTGTCCTTGGAGAAAATGACGAACTACAGCTGCAGTATGAAAAGTTGTCTCGTCCTTGATGTCAAAATGCCAAATTACGTCCCAGGCAACTGTTTCAGGAAAAAAACCTGCTTTTCTTCATATATTCGATCATCCAAGTGCCTAAGGACAACACTTGGTCCGGTTAATCAAGTTTTTACTGTATTTGCCTCTGTTGATTTAGTGTTTTGTCCCATGCACTCTTTTTTGCACTATGTGAAGCAACTTAAACCTCATCAATTCTGACAAAACCCATAATGTCTAGCAAGGCTAGGGTCTCAAACTGCATTCACTGATCCTGAACCAGTATTTGGAATGACAAAAACTGCCTCACGTGCTTGTACAAACATCAGATGTACTGGAGCCCCGAGTTAAAGTAGGAACACAGCAAATTCCTTGTCAAAAAACGCTGACTAACGAAATATCAACCCATCAGGGACCAGATGAGGATTACTGACCGGTCATTGTACCCTAAGGAAGCATGTTTATTTAGGGATGAACCTATCTGTCAGTACCCAAGGAAAGATTTCTCCTAAGGGTGTCGAAAAAACTTTCAGATCATTTCTATTGACTATGACAATTTTTTATAAAACTATTTTGGAAGAGTTAACATTTTTGAAGTTAATTTGAAAAATAGGTACATTGCTACTACCCCAATGAATATTAATAGCATAGATAAGGTTTCACATGTAACAAATCCTATAATAAACCAACCTTAGACACGGTCAGTATCGCCCATCGGAATTTCCCGAAATTAACCATGACATTAATGTCCAAGACAATTAGTAATTCAAAGCCCACCTTAATTATATGTAATCTGAGATACAGTTATAACTATTATTAATAGATATTTGCTACCAGATCGTGTAAGGATATAAAATTAACACACAAAAAAAACGACAATACTACATTATTTCTTAAAGTGGCACACATAAAATTAAATGTTGAAAAAAAATGAGTAATCTCAAACTTAGTTGCAAGGTTATATTTTCTATAAATCCCGAAAAACCAGTAAATTCTTGTCATATATACACGCGACAAACTCAAAGACTTCTTAACTGATTTTAAAAATTCTTCCACGCTGCAACTGAAACCAAGAAAAATTGAAACTGGTTACACTACAACCTTAACTTTTAAACCTATTCCACCTTGTAAAAAATTAATAATCTCAAACTTAGTTGCAAGGTTATATTTTCTATAAATCCCGAAAAACCAGTAAATTCTTGTTATATATACACGCGATAAACTCAAAGACTTCTTAACTGATTTTAAAAATTCTTCCACGCTGCAACTGAAACCAAGAAAAATTTAAACTGGTTACACTACAACCTTAACTTTCAAACATATTCCACCCTATAAAAAATTAATAATCTCAAACTTAGTTGCAAGGTTATATTTTCTATAAATCCCGAAAAACCAGTAAATTCTTGTCATATATACACGCGATAAACTCAAAGACTTCTTAACTGATTTTAAAAATTCTTCCACGCTGCAACTGAAACCAAGAAAAATTGAAACTGGTTACACTACAACCTTAACTTTTAAACATATTCCACCTTATAAAAAATTAATAATCTCAAACTTAGTTGCAAGGTTATATTTTCTATAAATCCCGAAAAACCAGTAAATTCTTGTCATATATACACGCGATAAACTCAAAGACTTCTTAACTGATTTTAAAAATTCTTCCACGCTGCAACTGAAACCAAGAAAAATTGAAACTGGTTACACTACAACCTTAACTTTTAAACATATTCCACCTTATAAAAAATTAATAATCTCAAACTTAGTTGCAAGGTTATATTTTCTATAAATCCCGAAAAACCAGTAAATTCTTGTCATATATACACGCGATAAACTCAAAGACTTCTTAACTGATTTTAAAAATTCTTCCACGCTGCAACTGAAACCAAGAAAAATTGAAACTGGTTACACTACAACCTTAACTTTTAAACATATTCCACCTTATAAAAAATTAATAATCTCAAACTTAGTTGCAAGGTTATATTTTCTATAAATCCCGAAAAACCAGTAAATTCTTGTCATATATACACGCGATAAACTCAAAGACTTCTTAACTGATTTTAAAAATTCTTCCACGCTGCAACTGAAACCAAGAAAAATTGAAACTGGTTACACTACAACCTTAACTTTTAAACATATTCCACCTTATAAAAAATTAATAATCTCAAACTTAGTTGCAAGGTTATATTTTCTATAAATCCCGAAAAACCAGTAAATTCTTGTCATATATACACGCGATAAACTCAAAGACTTCTTAACTGATTTTAAAAATTCTTCCACGCTGCAACTGAAACCAAGAAAAATTGAAACTGGTTACACTACAACCTTAACTTTCAAACATATTCCACCCTATAAAAAATTAATAATCTCAAACTCAGTTGCAAGGTTATATTTTCTATAAATCCCGAAAAACCAGTAAATTCTTGTCATATATACACGCGATAAACTCAAAGACTTCTTAACTGATTTTAAAATTTCTTCCACGCTGCAACTGAAACCAAGAAAAATTGAAACTGGTTACACTACAACCTTAACTTTTAAACATATTCCACCTTATAAAAAATTAATAATCTCAAACTTAGTTGCAAGGTTATATTTTCTATAAATCCCGAAAAACCAGTAAATTCTTGTTATATATACACGCGATAAACTCAAAGACTTCTTAACTGATTTTAAAAATTCTTCCACGCTGCAACGGAAACCAAGAAAAATTTAAACTGGCTACACTACAACCTTAACTTTTCCACCTTATAAAAAATTAATAATCTCAAACTTAGTTGCAAGGTTATATTTTCTATAAATCCCGAAAAACCAGTAAATTCTTGTCATATATACACGCGACAAACTCAAAGACTTCTTAACTGATTTTAAAAATTCTTCCACGCTGCAACTGAAACCAAGAAAAATTGAAACTGGTTACACTACAACCTTAACTTTTAAACATATTCCACCTTATTTCTGCGAAAAACAAGCATCTCAATCAAAATTTCTTATAAATGCACTGCTTCACCCTACAGTTCACGCCACGATACAAAACAGTGTTGGTCTGTTTTATCTGTTGTTCTCACCAAACAGGAGCAGACTGTTACATATCGTCAGCGCCAAAAAATGAGACACTAAGGTCGCTCTTAGTTTTCCAGTTTCGTATTAGAAACTTATAGCGATAAGGTGTTCAGATAAAGTGCAAAAACTTAGTTAAACGAGGCGAAAAAGTATAAGCTTCTAACCCGAAAGTGGCAAACTAAGAGCGGCCTTGTATATTCTATAAACGTCTTACAATCACCCGTTTTATTTCAGAAAGAGGAATGTCACTACACTATAGATTTATTACTTCCAATCTAAAGCACGGCCGTTTGATGTGGCTTAGCTGCATAATACCTTGATCGGCATCGATAATAATAACTTTATTCTTTGGTATATCTCAACTTTTTGTCAATGAAAAAAAAACTTGTAATTACTATGATTGGCATCGATAATAATTATTTTAATGTACTATATTAGAGATTGTTCATTATTGTTAAGTATGGGTTATGACAATGGCAGAAAATTCAGAGCACACTCAAAATAAAATGTAATAAAAACAATAATATTCAGAGTGAATAACCATTGGGTGATAATGCTAGAATCAAATTTTTTAAATGAGATTTCCGTTAATAAACTCTTCCGAAAAATTTTGTTTATTCAAACTTTTAATGTTTTGTAGCATATTTACCGCCAACAATGATAGGTCTACCTTGTTTTGGTACACCCTTAACTTTTCCGAATCCTCCATATGCTCTTTCTATTCTACTCACCGTATATTGAACGTTCACAAACTGAGTGTACTTCATGAAATAATGTGCATACCTTTTGTCGAGTCCGCATCCTATCGCCAACACCGATTATCATTAAAATTTCAATTCGATCACTTTTAGTTAAAGTTTTTGTTAAGAAGTACAAAGTTTATTCGCCCTTTATGATAGTTTATTCCTAAAAATAGTTGTGAATTGGAGTGAAAAACACTAATTTATAAAATTAGCAGTAATATATTTCTGGTAGTCTAGCTAAAACTTTTGAGAACCACTGTACCATTAATTGGAGCATTATCCTGTACAGAATTTAACTTTGCTCATTACAGTTCTTAAGTTAAGCCACGCATCGATAGCAACTTAAAATAACATTTGACATTGACCTCAATATGTCCATCGTCTTGTCTGTAGTTGTTGGACATACAATCAAATTATTCTTTTTTAATGAGTAATTCGGAATTGCCTCAATAACGGAAAAAGACAATGCCGCATAAAAACTTGTTACATAATGTATTGATTAAATCGTTAATTACTTCATTTTGGCAAAACAAATGTCTTCATTGTGTTATGATTTTGTATGGACGAGTTATCTTTTTGATAATCATAATTAAAAATGGGGTATTACGTTGTACTTAAAGTCCACTATTTATCAGATCTAAAAATGACGTATTACAGAAAATAATTTTGTTTGTTTAATTAATTACAGTTTCCTGTAAAAAATTGTCACTTTAGTAAAGCGTGTTATCAATAGATTCAAGAAGTAGACCGTTCATTAAGAAGCAACAACTACTTCTTTGGCTGCATGCCACGAAAGACATTGAATTATCCTTCTAAGTTGAACGGGGTTCTGAATGCGTACGTTCAATAATTCCAGAATATATCTTCATTTGGAAAATAAAAAAATTATTATTATTTAATATATCAGTTTTATTTGAAAAAGGATGTCTCTAAATAATTATTATATATAAGTATAGTATTAAAACTATAAATGTTAAATTAGTGATGGTTAATACAAACATAAACACAACCGTCTATCAAAAAGCCATTGTCCTATTTTTTTGTTTTGTGAAAACCCAACAAGGTCTAGTAAAATATACAGGGGTTAAAATTTTTACAGTCAAGGACAATGGGTTGTATGAATATTAAAAAAATCCACTAATTTTTGTCCAGCTGCTGCAGATTAGATAATTGATGATGGTTTAGTTTTAGTCCACCCAGATGTACAACAACGTGCAGCAGTTTCAGATATCCCAAATACTGGTTCAGGACCAGTGAGTGCAGTCTCAGACCCTAGCTTTGCTAGGATGTCTGCCTTTTCATTTCCTACAATGCCCTTGTGCCCCGGGACCCACTTAAGAGTAACTCTATTATGGTTAGCCAGGGTTAATAGATTTTGGAGACAATCCCAGACCAGTCTAGATCTGATCTGGGGACAAGATTTTAGTGCTGCCGGACTATCAGAGGGTATAAGGATCTTTTGGCCTCCATACCCCCTCTCGATATTCAATTGCAAACACATGTCGATAGCGTAGATTTCTGCCTGGAATACAGATGCAAGATTCCTCAACGATGCGTGGATATTGCACCTGGGTCTAGCACCATGGACTCCAGCTCTTGTTCCAATGTCAGTCTTAGATCCGTCTGTGTACCACACCAACGTTTCTTCCTGACTGCATGCTTCCAACACATCCCAGTTTAGCTGAATATGGTATGATTGGTTGTCGTTAATTGTGGCCAACATGATGTCACTTCTCATTTTAAGAAGCTAATTTGTGATAACATCTATGATTCTGGAATGGCTATGGGTGTTGGTTCCTTCATGTCAGTTCCTATTGCATTCCAGTATGTTTGCAGCTTCCGCCTTAACGTGTAGAGCAAGAGGCGGAAGATTGAGAATTGTTTCCATTACCGCAGTCGGGCTGCTTCTCATAGAACCCGTCATGCACAGACAGGCAAGTCTCTGAGGTTTTGATAGCTCCAATTCGGCTTTCCTTTGATCTGTTTTTGGCCACCAAACTAAGGCTCCATGTGATTAGATGCTTAAGCTTATATAATTTTGGGCAATAACTGTAGAATATTTAGAAAATATTCCACTCTTACCAATAAGGTAGTGGTAGGTTTTTCATGGTTATTTATGGCAGTAGATGCAAAGGTTGTTGAAGCCAACACTACTTTTACTCCAAAATTGACTCAAATTAAAGAATGTGTTTAAAATTGAACCTTTATCCATTTTTATCTCGTTTCAACACATATATTCTCCTATTAGTACTAAAATAAATGCTTTTCAATAATATTTCAGAAATATTTACTGCCAAAACGTCAATTATATTAATAAGAAGTTACTAAATCAAACATAGGTATCGTTCTAAATTTAAACACAAACCGATATTTTTAGAATAGTATGTCGCTGATTCCGTTAATAATAATTTAATTTAAAAGTAGTTTTTCGTGCATTAGTGTATACCGGGTGTCCCAGACTAATTTATCCGGGCTATATATCTTAAACGAATAGAGATTTTCGAATGGGACAAAAACTGATCTGTTCCATTTCTAATACACTTTAATATGACGTAGAAAAAATCATCCCTTAGTTACAACCCCTAACTTCAAACTTTTTAATAGCACCCTGTACGTTTTTTTATAATTTTGAATTTTCCAAAAATAAAATGGGTTCGTAAATAATCAAGAAAATATCAGTTTATTATTTACATTAGATATTTCGAATAAATAATACTAATTTGTTAATTGCTATTTTTATTTTATTTTTCCATTTTCTTGATTAATTTAACAAAAATAAACTGATATTTTCTTGATTATTTACGAATCCATTTTATTATAAAAAAATGTACAGGGTGCCATTAAAAAGTTTGAAGTTGGGGGTTGTAACTAAGAAATGAATGTTTAGGGGATAATTTTTTTCTACGCCATATTAAAGTGTATTAGGAATGGAACAGATCAGTTTTTGTCCCATTTGAAAATCTCTATTCGTTTAAGCGATATAGCCTGAATAAATTAGTCTGGGACACACGGTATAGTACAAGCGACGTGTGAACGAAGCTACTACGATTTTAGTCATTCTAGCTAACGCTACCGCAAAGAAGCAAAATACTTAATATGCAATAAACCCATAAATATAATTCCATAGGAAACAAATCTGGTGATCGTGCGGGCTATAAGATAGATTCTCTACCAGTTATTAAAGTATTATTTGATTACTCAGTACAGGACCGTAATTTTGATGGTAAAAATTATTGCTAGGAGATTTTGTTGGGATATAAGCACTGCTAGATGTTATTTAAGTGTGAGCGACCACGTAACGGTGCTATAAAAAGGTGTTACTTAAGTTTTTGATTCGGTGTTACATTAACGGGTTTTAAAAGTAGTAAAGCATGAACGAACAAATAATCGAATGTTGTATAAAATACTCGGAAATGATAGTGAAATATCCATTCACCCAAATAAATCAGCTATGAATTCACTCAACACTGGAAACGTTTTTACAATGTTTTTGACATCTATCTTCGTTAACGAGATAAAGTTCATAGGCCGAAATTGCAAAGAAACGTTCACATATGGCAAAGAAAAAAATTTTGTTTCACCAAGACAACGCACCGTGTCACAAGTCAATCAAAACAATGACAAAACTACATGAATTGAATTTCAAATTGCTTCCACATCCACCGTATTCGCCAGATTTGGCTGCCAGCGACTACTGGCTGTTCACAGACCAAAAAAAAATGCTCGCCGGTAAGAAATTTCGCTCGAATGAAGAGGTTATCGCTGACACCGAGGCCTATTTTTGCACCAAAAAGATCTACAGGGTGATTCATTACTAACGTATAGTTGAACGTGTTTTAAAAACTAAATATTAAATTTGATTCTTCCTCATAAGAAAAAAATCCAATAATAATGATAGCGAAAAACTATGAATTGAAAAATATTTTTAATTATTTTTTTATTTCAAATACGATTTTTGAGATACAGCCGGTCGCCACCCTTAATGACTCACCATGTATACAACAAAGTAGTATATAACTAAGCAAGGTAGAAACAAAGACTCGCCTGTTTATTATTACATTGATGGTAAAACATTTTAACAACTGCTGACCGAATCACTTACACTTTCAGAACAATCCCACTCCATCGAATCCACTTGTTCCATTCATATTTCAATATTGTTTAATCATACATAACAAAATGTTTGTTCTTCTCTTTCTAGCATATAAATTCTTTCTCGAACGACCATGAGAAGTAAGTCGTTTTCGAAATGGATCCCCCCTAAGTTTCAGTAACCGATATATAAGACTCTGTTTTAATAAATTATGTAATTGAGTTTGTTACTTACGATCTAGTAAATTAGTTGGACAATTTTTTTTCAGTGATTTATTCGATAATGGGTTTGCAAATAAGTAAGTTTTAATCTTTTATTAGACTCAAATATAAAAATGTTTCGTGTTTCGTTTTATTGCAACTGAAAAATGATGTTCAAAAGTGCTTATCTCTAGAACTATTCATTTGATTTCAAGCGGTACTACTACAGAAAAAGTGACCACTGGAAGACTCTAGTTTTCCTAGCAGTCCCAAACGAATTTGGAAACTATCTGATTCTTTTTATAGCCGCAGTTTGGCTATCAGTATTTTCCTCTAAAACTTTCCTTCGCAATGATGTTTCTCTGTAGCTTCTACCTGAAATATCTTCACGCGTTTGCCTAAAACTCGTGACAGTCTTGCTTTTGGCTTGGTTACAAATAATCCCACTTCATGTCTTCCATACAATCCTGATTCATGTCTTCGTCTATGTAGCAGACCATTTCTGCATCAATTGGGATACTTAGGATGCTTCTCATCTGATGGCATTTCTATTATGCAGCTTCTGGTTAATCTTTTAGCTTCGCTTTGTATATAGACATGAAGTAGCAGTAGATTCAGCAATACTTCCAATGCTGCTGTTGGGGTTGTCCAAATAGCTTCCATGGTTGCTAGGTAAGCTTGTCTCTGGATGCCATTTAGCTCTTGTTAACTTTTGAGGTTATTTGTTCACCTCAAAGCTTACTATTTTTTGAAAAGTGCCAGTGGAAGTTAGTGCCACAAATAACGTACTTGGTCACTACAATACAATACTACTGTAACCTCCAATTGCCCGATACATTTGAATGAGTAGAAAGTTAGCGGAATTGCCAGCTATACACCCAGTTTCGCATTACTGCAGGATACATAATGGAAATTGAATTTCTATTATGTTTTTCATCATTTCAATTCTTGGATTATTGTTATATTTTTCATCATATTAAATCGGCAATTTTTATTATGTTTTTCATGATGGAAATAGGTATATTATTATGAAAAACATAAAAAATAGAAATTGAATTTCATAATTTTAATACTTGAATTTCATAATTTTAATACTTGAATTTCCATTATGTTCTTCATTATTTTAATTCTTGAGTTTCCGTTATGTTTTTATAATTTTAATTCTTGAATTTCCATTATGTATTTCAAGAATTAAAATTATGAAAAACATAATGGAAATTCAATTGCCATGATGTATTGAGGGTTACCTACAATTTTGCATTTCATAATTTTAATTATTGAGTTTCCATCAGGATTTTAATAAATTTAAATCGATAATTTCTATTATGTTTTTCATAATGGAAATACGTGTATTAAAATTACGAAATACATTTCTGTGGAATATGCAACCTCAATTATAATAGATATTGCATTTCCAATATGTTTTTCATAATTTTAATAATGAATTTTCATTATGTATTTCAAAATTTTAAATCGTCAATTTCCATTATGTTTTTCATAATGGAAATACCTGTATTAAAATTCTGAAATACATCTCCGTAGTATAAAGAAAGATATATTTATTTTTCCGCATTTTAAACGATGTTATTGGATACCAAAACGGCACGCCATACATTCTAGTATGGTTTTTGATGTTTAAAATTGTTTATTATTTTAATTATCAGTTATTACCAACTGGTGGTTATAACATACCGAATTCAACTTTGAAGTTAGTGTAAATCGTATCAATTTGTCGATGTTTGATTATCGAACTAAATCTGTGGCAGAATATTATAGTGATGTAACTCAATACCGAGCTATTTGAATTGTATAAATATTAATGGTATTCAAATTGAGACTACGAAGGGTTTACCAAAATTTAAATTCGAAGGGAACTATTACAAAGGATGGAATTTCAAATAATTCCTCAAACTAATACAGCTTTTTTTATATATATATATTGCTCGATGATTTTCAGTGTGGAAATAATGATATCAATGGTAAACATACAGGGGACACTGTTTTTCTTTATAAACCGTGATTGCATAATTCAACATTGATTATATTTTAGTAAAACTCCTACGCTAGATCATGTAGCCGTGGCCTTATTTTAACCAATGAATGAATATAAAAGTTCATTGAAAAAATTAAAAGAATTCGCAAGGTTTATGACTTCTATTCAGATCAATATCAATATTAAATTTACATATCTACAGAATAATTTATAATGTTGTTTGTAATTGTTAAATTAATATACAGAGTGTTTAAGTGAAAAATGGAAATACTTAAACCGCGAATAGAGGTCAACAAAAATACTTCATTTGTGCATTGATGGATTGGTTGGCACCAGTCAGAGGCTTAGAGTCCTCGGCACGACCTCAGCTTAGGCTTTGTGTGTTCTTGGTTGTACCGTTTTTGTGAAGAGACCAATAGCCCTTATCAGGTTCAACAGTCTTTTTACTAGGTCCTTCTTGAATAAACCCTCCCTTGGAAGTTCTAGTCCTGGGAGTTTATATCTCCAATGATATAATGCTTCACAATCGAAGTTAATGTGAGAGGCTGTTTCCTCCTCTTCCATACACAACTGACAGATAGGTTCCTCCCTATATATAATCCGATTGTTTGCATGTTTTTCCTTAGGGTACAGTGACCAGTGAGTAAACCCGTCACTATTTTTATCTTGCCCTTGTTAAGGTTTAGTAGTTCATTGGTCAGCGTCTCCAAGGGTTCTTTGACCAAGAGTCTGCTGCGTTCCTGTTTTGACACGTGTCTCCAATACGACTGATGTTTAGTTTGAGTCCACCAAGATGTACAAACACGGGCAGCAGTTCTGGATATCCCAAATACTGGTTCAGGAGCAGTGAATGCAGTCTCAGACCCTAGCTTTGCTAGGATGCCTACCTTTTCATTTCCTACAATGCCCTTGTGCCCCGGGACCCACTTAAGATTAACTCTTTTATGGTAAGCCAGGGTTAATAGTTTTTATAGACAGTTCCAGACCAGTCTAGATCTGATCTGGGGAAATGCTAAATATTTTAGTGCTGCCTGACTATCAGAGAGTATAAGGATCTTTTGGCCTCCATACCCCCTTTCGATATTAAATTGCAAACACATGTCGATAGCGTAGATTTCTGCCTGGAATACAGATGCAAGATTCCCCAACGTTCCTTCCTGACTGCATGCTTCCAACCCATCCCAGTTTAGCTGAATATGGTATGGTTGATTGTGTGATTTATGCAGGAAGTTTTTTCAATTTTGTGACACGCTTGAAATTAAAAATAGGTGTTTTCCCTCCATTCATTACGTCACATTAGAGATTATCGTGCCTGCACAATGAGGATTAAGTGGATACAGATCATTTCACATTTAATTTATTCTTTTATTTACAGAATTGTCCTTATTGCTTCTGGTGATAATCTCACAAATAAATGGAGAAGACAATAAATGGGTGTGGGGCGGAAAAAGTAGAGAGAGCAGCAGAAGTTTGGATTCTAGGTAAAATTAAATTCACCAAAAGCTTTTATATACAGGG
Source organism: Lochmaea capreae (assembly GCA_949126875.1). Taxonomy (NCBI): domain Eukaryota; kingdom Metazoa; phylum Arthropoda; class Insecta; order Coleoptera; family Chrysomelidae; genus Lochmaea; species Lochmaea capreae. Next base: position 3,356,253 of record OX421411.1, read on the forward strand.
TTATTGGTTGTATATGTCACTGGTGTGGCTTTTTTAAATACAGAGTCAGCCAACTGTTATGGAATGATAACGGAATAAATTGTATATTTTTTTTTAGAGAAGAGGCGTCCAGCAGATATGATGTATATGAAGATGATCGTTCTTTTAACAATTATCCACCAAATGCATTAGGTGGGAGACCAATTCCTGAGCAATATCCGGGATCTGTTTTGAATAAGTAAGTTATAAATTTTTTATAAGTTCTAAATAGATCATACGATTTACACAAGTGCGACAAGGATAATATTAAACCCTACTAGAAAGAGAAAGACAAGAATTGTTATATTTGTGAAACTTACAATTAGATCAGTCCCCTTTACCAAAACACAACGAATGAAAATAACGAGAGCAATGAACACACGCCCACCTGTTTTGGTAAAAAGGACTAATAGTCCAGTAAATAAAGACTCAGAAACCCCCCAACCTTAAAAAATCGATTTATTTCCTCCGAGGAATCGATTTTCCGATTAATCGATATCAGATCGCCATCCCTATATGGCACGTAGTATATACAAATCTTCTTTGTACACAGGTTGTCAGTAGTACAGAAAGGACAGCTTTTATAGACAAAGGCATTACTTATATTTTGTAGTTTTCTAAGCTAAATCTTATTCAAATTATTAAATTGACGATGATAGAATTTTTTATGTAAAAAACATTTTTTCAATTAAGACAATTTACTTCGGAACAAAAACGTTAAAGTTCCGAAAGAAAAATACATAATATTAATGTATAAAAGTAGGTAATTATTTTCATTTAAATATTTTCTTGACGTTTGTTGGATAAAAAACAATTCTTTAAGATATATTGCATTTCAGGAGAAATATGTTTTGAAAGTTAATGCCCCGAAGAATCATTCATTTTATTACGAATGATACTGTCATCGATGTCTTCGATTTAATAAACTGGTTTTCAGACTTTGCTTTGTTGAAAAAACAACTAGAGATATGAGATTTTCATTCAGATCAATTTAAACGAGTTATTACGTGGAATTTTTAGGTTAAGTCGTAAACAAATTTCAAATAATTTCTTTTAAATCTTTTTTCTACGTTCTCCCATCATAAGAACCTTTTCGTCACTATAAAATTCATAACATTCTCTCTTTGTCTATACCTCTATACCTTTTTGTCGTTTGCAAAATAATAAAAAAATATTTCGTTTGTATATTGCATAATATTTTTTCTAAAATCCGGCATAATAAGTTTCTAATGCCGCCTTTTCTCTAAAGTAGTATCCCATGCTTCTAAATTAAGTCTTAGATCTTCTTCAGGTTCGTAGTTTCAATACATACGGCAATCAGAAATCTAAATTTATAGCATCTACGAAATTTTTGGTATTCAATTATGTTTGTTTTGTATTTAGTGATGTTCCATGGGTCAACGTGATGCTTCAGTTACTTGTAAAACTGTTGAGAAAGTAAGTTAAAAGTAAAAAGGTGCTGGTAGACAGAAGCAATAACGAGCACATGGTTAAAAAAATGGTTGCAGTGTTAGCGAGAATTATTTTATTCAATAAATATCTAATTATGAACCAAAATTAACTAACAATTCTATCTAAATTGAGTCCTTCATAGTTTTTTTAATAATATCGTGAAATACTGAGTGTAATTAAGCACTTGGTCCCAGTTAATTGTTGATGAGCCAATTTTTTTCAGTTATAAATGGGGACACCCTGTGTATATACAGATTGCGAAAGGGCTTTTCGAACCGTACGATTTACACAAGCACGACAAGGAAAATATGAGAAAAACGGTTTGAAAGAGAGAGAAAGAACAACTGTGCGTGGCCAGCGAGGTCGTGTATTTAGTTCCAGAGGCCAGCCGAATGTCCACTGCCCCCCCCCATTTCAACCGCTGTTGCCAATTTAAATGTGAATTCTCTCTGTAAAGGACACTGTTGCCGGATGGAGGTGTTTGGTTTTGCCTAATAGTGCATGAGCTCGAAAATGAGTCAACGATGACGAGACAAAAATATCATTTGTACAAATTATTTTGCGCTTCTGGCAACAGCGGTTGAAATGGGGGGATAGTGGACATTCGGCCGACCTCTGGAACTAAATACACGCCCTCGCTGGCCACGCACATTTGTTCTTTCTCTCTCTTTCAAGCTGTTTTTCTCATATTTTCCTTGTCGAGCTTGTCTAAATCGTACGGTTCGAAAAGCCCTTTCGCAATCTATATATTAGACTGTATTTAACCCAAAAACAAAACATGTTGGGAAACAATATCATACCATTGTATCAAATTATAATTTAAGATTATATATTTCTAGACCAAATGGAGTTTACGACAACTATAACAATCAACTCTACGGCGGTGGAGGACAAGGAGCTTATTATCCTGACGAAAGACCCGGACCTGGTATCCTAACAGGACCTATTCAAGAAGGTCCTTTTAGAGAATTCGATAGGTGCAAATGTACAGAAAGATTTAACTGTAACACCCCTGGTATATCGTATGTAAGTGAAACTTTGGTGTTATAAACCTACCTGCACTAAGCTTGTGAACCCAGGGACGAACCAGTCGTGGTTGGTTTCAACATATTTTTTTCAATTTTTTAGGGGCACTGTGATGTCGGTAAACGCTATTGTTGCTATTCTACCAAAAAAGGAAATTTTGGAGGTCCTCTTCCATCCAGACCCATCCACTCTCCGGAAAACGGAATTTTAATTGGACCAGGAGGTCCAATTGGTGGTAATTACAATCAAAGACCAGTAGGTTCATTTGGAGGACCTATAAGACCCGGAGGTTTTGGATTGGGAGGAGGAAGACCAATAGGGTTTGGCGGTAAGCAATGTACTTTCATGTAATTGTTTTTAATATGTCCATTAGTATTATCTCATAGGTTCTTTTACTTTTTGACCAAAAATTTCAATTCCAATGAAACTTTGTCACCCATTGATTTAGATCAACACATTGATTCCACCAATCGTGAAAGGCAACAGGCGTGACAACGCATAATAATTAAACTGGGTGCCTCAAGGTTGGGTATAAATTTAGTTTTGAACCATTTTTTAAAGTTTGCGCAGTTCATATCATCATCGCAGTCGCTTCTTTTTCGGTTACTTTTAAAAACGATACTTGTATCTTCAACCTTTGACACTGATTAGTGTTTACACTACCATTACACCAACACTAACACTTATAAGTTATCTTCTTCAGAGACTGAAGGTAAACATCCATGGTTTATAGAAGCTGGAACGTTGGCCGTGGAGCAACAGGGTGGGAAACGGTGCAATAAAACGCGAACGTGCCCGAGCGAGCGGCAGCTGCGTTCATAAGCGCGAGGACCGTCTTGCGGTTGTCTCTCGATACCTGTCATATAAGGTTACGATTTATGCTTTGAAATTCATAGATATATTATAGCCTTCGCAAGTTCATTTATAGTCTTCTTACTTTTTTGTTCTCCATACAGTTTTTGGTGATATATCCAACGCCTGCAGTTAGTTCGGTCGCTGATTTTTTCAAATACAATAAATAAAAAAATATTTTGTTTTCAGGCGGAGAAAATATCCATTCACCTGTTAATGGTATTCTTGTGGGACCTGGAGGACCATCTCGACCGCATTATGGATACAGTTCCAGATCCGCCAGTGACCGAAAGGTTTAAGCCAACAACTTCCTTTTTGCACAAAAAATATTCGTGATTCAAACACAAAACAAATATACAGATTGCGTAAATTACATCGGAACACTGGCCTCGGATTACACAATTACGACAAGGATATATGAAAGAGAGAGAAAGAATAATTGTGCGCGGTCATCACTTTGTTTCATCTTAGGGGTGTATACTTATTTCCCGAGACTGGCCGAATGGTCCTTTACAGAGAGAATTCACTAGTTGGTGGTATTCAGTATGCTCCCGACATGGAAGGAGTGAGGGTGTTGAAGAAATAAAAAAATACAATCGTTATTACGTAAACTGTACATCTTAAAATTCATTTTTGTCAACATGATCATTTCAGACCAAGTTGACAATTTCTAACTACAATAGGATATTATTTTAGCCATTGTAACCTGAATATAAAACAGCATTTCTTGAGAGAACCATAATTAATAAATTAAAAATCCCTTCCATTAATAAATTAAATTGAAAAAATAAAATAAGTAGGTAGGTACCTACACCTATTCTAAACATAAAATATAAACTTCCTGAAAAAATAAAAATCCATTCTAAAGGTAAACATAATTTTAATGAATTAAGTGCTCAAATAAACCACCTTCCTGTGCCAGACAATAACCAAATCTGTGATAAAGATTTGATCTCATATCTCTAAGATTATTTGGCGTAATGCTGGCACAAACGTGCTGTATTTTCACCCTCGAAAAAAAGTCAACGATAACGAGACAAAAATATTATTTGTACAAATTAATCTGCGCTTCTGGCAACAGCGGTTAAAATAGGGGGGCAATGAGCATTCGGCCAGTCTCGGGAAATAAGTATACACCCCTAAGGTGAAACAAAGTACACGCCTTAATGACCGCGCATAATTATTCTTTCAGCTGTTTTTCTGTCGTACTTGTGTAATCCGGACGGTCCCGATGTAATTTACGCAATCTGTATACCATCAAATATGGAGAATTAAAAAATTAGACAATAAAATAGACGATAATTCTTATTTTCAAACATCTTTGTATACACATCAGAGTATACTTAACTAAGATGAACATTTCAAAGCACTGGTAATTGAAGAATTACGGGATCACAGTAGATACTTGACACTAATTTTCAAAATTCAACTAATACTGAATACTTTTATAGCATCACAACCAAACTGGGATAAAAAAAAATCAACATTGAAACAAAGTATTCATTATAAAGAAAGGGCTGGGTGACATTCTGTGAAGATCTGAGGTTATTACGAGTATATAGCTCAGATAGCAGCTAAAAAAATGTCTACTGTACCAATAACAAGGTTAATAATATAATTATTGATGATGTTAAAGACGAAATTGAATAAAAATTAATAAAAAGTGAAGAAAGTTGCATACTTTTATACCCATTTAAATGGATTTGCACGAAATTTGTTTTTGAATACTTTGAATTCTTTATAGTTGTGTTTCTTATCTTTATATAATAAATAATGTACATTTTTAATTAACTATATCCTAGTTAAACCATTTGTAAATACACTGTAAGACTGAACTATAATAAAATATTTAAAAACACACTTAACTGTATTATTTCTTTTACCAAAAATATGTCCAGATTAAGAATGGTGAGAAACTGTATTAAAAATGGAAGAAATCGAGCTAAAACATACTGAAGCAATCAGTAAATTGGTGCCTACGAAGTCTTCTGTTCGGTATGAGAAGGAACACCAGCTCTTCGACGAGTGGTGAAAAACCTATAAGGTGGAAAACGGCATGAATAAGGATATCCTTTTGGCGTACTTATTGGATATCTCCAAAAAGATTAATCCTGCGACAATGTGGGCAAAATATTCGATGCTCAAGTCGAAGTGATTTTTCAAAATATCCAAAACAAACAAATCAAAAGTTCTGGCACGAAAAGAAGTTAATAGATTCAAGAAGGAAGCCCCAGAAGGAATAAAGGTGGGAGTAGAGTACAATAAGCCAACAGGCGCAGTGCTCCCGGTACTAGGACGGCTCCCAGAGAAAAAAGAAGAAAAAAGCCCCAGAAGAGTATCGTTCTCTACTAGTAAATGTTACTTACGTCCCATATAGTATAAATAACTATTTGAAAACAGCAATGGGTTGTCCGTACCTAATTTTCAAATTCTAACTTTAGAGCCCTATATCTCGTTAACGAAGGACGTAAGGAAATAATTTTATATAAAGTACTATAATTATTTTAAATTTCCCTGTCATCTCCCAAGTTTTTGGTACGAAGTCCCGAGACGCCATGTATAATAAAGTGTGTCATAAGTTATTGCGTACTTCTGGTACTTCCAGAAAGTCTGTGTAAATTATAAAAGTACTCAACAAATAGTGTAACGAATTTTACATTAATTAAACTAATATTTAACACTCCTATTACATTCTGTTCAACTTTTTACTCGATTCGTGTATCTCTATATGTTTCAATTATTCACAAAAGTAAACATGCTTGTATATTACTCATGTTAATTGTACTTATATTACTACTCCGAAATTTCTAACATTCATTTGAATCAGAGAAAGCATCAGATTAAATTCCACCTCCACATGGGATTCTCTTGGGGCGATTTAGGGGTGAATTTATATTTTACACAGAGGAGGACTTATTAAATGGCACCAAAAGTCACTTTAAAGAACTTAGCATGGTAATCTAATCAAAACTTCTATCAACTCAATAGAAATAATCGTTATGACTAATATTCCAAAGGTCGGCCTTTTACGAATTGGTAATTAAACAAGAAATATAACTTTTTTAATTGTATTTATTTTATTTATATGTTCAACATCGACATATTTATTAAAACTATCGATATATTAAATAAGCATTGTAATATTCCCGTCTCACGGCATTTTAGTTGTTATGAAATGCCAAAAATGATTTAGAATTTGCGCATATCGCACTCTAGAACTAGATCTCAGCCCGAACCAATTTTTTCAATGTTATATCCGTCTGCGTGGCTTCTCGAACACTCGAGGGGGATCGAGCAAAATCCCAGTGCGACATTTTAACCGTCGCCAGTGGCCTCACTCTTTATTTTTATTGTACTTTATCGTTAATGTCAGAATTGTTTATATTTCTAGACAATAAATAATTTCTTATAGAAACTACACTGGAGTTATTGTTTTATGATCCTGTAGAAAATGTAATTATTCAGTTTAATGAGATAACCCATCAAAAGTAAATCCCCAGTGCGAATTTAGATTTGGTTCTGTCTACCTTAGTTCTTTAGGTAAACCAGGAAGTTGGTAGCTGCCTAATTGTTTGACTAACAACGCTAGACCCTAAAGTTTCGATATAATTGTTGCAGATCCAAGTTTCGTGGACTTTCCGTAAACTTTTGGATGATGGTCGGTAGTTTTGCGAAAGAAAATCTTGAATTCTAATGACCGATACATAAATAAACTACTGGAATTGAAAATAATAAAAAGAGTTGCTACATTTTGCTTGGTAATTTGGAAAACTTTTTAGCATATCAATTTATGTTGTGAATTTTTTATATAACTATAAACGAAAAATATATTTGAAAAAAGTATATAAAGGTATTTTTTTGAAATTACGCAAAAACCGTTGGAGTTGGCAAAAAAAGTTTCAAACAAAAATTGTAGAGCTTTAAATTTTACACCAAAATGGTCCTTATCGTTTTTCCCCAAATGAATTTTGGGCGGATAAAAGTTAAGGGATGTTTTTTTAAACATTAAAAAATTATAACCCGTAGGAAAATTGAAATATTTGAAAATTGTTTGCATTGCTTCTGTCGGACCTACGGTTGTAGATGCATAGGCGTTACCACAGAAAAATATTAAACAGGCAAAATAATTTAAAAAAAAGTTTGTTATAAACAAATTAAAAGAATCATTTTTCCTCTAAAATGAAAGTTCACGTTGTGCAGGGTACTTACAAAGAAATTTTGCAAATGTCTCAATTTTTCTACTAGTTGAAAAACTAACCCTTAACAATAGCCACCCTCAAGTCATTTGGAGAAAAAATAATACCAACCATTTTGGTGTAAAATTTGAAGATCTACAAATTTTGTTTTAAACTTTTTTTTGTAACTCCAACGGTTTTTGCATAATTTCAAAAGAACAACTTGTATATATTTTTCCAAACCCTTTCCAGGGGATTTAATGGACTTTTCTTGGACTATTATAAGTTGCGACAGTTTTTAATAGAACCACAGAGTGCGTGGAAAAGGAAAAGGGAAAGGAAGAGAAAGAGAAAGAGAAAGAGAAAGAGAAAGAGAAAGAGAAAGAGAAAGAGAAAGAGAAAGAGAAAGAGAAAGAGAAAGAGGAAGAGGAAGAGGAAGAGGAAGAGGAAGAGGAAGAGGAAGAGGAAGAGGAAGAGGAAGAGGAAGAGGAAGAGGAAGAGGAAGAGGAAGAGGAAGAGGAAGAGGAAGAGGAAGGGGAAGAGGAAGAGGAAGAGGAAGAGGAAGGGGAAGAGGAAGAGGAAGAGGAAGAGGAAGAGGAAGAGGAAGAAGAAAAGGAAAAGGAAAAGGAAAAGGAAAAAGAAAAGGAAAAGGAAAAGGAAAAGGAAGAGGAAAAGGAAAAGGAAAAGGAAAAGGAAAAGGAAAAAGAAAAGGTAAAGGTAAAGGTAAAGGTAAAGGTAAAGGTAAAGGTAAAGGTAAAGGTAAAGGTAAAGGTAAAGGTAAAAGGAAAAGGAAAAGGAAAAGGAAAAGGAAAAGGAAAAGGAAAAAGAAAAGGTAAAGGTAAAGGTAAAGGTAAAGGTAAAGGTAAAGGTAAAGGTAAAAGGAAAAGGAAAAGGAAAAGGCAAAGGAAAATGAATACACGGAATTAATAATAAATAAGTACCGTACTAAAAATACAAAATACCCAAATACAATTACCAGGTGTTCTTGAAATTTTATTGTAACATATTCATGAATCACCCTGTATTTGAGGCTGAAGACTTTTGTCTGCAGTTCTTCACTGAATCTTTGTTGAAACAATAACAAATTTTATTCGCTTATTTATCCCGACTTGACTTTTATTTCTTTTATTTTCGTTACAAAATTCACTATTTTGTCTGAGTTATTTGAAATATGTTTACTGGTCTCTGATATGGATTTTATTTCGAAAAAATATTGCAAATAGTTTTGTCGACTTTCATTAAACATTTCATACATTTTCAAATACAATTACATACCGTAGATATCACTGATGCAAAAATGAAATGTTTTTAAACATTTTTTTGGTAAAGTTTATTTCACGAATTTACGCCTGTTTAGGATTATTATTATTAGCTTGTTCAATTCAGTAAGAAGGACGAAAGTAAATTGCCCTAGTACCACTTCTAGACACAAATGTAAAACAAATAAGAGATCTGATTACCAAAAGTTAATAAAAAAAGAAAAAAAGGGAAAAAGAATAAAATTTCGGGTTTCTAACGCATCAAATATTGGGAGAATTTACTATCGAGCCTTTCAGTACAGTTTACCATTTCATTCGATGCTTTTATGACTAATCGGAAACAGGCGTAAATTCGTGAAATAAACTGTATATTTGACATGAACTCAATGTTTATACAACAATCCTGTATACAGGGTTCGTAAAAAGGAAATAAAAAGTTCTTCTTCAAAAATTCATTTCTCTCCAACCTTTTTTCATCTTTCATTTTTAAAATAAAGACAGTTTATGTCAATTTCTAAAGATGAAGCTGGGAAAAAATATATTCTCACTTACCAATGGTAGTGATAACAATAATGGAATAAAAAAGTGCCCCGGTGCGAGTCCATTGCACTTTTTCGGGATCCTCCTCCCCGTCCCATCCTTCCTTGTTCATTTTATCCAACAAGGATTTCTCGAAAGCTTTCAAATAGTCGATAGCACCTTCGGTGAAATTAGTCTGATCCAAGGCTCGCATTTCTTGGGTAAAATTCCAAAGGTAATGAGTGACATTTTCCCGAATCTTATAAATCCCTCGTTTAATCTGAAAATAAATTAAACAGGATAATTACTTAATTAGTTTTCTGTAAAAAATTGTCATTTTAGTAAGGATATTTGATACTGCCTTTGGCCTTAAACGTTTTCCTAAGCTGCTTGCACGATACTGAGTGCTTTACACTGGTTGTGTGTTTGCTCGAATAAACTCAACTAATAGCCGTCGACTTGAAACAATATACATATTGCGAAAAGTCTATTCGCGACATTCGATTTACACAAGTACGACAAGGAAAATATGAGCAAAACTACTTGAAAGAGAAAATAATAATTTTGCGCTCAGCGATGGGCGTGTGTTCAGTTACAGCTACCAAAAACAGTTGGGGGTGTGTTGAGTGCCCCCCTATTTTAACCGCTGTTGCCAGAAGTGCAGAATAATTTGTGCAAATGATATTTTAGTCTCGTTACCGTTAACTTTTTTTCGAGCTCATGCACTATTAAGTAAAACTAAACACTTTTATCCGGCAACAGTGTCTTTTACAGAAAGAATGGACTGCATAAGCTCTGACGTCACAACAAAAGGATCCTATTAACTTTTCCAAGCGAATCGATAACACGTATAAAGTAAAAATTAATAAGAGATTTTTAATTTGCGGTCTGCTATTAATATAGTTATAAACATTAGAGTGATCGTTGTTAGAAATAAGTAAAAAGAGATCAGTTGGAGACTTTTTTACGCGAAAATCTGCAAGGTGAGGTTTGCAAAAATTTCTTGATAATTTACACGAGCTTTCGGTTTGTTTTGAAATGTTTTTATGACCACGCCTCTTATGACGTCAGACTGAGGCAGTCCATTCAAATTTAAACTTTTACACTGAGCTGAGCGCATAATTATTCTTCTCCCTCTTTCAAGTAGTTTTTCTCATATTTTCCTTGTCGTATTTGTGTAAATCGTATATCGCGAATAGACTTTTCGCAATCTGTACTGTTTTTTATAAACAATTCGTTAAATTAATATTGTACAATCTTCGTCAAGATATAACGTTAACTTTTGATCTGCATGCTCAAGTGAAGACTCGTCCATTCAACATGGGACGGGCTAGGTATAATTTGGGCACAAACATATTGTAGATAATGAAATGGCACCTTAGCACCTTAGCAAAGCTAGGGTCTAAAATTGCATTCACTGCTCCTTAACCAGCTTTTTGGAGTCGAAGCTTCTGACTGGGGATGCCGAATCAATAAATAAAGATAATTTGACTAAAGCAACAATTCATCGAATACATTCTTCACTTCAGTGGCGTAGCTAGGTAACCAAAGGCACTGGGGCAAACTATTTAAATCGTTTGTACCAAATTCAGCGTCCTCCAGATTCGTCGTAATACATAATAACATTAAAAACCAAATACAACTTGTAACGTATTTTAATGAACAAAGAAAATACAATGATTTAGTAACTTACTTGTTTTTCATTTTCCACCTCTAATGCTTCAAAGGTAAAGGCACCCAATACACAATACGACACTACCATCGACACCAAAGTCACATGAGAAAATAGACACGTAATCGTTTTCCACGTGTAATGCAAAAAGCTCGTGCAGCATTTTGTAGCTTCGTAATCGGCAATTTCAGGGTCCGATTTATAACGAGACATTTTTTAAACTTAATCGCATAGATTGTTACAGTAAAAAAACATTTATAACAAAATTGAGTAGGTCCTAGGTAACATCTTACGACTTCCTCCTTATCATTTCAAACTGAACACAATAGGAAGGCTGTGAAGTAAAACGGTTTTGTAGAAAAATTATAAATTTGAACAAAAACATTGAAAATTGTCAATAAACTCTCGCCTACTTCCACCGAGAAAGAAAAATTAATTACTACTTCATATTTAAACTGCAAATTATATTTAATTAAGTACCAAATTTAATATTTCATTAATAAAAGATAAAATGTATTAACAAGCACTACTACTAACATTGATTTTCAAAACGATACATAAAAATAGCACAACTTACAGCGACACAAATCTTTTAAGTATTTTATTATTTGTTATTTTCGATTTTCGAGAACTATATTATGGAAAACACTGTTTAAAATATTTCTTAGACATTATGTAGTCACTGTAAAGAAAAAGTCAATTTTCATCATCGACTTTAAGATTGAACTAACCCGTCTAATTTTAGGTTCGTTCATTTCGACGATTCTCTAGAAATACTAAAATAACTACACAAGTGGTTTTATTATAAGATTTTAGGGTGATCCGTGAAAAACAAAGTAGATAATAAAAGTTGTCAAATATATGTAAATTTAACAGTAAATAAATATAAAGACAGAAGTGTCTCGTTTTTAAGAATCTTGCGTCTCGTTTTCGAAAGAAATTTAAATTTCTGGAGACGGGTAGCTGAAAATTGTAAGACTGAACAAAAATGGAAATTGTGAGAGAGAGAGAGAGAGAGGTTACGGGACAAGACGAAACTGGAAGCTGCAAGACTAGACAACTATGGAAGTTGTGGGTCGAGACGAAGCTGGAACCTGCGATACGAGACGAGACTGGAAGCAGTCAGGTTCAATTTGAAAAACAAGACAAAAGGATCTCGTTTTTAAGAATCTCGCGTTGTCTCGTCTCGTTTTTGAAAGAAATTTAAATTTCGGGAGGCTGGTAGCTGAACATCGCACGAATGAACGAAAATGGAAGTTGTGAGTCGAGACGAGATTCGAGGTTACGGGACCAGACGAAACTGAAAGCTGCAAGACTAGACAATAATAGAAGTTGTGGGTCGAAGCGAAGCTGGAACCTGCGATACGACACGAGACTAGATGCAGCGGAAAAATACGAGACTGGAAGCTGTCAGGTTCAATTTGAAAAACAAGACAGAAGAATCTCGCGTTGTCTGGTCTCGTTTTTGAAAGAAATTTAAATTTCAGGAGACTGGTAGCTGAAAATTGCACGACTGAATGAGAATGGAAGTTGTGAGTCGAGACGAGACACGAGGTTACGGGACAAGACGAAACTGAAAGCTGCAAGACTAGACAACAATGGAAGTTGTGGATCGAGACGAAGCTGGAGCCTGCGATGCGAGACGAGACTAGATGCAGCGGGAAAATACGAGACTGGAAGCTGTCAACTCAAATTGAAAAACAAGACAGAAGGGTCACGTTTTCAAAAATCTCACGTTGTCTAGTTTCGTTTTCGAAAGAAATTTAAATTTCGGGAGGCGGGTCGCTGAAAGTTACAAGACTGAACGAAAATGGAAATTGTGAGTCGAGACGAGACTCGAGGTTACGGGACAAGACGAAACTGAAAGCTGCAACACTAGACAACAATGGAAGTTGTGGATCGAGACGAAGCTGGAGCCTGCGATGCGAGACGAGACTAGATGCAGCGGGAAAATACGAGACTGGAAGCTGTCAACTCAAATTGAAAAACAAGACAGAAGGGTCACGTTTTCAAAAATCTCACGTTGTCTAGTTTCGTTTTCGAAAGAAATTTAAATTTCGGGAGGCGGGTCGCTGAAAGTTACAAGACTGAACGAAAATGGAAATTGTGAGTCGAGACGAGACTCGAGGTTACGGGACAAGACGAAACTGAAAGCTGCAAGACTAGACAACAATGGAAGTTGTGGATCGAGACGAAGTTGGAGCCTGCGATACGAGACGAGACTAGAAGCTGCGAAAAAAGACGAGACTAGAAGCTGTGAAAAAAGACGAGACTTTAAGCTGCCAGGTTGAAATTGAATCACAATTTTTAACTTCAAATGCCGCGTTATCGAAGAAAATAATGCACAGAACTTCATATGAAATACTATCATTATTTTCAGCCCCTCCATCTCCCTAGTTTTTGATACGAACAATAAGTAGTCATGCCCAGAAGAGTCTCGTATAGCGTTGTGTCGTTTTGTTTTCGAGACATTAAACAAAGAAATTCAAATTACGAGAATAAACTGTGGGCTGCGAAACTAGACGAGACGAGAAGTTGCAAGACTAGAAGAAAATGGAAGTTGTGAGTCAAGAAGAAACTGGAAGTTGAGAGACGAGAACGGGATGATACTGGAAATTGCTAGACGAGACGAAGCTATACGAGTTTTGAAGCTGCTATATTAGACGAGATTGGAACTTGCAGGACGAGACTCTCCGTCACTTGTAACGTGTTTACAAAGAATTTTCAAATTAATTATATAATTTTTTTTTAAATATAGAGGGGGTAATAAAAATAAAGGATATTTTCACTGGACAGAATTTCCAATTATTTCCAACGTAAGTGATCGGTCTAAAAAATAATAGTTCAAATTCTTGAAAAGATTTAGAGTTTATTATTTTTCTATTTGCTGTTGGAAAGTTGATAGCGAAATATTTATTTGCGTAGATGAGTTTGTGGATAATTAGGCTAAGTGTGTTTCGGGCATCTGGAAAATTTTATGGATATTGAAATGTCTAAAAAGAATTATACAACATTCATAAAAGCTGTTACTATATGCAACTTTTATAGTTGTTTTTTGGCAATAAGTAAATCGGTACTTTATAAATTTCTAATATTAGCTATTTCATGTGGAATATTTAGTAGTATCCATCTGGAAATTTTGAATTACCTACCTGCCATGGTATTTTTATTTATCCCACTTTCAGTCACATTCCATGTACTAGATAACAAGCAATCTACCAGTAAATTACAGTGACAGTCTCTGTACAGTAAATAATGTAATAATTATAATTTTTCGCAACCCTTGTATTGTTTTTAACTAAATCAGAGGTTACTGCGGCATCTCTTAACAAATAGGTAAACTATTACGAACCATCTTTGTTGTAAGGAATGTTTTCCTTTATGTTTGTGGTTCTTAGCAGCATCTATCGCATGATACCGAAACTAATCTTCTTTTAGTAAATTATTCTAATAGATTAATGAACGTATTTATCCACATTAACTGTGAACTTATTGTAATAATTTCTTTGTATTTAATGTTACACCTTACATTAAACAATTATTTAAATAAATAACGACATTATTAATTATGTTAAACTAGTTTAAAACATAAAATTCTTTCTCTAGCATGAAAAACTTTGAAGTATGTCAGTCTTGCAGTTCTGCCACAATTTAAAATAAATACCTAAGCAACTCCCTATTAACTGAAGTTGCCATTTCTATTTTGCGAAATGGCTGCTGTTTCAGACTTTTTTTCATTAGGTAGTATTGTTTGGTGTAGAACCTGTTATAATAAAGAAATTGAAGGAGAAGTTCTGGCATTTGATCCACCAACGAAAGTATTAATATTGAGTATCCTTTTTAAATTAAGTCAAAACGTGTGGAATGCAAGTACATGGTTTTGCTTTGCCAATGTTTGTGATAACTTTTTCATTGATTGCACAATTTGGCAGTAAAGCAATGAATTCACCGTTGTTTATTGTATTTGTTTTGTTAATTTACATTCAGCATTTCAACCTATTCAAAGTAAACACAAAGTAAATTATTAACAAAACAATACATTGTAAACCTTGTTTTCAGCCATTTTTGTTGTTACTTTAAACTAACATTGGAAAATAACAATTAAATAATTTTATTCTACATTGTTTTCCTTAATATATTGCTAGAATGTGCTCCTACAAGTGGAGATCTGAAATTAAATGATATTCATTTTGTTAATTTATCTCTTGTTAGTGAGTTACAAGTCAAGAATGAAGTTACAAGTGTTCCTGACATACCACAGTCTTTGAATTTACAGAGGGTAAGTTTTTTCATACATTTTTACATTTCAAATAACCATTTATATGATAATTTCTTGGATGATTCTCTATATCATGTTTCATATGTAGTTTCGAAACTGGTTTTCCATGATAACAATGAAAAATATGTGCCTACATGATAATATTTACATGTAAAATATAGTTGAGTCTAAAAAACAGACTGAACAACAGATCAATTAGGCAATATCAATCAAAATTGAACAAAAACAATGAAAAAATACATTTATAAACAGAGGAATTTATTTTTTTATTACTGGACTTCGTAATAGTCTATTTTGATCATGTATAAGCTTTGAGCATCCATGCTTTTATAAGTAGTGTGCAAACGTGCTTTGTGGACTCAACCAAAAAGAAAACTACCAAAACATAATTTGTTTGTGGTTATCTACTTCCTGTAAATTGATATTCTGTTCTTTCTTGGACCAAAACATTGGCATATTATTAAAAAGCTATATTTGACTATTTATTATAAAAATGTTAATCAAAACAATACAAAACAACCACATTACAAATCCCTCATGACAACTGTCAGTGGTATCAACTCGACATTGTCTGTTGGTGGACATATCCTACAATTGAGACCTTCTCACAAATATCTACTTGTAGGTGGTTTATTGATATGAATTTTTGTGTTTGCAGCTAAATACAAGAATTAGAAATCAAGTAGATGAGAAGAAACGAATGTTCCAAGCGAGAGCTGCAAATGTTAGTTCTGAAGGACAAAGTTTGTTCATAGCGATAGCTAAAACAATTAGTGAGGTTAGGTGGAACAATTCTGAAATTGTTGTTTTTAACAATCATGATGTAAGTATTAAATATTAGTTGTTTATTTGCTAGGGAGAGCATCTAAATAGGTAAAATTTATAATTTTAGGTTATTATTAGTCCACCTTACCAATTGGAAAATATAAGAGGGAATACAAACAGTAAAGAGTACACATATATAAGGAAAGTGGTAAGTTATTTTGCAAAATCATTTTAAATAACGATGAATGACAGTAACAAGATTATCTTCTATTGTACATGAATCTTGAGCCTGTCAGCTTGTTCACAAAGAAAAAAAAAATTTATATAAAGTACTGTAACTACTTTTAGGATCTCTTCATATCAAGTTTTTAGTACAATGTCCTAGGGTACCCTGTATAACATTTTATTTATATTCAGTTGTTTATATAGATAGTACAAACTGTAGCATTTGACATAGCAGGTCGTGTGACAGTTTGGCTGAAGGATTTTTAAGGAATAGTTTAGCATGCCTTTGTCCTAGGGTTTTATGCCACCAGCGCAATGCCTGGTTGTTTTTCCATTGGTGAGGTTTTTCGCAATTTCACAGGAAGGTTCTGGCCCTATCATGACCTTAGTTGCTCCCTGCTTGGCTAATTCATCAGCCTTTTCATTGCGTTTAATTCCTTGGTGACCTGGCACCCAGGCTAAGGTCACTCTATTATGACTACCTAGTCTGTTGAGGGCCTTGCGACACTCACACACCACGTTGTCAACACTTCTGCACAGCAATACACCGCCATTACCTCTGCCTGAAAGACAATGGTATGTTTTCCTAGGCTTAGAGAGATCCTGATCTTCTCTTGTACCCCATATATTCCGGCTCCTACTCCAGACAGTCTACCTTACTTACTCTCAGTCTACCATACTTATTCAAAGCCTACCTTACTTACTCTCACCTCATTTAATCATACTTTAAAACCAGCTAGGAGAAGAAAGAAGTTTGTAATATGCTGTTTTGTTTTAGGTTGAGAAACACATGAAAGATTTAGCGTTAAACAGTCAAAGTCAAGTGGTTTGTCAGAACAATACTTTGCAATAAATTGAGAAAAGAACAGACATTTAGATAATGTATATATCTATTGCATGATATACCTCTGTTATATTTGATTTTCGAAAAACTGAAGAATATACTTTTTATTTGCATATCATACTAAATTCGCCAAGGTTTTTTTTTAAAAAAAAAATATATTGAAAATCAAGTGTTTTTTTGTTCCATTTTTTTTTTATGATTTTGTATTGTGCAGTCTATAACGTCATCTCTGTTTTTGCCGATACAATCATTTATTTATTTTATATGAATAAAAATAATAATTTAATAGTTTTATTTTTTCCTCTAGTGTTGTTAATAACACAAAATACAATCTCCTGTCGAAGAACTAAAAAATGCCTTTGCTCGCATTTATTAACAAACACGGGAGCTGGACACTTTAAAAAAGCTAAGTGTATTGTAAGAGATGGTGCTTGTTAAAATTGGTTTGGTGGACATTTTAAAATACATTGTAGACAGAAATCGGCCGATAGTAGATGGCGAACAGGTTTTCAAAGCATTAAATAACACAACATCAAAATATTTTAGTGAAATTACCTTTATATATTTCTAAGCAGTGCCTGATACACACTGACAAATATTCGGAAATATGTTTCCTAAATTTTACAATGTATGACGTTTTTCCCATATCAAGAAAAACCGAATTATTTTTTTGAAATTGTAAAATGTGTTGCCGACATTTAGGGGCATCACTCTTTTAATCTAAAATGTATTTCACTAATGAAAAGAGCTTTTATGTTTCTCAATTGATTAAAAGTATGTAAATAAAAATTTGATTCAACAAAGAAATCTAAGTTTTTCTATCTAAACGCACGTGTATGTTATGAGATTTTCATTACGTGCATGTTATTGTTAAATGTCACTTACAAGGAATGTTATCAGTGCGATTTTTGACGTTTACGGACATGGGCGTAGAAAAAATGTTTTACCGCACTTTGCATAAATTTGAATCTGTTGGGAAGTTATGTATTGATACATTTGCTTCTTTTTACTGATTACATTGCGGCACAGAGCAACATGCACTTGCTGGTCATGGGTCTAAATAATCATTCTGATAAAACAAACTTCACCAAACTCTTCTAGAAAACGATATTAATACCTTGCTCCCTATACACGTACTCTAATGGGGATTTGGTTTGTTTTCCCCATTCCAAAGCTATAAAATAAAATTTTGACGGTAGGTGTCGCACCCTTTGCTCGTTTTTGCAGCGACATCTGTAGTTGTCAATTAAAGACAAACTTTTTACCAAAGATGGTGCTTGAATAACTGAAATTTTACGTTGGTAGCACTGGCGGTGTTGTCTTTCAGTTCTGTAAGTGGAAGTTTATAAAATTGATTGTGAACAGGGATCTTGTGCACAGATTGCAACTGAATTTGATATTCTATCTTCATTTTATCTACACCCAAAATCCACCAAGCTCGCCTCCTGAAATTTGACAGTGTGGTATATGTCGATGTCCACCCGTATTCAATGTATAATCGACCATAATGTCGGACGATCTTAATTAATCACCTGACAGGCGAACATATAATCAAACTCCTCGTCGGCGCTTTGATGTTACGCTTTTAAAGACATGTTAAAATACACGTGCACCGTATATATACAGGGTTGAGTATTTGGTACGGGGGCTTTTCCAAAAAATGATGTTTTGCTATGAACGGTACGTTCTAGTCTTTAATTGGGAACATCAAATTATAAGAAATAAACTAGAATAGCTTTAACTAGGTACATTACATAAATAAAAGTAATTCGTCAAAAATGTAGACTAGGTATTAACGATAATGTGAGCATTGGACAGTCTGAATGATTCGATAGAGAAAAAAATTTGAAATATTGGGAATTTCATATTCTCAGTATCAAAATTAAAAATAAAAAACTTCCTCCCCGGCGGGGAATCGAACCCCGGTCTCCCGCGTGACAGGCGGGGATACTTACCACTATACTACCGAGGAATATGTTTAACCAGTCAAGTATTTTAGTTAAGTTGTTTGCAAAATTTTTAATTATTGCTATAATGAATAATAAAATACGCTACTCAGAGTAATTAATAGGTATATTAAAAAATGGAATTCATAGTATAAATGAACTTTACTAAAATAGAATTACTTTAAATGGACGCCTTAAGTAACATCCTCTTTTTTTATACTTGAGGAAATTCCTTTATAATAATATATTATTATCTTATTAATTTGCATGCAAATACATTTAAATAAAGCATATTAGCAGGTAACATTAACATGTTTATGAAAAACAAACAACAACATGTTCATTCTCTATGTTTACTGTCAAACTTCAAGCGTAAACGCAGGCTCTTATATAAACATGACGTCAGTACCCACTACCTTTCGCACACTGTTTATAAGTAGAACATTTGAGCACTTGTTAAATGGTGCGGTTGAATTTGTATTTTTATAATAATTAGTGAATAATAGTTTTTTTATTCAAATAGTGATCCAAGAGCTTAGAGCCATGTTATCTATTTGTAAACAGAGCTTGTCTTCAAGTTTTCAAAGGTCAGTCAAAGTTTAATTTTAGATAAAGATTTATCTTCATGTGATTTATGTAAATAATGTTATTTTTAATACGTTTCCATAATGATTAAATTGGGTGACAAAGGTTATCTGAAATATAAAGAGTTCTATTTGTAAGAATAATCTTTAGAGAAAGTCGATTTTGTAAGAGTTTGGTGGTAATTTTCCATTGACACTTGCTCAATTCATACGATTTAAAATGTTTTAAGTCGTTTTCAAGCGACAATCACCTAATGCACATAAATTAAATTTAGATTATTTGTTTTATTATTTAATTATCTTGCTAATAATAAAATCAGAACAGCTGATTTTGGTATATATATAGGATCAGGTCAATAAATATTGATACTCTATGATAGGTATAATATGCATATTCAGTTCTTTTTGGTGGTAATTTATGTATTAAAGTTAAAAATATACCCAACATAAATATAAAGTTATAAAGAGTTCAATGAAATGCGAGAGAAATGTATAAATGGATTGTATGAAAATATATTTCTAGAGTGATATTTTTATCCTGTATGCATTCATTTTCAATGCACTTAGTACCTAAACATCTGGTTGGATTGTATTGCAATTTTTTCAAGCACTGTGTCTGATCTTTTCTTAATGTAATACCTATATAAATTTTGCTGAATCTATTATATTTTTGTAACTATACCTACAAATAAATATTTGATAATAGATAGGAAAATTTGGCAACCAATTTTTTCTACTGCTAGACTTCAGATGTTTTTATTATAGTTTCCAATTAAAAATAAATACATTATTCACCTCAACTATATATACAGGGTATCCAGCTTTTTATTGTCATTGGATTGGTAAAATATCAACAATAAGGATAGTTTCAATTGGAACACCTTCATCCTTCATCAGCTGTATTCAATTCAAAACAAAAGTTTTCCATTATTTTTATAAATAAACACAGTGTCAAAAGAAATGTGTATATTTTCTTGAAAACCAGATCTGATACATACAATACGCCCTCTGGCGGCCTTGCTGGAAACTTGACAGTTATTTCTAGAGATTTCTCCTGGCCACTTTTACCAAGATTTTTTTTCCTCAAGTTAGATACATATTGGTCCACCCAGTACTTAAAATTTAACATTTTCTCATGTAATTTGTATAAATGCTTAATTTTTTCAGGTGTTCTGTACCACATTGTGCTAAATGGTAATTACAATGTGAAATTATTATTTTTATCATACAAAATTTGTATCAAGTAAATGTAGACCTAATGAAACACATTTACCCTCACAAATTTAAAATATCACCCTGTAGAATATGAAAATTAGCCATATATTAAACATTTCAGCTACAATATAACAAAAATGATCAATTCACATATTTCATTTCAAAAGTAGATGAACTATCACCAAACTAAACTACTAGAGGTTATTTAATAAACACATAAAAATTTGCCCTAAACAGTGTCTCTTATACATAGTTATTTTCTGGTATTTCAACCGAGAAAATCTTTTCTTTTATTTAATAATTTTAGAATGGGGGCTAGATGTGTGGTTTCTGTGGTGCCCGAATTGAAAGTAAATGATTTTGCAGTAGCAAATGAACCGATTCTACAATATCTAAAAGGATCAAAAGAAAGAACTGAATTAGAAAAAACTTTGAAAGAAACTGCTGCCCGAACTGAAGATGTACCTATTGTTATTGGAGACGAAGAAATTAAGACGAAAGATGTCAGATATCAGGTACACTGTACTTAAATTATCTATTCCACTTATTAAAACTTTTTAGCCCTAAATATATTTTTTTAATCTTATATGGGCTGCCAGATTTCTTATATTTTTGAATTTCACATATTTAACATATCAGCTACAAAATTTCATATAGCATGCTAAAGACTAGTAGTTTGTTAACATTTTCGTAAATTTTCATTAACCAATATCGATATATATGTAGATACATGAGTAAAAATAAAGTTGGGAATTTTTTTAATAACTATATTGGTTTTAATTTTTCTTCCATCCCTCGTAACGTTAATCGGTGATTTCTGAATATAGCATGCTAAAGACTATTAGTTCATCAACCTTTTTGTAAATTTTTTTAAAGGTAATGCCACATGATCATAAAAAGAAGCTAGCAAAATTTTACTATGCCGACAAAAATCTTCTTCAAAAAGCAATTGACACTGCGTGTTCGGCGCAAAAGAAATGGGATACAGTACCAATAACAGAAAGGTGAGTTCCTTTCTTATATAAATAGCTATAATATTTTCTTGACTAATATAGTTAAAATAAAATTTTTGAAGCCTCCTCGTATATTATGTGTGTTCTACTAAATTTTGTTGGTACATGTTTGGTTTTAGAGGGTGCACAAACTTTTACCAAGGATAAATTTTTGTTGAAAAACTCTTAATAAATAAGTTTACCTTATGATGCCTACATTGTGGACAACACTGTATGCACTATATGTATCGATTAAAATTTAAAACCCCTCTTAATTTATCTTGATAAGTATGTACCAGCTAGAATCGATAGAAATATTTATTTGGAGTTTTAATACATCTTTTTTTTAATTTTTTTATGATATAGGGTGAGCCAATACTAGTTACATATGTTTATGCGTTTTTAATTATATTTCAACTTATACAAAAGATATCGACATGCGGTTTGCGCCATTCAGTTACGAATTTAGTCAGTTTCCGTTCTAATTTATAATATTACGGACAAATTTATAAATTTAAGGTTAAAAATTTGGGACAAAGCAGCAGATTTAATGGCCAACGAATACAGAGCTAAATTAAATGCCGCAACAATGTTGGGACAAGCTAAAACCATCATCCAGGCGGAAATTGACTCAGCCGCTGAACTTATTGACTTTTTTAGGTAAATACAATGATAACATTGTTAAGAATTATTCGTATACGTTTCACAATTTATATTTACAGACTTAACGCTTATTTTTTAAAAGAAGCTATTAAATATCAGCCAATATCTGAAAATCCTATGGTTACTAAAAATTCGATGAGGTTTAGAGGTATCGATGGATTTATAGCTGCAGTATCGCCATTTAATTTCACAGCTATAGGAGGAAATTTGTCATATACGCCAGCACTCATGGTGAGTAGCTATATAAAACCGCAGCGTCCTTTATTTATTAACATTTATAGTCTAAAAAGTTCTAAAACGTGTAGTAGCTCATAAAAATATGATCGATAACTCCATGAACAGCAAAACTAACCTAACAAGCAGCTAAAGGAAGCCTTAATGTAGCTTTAGATCTACCTTGGACTTGAAGGATCCTTTACAGACTATAAAACACGATTTTATATGAAGGATGCACCTCAATTTGTCCACGTGGATAAAATGTTTTGATGAAAATTCTTTAGAGGTTAACCTTGGAGGGGTAGGGATGGAAAAGGGTGCAATTTGCATTGTTTTTTGATTTTTTTGTCGGGAGTTGATAATAAAAGATTTAGATTTTTGCATTTTACTCCCAAATTTTGAGGTTACATAGAAAAAAATGTGTATTTTTTAAAAATCTATTCTTGCAACATGAATTAAAAAAATAATGAACCACCAGTCATTCGCATTTCTATCAATCATCTGTCAGATTCAACACAGACGATGGACGTTCGACGAGATCAGAACCCAAAATAGGTGATCTGTGGTTAGTACTTGGCCAATGCCTTATTAATTTCTTTGCCATCTTTTTTAATTTTTGTTTGCACGAATCCGCTTTTATACAATAAATTACTGATTATATTTATTGTAAAATAAACTCGTAGGGAAATGCAGTACTATGGAAACCAAGTGATACTGCGTTACTTTCAAACTGGTTGATTTTTAAAATATGTAGAGAAGCTGGAGTACCACCAGGTGTTGTAAACTTTGTACCAGCTGATGGTCCCGTGTTTGGAGACACAATTACTGCTTCTCCAAATTTGGCAGGTATTAATTTCACAGGCAGTGTACCGTAAGTAATATGCAAGTGTTTATAAGGCTAGTTCGTAAAACAATCACAAACCTACAATTTAACCACAGAATAATCACTTACAGTAGTAGGTTATTCTGTGGTCCAAAATAACCCACCATTACAGAATGATGTCACTGACAGGTCGATCATGTTGTTCTGTGTCATTATGTCATATTCTATTTTGTTTTCATTGTTTACTGGTATACAAACAACGGATGATAGTTAAGGCGGAAATACATTAATATCTCGTCACGTGAGTTCACATGGTTTCACACCAAACGTGAATTTATGTTTATGTAGAAGCAATCACATTACCATCACGTCACTTCACTTTGCTTAACCTAAAAATGTACCAACTAAACAATAATAATGGCGATGACAGTTCATCTTCCGGATTTTTAAGAAGACTTGGAAAATGCATGTCTTTACTTATGGTTATGGTAAACACACTTTTTCTATTAAAAATTATTCCATTTTGACAGCATACACGTTTTCACGCCTCACAAAATTAATGTTTAAACAGAAAATTTGAGCGCGACATGTCATGTAATATCATGTGATTTCACGTGAATCTCCAACGTGACAATGGTGTGTTCGTTGTTAATGTGTATAAATGGAAAAAGCTACCTCAACAAATTTATTGCTCATGTGTGTTCACGTGAAATCACGTGACGTGATAATAATGTGTTTCTGCCTTTAGTGTTCGCGCATGTGCATCACGCGATGTTAGAGAGAGAGACAGCATCACCAATTTCATTCGCCATCTTATTTTATTGCGTGGACGCTTCCGACTATAGGTTTCCTACTTTGATCTCTATGTGCACTTAAATCATATATCTCCTCTGTTGATTCAGAGACAGTTTACAGACTGCGTCATGTGTTATTTCTAGAGTTTTTATTATTAAAAAAATATATATTTCATTGACATTGTTCTACAAAGTCTATCTGACAACCAACTGACTCACACCACATTTCAAAACACACACAAAATCCAACTGATCGGGGATCCAGCGCAATATGGCCGACCTGTCAAAGTCAGGTGTTCCGGATATTTTGACAGATGTTTTGTTAATCTATTGAGCAAAAAATACACCAATAGACAAGAAGCGAAACTTCGGAAAAAAAACGTATCTGCAAAAGGAATCTTTCTTATGGTCTTTACAGACCCAAGTTAGATCAAAGTTTGCTCGTAGGTTGAAATTATTTTTTCAAATGATCTATTTCCCGTGTAGATTTGTCAGATATAGCTACTGATGGAAAAATACCTATACAATACATCTTTTTCTCAGTGTGAAAGCTGTAAGCATTTATTATGTACGCCAGAGTTAAGGTAAGTTCATATAGCAACGAATCACGAATTGGCGCGGGAAACTTGAATCCATTTCAAGATTTTCCGATATTCGTCACGAATTTAGGCTGATTTGATAGTTTGCTTTTAATTTCGGTGCTATATGAACTTACCTTTAGCAGTCACCTTCAAGGTTACTTATTTTTCCCCTTCAACATCAAAATATTTTTGTAGGGCTTCACTTGTTACTCTCAAGTATACTTTTTAATAATCTTTTAGAACGTTTACAAGATTGTGGAAACAAGTTGGGGAAAATATAAATATTTACAAAAACTTTCCAAGACTGATAGGTGAATGCGGTGGTAAAAATTATCATTTTGTACATCCCACTGCCGATGTACAGACTGTTGTTAATGGAACTATTCGAAGTGCTTTCGAATATTGTGGACAGAAATGTAGCGCCTGTTCCAGGATGTACGTTCCAGAATCTCTTTGGCCAAAAGTAAGTAAACTCTTCAATATTAAAATTGTATTCGCTATAATTTTCCCTATTTTGAATATTATTTCTCCAACATACAGTAGAAACGGTGGAGCTTTACGTCAGCAACAATATTCATGTGAATCAAATCAAAACTTCTGTCAACTCAATAGAAATAATCGTTATGACTAATAATCCAAAGGTCGGTCTTTTACGAATTGGAAATTGAACAAGTAATGCAACGTTTTTAATTTTATTTATTTTATTTATATGGTTAACATCGACATATTTATCAAAACTATCGATATACTGGGTGAATAAGTTACAAAGTCCAAAATTAATATTAAATAATCGTGAATTGGGTTACGTGATAGTACCTAAAGCTCCACCGTTCCAACCATAATTAAAGGTGAAAATTCCTGGAAAGACCATAGGATGCAGTTGGTACTCTTCAATTATGCTACTTTTTTTATAGATTAAGGAAGGACTTTTAACGAAACGTAGTCAGCTAAAAATAGGAGATCCCACTGACGCTAGCAGCTTTTTATCAGCAGTTATAGACGATAAAGCGTTTAAAAGAATTAAAGGGTATATCGACCACGCTAAGAACTCTTCTAATTTAGAAATTTTAGGAGGTGGCAAATGTGACGACAGGTATTTAATTAATAATACACTTCTTTTATTATTATCTATACTATTTGTCATTCAATTCGGACCTTTCTTTTAAAAGTTACGACGGGTATAAAAGTGTGAGTTTTTCCTGTGCGTAGCCGGGGCGGGTCGGTAGTTTTATATAATTGATTTAAAAACTTTTTAGCGTGGGATACTTCATCGAACCGACGATCGTCGAAACGAAGAACCCAAAGGATAAATTAATGGTGGAAGAAATATTCGGTCCTGTTCTCACAATTTACGTATATAAAGATAACAAATTGAAAGATACTCTCGATATGGTTGGATCTTCGACGTCATTCGCTCTTACCGGAGCCGTTTTCGCTCAAGACGAGTAAGTAAAAAATTAACATAGTCCAGTGAACCACAGACTGCCAGCGACAGTTCTATGCTGTTTTAGGTTGACATTGACGTTTATTTTGTTTTTTTTAGGAATTTCTTAAAAAGTGCAGTAGAAGAATTAAAAATGACAGCCGGTAATTTCTACGTCAATGATAAATCAACCGGAAGTGTGGTGGGTCAACAACCGTTTGGCGGTTCTAGATTATCTGGTAAGAATTTTATAAATTTCAGTTTAGGGAAGTTCTAGATTATCTGGTAAAAATTTTATAAATTTCAGTTTAGGGAAGTTCTAGATTATCTCGTAAAAATTTTATAAATTTCAGTTCAGGGAAGTTCTAGATTATCTGGTAAGAATTTTATAAATATCTGTTCAGGGATGTTCTAGATTATCTGGTAAGAATTTTATAAATTTCAGTTAAGGGAAGTTCTAGATTATCTGGTAAGAATTTTATAAATTTCAGTTTAGGGAAGTTCTAGATTATCTGGTAAGAATTTTATAAATTTCAGTTTAGGGAAGTTCTAGATTATCTGGTAAAAATTTTATAAATTTCAGTTCAGGGAAGTTCTAGATTATCTGGTAAGAATTTTATAAATATCTGTTCAGGGATGTTCTAGATTATCTGGTAAGAATTTTATAAATTTCAGTTAAGGGAAGTTCTAGATTATCTGGTAAGAATTTTATAAATTTCAGTTTAGGGAAGTTCTAGATTATCTGGTAAAAATTTTATAAATTTCAGTTCAGGGAAGTTCTAGATTATCTGGTAAGAATTTTATAAATATCTGTTCAGGGATGTTCTAGATTATCTGGTAAGAATTTTATAAATTTCAGTTCAGGGAAGTTCTAGATTATCTGGTAAGAATTTTATAAATTTCAGTTTAGGGAAGTTCTAGATTATCTGGTAAAAATTTTATAAATTTCAGTTCAGGGAAGTTCTAGATTATCTGGTAAGAATTTTATAAATATCTGTTCAGGGATGTTCTAGATTATCTGGTAAGAATTTTATAAATTTCAGTTAAGGGAAGTTCTAGATTATCTGGTAAGAATTTTATAAATTTCAGTTTAGGGAAGTTCTAGATTATCTGGTAAGAATTTTATAAATTTCAGTTTAGGGAAGTTCTAGATTATCTGGTAAAAATTTTATAAATTTCAGTTCAGGGAAGTTCTAGATTATCTGGTAAGAATTTTATAAATATCTGTTCAGGGATGTTCTAGATTATCTGGTAAGAATTTTATAAATTTCAGTTAAGGGAAGTTCTAGATTATCTGGTAAGAATTTTATAAATTTCAGTTTAGGGAAGTTCTAGATTATCTGGTAAAAATTTTATAAATTTCAGTTCAGGGAAGTTCTAGATTATCTGGTAAGAATTTTATAAATATCTGTTCAGGGAAGTTCTAGATTATCTGGTAAGAATTTTATAAATTTCAGTTTAGGGAAGTTCTAGATTATCTGGTAAAAATTTTATAAATTTCAGTTCAGGGAAGTTCTAGATTATCTGGTAAGAATTTTATAAATATCTGTTCAGGGATGTTCTAGATTATCTGGTAAGAATTTTATAAATTTCAGTTAAGGGAAGTTCTAGATTATCTGGTAAGAATTTTATAAATTTCAGTTTAGGGAAGTTCTAGATTATCTGGTAAAAATTTTATAAATTTCAGTTCAGGGAAGTTCTAGATTATCTGGTAAGAATTTTATAAATATCTGTTCAGGGATGTTCTAGATTATCTGGTAAGAATTTTATAAATTTCAGTTTAGGGAAGTTCTAGATTATCTGGTAAAAATTTTATAAATTTCAGTTCAGGGAAGTTCTAGATTATCTGGTAAGAATTTTATAAATTTCAGTTTAGGGAAGTTCTAGATTATCTGGTAAAAATTTTATAAATTTCAGTTCAGGGAAGTTCTAGATTATCTGGTAAGAATTTTATAAATATCTGTTCAGGGATGTTCTAGATTATCTGGTAAGAATTTTATAAATTTCAGTTAAGGGAAGTTCTAGATTATCTGGTAAGAATTTTATAAATTTCAGTTTAGGGAAGTTCTAGATTATCTGGTAAAAATTTTATAAATTTCAGTTCAGGGAAGTTCTAGATTATCTGGTAAGAATTTTATAAATATCTGTTCAGGGAAGTTCTAGATTATCTGGTAAGAATTTTATAAATTTCAGTTTAGGGAAGTTCTAGATTATCTGGTAAAAATTTTATAAATTTCAGTTCAGGGAAGTTCTAGATTATCTGGTAAGAATTTTATAAATTTCAGTTTAGGGAAGTTCTAGATTATCTGGTAAAAATTTTATAAATTTCAGTTCAGGGAAGTTCTAGATTATCTGGTAAGAATTTTATAAATATCTGTTCAGGGATGTTCTAGATTATCTGGTAAGAATTTTATAAATTTCAGTTAAGGGAAGTTCTAGATTATCTGGTAAAATTTTTATAAATTTCAGTTCAGGGAAGTTCTAGATTATCTGGTAAGAATTTTATAAATATCAGTTCAGGGAAGTTCTAGACTATCTGGTAAGAATTTTATAAATTTCAGTTTAGGGAAGTTCTAGATTATCTGGTAAGAATTTTATAAATTTCAGTTCAGGGACGTTCTAGATTATCTGGTAAAATTTTTATAAATTTCAGTTCAGGGAAGTTCTAGATTATCTGGTAAGAATTTTATAAATATCTGTTCAGGGATGTTCTAGACTATCTGGTAAGAATTTTATAAATATCAGTTCAGGGAAGTTCTAGACTATCTGGTAAGAATTTTATAAATTTCAGTTTAGGGAAGTTCTAGATTATCTGGTAAGAATTTTATAAATTTCAGTTCAGGGAAGTTCTAGATTATCTGGTAAGAATTTTATAAATTTCAGTTCAGGGAAGTTCTAGATTATCTGGTAAAATTTTTATAAATTTCAGTTCAGGGAAGTTCTAGATTATCTGGTAACAATTTTATAAATTTCAGTTCAGGGAAGTTCTAGATTATCTGGTAAGAATTTTATAAATTTCAGTTTAGGGAAGTTCTAGATTATCTGGTAAAAATTTTATAAATTTCAGTTCAGGGAAGTTCTAGATTATCTGGTAAGAATTTTATAAATATCTGTTCAGGGAAGTTCTAGACTATCTGGTAAGAATTTTATAAATTTCAGTTCAGGGAAATTCTAGATTATCTGGTAAGAATTTTATAAATTTCAGTTGAGGGAAGTTCTAGATTATCTGGTAAGAATTTTATAAATATCAGTTCAGGGAAGTTCTAGATTATCTGGTGAGAATTTTATAAATATCTGTTCAGGGAAGTTCTAGATTATCTGGTAAGAATTTTATAAATTTCAGTTCAGGGAAATTCTAGATTATCTGGTAAACATTTTATAAAGTTCAGTTCAGGGAGGTTCTAGATTATCTGGTAAGAATTTTATAAATTTCAGTTGAGGGAAGTTCTAGATTATCTGGTAAGAATTTTATAAATATCAGTTCAGGGAAGTTCTAGATTATCTGGTGAGAATTTTATAAATATCTGTTCAGGGAAGTTCTAGATTATCTGGTAAGAATTTTATAAATTTCAGTTCAGGGAAGTTCTAGATTATCTGGTAAACATTTTATAAATTTCAGTTCAGGGAGGTTCTAGATTATCTGGTAAGAATTTTATAAATTTCAGTTAAGGGAAGTTCTTTCACTTCACTACTTCACGAATCCAGCAACAATTGAAATGCAAACTTAATTTAAAGTACCCACAGCATCTGCAGATATCTTTTGAAAGTAAACACTTTGGAGGTTATCTCCAATATTTAGCTTTGTATTCAGTGAACCACATTTACAGCCAGTTTCACAATCGGTAGTAAACTCTTTTTTTTTTAATTGGTTATTTAACGTCGGTCTATTTCTGCAACTGAGGCTAATCACCGACGCCGGGAGCACTCTACCCCTAACCGGAAATTTTGCCGAACCCACTGGTGTTCCAACCAGTGGTAGGGTTCTTTATCGAGCCCAACATCCATGGACTCGGGACCTCGGTTTTACGTCTCCTCCGAAAGACGGCATATTTACATTATACCTAGTGCTCATTGGTATAATGCCTGCGAGCTGTGATATGCTACTCCGCTGCAAGCTGTATGGGCTATTTACACGACGGGCTTTCCTAGTATGGTCATCCATCCAAGTACTAACCGCGCTCGACACTGTTTCACTGTAATTATCGCATCAGAGGCGTTCCACTACAGTGCTGGGCCGACGCCCTAGTAAACTCTTGGAGTTAAGTAACCTTGACCAAGGCACTAACCAATAGAACTTGTTTCACAACAGATATATTATGAAATTATATTAACTTTTGTGGGGTTGGTATGGAAACCATCGATAGTATGTTGTTCTTTGTCAAAAGAAAATAAAAAGAAGACTTTTGGAGGTTATGTTTTCTAGAATTTATATAAATGTAGCTTTCTTCACCAACGTTGCCAAGCGTAGTCCCAAGGAAAATGAAAGATAAAGCTATACAGAAGTGGACACATAAGGGGAAATAACCATTTCATTCACCCTTCCCCATCCTTATAGCTTCCTCAATAATTTTCCTTGCCCTTCTCGATAAATTAACCTTGGAACTACGCTTGGCAACGTTGGTGAAGGGAGCTACATTTTGACACTCCTGAATTTATATACTCTGAAACTACCAACGTGCAGAAAGAGCATTTTTTCTGTAATGAAGGAGAATTTCAATGAAAACTATATTTTTTTAATTTTTGATTATCGAATTAATAACGTCTTGGGCGAATAATTTTTGGCCGTCTGGCTTCATCGCCGCAAGCCATAGGCATTAATATCGTAATCGTTCATACTTCTAATTGTTTATAATTGAAAATAATAGTTTTAAAATTTGACAGTTGATGCACTTGACAACCATAAATTAGGTTAGATTTCCTCCGCTTTTGTTTTCAACTTGACCTTACCTTGATACTTTTAATGTTTTAAATAAACTTACTTATTATTTTGAAATGTAAATAATTTCAAATGGATTTAATTCTGTTTTCTATTTAATGCCCGAGGCTTCACAAGTAGTTACCCGTACTTTGGGTTGCAGTTAAATAATAGAAAGACGTCAAAACTTTAGTAGGAGATTTTGGTGGACAGACATAGTCGTAGGAGAGGGGTACAAATTTGGCAGTGATTATTTCGTTGTTTTTTTTTTAGGTACGAATGATAAAGCTGGAGGTCCGCACTATGTTTTAAGATGGGGTAATCCCCAGTCGATTAAAGAAACATTTGTTCCTTTAACGGATATCGAATATCCGTATATGAAGCAGTAACCCGAGTTTGATTTTTATTTCAATATTCTTAATAAAAATTAGATTTTGTCACTATTCATAGATGAGGATTCTGCTTATATTTTGTACAAACTCGTCTCGTCTAATGTGATTTTATTTTTAAATTTGTTATATTTTATATTTATTGTAAAGTAAATCTAGCTTATTTTTTATTTTTGACATTTCCTTAAATTTTTTTTAAAATGTAGTCATTTCCGCGCTTTGAGAAACCATTTTTGGTTTCATATACTTGGTATTTATTGGTTAAAAGATGAATTGATCCAATGAAAAAAATGTAGAGAAATTCACGTCCTACATTTTTAATAATTAATGCAAACATTATTATTTGCTTAGAAATCGAAAAAAACCAGTTTGATCTTGAATAAATCAAGACGCGAAAAAGTGAGGTTACGTGACTTTTGACTCGACATTTAAAATGTCGAAAACAAAAGTACGTGCAAATTTACAGTTAATTTAATAACATTAATGTATTTCAATTTCCTCCATTTTTTTTTGCAAAAAATTCCAAAAACTATTCAAAATAACTAGTCCTATTTAGTATTATAAAGCTGCAAGCTAAAAATTGTATTAAATTTATTTTATTTATAATCATTGATGTCCACTCCTCTTGCTTAAGTATTAAACATGTTACAATAGTATTCATATATATATGTATGTATAGTTTGTCTCAAATTATATCGACTTAGCTTTTGCCGACCTTCCTTAAAATAATTTCATTTCAGGTAAAATTATTTTAGATAATTGCAGGCAAAAGCTAAGACAATATAATTTGAGACAAACTATATCGGAATCAGAGTATTTTATGTTATTTTTTATATTGTTACCATAAGTTTTGTTTCTGCGTATAATTTTTTTTTGGTTTTGTCAGTTTTACAATAATATATTTTAAACGATAGCAATAAATATTTTATTTGATATTACTTGTTTTATTTCTAATCCTTGCAAGCACAAAATCAACAACTAACCCTTCGACATTCATAGTTACAAGTTTTATTGAGCCTCTCTCTTCCAGAATTCACCTCTAACCAGCGCCTCCTTAACCGACAAAACTTTACTAAAGACAACCTTACTAGAGAGCCAGTCAGAAAAACCTCTAATCGTATCTCTTTCTCTCTTACCGGAGTTCAGGCCTCCATCTGTAGTATCTCTATGCGTCCTAGAGTAGTTCCACAGCTATTCCTAGTTGAAATCCCGACTTATCTTCCTTCGGTTGTAGCGGGCTTACTATTAAGTGATCCCTGAGTCCTCTACCTGGTGACTCGGTCATCAGATCAGCCTACAACCTTGTCACCAGGTCAAGTTGGTCGCCGTAGTTTTCTTGGTTATCGCTTTGTCGTAGCCGACTTTCTTTTGGCGTTGACACCGGTCTTCCTTAACGTCCTTTTGTTTGCTTGTTAACATCCTTTATAGTTCACTGGGTGCTCCCCTCGACAGTTTGCGAAGGTGTTTGGTTTGTCTCTTCGTCTTTAAAACTCTATATCTCATCTGTTAATAGTAAAATCACTGGTAATAGTAGCTTTGTCTCGGTCCATTTACTCTTTGTAGCTCCTTCCATCTTATCCTCGCGTAATGGATCTTCTCTTTCCCCTCTTCATCTAGTTTCACGATGTATATGGGCATTGGTTTTCTTCTGTACAACCCAGAGTAGATTTGACTTATTTCGCTAATACAAACACCTTCCTTTTTCATGCCCTCACTGTTTGTTAATCCTCTGATGTCTCTCTTCCCCTTCTTTTCTTCTTATGTTGGGTACGTCTCCTTTTTCTCTTAGTGCAGGTACGTTAGGTTCTTGTGGTCGGGTATCTTCACTCTTAGGGTGTGTTGTATCTCACACCTAAACTCGGTTTAATTATAACTGATGTTTAGACTGATGTAATTAATGATAATAAATAAATCAATACGTCACAGTCTAAACATCAGTTATAATTAAACCGAGTTTAGGTGTGAGATACAACACACCATTAGCTAATCTTCTCGGTATTCCCAGTAAGGCAACATTGACATTGACGTTCGTTAAATCGGCCACTTCGAATTTGACGTTTCCCTGTCAACACTTACGTCATGTTCTGACATTTAACTAATTTCCATGGCGTAAAAAACACGGGACATACTCTTGTGCCTTACGTTTAGTTTGAAGGGTTTAAAGAAAACAATACTTTTTAGAAAACAACATTTATTCGACAACTATTTTGTTATACTAATCAATAAGTACAAATTTTATTTATTTTGATTCAAATATAAGACTAAATCGATGATCTAGAAAAATCAATAGTTTTCTTTTTAAATATTTGTCATTCAATAAGTACTTTCACATATACCCTGTCAAATACCAACCGATTTTAAAATTATACAGATCCAAATACAAAATTCACAAATTTTTAAAATCATCACTAACAGATTAATCAATTAAACATTCGCCTACAATTTAGGTATGTATGGTTGCCTGTAAATGGGCGTGGTTAAAACTGACAAGTATGTAGATAGACGCTTGGGATTGTAGCGTCACCGGTGCCAATTTTGCCAAATAATGAATTTGTTAATTTGTCAGTAGACGTATGTGAATACCCTGTGGTTCTAGTTGTCTGTAGGGCTATTCAGGTAGTCCGGGGAGGTTTTAGTACCAGTTTATACCGTTAGC
Source organism: Lochmaea capreae (assembly GCA_949126875.1). NCBI lineage: Eukaryota > Metazoa > Arthropoda > Insecta > Coleoptera > Chrysomelidae > Lochmaea > Lochmaea capreae. The sequence continues at coordinate 3,390,536 of OX421411.1, forward strand.
GCTATAGAGCTTCAAAAATAGAAACGTCATTAGTAGCATTTGTTCTTAAGTAAAATATGGCCGAACTGTCGCAAAATATATTAAAAAATATTCGTCTGCTGGTGGCGCTGGCAACCAGTCTAGTGTGACCCGCGCTTTAGACAGTAGTCGCAACTTATTTGGAGAAAACTAGAAGAAAACTACTCTTGATATTTGAAAACATTAATTTAATCAATCTATAAAAAAAAATACTGCTCATATCAAACAAATTACCAACAATGAACAAGTAGATATCTACTTAAAATATTCCAATAATCATCATCGTCAAAGAAGAAAGAATTTCATTAGAGATAGGTACATACACAAAACGTCAAAGTGTCGATTAGAGCCAATTCAAAACAAACTTTTATTGGAAAATCCTACCTTCCAAAAATATTTTATATTTTCTTTAAGCCCGATTTAAATGATTTACGACGGTTTCACCGCACTCTTTTTAATGTGTTGTTTGCCTTTGATATGCAACCTAAATTGAACTCCAGAACTGAGAGTTAAGTTGCAAGTTGGACAGTAGTAATCACCAGAAGGTGTTCGATAAACTGACAGATTCATGTCTGTCAATACCGAGTCAGACGCACCTGAAAACAAGAAAATCATTCAATAGTCTTGAAGACTTATTTGCAGCTGATATTCCAGCAAAATATATAAAACCATCATACACAAATAGCTGCTAGAAAACTTTACATAAATATACAAACAGGAGAAATTCTTAATCGAGTGAAGCATATAATTATCTTTCTAAAAAGTCACCATTTACATTGTAAGAACTTACATTCTCCTCGTGTAGTCCGAGATCCTTCACCATCATCCTGTACCCCTAGTTGCCGTAACTTCTTCTTATGTTTTTGACCATTAAAATGTATATCTAATTGTTCCTGACAAGTTGTACCCACATTACAGATTGAACAGTGAAATTTACTATGTGTTTGATTAGTTGCAACGGGTGTCGCAGCTGGTGCTGAAACTGGTGTTGCGACGACTCCAGTTTCAATTTTTGGTCTTTTAAAATCTTGACCGAATGAATCCTCGCCATCTTTTAGTTCTACTTTCTTTGACGGGCTAGATATAAAGAATATATCAAGTGTTTATCGTTAAAACATGTTTTAAAGATCACGCAGCGGAAACTTGTAGGAAAAATTTGGTAACAAAAGTATTTTCATAACTTACCCCGATCTAACCCATTTTCCATCGTCATTATAATGTCCCCGACCAGCGGGCATTTTGTATCCCATAACTACTCTAAGAATTAAAAAATTCCAAAGTGTTAGTAGATAAAAACAAATATTTTTTCAATTAAACTGTTTATGAAGAAAGTGAAAATACTTACTTTTGATGATTTTTGCCCATATAATGTGACTCGGCATGCATTTTACCAGTTAAAGGCAAATCGCAAACATCACAGTGAAACCATTTGGGATCGGTTTCATCATCATCCTTTGGAGCGGCCGTCATCTTTGCTCTTTTGTGTAAAGGAGTTCCAGTCTTTTCTGCATGCTCTATTAGAAACTTTCTTACCTATTTGAATTTAAACGAGCATGAAGTAATATTCTTTAAAAAAAAACAATATTTATTTCAGTTCAAATACATTTTAAAATGTCATCTTAGTTTGACATACTTTGCAAAATGTGAAAACTGAGTAGCAACAAATAACTAACTTTACCTTGAAACTGATGATATACAAAGTGAAAAACGAATTTTACCTTTTTTTCATGGTTTTTTGATTTATAATGAAGTTTAGCCATCACATTACTGCTTAACTGAGCTTTGCAGAGTTTGCAAAATAAAGGCTGAAACTGAGATGTCAATTCTTTTGGGAGCGATGAATCATTAATATCAGGAACTGTATCTTTAACTAAAATAATTTTACTTGATTTTAATTTTTGTACTTATCAAATAGTTGTAGTTACTTACATATATCTCTTTGATAATTTTTAGGTTTCTCTTTGATGCTATTTAAGGTTTTAAAAATATTTTGGGTTATAGGTTCTACTGAATTGGCAGAACCACCTTGTGGGGTATAATACTGCTGAGGATACGCAGTGGACTGTTGCCATTGTGCTTGGTTGTAAAATTCGTAATAAGAATTGGTAGCCAACGAATTTCCCGCATTATAAATTAAACTGGTATTATCATCACTAGTTATTTCATCTATTTTCCTTTTAGGTATCTTGAAATTTTTCTCCAATTGGTATTCTAATAAATAATTCAGAAAGCAAATATAAAACAGTTACATTATATTTTGTTAACTCACCATTCGATTGTGACATTGGGAACCTTTTCAAAAATATGGAAAAAATTGTTTACTTCCAAGGAATTAAAAATAGTTTGTTGTTTTTATGTATTGTCAATGTCTGTCAAACTTCAAGCAATAAGTGACAGGAGTGTTCGTAAATGTGGATGGTTATTCGTACTTTTTGAAAGTACCTAGTGTAAATTACTCTATCTATGCGGTTAATGCAGTTTTTAAAGATTGATCTACCCAAAGCTCGGAGTAGAATGGAAGTTAAATATAAAACGATTCAGCAGAACGTTTATACGTGGACAAACGCAGTGATGACTATGCGCATCTAAATAATGAAAACTATAATATATGACATGAAGACCCACAGCAATATGGCCGACCTCTCAGCGATATGTCATATAAAAAGTAAGGATACTGTCGTTACTGTTTTAAAATTGTACTGTAGTATCAGTGGCGACGATGCGGTGAAAAAAGAAACTGTTTACGAGTACGTTCTCCTTATTTAGTATCCATATGTAAAACGATCGAACATGAAATAAAACTACAAGTTTGTAAAAATTTCAAAATATATTTGTTACTTTTAAAATAAGCGCACACTAAATATAGTGCATTAAAAAATATATACAGCAACAGTACCTATAACTAATCTAATTTTGTCAGTACATAAATAGTTATTTGTTTCACTAGGCAGAAATATAGGATAAGAAACCAACCAATAAGGCATTGAATCTTCTTTTCTGCCATGCGAAACACATAATTTTTTCTCCAAATTTGTTCCAATTCCACGCAAAATCCAAATAATTTCAATTTTTTTTCCAAGGTGAATTTTTCAAAAATAATTTAATGCCTAGACAGTAAAAGTGTTACTTCTATAATCGATAAATGCCAGTAAAACTTTTGAAGCATATAAAATACCACTTTATCCACTAGTGGAATAATAATACAATATTTGATGAAATCTGATTCTCGATGACCATGATTGTGGATAAAACTATTAAAATGTATATTTTTCAAGTTTGATCGGTTCCAAATCAAATTTTTCGCGATCTGTCATAATTTGACACTACTGGTACAACAAGAAGGTAAAGTTGCATTTGCAAAAGAAAGCGAAGAGTTGCAATTTCAAAAAAAAAGAACAAAGTTACTTTTTCAAAAGAAAGCGCAAAGTTGCAATTTCAATAAAAAGAACAAAGTATCTCTTCCAAAAGGATGAGAAAAGTTGCATTTGCAAAAGAAAGCGCAAAGTTGCAATTTAAAAAAAAAGAGCAGTTACTTTTTCAAAAGGATGAGAAATGTTGCTTCTCAAAAGAAAGCGCAAAGTTGCAATTTCAAAAAAAAGAGCAAAGTTACTTTTTCAAAGGAAAGCGCAAAGTTGCTTTTCAAAAGAAATCGCAAAGTTGCAATTTCAAAAGAAAGCGCAAAGTTGCAATTTCAAAAAAAGAGCAGTTACTTTTTCAAAAGGATGAAAAAAGTTGCTTTTCAAAAGAAAGCGCAAAGTTGCAATTTCAAAAAAAAAACAACAAAGTTACTTTTTCAAAAGGATGAAAAAAGTTGCTTTTCAAAAGAAAGCGCAAAGTTGCAATTTCAAAAAAAGAGCAGTTACTTTTTCAAAAGGATGAAAAAAGTTGCTTTTCAAAAGAAAGCGCAAAGTTGCAATTTCAAAAAAAAACAACAAAGTTACTTTTTTAAAAGGATGAAAAAAGTTGCTTTTCAAAAGAAAGCGCAAAGTTGCAATTTCAAAAAAAAAACAACAAAGTTACTTTTTCAAAAGGATGAAAAAAGTTGCTTTTCAAAAGAAAGCGCAAAGTTGCAATTTCAAAAAAAAAAACAACAAAGTTACTTTTTCAAAAGGATGAAAAAAGTTGCTTTTCAAAAGAAAGCGCAAAGTTGCAATTTCAAAAAAAGAGCAGTTACTTTTTCAAAAGGATGAAAAAAGTTGCTTTTCAAAAGAAAGCGCAAAGTTGCAATTTCAAAAAAAAACAACAAAGTTACTTTTTCAAAAGGATGAAAAAAGTTGCTTTTCAAAAGAAAGCGCAAAGTTGCAATTTCAAAAAAAGAGCAGTTACTTTTTCAAAAGGATGAAAAAAGTTGCTTTTCAAAAGAAAGCGCAAAGTTGCAATTTCAAAAAAAAGACCAAAGTTACTTTTTCAAAAGGATGCGAAAAGTTGCATTTGCAAAAGGAAGCGCATAGTTGCATATTTAAAAGGATGCGAAAAGTTGCATTTGCAAGAGAAATGGCATAATTGCATATTTGAAAGGATGCGAAAAGTTGCATTTTCAATAGAAGGGGCATAATTGTATTTTTAAAAGGAAGCGCAAAGTTGCATGTTCAAAAGAAAGCGCAAAGTTGCATATTCAAAAGAGAGCGCAAAGTTGCATTTAAAAAAAGCGCAAAGTAGCATTTTCAAAGGAAATTTCAAAATTGCTTTTTCAAAAAGAAGGCCAAGTAGAATTTTCAAAAGAAAGACCAAAGTTGCATTTTTATAATTACGCGCAAAGATTCCTTTTTGAAGAAAGCGCAGTTGCAATTTATTTAAAAAAAAAGCGCAAAGTTGCAAGACCAATCAAAAGTGGAATTCATAAAACAGAGGAAATATTTGAACAATATATTTGGACAAAAATCGAACTTAATTTGACGGGGGAAAATTTAGAAAAAAAAGTTGCCTGGAAAAACACTGAAAATTTGGAAAATATGGTTTTTTCAAGATGAAAAATCGACTGGAACCGTCAGTTTAAGAAAAAAAATTGAAAATAGACGTGGAGGGGTCGCTAGTATTTATTAAAAACCGTCATACGGTGGGAAGATTGAACTTATAATTTAGAGAATTTCAACTATTATACTAAACATAATATTATAAAATATTTTCAATAAAAATATTGAATAAGTAAAAAAATATATAAAATATTTAATAAACCTCTATCTAATTATAAAAATTTGCTTTTTCGGGCAAAATATTTCGTTTTCCAATTGGAAAGTCCTAATCTAATCCTAAAATTAAAAAAAGAATTTGAGATGTATAGCTCATGAGAAAATCCAACTATTTTAAATAAAATATTTCATTTCAATAGTTTCCATTTTTACATTTGAAAACTTACCAAGTCCAAATCTCTGGCTCCCACATATTCCTCAGCGATCACAGTCTCGTTACTATCTTCATCTTCTATTTCCATATTTGTAGGTGGCTTCGCGCTAGAGTCGAGATCCTCCCTTTTTATATGTATCGAATCAGACATTTTTATTGACCATTTTATGTCGTCAAAAGAGACATGGTCGTATTCGTTTGCTTCTACCTCCTCTTTTTTAGGTTTATTTATTATTTGCACTATAAAATATCAAAATATTCATTAAAAATACCAGTAATTACGAATTTTTTAAAAACTGGAGGGAAATTTAGATAAAATGCCAAAAAAAATATCAAAAATGACATCAAGTACGAAAATTCCAAAAAATGTAAAAAAATTATCAAATTTACCATGAATTTTGATTATTTTACAAATTGGGGGGCTATTTCGTGTAAATGACAAAAAATTACCTAAATCCAAAAAATTTTATTTTCATTCCATGCCAAAAAATGTAGTTAAAATGCCAGTAATTCCGAATGATTTGTTCCAAAAAAATTACATCAACTCCAAAAAAAAATGATCCAGGAATTTCAAACCCTCAACAAAATAGGGGGAAATTTATACAAAAAGGGGAAACAATTTTCCAATAGATCCATAAACTAATCTAAATTACTACTATAACCAAAAATTTCACAAAATCCGGGGAAATTAAAAAAAAATGCTAAAAAATTTACCTAAAATGCCAATCAATCCAAAAAACTTTCATAAAATACCAAAAAATTCATGAAAATACCAGTAATTCTAGAACTTTTACAAATTGGAGGAAAACTTCAATAATATGCAAAAAAAAATACTGAAAATGAGAATAAATCCAAAAAAATTAATTGAAATTATTTATTTATTATAACTTCATACAAATTGTAACCTTAAACTTCGACGAATATGAATATACAGAGTGAGCTAAAAAAATACTCAAAAAAAGGTGTTAAATAGAAGAAATTTTATATTTACTTTTTTGAAATGTTTGCTCTTCGCCAGCACAAGTCGACTCCGGTTTATCAACCAATTCCTTCGCTTGTTTGTTCGATCTGTTAATAATTAATAATAAGTTGAAGTTTATCCATTATCAGTGCACAAGTATTGGATAAAATACAAAACTTTTATATAAATTACCGAGAATGACAATAAATCCAAAAAAAAATTTCCAAAAAATTAGTGACATGTCAAAAAAAATACAAAAATCATCCGGAAAATTTTATAAAATAACAAAAAATTCTGGAAAAATTTTCGAATTTTTTAGGAATCGTCAAATTCCAGCAACGATTGCTTATATTTGTTTATACGTGAATCTTAATCTTAATAATCACTCATCACCCTTAAAGAATGTACACAATTCGCGAATGGCCCAGAGAGTAGTTCTAATCTTGCGCTAAGACTGTAATTGGGTCACTTTAGTTCTTCTTTTGTATTACCATGTTGCCAGATATTCAAAATTTTCCTAATAGTAATGTACTTACATTTTTTTTGGTTCTTTGCATTTTTTATTCACTTCTCTTCTTTTTCCTGGTATGCCGTTTTTATGTTCGACTTTTTGCTTTTTTGGTTGTGATGATTTTTTCTTCGCTGGAGCAGATGTTTCTGGTTTATTCCCGTTATCTTTTACCCGTTTAAGAAATTGATTTATCTAAAGAATTTAGAATTGGTAGTAATTGACTAAAAATACAATATTGGATATTAAAGTTTTCCAAAATTACAATAAATCCACAAAACTTTCTGAAAATTCATAAAAATGGTTGAAAATAATAGAAATTTTCACAAAATGAGGGGTAATTTCCATAAAATGCCAAAAAAAATTATGAAAATTACCAGGAAATCCGAAAAACTTCACCCAATACGGCAAAGTTTCCAAAAAATTTCCAAAGATTCACCAATATATCCAAAATATTCTCAAAAATTTCACAAAATGCAGTAAACTTTTACAAAATATCAAAAATATTACCGAAATTGAAGATAAATTCAAAAAATTTACCAAAATGACCAGTATAACCAAAAATTTCACAAAATCTGGGAAAATGTCTACAAATTGCCAAAAAATCTACGAAAAATGTCAAAAAAACTCCAGCGAATTTTCGAAAATTTTCATAAAATGCCAAAAAATTAGTTGAAAATAGAAATTTTCATAAAATGAGGGGTGATTTCCATACAATGCCAAAAACAAGAGCAATTACAAACATTGAAAAAGTTTACCGATAAACCCGAAAACTTCATAAAATGTCAAAAAAATTATGAACATTACCAGGAATTCCGAAAAACTTCACCCAAATCGGAAAAGTTTCCACAAAATTGAAAATAAATTCAAAAAATTTCTTGATATGCCAAAAAAATTCACCTAAATGGCCAGTATAACCAAAAATTTCACAAAATCTGGGAGAATGTTTACAAATTGCCAAAAATGACAACAAACCTCCAGCGAATTTACGAAAAATTTCATAAAATGCCAAAAAATTCAACGAAAATGTCAATTAACCCTAAAACCTTTCCGAAAAATTTATACAAAATGCTAATAAACCCAAAATTTTTCGAAAAACCTCCTAAAACGTAGAATCTTGATTAAAACATTTTTACCTCTAAAATTAACGTTTGTGTAGTGCCCTAATAAATGCCATAAAATTAGTTGAAAATAATAGTTATTCCGAAATTTTCACAAAATGGGAGGTGATTTCCATAAAATGCCAAAAAAATTAGCAATTAAGTTCAAACATTGAAAAAAATTCCAAAACTTCATAAAATTTAGGAAAATTACCAGGAATTCCGAAAAACTTCACACAATACGGAAAAGTTTCTACAAAATTCCCAAAGATTCACCAATATATCCAAAATATTCTCAAAATGCAATAAACTTTCAAAAAATATCAAAATTATTACCGAAATTGAAAATAAACTTAAAAAATGTCTTGATATGCGAAACAAAATTTACCAAAATTACCAGTTTAACCAAAAATTTTATAAAATCTGGTAAAATGTCTACAAATTGCCAAAAGTCTACCAAAAATGTCAATAAAATACCAAAAAATTTACCGAAAATGTCAATTAACCCTAAAATTTTCCCAAAAATGTCTACAAAATGCTAATAAAACCAAAAAATTTCGAAAAACCTCCCAAAATGTAGAATCTCAATTAAAACATTTTTACCTCTAAAATTAACGTTTGTGTAGTGCCCTAATAAATGCCATAAAATTAGATGAAAATAATAGTAATTCCGAAATTTTCACAAAATGAGAGGTGATTTCCATAACAGGCCAAAAAAAATAGTAATTAGGTACAAACATTGAAAAAAATTCCAAAACTTCATAAAATTTAGGAAAATTACCAGGAATTCCGAAAAACTTCACACAATACGGAAAAGTTTCCACAAAATTCCCAAAGATTCACCAATATATCCAAAATATTCTCAAAATGCAGTAAACCTTTAAAAAATATCAAAATTATTACCGAAATTGAAAATAAACTTAAAAAATATCTTGATATGCGAAAAAAAATTTACCAAAATTACCAGTTTAACCAAAATTTATATAAAATCTGGTAAAATGTCTACAAACTGCCAAAAGTCTACCAAAAATGTCAATAAAATACCAAAAAATTTACCGAAAATGTCAATTAACCCTAAAATTTCTACAAAATGCTAATAAACCCAAAAAATTTCGAAAAACCTCCCAAAACGTAGAATTTCAATTAAAACATTTTTACCTCTAAAATTAACGGTTGTGTAGTGTCCGATCCACACAATTTTCTCAAATTAGCCCACATAACAGTGGCATCCTCCATTGGTAAAGTATTATACCCATTCGCATAAGCCCTTTGCAAAACTTTCGACCACAAATCCTCTCCAACATCAATATCTTTCTTTATTTCCATATAACTAGATTTTATTACAAAAAAAAGTTCTCGTTTCTCACAATCTAACTCCTCGCAAACATTCGTTGAGGAGCTTGAAGGACCTGCCGAGTTTAATTGTTCATTACCATTTATTTTAATTTCACCTTCGTCAGACTTTTTCTTTGCTGGAATAGTTTTGTTCGAAGTTTTACTAAAAATGTATCAAATTAATAATAAAAAGGATAATAATTGTAAACAGGACTTGGCAAAGTGGAAATGGTGAAGTAATATTTTTAATGAACGAAAAAAAAATGTAAATTGGTAAGCAGGGGCGCAAGAAATTCAACGGGGAGTCATATATTAAAGAAGTTTGTGTGATTTGATACTTTTGATATTTATAATTATTGAACACATTCGAATAAGGTCAGCTTGTACTGACAAGTACCGAAATTCAATATATTCAAATGGTATTGATCGAATTGACTTTTTGATATAACCTAATAATATAATAATAATATGCTGAGGGGAAGACAAGTATCCACAAGCATTGGCAGTGCCACACATGAAGTAAGTACCAAAAGAGGCTGCCCACAGGGGGGAGTCATATCTCCGCTGCTGTGGTCGCTGGTGGTAGATGAACTACTAAACGACCTGAGCAACGCGGGGTTTGACGTTCTGGGGTATGCCGATGACATAACTATAACAGTGAGGGGCAAGCATGACTCCATCATAGGGGAGAGAATGCAGGAAGCCATTGACCTAACCAAAAATTGGTGCCTTAAGGAGGGTATGAATATAAACCCTCAGAAGACCACAATAGTTCCATTTACCAAACGAAGGAAAATAAAGTTACCTAGTTTTCAAATAAATGGAACTATCATACCTCTTTCCAAGGAAGTCAAGTACCTAGGGGTGACACTGGACCAAAAACTAACGTGGGAGAGTCACCTGAATAGAACAACCAACAAGGCCATCAAAACACTGTGGTCGTGCCGCCAAATGGTAGGCAAAACGTGGGGTTTGAACCCCAGAGCTATGAACTGGATCTACAGGCAGATCGTTAGACCTGCCATCCTCTATGCGTCAGCAGTTTGGTGGAAGAAGGTAGACCAAAGAACAGCCCAAATAAAGCTGGCCAAAGTACAAAGACTAGCGTGTCTGAGTACTATAGGAGCCATGAAAACTACACCTACTGCCGCGATGGAGATCCTGCTTGATCTAGATCCCCTACCGGTAGTGATTAAGGAGGAAGCTATGAAGCAAATCCTCAAATTACATGAGGAACACCATTTTAAAGAAGGTAACCTCAAGGGGCATCTGGAAATCCTCAAGGTCACTCCCTTGATGGACATGGCTTCAGTGAGTGACCCGATGCAACTAAAAATGATATTTGATCATAAATACAAGGTTCGGATCCCCAAAAGGGAAGACTGGACGGGAGACATAGTATGCATACTGGAGCACTCCCAAAAGTGGTACACAGATGCATCAAAAATGGAAAATGGAGTGGGGGCAGGAGTGGTGGGACCAAGGTTCAACAGACATGTGTCCCTCAGTGCTGACACCACCATTTTTCAAGCAGAAGTCTATGCCATCCTCATGGTGGCTGAACACCTGATCAACAAGGACCGATGCAAACAACACATAAGTATCATGTCGGACAGCCAAGCGGCATTAAAAGCACTCCAAAGTAACAGCTTGAGATCAAAAATGCTTCATGAGTGCCATCTGGCTCTAAACCAGCTGGCGGACAAGAATAAAGTTGAACTTGTCTGGGTGCCAGGGCATGTGGGTATAGCAGGCAACGAGGAGGCAGATCAGCAAGCGAAACAGGGTGCACAAAAGTCCTTTATAGGACCAGCTCCCATGTTTGCTTTTGGACAAAGAGACTACCAGAAAGTCATTACCAACTGGATCAACAAAGAAATCAACAGAACCTGGAATGCTATTACAGGTCTCAAACATTCAAAGAAATTCCTCAACCCTAACAAAAAGAGGGGAAGGGAAGTGTTAAAACTAAGCAGAAGGGAGCTAAGACTACTTTGCGGCATACTAACAGGACATATCCACTGCAGGCATCACCTGAGAAAGATGGGACTGGTGGATGATGACACTTGTAGATACTGTGGAGAAAAGGTGGAAACTATGGAACACATTATCACGAGCTGCCCGGCGTTATGCCGCAAAAGACAGAAATTCTTAGAATTTATTTTCATCCTGGAAGAAGAATTACTAAACCTACCGATCAGGGGCTCGATCGACTTTGTCAATGACATAGATCTCTCCTGAATCCAACAAGAGGGGGGCACAAAAGATCTTATTTGGTCGCAGTGCAGGAGGTTGCGAAAACACTCACCCTGTTCTTAATAATAATAAAAAATAACCTAATAATTTCCACCCCATTGACCAGAACCTGTTTGCAATTATAAATATAGTAAAAATACTTGCCGATTTAAAACTTTTTTTTCCCTTTCGTTTTGAAATTTTTGTAGCATTTTCCATACAATATCATCTATCGGACATACCCCATCTATTTTATGCGTCTTTGCCGACGTCTTTATTCGAGTCCATAAACTCGCTAATTTTGAAAACTCCTTAGTCGGATATTTTTGTGTAACACGTTTCAGCAATATTTGCCAAAATCCGCGATTCCTCCTGTCTTCCGCTGTAGATTTATTGAATTCTATTCGCATAACTTTGGCTAGCCATATTTTTTTAGCAAAAGTTGCGGTAACATGTTTGGGTAAATCTTTCGATTTTCCATTACTGGTAACATTAAAACATTTTTTAGAATATGAAAAAGAATCATTTTGATAAGAAAAGCAAGTTGTTAATATTTAAAAAAGATCCACCAGAGGCAGCAATATTTAGTGGTACAACTCACAGAAGACCTACAGTTAAAATGGACCCGGATAGATCTTTTAGGTCTCAGTGAATGTTACCCCAAAATACATACAGTGTGACCCATTTTGTTTGGAAGCACCCCTATAAAATCCGCATTTTTCAACCGATTTTGATTTAGTCTTTTTTGTTAGATTCAGTATCAAAAACAGTATTTGAGCACAAATTTTCATACCAAAATAGCTATTTTCAAGGCCCTCTACGTTAATTTTTCTTTGCCAAAAAAGACGAAAGTATATTAGGCATTTTTTTTTCTCAAATATGACTACACCACTGGATTCGGAATCATCACAAATGTAAACTATCAAAATTTTATAAAAAAAGTTTTATTAACAACAAAGTTATCACTACATGAATTTGGAAAAAGTTGTTTTTTAATTAATTTTTTACTAAGAATGTAGACACATTTTAAAAATGGCAACATGGTAAACAAAAACTAGGACTCAAACATATTGCACTGTAAAAATTCGAAGCCGATACCTTAACCCGTTCTGGAGTTATACCTTCTGAGAGTAATGTAAAATTGTGCTGATGTGACGAAAATACAAATTAACACCAAATAATATATTTTGATTATTAAACTACTTAATAATAATTTAATTCTACATTTTTTTAGCCTGGACTAGACCTCCGTTAATTTCCACACATTTCTCGTATCGTTTGCGACTATGTCTTAGCCCTTTTTTTATTTCATGTGGCGTTATTCCAGCACACGCCTGTCGTATTCTGTCACACAGTTCTGCTCTATTCCTTGGACGTGTCTTATACACTTTTTGTGTCAAAAGACCCCACAGATAAAAATCCAATATAGTTAAATCGGGCGATCTAGGAGGCCATTCGATTAACTCGCTACCGCGACCTATCCAACCATTTGGACATTTTTCGTTAAGCCACTGCCTGACAATCCTAGAATAGTATACAGAACAACCATCTTACTACTGAAATATCAAATTTCTTCTTTCTGCTAGTGGCAGTTCGTCAATCACAGCGGATAACTCACCTTCCAAGAATTCCATGAAGTTATTGGCATTCATGTTACCCTCAAAAAAATGGACCTATTATCCTGTCTTTTAAAATTTCGGCTTCGAATTTTTACAGTGCAATATGTTTGAGTCCTAGTTTTTGTTTACCATGTTGCCATTTTTAAAATGTGCCTACATTCTTAGTAAAAAATTAATTAAAAAACAACTTTTTCCAAATTCATGTAGTGATAACTTTGTTGTTAATAAAACTTTTTTTATAAAATTTTGATAGTTTACATTTGTGATGATTCCGAATCCAGTGGTGTAGTCATATTTGAGAAAAAAAAATGCCTAATATACTTTCGTCTTTTTTTGGCAAAGAAAAATTAACGTAGAGGGCCTTGAAAATAGCTATTTTGGTATGAAAATTTGTGCTCAAATACTGTTTTTGATACTGAATCTAACAAAAAAGACTAAATCAAAATCGGTTGAAAAATGCGGATTTTATAGGGGTGCTTCCAAACAAAATGGGTCACACTGTACATACATACATAGAATGGACCCGTGGTCCTCCTAAGTTAACTTCAATGACCTCAAATAAGGTCTTTGAAAATTTAAATATCGAGTGAAATATTTTGCATGCAAATGTTGTTTAGGTATATCGCAGAATTACCTTTTTTTATTCGGAGATAATGAAGGATTATTTTGGGTAGCAGCTGTGGAAACACTAGCATTTATTTTTACGGAGTTGTTTGTTTCTTCCGGTGGAATTTCTTGATTTACATAAATTTGTGTTCCTAAATAACGAGATCAAAGTATTTTTAGGTTATTTTACAATTTTTCACTTAATTAATCTTCAAATTAAATTAAAACGAAAGTGCTTCAAGTAGAGAAAATAAAAATTTACAGTTACCCAATTAGCCTAGTCAAAGTACACATAAAACCTCACAAAAAATACAAAAAACTTGAAAATTGGGTATTTAAAAGGGTTGTGTTTAACATGAGAATATCGTCGAGTGAAAATTTTTGTTTTTGTTTTTTCGCTCTAATTGTTTAAATAATAAATATACAGAAAAACTTCCAAATCAAAATTTGTAGCTGATGCATTTATCTACAAATGTTGTCTGAAAAGTTTTTCTGTAAATTAAAAAGTTAACGAGATAAAAATTAATTTCATTGGTATTCAATTCGTGGTTACGGTTACGTGAGCCGAATTTATTAACCGTTAATAATTTTGGGCTTATAACATTCTGAAAAATAAATAAACTCATGTAAAATGTAAAAAAAGGTCTTAACTTTTAGATAGAAATACTTTCAAATTTGAAAAAGTAGATTTTCTGACTGTAATATCAGTTTATTATAATTCCTATTTAATTAATACTTATCCCAGCGAAAATTCCTTTTGGATTTAGCATTGCAAATGGGCATAAAATATTATTATTATAAAAGCGAAGCCATCAATATTTAGAATTTCAAACGAATGCTTCTTAAAAAATTGTTTTTTTTTGCTTGATTAATTTTACTTGTTTTTTTTTCAGACTTCATTCAATATAATTCAATGAAACTTTACCACTAAACACTTTGAAGCATCTACTTTCGAAATTACTATACAGTTTTTCTATAAATATCAAATTTTTTAAATAATAGACAATTATTTACAATAAATACTTAAATCAGAGGTCTTTCAGCAAACCTTCTATAACTTTTTATACCGTTTATGATGTTATCTAAAAATTTGTGAACTTTATAATGAACCTATTCAGAAGTGATAGCGATACAAAAGAACACTCCTGTGGCTCAGATAAGAAAGAGAAGAGAGCACAAATAAAAATGAAAAAGGAGGTGAGAGAGCGGCTTAAAAAAAATAATAATAATAATAACAACAACAATAATAATAATAATAAAATATTAACAACAAAAATATTCAACAAATTACATTAAAAATAGAGGCTGTTATTACAAAAATAATGAAAATAAAGTGGGGTCAAAAAAAAAGGAAGGTTCACGTGGAAAATCGTATGTATCTTTGTGAAAAATGCAGATACAAAAAAATGTTTCAGATAAAGTTTGAAGATTAAACCATAATCTTTGAAGTACGCTATGTTATATAATTTAATTTATTAATGTTAATTAGCGGAATTTGGTAAAATACATTAAAAAGTTTAAAAAAAAAATGTTTTCAATGTATTTGTAGATACCCTATTTTAGAACACATTTCATATGAAATTTTTTTTCTAAATGTCATTGTTTATTTACTATCATAAAATTAAAAACATGAAAATTGATGATGTTCAAAAATACTACTAGGGAAATTTCGTATATCTAATAAACAATCATCATTAAAAATCAAATAACTTACCCATTTTTCATCTAAACTTCAACAAATTATACATTATCAGAAAGGGGAAGAGTTCAGCTTTCAGATAGAATAAAAATATATAGGGGGTTTTATTGAAAAAATAGACGATATTTTCATTTAAAAATACCATTTTCTTAAAAACACCCTATATAAGATTTCACTAAATAAACATTTATACTGAAAAAACTTTATAAAAAAAGAAATTGTTTCTCGAAAACCGCACCTCCATATCGTTTCTGAATTCCGAGATTTTTACAGTTAAAATGGGTCAGAAACTTCTGGGACACCCGGTATTTTAAAAACTAATGCAGATACAAAAAAAATGTTTAGTCAAATTTTGTAGATAAATGTATTAGCTACAATTTTTGATTTAAACATTTTTCTGTGTTTTCATTATTTAAACAGTTGAGTGAAAAAACAAAAATTTTCACTCGACGATTTCCCGGAAAATCGCATGCCTAACATCGGAAAGTTTTTCTAATTTTAATCACAACCCTTTTAAATACTCAATTTTGAATTTTCAAGTTTTTTGTGTTTTTTGCGGCATTTTAACTCGGCTAAATATTTCACTGAACAAACTGTAAATGTCTCAATCATTTGTTATCCTAAATAATGACATTAAAACATTTTTTCAATTATATTACAACTTTTCACTAAATTAATTAAAATTGATGAAAATATTATTTTTATAACTCACCGTCTATTTCTCCTGAATCTGATGCATACAAAGTTTTATTTTTATTAATAACTTTGCTATGCCTCATTTTATTCCAAACTTCTTTAAGCATATCAATATTTTGATCCCACTCTTTGACTCGAAGCATCTGTATAAATTCTGAATTCAAATCTTGAAAGCTCAATATATCTGCATTTTCTCCTTTCATATTTTTATATTCCTTCATCAGATTGAAAAGTATAAGTGGAGTTAACCTGAAATGGAAGTTCATTGAACCATCGATAAAATTTCTTTTATTTACAAGTTAAATTAATAAAAATGTGAGCTTTTTTCGTACGTTACTGTTAATCTACTCACTCTTCTTGATTTTTCCTAACCAAGTCTTCTTTATGCAACTGATTCCTTTGAGGAGAAGAACTAGTTTTTAACTCGGTTTTTAATTTAAATTTCTCGTTCAAAATTGCACGTTTCTCCATGATTTTTTTAGCTTTAATGCACTTTTTGTGGAATTCACAAATTTTTTCAAGAATTATATTACAATTCCGACATACTCTTAGAGATACCACATCCTACAAATTAATTTTATAATGGGTGATGGTAATAATAAAATGTTACTCACTATCGAATAATCATTTGCAAACATGCTTTGTAATATGACACCCTTTTCGGAATCCCTTTCAGGCTGAACAAAATTATAGCACTCTTCTGGACATGTTCTGCAAACGGCAAGAGGCCCATAATTTTCTGGAGGAGAATCTTCTTCTAAACAAGTTTCAACTGCCATTGCTCTTTTTTTGAACAAATAGAATAACCAAAGATTATGAAAACAGTTTGAACATAGGATTGGGATTATATCTGTAGGAATATCCTGAAATTAATTGTCCAAAATATATATTACAACCCATACAATTTTTATGAAAATATCTATCTATATAGGAATAAAAGTGGAAAAAATGTTAATTCTATTTAAATAAATGAAATGTTCAACATTTGAGAAGTCTCTTTTCATATTAAAAAAAAAATGCAGTAAAAAATGGGGAGAACGTGTTTTGAAACATGAAAGTACAAGTGTGAAAGTGAATCTCTAGATATTAGTATTACACTTACAAACTCCCTGAAACAGAATTGCAACAAATGGCGCAGGGGAACTTCAGACTCTTCTATGTAATAATTAAGTTCTGCCTAAAAAATAATTTTTATTAAGTTGCATACAGTAGAAATTGGCCAAAGGTTAAATATCTTCGTTGTTGACAAGCTTTGTCTGACATCCTCCAAGACCTTCAAATTGTACTACAAGAAAAATTCCATGCAATTCCTCATCCTTTCTTTATTAATTTGGTGTCATGTCATACATATATACAGTATAAACATTCAAACATCTAATAAAGATTTAATTCTGTATGATCATTAGCTAGTCTTGAGACTCATGGTATAAAAAAAAGGACATGAAACTCAAGAATAGAGTATATTATTTAAAAGCAATAGCAAGTAATTTATTAAGCATTATTATTACTTGGAAGCTAGTTTAAGACTTACACGTATGATGGCTGGTATCTGTGAAGTAAGCACATTGCTCATGGTAAAAAATGGTTCTTTATTTACTAAAGTACAACTATTAATCAACAAATTACACATTCTACACACTTGATCCGGCATATTTTTACCTGGTATGCTACCTTCATTAAGTTTATATGTTGTGTTATTGATGATAATAACTTGATCTGATGAAATCTAAAAATTATTTTTATTGCAAAACATTTTAAACTTCTAGTATTTATTTTAAGAGTGATTAAAGTTGGGACAAGGTCTTTGGGAAAGTAATACTGTAACAAAATTATGTTTACCTCAAAATGATCTGCACAGAATAATATATCTTCTACATTTACATCTTTAGTACTTTTTGTAGCCATAGCAAGCCATATTTCCCTTCTAATCGTATCAATCGGAGGAAGGTGGTAATAATTTTTATCAGGAAAATACCGATTTGGACAAATAGGTACCCAACAGATAGATTCCCGCTTTATTTCTTTACTCATGGTTAGGATCCAGAATATCCGTTGATGATACCCTTTCCGTAAAACTATTTTATATAACTAAGAGATCACTGCATATAAAATTTATTTTTATGATAATCCCATTATATAATATTTAATCTATGATTATAATCTTTCTAATTTCTATTTATTTTTTACAGGAACCACAGGAAAAACAATCAACCATAGAATAAGGTATGCAACATAGAGAAATAATATGCAATCAACTTTAATCAATTGGTGTACATCATAGAACCATAGAACCGATTCTACTTGTGTACATGTTAAATAAACTGGGTACTGCCACTGTATACCAATTGGTATACTGTAGTACTGCCATCTCTGACTCAATGAGATAGCTTCAAAAAGCAGAATGTTCAACTATCGATAACCAAAAGTGCAAAAGTCTCAAATACGAGTATTCTATCAGCTTTTCAGCCAGTCTCAATATGATTTTGATTTTACTGTTGGTGCCACTTGTATAAGTATTTTTTAGATGTCAATGTCAAATATGAGATTGTCAGTCTCTGTTGTCAGTTTATGTGTCAGTTACAGTGTTGCCAGCGTCAGTACAAATGTACTGAAACCAGTACTTTTTTCAGCAAATCAGTACGTCAGTACTACATTCACCAAATCAGTACTTTTTCAGGTTTTCAGGCTGATGCGTTCATGTTGTCTTTCTCTGTGGTCTATGTTTTATGGTATTGTGGTGTTGGGTTTATCTCTGTACTGTGATCTGTGGTGATCTGTGGTCGTGACTGTTGTCTGTGATGATCTGTGGTTGGGATTGTAGACTGCATAGAACAATTATGTTCTTTTTCTATGGTTGACAGTTGTGTATTGTTAAAACACAGTACAATAATTACATGTACTGTGGTTAAAATTAAAAGGGGGTGTTCTGTGCTTATGGTGGCCATTACTTTTTACTTTAATTATTGGCGTGTTTTACGTGATTTAACGAAAAAACAATACCATCGTTCATCGTCGTGGTAAAGGTAAAGCTGTGCAAGGTATGTATGTAATTTTTTACAAGCTGTAACGTAACCTGTAAATGTAAATATGTAATATAATGGTTGCTTCAGGGTGTTGGTGATCGGTGAAAGACTCCTCAAAATTGGTAGCCCAGTAGCTTTTGTATTTTTGCATGTACGCTTTTTCTTACTTATTGGTGATGGTCAATGGATGATTACTAGTGAATTAGTCATGGCTAAACAGTCTAGTATTACCAGGTCGGTACTTTGTGTGCAATGTTTAAGTATACCTACACTGCCTACTCACTACTCAAGTCAGTTAAATTTAAAGCGTATTGAACTGGAGTATGTTTTTTAGGTTTGTAAAAGTTTCGTCGACGTCTACGTCAGTCCCATTACCAGAACCAGTACTGCTATTAGAGGAAGTGAAAAACAACGAATTGAAAGAAAACGATCCTGAATCAGATATATCAGATTCTCAAGAAACAACCAGAAATACAGGAGGAACAGAAACACTGTTACGTTCAGGTTCCGATTCTGAATATGATCTAGATGGAAATAATTTGCCACAGATTGTAAATATAAAGGTACGACAAATGTTAGTTCATTGAATGTTTCTGATTTCTCAATATATTTTTTTCTCTTAGAAACGAAAAACATCAGATAGAAACAAGTACACCCAAAAATGCCGTGATGTGTATAAACAAAAATTTCAGTGGTTGGTCAACAAAGATGGCAGCAGTTTATGCAAGTTTTGTCAAAGAACCATTGTTGGGGGTTACTCACATTTACTAAGACATGAAACCAGTTCGTCACATAAAAAAGCAGAGAAAACAATGAAGTATACAGTTGATGTCAGAAATTTCCAAAAAAAGACGAATGAGCAGGAAGTACTATCAAAAAAAGTGAAGGAATGCGAGTTGAAATTAACTGCCTTGATAATCGAGCATAATCTTCCTATGTTACTTATGGATCATTTACCAAAATTGTTAGTATCTGCAGCATCCGATTCAAAGATTTTAAAAGGTGTTCAGTGCTCTAGAACAAAGACGACATCCCTCCTAAAGAATTTTCAGGCCGAAAGTGAGAAGCAACTAGCAGCCATTTTACAGCAAACAAAGTTTTCAGTTATCGTTGATGAAACAACTGACTTATCATCACATAAATGTTTAGCTATCCTGGTGAGATATGTAGATACCAACCAAAGAAAGGTAAAAGATAGACTCTGCTCCTTAGTAGAAGTTCAGGCTGCCACAGCAGAGGGTATTTTAAATGATATTCTGAATGCTCTCCAAACTTTAGAGATTCCGTTGAATAATTTATTTGGATTTGGCGCAGATAATGCTGCAGTAATGATGGGCAAATACCAAGGTGTTCAAGCAAGACTGAAGGAATTAAATCCCAACATTTTTGTTACGGGATGTATATGTCACTCATTGCATTTGTGCTCTGCTGCTGCTGCTCTAAAATTACCAAACGAAATAGAAGATTTCGTCAGGAACGTTTATAATTATTTGAGTTCTAGTCCCAAGCGCCTCGCGGAGTACAAAGAGTTTCAAGAATATGTTCGTTTAAAACCACACAAACTTTTAAAACCTGGCCAAACACGTTGGCTTTCTTTAGAGGTATGTACTGATATTTGAATGGTTTTGTATGTAATTCTCAAAAATAAATTTAATTCCAGGCTGTAGTCAAACGAACACTTGAGCAATGGCCAGCATTATTGTTGTTTTTTAATTCTGCCGTTTTGGAAGATAATCTAACAGCTGCTCAAACCATTCACGATGCATTAAACAACCCTTCGTATAAATTATACTGCACATTTTTAGCTTACATTCTTCCAATTATTAATAAGCTGAACTTAGAATTTCAGGCTGAAAAGCCTCAATTACATAGTATCTATTCTCGTATAGAAATGACATGTAAAACAATTTACAAAAATTTTTTACTTCATGATTATGTTGACAAAACACCTTTTTTGGCAGTGAACGTATCTGATCCCAGATATTACAAATCGTTAGATGACCTCTATTTAGGTGCAAATGTTGAAATGATACTAAGATCTAACAAAAATTTGACAAATAATGAGATCCACAATTTTAAATTGAATTGTTTGTCATATTATATAGAACTCTGTTGCCAAATGAAAAAACGGTTTCATAATTTAGAGCAATATAAATGTTTTGAATGTTTAGGACCTACAAAGGTTTTAAGTGGCAACAGTAATATTGCTGATTTGTTTATTAGATTTCCTATAGAAAACGACATTGAACTAATAGCACAAGAATACAGGGAAATATGTAACCTTTCAGCCACTGTTAAAACTGAGTTGTCTCAGCTAGATTTAGAGCAGTTTTGGTTTCAAATAAAGTCTATACGTAATGTGCTAGGTGAAAGTTGTTTCCAAAACATATGCTTATATGTTTTTGATATATTATGCCTTCCGCACAGCAGTGCATGTGCAGAGAGAATTTTCTCTGCTTTAAATAATGTAAAAACAAAACTCAGAAATCGACTTCTGCCAGAAACTTGTAATGCACTGTTGTTAGGAAAGGAGTTGTTAGAAAATAAGCCATGTTTTGATTGGACTCCCTCCGAAACTCTGTTAAAAAGAAAAATAAACTATGATAAAACCTAAATGTGTATTATTAATTGGGTTATTTCCAGAAATTAGAATTTTGTAACGGATAGCACAGTAATAGTAAAAATACACTCTTCAATGTCAATGACGTTTCGCGTTATGCAACACAAACACATAGTACAGCATGAAAATAGAGAAAAATACAACTAAATAGTCTAATAAATATACATATAATGCGTTACCTACTATTTTTAAAAAGTGCAAAAACTACCTAAAAAAGACGAGCTTAGTTGTCATGCATAGAAAATGCATGACATCTTGATGTGTATTTTCTATGGTTGACATGTCAGTACATTTTTCCTCGAATCAGTACATTTCCCCCACCGCAAACAGTACAATTATTTGTACGCTGCTGGCAACACTGGTCAGTTATCGTTCATATTGCACACTGAAATAGTTGTGTAAACAAAAATGGCGAGCTGGAATGGTACTTCCGAGTCGGGGATTTTAAGAAAAACTGTTATTACGGAAAATTACGACGAACTCTTAGTATTCGGATACGCTTGCAAACTATTTAGAGATGATGAGAAAGCTCTGTATATCGATCAAGGCAAACATCTAATACCTTGGATGGGTGATGAATCTTTAAAAATTGATAGGTTAGTAGCTTGCTCTAACTAAAAACATAAGTATTAATAAATAATTTTTTAGGTATGATTGTCGTGGTGCCTTATCAGACTTATCTAAATATGAAGCTAGCCGAGAGGGTTATGATGCTACTAGATGGTTAGGACTTAGTGAAAAGGAAAGAAACGTTGAAGAATTGTGTGATAAGGAACGATATTATTCTCTTGTAATTAATGAAGAAGAAGAACAAATGTATAAAGGTATAGCTTGTGTACTTAACAATACAACGTGTGTTTGTATAATTTTTTATGTTATAGAAGAGGAAATAAAAAGGTTGAAGACCAATACTTTTCAATACACTTACGATGTTCCACAGAACCCTGAACTAAAAAATGAAGATATCCCAACTGTTGTTGAAATTGAAGAAGAGTATATCCCTCCACCGATTCTAGATCTACCAATAGATATTAATTGGGTAATTCAAAGTAACCATTCATATTAAGGATACATAATAAGAAATGTGTGTTTTCGATTTCAGCCCAAGACTGTAAAAGAGAACGCGAGGATAGAAAAAACTGCATTGTTTGTGTGCAAACAAGGTCCGCAGATGGAAATTCTACTTAAGGCAAAGCAGGCAGATAATCCACAATTTTCGTTTCTCAACCAAGATGATAAGTTGTACACATTTTATAGACATATTTTAGCAGTATTCAAAAGTGGGAGGTATCATGGATATGAGGCTCATACTAAACATAAAAATGGTAAGTGTTTCATGCATTTATATAAATGATGATCAATTTGTGTACTTCCTACTCCTATTTAAAATAGTGGTAAATATGTATAACAATTCTGCACTCAATAATGTTATTACATGTGAGATTATAGTGGAGGATGCCATAAAACCTTATAAAAATAAATTAACATAACAAACGCAGATATCATAATTTATTACAGATGAGGGAAGGATATAGTGAGGTTAGGTTTCTTATGATTATCAATTTATTAATTTTTATGGTAGTCTCCCATCGTAATATTGCATTTAATAACAATATTTTCACCAAAATGGGTTGTATTAGATGTAAAATGTTTATTTTCAGAAAACTTATCAGAAAATTTGGACCACGATTCCAGCACAGACTATTTACACCCGAGTTTGACTTCATCTGTAGCAATAGAACCGGTAGGTTTAACTAGTGTTATCATTATTAAGTTTAACAAAGACAATTTTCTTGTAGTAATAAACATAAGTGAGTTTGTGTTCATCAAGAGGGGTTTGAATAAAACATTTTTTAGTATTAAGTTGTCTTATTACTTGTTTGGATTTACTAATGATTTAGTTTTTCTGTTTACAGGTGGCTAGTGACATGTGTGTTTTCATTTTTTTCATTTACAGAGTCAACTATAATCATACCTTCGACAATATTGGAAACAAAGTTTTATTTATTTTTTTCTAGGTTTTTGCATCTAGAAATATTTAATTTGTACAAAAATGGAGATTTTCAAAAGAAATATTTTTTTTCTATAATTAATATTGTCACTTTTTCGTTTTTGGATCCATTAATAATTAAATTCAGGACTTCACCCTGTATATCGTTAGTATATGAAATATGAAGGGATGTACCTATTTGTCAGGAAAAGAAGGTTCAGTATCTTCAAATGCTAAACTCCTGGGAAAAAATCTCCCAAGGAAGGATTTCTCGAAAGAGAATGTTAATTCCAATAAGTACTAGTCGCTCCACATAAACAGTACCAAAGACTTGAAACATTGACGATTTTAGCCCAAAATTCAGACACCTTGGTTATGTAAAAGTTAACGGTAACAGTTTACCTACAACTGGTAATACAGTATGCTATAAACTGTACGTAAGATCAGCAGAGAACTCAGTAAACCAGCTGTTATAGAACTTTTTGAAAATGTACAAACTTAATCTTGCTCGGGAGCTCAAGAAAGATGGGAATAGACTTTTGAGATGCTGGGGCAATGTGTTTTCAAACCCAAAATTCTTGTTTCCTTCAAGCAGGATAAGTTTTGTTTCCAGAACACATTTTTTCAATCCTTAATTGTGGTTTATACAATTTTCATCCGGCTAATGTCAAACTCTTTGACAGAATCAATTTTTTTGTGTCCGAAACGTTTCCCGAAGGTACTGGTCCAATGCTTTTCGGAAACTTCACCATCTTCAGGCATGATCTGAGAAACGAAAGATCGGAACAAGTTGTTCAACGGATAAGTTCCATATTTTAGAAAAAGTTTACAAGTTTCGGCACTTTTGGCAAGGTGAAAAGCATATTGGTATTTCATAAAGTTATTTTTTGCAAAATATGGTGCAGTTGAGGATTCAAGTGCCTCAATCTTGTCCTCGACAGCTCTCCTATTGTTTTATCTTGTACATTACAAGATTGTTTCTACGTCCCGATATACAGAATTGTAACTTCCCAGTGTGTTTCTATGCTGTCACCTGGTTTTTGTCCGTCATAAAGTTATTTATTGCATAATCTATAATTCGAGGATTCAACTTTGCCTGAATCTTGTTCTCCTCCCATAATTATTAAATAAAATCAATAAATAACAAATTTATATCAATTTCTACAACTTACTGTTGATGCAAATGTTATTTGTGAAACCGGTCGAGTAATATATGTTATACTTCTGTTGGGAAATTTGTCATTCATTTTTTATCTTGCGTTATTTTATAATTTCTCATACACCTTATAAATTTCTATTAGTTAATGACGTAAATTTGCCGTTTGATCAAAATATCTTGGCGACACTGTATGCGATCTCAATTTCATCCGCGTCGTTCTACATGTCGTACTTTTTGGTCAAAGTAGTATATTATCTATATACAGAGTGCGGCAGAAAAACCGGGTCTGAAAGATGACAAGTGATATGGTGAGGTTTCTAGTTAAAGAACTTATTTTAAACGTGAATATACTGGTGGATTGTTTTTAAATATTTGGAAGAAACACAGATAGGTATAGGGAGCTATCATTTAAAAAAATATAAAACGTTTTTATCAGGAAACTCCACCATTATCAATTTTATCTTTCTAGACACCTTAAGTGCTCGATCTTTATAATTGCCGCTCCCTATATATACTTTAATGGAAAAATATGTGTTTTTGACCAAAAATACTATTTTCTAAGAAATAAACAGCCAACAAGAAAATATATTAAAATAATTCGAAATGTTTTCTTAATTTTAAAAGAATACGATTTAAGATGTGCTCCCATTATATTTTTGACTGCGTAGGTATTAAAGAAGAACCGTTTATACTCCTAGCCGATCACATCCTTGTTCAAAAGTAACTTAATTTATTGTCAAACAGGCGGGTACCACTGCCATTACCATCCCCCAGATACCCTACAAGCCATCAGTGAACTGCGCCTACAGCCAACTGGTTAACCGAATTCAGGGCAATCAAGCAGAGGCACACGAGTCCACGCCGAAGATGCCGGAATATACACAGATGACTTACGAACAGCAACAGTACTACCAATATTATTACGTACAGCAGTACTTCGAGTACTATAAGCAGATGGCTTTACATCAACAAGGGCAAGCTGGAAATCCTGGTAAATATTTTACTTTATATGAGTAGGTACTGTGTTTAAATATCTCCTTGTATATAATTGAGGCAACTCTGTAGACTCTGTCTTTTATTAAAATAAAATTATTTCAATATGCCAGCGGCTTAAATTTGACTAGCTTGTTCAGTTTGTTACTTACTGGCTAAACAAATGAATAAATTGAAGTTATATAAGACATTTGACGTTTTAAATGGTACATTTTCAGGTCAATTTATCCCCCCGGCGGATTTTCAGAACTTAGATCCAGCACTTCAAACTTACATCCAACAAATAGGGTATAATCAGTACCTCCAATATCATCAACAGTCGAACAACTCTTACGCTCAAATAGTAACTAATGTTAGTAAAGATTCTAACATAGCTCAGCCTAAAAGTGTACCAGAAGGTACTAAATCTTTAGAGGAGGAAAGAACGGTTACGGTTGTCAAAGAAAAAAAGGAAGTGGAACTGAACAAACCACTTTTATCCCTGGCTGCTTACGGTTCAGGAAGTGATAGCGAATCGGAAGAAAATTCAGATATAAGAACAGTTGATAAAGTTGAGGTAGAACAGTACCCAATACCTACTGATGAAACTAAAATAGTTATAGATAAAATGGCTTTATACGTATCGAAAAATGGTGAACAGTTTGAAGAAATTGTTAAAACTAAGAACGATCCTAGATTTGAATTTCTACAAAGTAATCATACGTTCTATAAATATTATAAAGAAGCTCTTAAAGGATTTACGAAGGAAACTATAGAAAACGGCCAGGAGAAGAAAGTAGAAAAGGACGAAAAGGAAATTAAAAAAACAACAAAGGAGAAAAAAGAAAAGAAAATAATAGGTACGCGATAAAAAGTAATTTATTTTCCATTTAATTCCGTTTTCTTTCCAGCTCCGGTTAGTTTTTCCATAAAGAAAACCAAAGAAGAAGTACCGAAAGAAATTAAAAGCGCTTTACCGTTGGAAGAAAGCAGCGACGAAGAGGAAGAACCGATAACAGTAAATGCGTCTCCGGAAAAACCGAAGTCTCCTGTGTTACCCTCCCCTCCTGTACTTAGTGCAATGATGTGGAAGATCGGAGGGGAAGCGCCGAAAAAAGTAGTTTCGGAAAAAATTACAGTGCCAGACGTTGGAAGTACTGAGGAAATTAAACAAGAAGAAGCAGAAAAGAAAGAAGTGGTTTTAAGTGAAGAAGATCCAATTTTGGAGATGATAGAGTTGACGGAGGGTGTAGAAGAAAAGAAAGATGTTAAAAGAGGTAATAATGTGCTTTTGTTTGTGTTATATACAGTGTGTCTACTTAAGTTCGAGATTTTCAGTTATTTTGAAAAATTCCTAATTTTACTTCAGTTTCTTTAGCAAGTAATTTTTTTTTCAGTATATGACCCATTTTTGGTAATGGCCCTACCGAAAAACAAAAATTTTTTTTGGTTTTTTGTAGAAATTCAAAAAATTTTACTTCCAATTTTGGCTCGTTTCTAAATAATTATTGAGATCTGTTATATTTTATAAATTTTAATATAGACCTTCAACTGTCGATTTATGCCAATTTGGCTGCTTTGATTCCATAGGCGTAGGCGGTACACTTTGTTTAAGGAAAATAATTCTTTCAATTTTGACCTTGTTTTATGAAATCTGAGAAACCAAAAAATGTTCATTATTTAGAGTCATTCTTCCTCTATCCAACGGACTAAAGATAAATTACATATCTTCCATGGTTTAGCTGTAATGTAAATTTAAATATAAACGTGTAAAAAATTTCCGCTTTTCCAGAATAGATTCAAAATATAAGTTTATAATGAATGATGTTGTCTAATTATTAAGTATTTTGAGTCGGAGAATCTTAATAAATCATATTCATTTTTTGACAGTAGGCATATTTTTCCGAAAAAAAACCCCGATTGTCATCAATTTTTTAGTAAGCAACGTTTTTCCTATAATTATTACCCTCTGTAAAAAATTTATCGTAAGCCTATGAGAGAAGGAATTTTTTTACAAATTAATGAACCCCTTCAAAAAAAATTTATCCTGCGCCTATGGTATTTGGAAATTTTTTCAAATATATAAAATTATATCCGTATGCCCTTGGTAGATGGAACCTTTTGCTCTAATTTATGAATCCCTCTTTAACGCTCTATCGTACGCCCATGGTAAATGGTATTTCAACAAATAAATTAACCCATTTTCAAAAAAAATTAGTACGATCAGGATATGAAATTTTTTACAAATAAATTAACACCATTTAAAAATTGAAATGTACGCCTATGAATCGGGGTTATGTTATGACCAAAAGAAATTTCAGTCAAAATTCACACTTCACCCTGCAAACAATTTATTTATTACGTAAAATTTTTTTTTTACAGCTGAAGATAAAATAAAAGACAAACTAGCAGCTGCAGCTAGAGAGAAACTAGCTTCAGTTTCACGAGACAAAGCCCTGCAGTTGGAAAGAAAAAAGAAAGCGGCAGCATTTTTAAAACTAAAATCGGCAGAAACCAACAACCGACCAATTGAAATCATTTCCGACAACAGCCACAATTCTGACAAGGAAAAATCACCTTTGCGTCGAGATTCGAAAGATTCAATCGAAATAATAGAAATCGATTCGGAAGAATCTTCACCAAAAAAAAAGAAACATAAAAAAGATAAAGACAGGCACAAAGAACTGGATACTAATCGTTCTAGAAGTAGATCTAGAGAAAGAGAAAAACGAAGAGAAAAGAAAAAGGATAGGGACAGAGGCAGACGAAGAAGTATCGATAATACTGATGATGAAGATGAAAATAGAAAAAGGAAAGAGAAAAGAAAAAAGTCGCATAAGAGGTAACAATTTGGTTATGGAAAAAATAAGAGCACAAGAACCAGCGATTGCACCATAAAAACACTTGAGATCACTCATGAACAAACAATAACACATATTAGAACACAATAGCGCATAAAAATATGTATAAACACTCGAGAACAAACAATAACACATATTAAATCACAATAGCACATAAAAACATTCAATGACATACATGAACAATCTATAACATACAAGAGCACTCAATAATACATAGAAACAATTGTAATCACTCAAAAACAACCAATAACACATATTAGAACATGATAACACACAAAAACACTCTCAAGAACAAACAATAACACATAATAAAACACAATAGCACATAAAAACACTCAAGAATGAGCAATAACATATACAAACACTCAAGAACAACCAATAACACATATTAGAACATGATAACACACAAAACACTTAAAAACACTCTCAAGAACAAACAGTAACACATAATAAACTACAAACCATATTTTTTTGGTTTGCTCCATACTTGTTTCGTGTGCTGGTGATCGATCACTTATTTTATAACATATTTGGTGGAGTTAATTTAAAATGTTTTGTCATTTTTTTTTGTTTAGGAAACACTCTAGAAGCAGACACGATACGAAAAGTAAGAAGAAATCCAAAAAACGTCACCGCAAATCGGAATCGGATCGTTCCGATAGTACTGATAGCATCTTGTGACATCCGAAGTATTTTTTTCATAATTATTATTGAACTTATTTGTATATATTATAAGGTATTTTGTAAATAAAGTTGAATTATCAAAAACTGGTTGTTGTTTTATTTCATTTAATTTACAAAAACCACAAATACTTAACGTAAATTTCTCTTTATCGGAAAAAAATCTTAAAACAAATTGCTCGCCCTGTATTCACCGGAAATTTAAGTCGATATACAATTATTGATATCTTTCAGTTAAAAGAGTAGATATACTAAGCCGCTCTCGGAACGAAAGATGAGCGCGCATCTCAAAATCTGCGGAATGGTGTTAAGGTGGGCATCCACTAAACGGACCGCATCGTATCGTAAAAATGAAATATTGTGGGTAGAGAAAAATGTGTTCTATATACATTCAGATGAATTAGAAGGTGAATAGGCGTAAGGCGAGTGTGACTTGGCGAAGTCTACAAAAAACTAACCTGTTGGGTATGTCCATCCAGATCACTTAGCTTAAGGATTAAGTGAGGAATGGGAAAAACCACCAGCGTGGTTCAAACAGAACTGGCTGGTATCTCAATTGCCACAAAGGAACTAACTAGGAAAGGATGTGGTTTAAGGAACAAAGGTAACCGCATTGCTGAGTCTTTAGCCAGGGAAGCGGCTGGACTAAGAATTCTTGGACCCGGCGACACCTACGGCCTGACGAATTCAACAATTGCTAAACGTTATACCCATGTTCAATCTTCAAAGAGATGGGATGAAATTAAGGGATGCAGTCTTGCCAGGATCACCCTGGGCGACCCTGGGAAGCTGGAGTCGAAAAAAATAAGAGAGTGTGTGTTCGGTGAGTCTTGGCCTACACTTGCCGATATAAGGGAGATGTCTCCTAGTGATCTGTCCACGTTCCTGGAAAGGACAGGATGGACGATGACCTAGGAAGACAAATCCTCGGGAGGATGTACAATGGGTCAGATGTGGGCCTAACTCACCTTCCCTACTCTACAGATACAGGGTTTGTCCATTTTTTAAGTAATCTTTATATAAGTACCTAACATTTTTATATTTTTAATTGTATCTTCAAGAGGAATTAGTATATCCTCTACAGTTCTAGAGTCTGCTGATTTTGTGCTATCGTTTGCTGCTTCATTGTCTTCAATTCCAACGTGAGCGAAATTTTTAATGTGTCCAGCATGCTTAATATTTATATAACGTGTAAGTACGACTCGGTTGCAGTACGGTACAGTGTGAATAGGCCTTTATATTATGAGCTTTGGCTACTATTTCTTTGTTAATATTCCGCTATTCTTGTAAATAATGCATTACCAATTTGTATATAAAGGGTTAAAAAAAAACTATTGAGCTAATAAAACAATTTTATACTAAAGAAATGTCAGTATCACAATAAATATTCCAGTGTGCTGAAGAGTTAATATAAGCCTTTTATTTCAAAATTCAAAAAATGTGAGTTACTAACGGTCCTAGTACGTCATCAATATACTGATAGAGTTCTAAGCATTTTGGTGGAGTGTTTACATCGTTGCTGCTTCCCCAAATGATGAATCCATCAATATTTGCTTTTGCTATGGCGGTGAAAATATTAAAGACGTCTTGCTAAAATAAGAAAAAAGTAAAAAAGTTGATTTTTTTTTTCGGAATTTTAGTTTTATTGTTTTCTACAACTTTAACATTTATTAGCATACATTTCCAACCAGGTATCATGAAATGGAGTATACTATATTTCCTATTGCATAGGAGCACAAGAAAGGGTCGACACCCATAAAACGGCAATAAACCATTGGCGTTACATTTTTCGGTAAAGACATGAATGGTTTTATTTGTTGGGTTTATTTAATAGTGAAAAATTTGGGCAAGTATATCATATCATTAGTAAGTAATTATTACAGGATGTGTCGATTTAATTTTGGTTAAACCAACCAGTTTTATCATTTTATTTCCACAGAAAAAAGAAAGACTCACCCTATATTTAAGTATAGTACTTTTGAATAAATAATGAGGCACTTTGCTCCTACGGAAAAGGAAATACATAGTTGTTTTCCTTTTAAATTATAGCATTTTTAGTATAGGAACTATTTTGAGAATTCAACACTATGTTCTTACCACTTACCTTTGATAAAAATTTGTTTGTATCTTGGTACTTATACCAAAAATAAGGAATAATATTTTTTTTAACTTTCATATTATTTCTGATTCGTATTGATTCATTTATTCTTCCTTTGACCATTTTTATTTTATCACTTGCACTATAACTTGAGTTTCCTATGTAAATTGAGGGGTAGAAATTGTCTGCAAGTTGAAATAACCATTTTAGTCTAAAAAAATATGATTATTTTTATAAATATAGTACATTTTTGTCACCTAGAGCCTCCCTTACCGGTTAAATTTTTCAAATATACATTTTGGTAAGAGAAGACATTTAAAATTAAACCAAGACGTCTTTTATAAATTTACCTAAAGAGAGTGTCCATTTAATATTAATTGAATTATAAAATAGGGTGGATAAGTAACGTATTTTGCTAATATTTTGGGTTTAGTTAGGTTTACAAAAAAAATGTTTATTAAAAGTTTTTTCGAATAATCCAGACCATCTGCATATATGTATGTATGTATGTATTTTGGGGTAACATTCACTGAGACCTAAAAGATCTATTGTGCCCCCTTACTTCTACTTAGTTTCTGAGGAGAGTCTCAGATACTAGTAGCTCCTTTAGTCCTATTTCCCGGAGGAATTTTAGGATATCTGCAGGCCTCAACTTAGGTAACTGTCCCTCTTCTATCCAGTAGTCTCCCAGGTGCTGTGCCCTAGGATTCTGAATTGCTGTGCAGTTCGCAAGTATGTGGATGGAGGATTCTTCTTCCATTCCACAAAATCTACAATCTTCTTCCTCCACTATTTTGAGCTTTTTAAGGTGTCCATTCAGGCGACAATGTCCCGTTAGGATTCCTGTTAAAACTCTTAGTGCAGTTTTGCTTTGACTTATGCATTCATTTGATCTCAACAGGTTGTAGTCACCCAGAAGAATCTTTGATTGCCTAAGCCCTACTAGATCTTTCCAATTGTCAGATCTTCTCTTTTCTTCGGCTTTACCTATTTCTTCCAATATTACATTGGAGCTGATTCCGCAAAAAGGTTCCGGCCCCCAAAAGGGTATTTCACTCCCCCTCTTTGCTAGTTAATCTGCTATTTCGTTTCCTTCTATTCCAGTGTGTCCTGGAATCCACAGTAAGGTGACTATATTGTTCTCGCCTAGTTCATTAAGTTTGCCTAGGCATTCCCACACCATTTTGGAACTGATGATTACACAAGAACTCAGCGCTTTAATGGCTGCTTGACTATCAGACATTATGATAATCCTTTGCCTTCTATATCCTTTGTCAATATTGAACTGGGCACACTTTCTTATTGCGTGAATTTCCGCTTGAAAGATACTTGGGGTTTTTCCCAAGCTTTCAGAGTGTTTGGTTCCTGGCCCGTACACTCCTATCCCAGTTCCTTCTATTGCTTTTGAGCCGTCTGTGTACCATTGAATGGCATTCTTTCCAAGTCTGGTAATGGTATCTGCATAAGTCGATTAAAAGTATACAGGGTGCACCGTTGCTCCAAAATAACTAATTAATATATTTTTTTAAATAGGTCACCTTGTATATACTTTCAGTTTTTCATAGTCTATTAAATTACAAATACAACCGTCAAGTTTTAGGTTTCTCGCCAAAAAATCCAAGTTTCCCGCCAAAATTTCAGGTATCTCGCTAAAAGTTTCAGGTTTCCCGTTAAGAATTTCAAGTTTCCCGCACAAATTTTAGGTTCCCCGCACAAATTTCAAGATTTCCCGCCAAAAATTTCAAGTTTCCCGCCGAAACATAAAATTTTTTGCGGGAATCCTAAAATTTGAGCGTAAAACGGAAATTCTTAACGGAAAACCTGAAATTTTTAGCGCAAAACCTGAATTTTTGGCGAGAAACCTAAAACTTCATTAATTAATATCAGTGCTAGAAAAACCTATTACGTTTTTGACATAAACAATTTTATTATAATCATGCGGTCGTGACTAGCAAGTTATGTTACTTTATGTACATGTATAATTGAACTAATTACCTTTATTTAAATTATCTTCTATTTAAATGAATATTCTCCTGTTTTTTAGATATTAATATTAACCTTATTTAATACCTTTTTGATACAAACAAAAATAAACTCAAATGCGAGAAAAATAATGCTAAAAAGACTCTGTATATAAAACTAGACAATTCACAAAAAAGCGCAAATGTACGAGGGATATTAGAAAAGTCATTATAAACAAAAAAAAACGATTTTTCTATGGAATACACGAAAACAACAACAAGGATATTTACAACAGAATTTAACAAGGACAAAATAGAACAAAACAAACATTGACTTCAACACTGAAAATTAACAGGAATAAAAAATTTAAAACTCACTTTCTTCTTTTTAATCTGATACTACGTTTGAAACTTTTTTTTCGTAAATAACGAAAATACCTAAAATGTTGACAAAATGAACAAGATGAAAAAGTATTAAACATAATATTTTCAATATTTGTCGACGCTCTATAATGTTATAGATACTTAAAATAAATTCCAGATAAACTAACTCAATCTATTGGGCTTTAATCTTTGATTATTAATAATATAAAATACGCTTTAAGAATGGAGGACTTTTTTAATAAAGGTCCTAATGGTCGCTTGACATGGTGCAATACTACGTGCAAGAAATTGTAGCAAGCAAGGGTCAGTATATTGCAAATGATGAATCTTGCTTGCTGTTTGACATCATGCAATTCTCTTTCATTGCAACATTGCTGCCAACCCAACCAATAGTAGAAAGAAAAAAGTGTGTAAGAATCTCAAAAAATAATTTATTGAAACAATGGCACTTACAACGTTTGCACGTAGATATAAGATATGATATAAGGATTGATTGGTCCAGCCTATTTACTTTTCGAAATACAGGGTGTTAAAGTTATGAAAAATTAAATGGATGAATATATTAATTTGACATTTGGCAGGTTGTTTTTGAATATAAAAGGGCATATTTCGATGTTTCAATTCTTGATCCAGTGGTGTACATTTGTCACTTTTCCCCTCCCATTTTTTACGCAATATTTATTCGCGCATATGCTGGTCGTATCATATTTCAATTACGTCAACTTTTTCTTTATTTACCTGTCATTCTCAGCAAAAACTCCTGGAGCACACTCTTGTCTCATACTGTTTGGTGACATATTAAAACAATAAGGATACGCGTAATATCCCCAAGTTGCTTTTGGTCTTGATTTTTTTGCTAGTACTACAGTTTGCGCCATAAATGTTTTAGCAGCATCTTCGAATCTCCGCGTAGCTTCCTTAATCAATAGATTTTTTGTCCACGAAGGGTGGTTTTCTTTTTCTATCGATATCGAAATCGATTTGTATTCCTCTAGTTTTCCGAAATTTTGTCGAAATATTGGTCTCCAGCTTTCAAAATCGATTATTCCAATACCTATAATAATATTTCATGTAGATACCTATTTGAAAACTACAAAAAATATTAATCCTGGCTAACCATAATAGAGTTAAGTGGGTCCAGGGGCACAAGGAAATGAAAAGGCAGACAGACTAGCAAAGCTAGGGTCTTAGACTGCATTCACTGGTCCTGAACCAGTATTTGACTGACTGGTGGTGCTGTAACAATCAATCAATCAACTCTATTTAAAATATTTAATATTGAAAAGTATATAGTTTGGTAAGTTTATCTGAAGCTAAGAAAGGAATGCAGTCGAAAACATTCGATATTGCCACGTTTAACTATGAAAAAGATAAAGTGCTAAGTATGTAGTGCTTGTTTCCTTGCATTTTGTCTATTAACATTATTTTTTCAATTTATGAATATTAAAAGATGAACACTTTTCCAAATTTGTTATGGGCTTCTTCCAGCTCTGGCAGCGTTGTGCGAAAACCACAATTTTCACGCCTACCGAACTAACTCAATTGGTGAAATTTATCAAAAGGACTTCGTTGCTTAGCGACCAGGTGACTTCCTATTGGCAAGCGCGTCAACTTTGTCAATTAACTGACATTGATTAACCAGTGGCGTTGGTATTGTCAGTGTCAGATTAAGTACTATTTCGTATCCATATTGAATTAAAGTACGATTCTTAACATTATTTATTTTTAACAAATACCGTGTTTTGAACAATACCTTACCTTTAAAGCAAAGCAAAAATCAGTTTCTATATATAATTATTATATAATAATTATTATTTTTAATACTTTTATAAAAATAGGTACCGTACGCCATTGGTACGTTTTTGACAGATATCCGCCATGTTTCCTCTCCCCTTACCGATGCCGCGTAGCTTCAGATAAGCTTACCAAACTTTAGTTACCTGAAAATGACTTATCCGGAACTAATTGATTCAGAATATCTTCGAATAGGTGCAAATGTTTGGTCAGATTTCCCTCTTGAGGCACACCACCATTTCTTAACACGGTCTTGGAACCGTTTTTTAAAATCGCTGGGAAATCGCCGGGGTCATACAAAATATTTATAAATCTCCCCCTAAATCTATCGTTGTCATTTTGAACGATTTCATATTTCTCAGCTAATGCCGTAAAATTTAATTTATGTGAATTACATTGAAATGTTGGAATGTTCCAGTACACGTTG
Source organism: Lochmaea capreae (assembly GCA_949126875.1). Classification (NCBI taxonomy): domain Eukaryota; kingdom Metazoa; phylum Arthropoda; class Insecta; order Coleoptera; family Chrysomelidae; genus Lochmaea; species Lochmaea capreae. The sequence goes on from OX421411.1 coordinate 3,426,626, forward strand.
ATGTGCTTTTGTTTATCGTTCCTTACAATTACAGAGTGCTCTAGATATATGTCTTTACTGAAATATATAAAAGCGCAAATTGTTAGGTTATATTTGAAAGTGGCTCGGCATATCCATATTTTTACGAAGAAAGGTACACTTATCATTTTAAATTTATTCAAATAATTAGTTTTGCTCTTGTCTAAGCAGTTAGTTAAGTAATATCGGTATTAATGGAATCATGTGAGTGATATAGGTAGTAGAAAATTCCCCCCACAGTCTCCCCAAATTTTGAAAAAAAAAAAAATATCGTTTTTTGTGCCAAAAGTTATTTTGCGTATCAGGAAACTGGAGAAAAACTATCTGGATATACAGAAAGGGCGTTAGTTCCATGCTACACGCGCGCCAGGATATCAGACGGTAGGACAAATTTGAATCTGATGGAACCACAACGATGGGGCTGGGAAAAACTAGCTACGGACTATCTTTAAACTTCCTGCTACACTAAAACGTATCTCCTGCAGGTGTAAAATATTCGCAGGATGTCGTGGCGCATCTGGATGAGTTTAAATGTAGTAGTACTAAAATGTTCGTCGAGGATCTGGAACTCAAACAACTGTTGGTTAAGAAGGTTAGGAAGTTGATAAGATTATTTGGAGAAATCTCGTACTAGACCTTCAACCACTCGACCTCTGCGTAAAGAGCTCGACAACAAATGATCTCCAATACATAATTATATAGAATCCAGCAAACTACGGACACACGAAGATATTGGAAGAGGTACAAAATATTGGTAAGTTCAAAGGCAAATTGGTTTAAAACTGAAGGTAGACGAGATCTTAGTATTTACAGATGGTTTTGGCACGAAGATTGGCACGAGAGCAGAAATATACTCCAAAAGATTAAACATCCAGAAGTAATATAGACATACGAAGCTATAGACTGATGAAGCAGAAATTCTTGCAGCAAAACAAAAACAGAATAGCGGGACCACGTCTAAAGTTACAATATACGTAGTTGGTAAGGTTGCCCTAAAAACTTTGACATTAGTAGAGGCACTATGCACTTTGCGTTGTCAAAGTAGGCTGGGCTCAAGATCACAGCAATGTTAGGTGGAGCAAAACGAAGAGAGCAAGGAACTGAGAAATTTGCTATATAGTCCTAGCTCTGTGGCCCAGAATAGAAAGGGGTGAATCTACGGAAACGGAAAATTTCCAATGAAGATATCTACGAAGAATGTGAAGAAGATGATTCCGTACGAAATTTGGGGAGAAGATTTCATTGAAGAAGTCAAGATGCTGAAAGTGTCACAAAACAAGGCGATGTCGAGAAGCGAATTCAGGGTGTCACAATGGGCTCTGTCCTCCGAGTGAACAAATGCAATTTATTGTTGTCCACCTGACATATAGATGGATCAAAAGCAAAAGAATGAACTGGGGATAGGATAGTTCAATATTGCTAGAAGATATAGAAAAAGATTATCATCATGTAAGGAGAGGTGCCGGAGCCCTAAAGCCAGCAGATAACCTATATAGCTCCTTGGGGAAATAGGTTTAAAGGAGCTACTAGACTTTCATCAGCAATTGAGTAGAAGAAATAGACGTTTCAGGTCTTAGTGAATATCACCTTCACATTGGTCCTAACTACAGTAGATGACAGATGGGAAAAATTGATACTATTTCTATAAATTATGTTTCAAAACTAAAATAGGACCTGGGTGCCGAGACATCGAGGAGTGGAGGGCAACGAGAAGGCCGAAACTCTGGAAAAAAGGGATCAGACCTGAACCATTTTTTGGCATTGTGGAAAGCACTGCTAGATCAGCCACAGCTACCTGAGCGGAGAGGAAAACCTTCACGTACCGGGGCTCTCACTCGAAAGCATTTATATACAACCCCTTGGAATGGAGTAGAACAAACCTTCACATTCTGTCGGGACTGCTTACAGGATATTGTCAACTAAATTACCATCCAAAGAAGATTAGTTTGGCTCAGATCTCGGAATGTCGGTTCTGTAATTTGGAGGAGGAAACTGCGGAGCACATATTATGCTCATGGGGGGAATTGTTATACCTAGGGGTGAGCCACAATAGACCCAACGGGGGTCGCAGTGGAGGTTTCCAGAAGGCCCCACTCACATAGAGCCTAACTTAAAATGGGAATTAATTCATTATTAAATGATTGAGATGAATACGACTTTATTATATGAATAAAATTTGAAAAATTTGTTATATCAGCTTACGTGATTCCACTAATTTTTTACTATTAGCACATATTAATTTTTAACGACACAATTTTTAACAAAAAAAAAACACTTTTAGTAACTCCTCCCCATTTCCCCAAAACTTCGACCACCAGTTCGCGAACGCGGGTCTTTCCTGAGATTTTCTTTTTTTATCCGTTTAGTCGAGACCGGTTTTATACTAATTAAAGAAACATCGATCTGTTTATATTTTTAGGATAAGGATGTTCGAGCCAATGCCACATTCTTGGCAAGTAAAATTAGTGCAACGTACATCTTTATTTTCATTGTAAAATTATAATAATATGGAAAAACTGTACCAAAATAAATAATCAAAGATGAGAATAATATAAATTTTTTTTGCATTGTTTCAGAGGCGGATTCAGGTTTTAAAAAGAATACTTTCTTTTTTTCGGCAATGAAGCATACAGAAAAAGTCACGAATGTATCTCGTTACGTCATACTTCCTTGAGAAACATTCGTGACTTTTACCATAACTTCTGTCGACTATTCCACGCTCTTGTCAAATGAACCAATCAGGAGCTCTAGTCAAGTTCGGATTATCGATATAACACCAAATTGGAGTTTTGATCCTTAATTGGCTTGTTAAATTCGATGTTTTCAGATTTGTGTATGTTAACAGTTAAACGTCAAATATACGAGTCGTATTACTACTGACAATTTAATTCATGTATAAAAAATCGCATATGCCACAGTGCAATTGTCACTTTGACAGCGGCAAAAGTTATAGCTTTAACTTTTACAGCGACAAATACACTAGTGGTTTTTTCACTTATTCATTTGTTCATCAATTATCGCGGTGTTGGTTACCAGAATAAATAGTTTGGCATGTTTGTCAACAACTTATTGAATTTTCAAGAACTAACAATGAGGAGCGTTTAAATGTAGCTCTTACCAACGTTGCCAAGTGTAGTCCTAAACTAAAACGTTTGTGTTTTGGAAAGTAAAAATATTTTAATAATGATATTTATCACGAATGCATAGATACATTTTCCCTAATCGAAAAATTGAATTGTGTAATTGACAGATTATTATAATAATTTTCAATAATAACCTAACTAAAACCACCCTACCTTACCCCCTACCCTAATCCGAATCGAAAAATTGAATTGTGTAATTGACAGATTATTATAATAATTTTCAATAATAACCTAACTAAAACCACCCTACCTTACCCCCTACCCTAATCCGAATCGAAAAATTGAATTGTGTAATTGACAGATTATTATAATAATTTTCAATAATAACCTAACCAAAACCACCCTACCTTACCCCCTACCCTAATCCGAATCGAAAAATTCTTCGTATTTTTAGTCAATTTTTGAAAAAAACAATAAGAAAATAAAAATAAAAATAAAAATATCTTGACTCGGACACGACTCGAACCTGGTACCTCTGTGTTAGGAGCCCAGCACACTTACGCTGGGCTAATCTCTGCACACAATAATGATATCGTATAGAAGGTTAAAAGAACCGTGCGCGCTTCGCATGAAAGCCGAGCGCCACCGGAGATACTCGATGGCGCCCTTTTAGTTTAGGACTACACTTGGCAACGTTGGTAAGAGCTACATTTAAACGCTCCTCTAACAATGAGTCGATTCGGTGTGTCTACGAACGCCGAAATTAGTCAAATTGTTAATACCTGTGTGCCTACTAATACAGTTGCGAAGCAATCATCAATCTGGCGACAATTTTCTACGTTTTGCGATGCAAAAAGATACACATTTGAGCCAGATACTTCCATCGAGAAATTGAATGTAATATTGCAAGATTGGGCATTTAATATGCGAAAAAGTAACGGAGAAGACTACAAAGAAGCGGTAGTTAAAACAATTTGGAACACCACCGCTAAAATGCTACAAAGTAAATATTATAACAAATTTAATATTCTATTCAACCCTTTCACCGATGTTCAGTTTAATTCATCACGAGCTGCACGTAATGCTAAACGTAAAATCCTACAAGCACAACCCGAAAAGAGAAAATGTAGTGCATCAACTCTAAATAAATCTGAAGTATTTGGAATGGCCAGATTATATAACGAAAATGAACCGGAAGGACTTCAAAAGAAATTATATCTATTTTCGAAAACGAGACAAGGCGGCAACAATAAATTATGTGACAGCAAATGGATCACGCCTAATATTTTCGATGAAGATATTTGCCCAATACGTTTATTCAAAAAGTTAATAGAAAAACGAAACACTTTTATAACTTCGGACAGAGTATTTCTTACACCAAATCCCTTTTGGAAAAGGAAAAATTCTAAAGGTTGGTACAAGAATTTGCCGATTGGAATTAATGAAATTTCCAAATGGACTAAACGCTCAGCACAACGCATTGGTTTAGATGTCAAACGTGTCAAAATTACAAATCACTCAAATCGAGCTGCAGCAGTTAGCGAATTAAGTAAAAGCGGAATTGAAGAACAAGCTCTAATAAAAATAACAGGACACAGCAATTCATCCAATTTGGCAAGCAGTGAAATTAATTTAAAACGTCAGATTGGATTAATCATCTTTTCCAAATTAAGGGATGAAATTTTCATTCGGGCACGAATATTTCAAGAAAACTACTGGTAATAATTTAAGCTTAGTTTCTCGTTTGATACCGGATCTATTGACGGAAGCAGTTAGAGTCAATTGGTGTAAAAAAAACGGTTTAATACAGGAAACTTTGCCTATAATTAATTGTTGATTTGTGGTGACATTTTTAGGAATTCTTATTTTTTTTCAATATTCAAAAAGCAGGCGAACAACAGTAATTTAACATTTGAATGAATTAATATAAAACGAGCGCAATATGTTGGTCAATAAATTCCCTACTCCGGTACTGTATTATTGACTTTTTGTTTTGTTTTTGATTCTATAGCGTTTATCACGTAGTATCGATTGCACTGTTTATTGATTAATATCTAAACACTGGGAGGTGTATTATTATGAAATCGTAAATATTTACCTCAAAATAAAAAAACAAAAGTTTGAATATAGGATGTCATATGAGAAGCTCCTACCTCGTATAGGGAATTTGAAATGGCCTTTAAAAAGTGTCTGCTCTAATATTTTAATAATATACAGTGGGATTAACTAATTTATTCAAACTAAAAAGTCTTAAAAAATTAATTCATTTTGTTCATATAAAAAATTTCTCCCTGTATATGGTTTTTCAAAACTCCAATAAGGATCCTACAAAGTCCACAAAAAGACAACAAAAATTGCATATTTAATTTTTTCCCCACACGAGTAATAAATTTTTAACAGAAAAAAATCAAATTTAACTATGAATTAAAAAATTAGCAATAAATTTAAAAAAATATAATTTAATATCTTGAACAAAAATTACATTTTTAATAATTATTAGTACCATATAGTTCTCGCTATATTTTTAATAATACAAATGTTTTATTCATATCCAACTTGGCTTTGAAAAGGTAGACACTGTTTTGAATAATATTAAAACAACACCCTGTATAACATTTCTTTAATGATTCGATATTGTCATTTTATTGAATTATCAAAATTTCGTTTTACTTTTGCCCACAATACGGTAATAAATATTCGATTCAATTTTATTTTGGAGTTCATTAAAAATAACTTAAATTTAAAACAACCTGCAAATTTACATTTTAATTTAAATTTCAGAAACTGCATAATGGAGCCAAACATAAATTAAATTAAATTAAACAAAACTAAAATTTTATATAATTAATTTTATTTATACAGAGTGAAATGTTTTACATGAATAGGAACGAACTAATTTTTTAAGACCGGTTCTGATTTTTTTCTAGTTTGAATAAATCGGTTAATTAGGTGATGATAGTGTAACGTTTTACCAAAATGTGAGATAAATCTAAATTACGGTTCAAAAGTTATGATCAACAGAAATATCAGTCAAACTCCTCCTGTATATTATTAAAACACTTTTTAATGGCCATTTGACATTCCCCATAGGTAGAAGTATGTACAGTTCCTCATGACTCACCCTGTATACACACGTTTACTATAAATGGAATTGTGGGTAAATTATGAATAAAAAAAATGTGAAAAGATATGCTATTATTATAACGTCTTTACATTAAATCGAATAAATTCTTCAAATTCACGAATAACCTGTACGAAATCTGGAATCTTTATCTTCATTGGTTTGCATATTACGACTTTAGAAACAAATTAATTTATTAAATTTAATAGGGTTGTTTTGTTTTTATCCCCATTTAAAAATATCAATTTAAAAACAATTCTTAAAATCAGCCTTTTAGATTTTGACGTCACTAGTATAAGTTGAAGTTAGCCACATATTTTGACATGGAACAGAACTTGAAAACAACCGGGTTACAGACCATGAAAGTTGAAGCTATTTTGTTCAACAATTTAAAGTTTGAAGAACTTTTCTGAATCCTCCTCTAAAGACGTAATTTTGAAACAAAACAAATTTCTTAAATAAAAAAAAATTACCAACCTGTTCACAGAATCACCCTCACTAAACTGGATAAACAAAACCACAAACAATATTAAATTCATTATAATAAATAAACTATCAAACATTTCACATTGATTGACACTTAATTTTTTTAGCACCCTATTAACTGTAACGTTTCGCATTATTTATATACAAAATAAAACAAGCGATTTATCAACCGCCAAGTCAAATAAATAATCTTTTATTCAAATTAGAACATTTAATGAAAGTACTGGTGTAATATAGCGCTAAGGAAATTTAAATTAATACAATTAAATGGGTGAGATATGACATGGCAGATAAAGGATATTTTTTTTATTTTTTTTTCAACGTACCTAGTTTTCTTTGTAAGTATGTTTATATATATTGTTGCTATTTTTCAAGAGCGATCTAAGTGAAGGTCGCTGGCTATGAGTCGTATACAGGGAGTTTCTAATATTCGATAACAAATCTTCATAATCAATAGGTATATATAGTTTTTCGGTTTTAACAGTACCGATACTAAGGGTTCAACATGGTCAATAAACAGGCTCGTGAAATTTTCGAAAAAAACATAAAATTTCTGGTAAAAATTAAAAAACTATAAATTTTGAACTGAAAAAGGAAAAACTTTCAAAAAAATATTTGGAAAAAAGAAATTTTTCAAGAGCATAACGTGTTTTCTTCTTATGAATAATAAATGTGAAAGTAATGGAAATTTTCGAAAATCCACTTTCTGAAAATTTATGTATCCATAGATCGACTAAGGAAATATAGAACGTTCTAGTCTCCTCCAGTGGATTCAGGGGAAGACTTTACATACAGATGTGAATTTTGAGTCGATATTTCTAAGCATTAAGGGAGATAGCAGAAAGCAATTTAAATCGCGAAATATTTCCATACCCTTGCTTCAAACTTTCCTACAAGAAAAAAATTTTGCGAAATGAAATTGGCTATAAATTTTCAACCGGGGGTTTTTTCATACGAAAAATCGACTGGCACAGTCTGTTTTTCAATAAAATCATTCTTTCGCCTTCAAATAACGTAATGAAATTTTCGAAAATCCACTTTCCAACACCAAAAATACTCATAACTCGACTAATTGTAAAGATGGAACGTTCTAGTCTTCACCAATCGATTCAGGGGAACATTTTACATATAGAAATGAATTTTGAGTATATATTCCCAAGCATTGAGGGAGATAGAAGAGAGAAAATTAAATCGTGAAAATATTCTAAAATCCACTTTCTGAAACTTTATGTATCCATAACTCCACTAATTGGAGAGATAGAACGTTCTAGTCTCCGCCATTCGATTCAGGGGAACATTTTACATATAGAAATGAATTTTGAGTATATATTCCCAAGCATTAAGGGAGATAGCAGAAAGCAATTTAAATTGCGAAATATTTCCATACCTACCCCTTGCTTCAAAATTTCCTACAAGAAAAAAATTTTGCGAAATGAAATTGGCTATAAATTGGTAACCGGGGGTTTTTCGGGACGAAAAACCGACTCGCACAATCTGTTTTTAAATAAAGTCATTCTTTCGCCTTCAAATAACGTAATGAAATTTTCAAAACTCCACTTTATAAAGCCAAATATACTCATAACTCGACTAATTGTAAAGATGGAACGTTCTAGTCTTCACCAATCGGTTCAGGGGAACATTTTACATATAGAAATGAATTTTGAGTATATATTCCCAAGCATTAAGGGAGATAGCAGAAAGTAATTTAAATTGCGAATTATTTCCATACCTACCCCTTGCTTCAAAATTTCCTACAAAAAAAATTTTTTGCGGAATGAAATTGGCTATAGATTGGTAACCGGGGTTTTTTTGGAACGAAAAATCGACTGGCATGGTCTGTTTTTTAATAAAATTATTCTTTCGCCTTCAAATAACGTAATGAAATTTTCGAAAATCCACTTTCCAACACCAAAAATACTCATAACTCGACTAATTGTAAAGATGGAACGTTCTAGTCTTCACCAATCGATTCAGGGTTAGCATTTTACAAATAGAAAAGAATTTTGAGTATATATTTCCAAGCATTAAGGGAGATAGCAGAAAGCAAATTAAATATTCGAAAATCCACTTTCTGAAATTTTATGTATCCATAACTCCACTAATTGGAGAGATAGAAAGTTCTAGTCTCCGCCATTCGATTCAGAGGAATATTTTACATATAGATAATAATTTTGAGCTGATACTTCCAAACATTAACGGAGAGAGCAGAGAAAAATTCAAATCGCGAAATATTTCCATACCTACCCCTTGCTTCAAAATTTCCTAAAAGAAAAAAAATTTGCGGAATGAAATTGGCTATAAATTGGTAACCGGGTGTTTTTTGGGACGAAAAATCGACTGGCACAGTCTGTTTTTTGATAAAATCATTCTTTCGCCTTCAAATATTATAATGAAATTTTCGAAAATACACTTTTTAAAACAAAAAATACTCATAACTCGACTAATTGGAGAGATAGAACGTTCCAGTCTCCGCCATTCGATTCAGGGGACCATTTTACATAAAGAGTAGAATTTTGAGTTGATATTTCCAAGCATTGAGGGAGAAAGCGGAGAAAAATTCAAATTGCGAAATATTTCCTTACCTACCCTTTGTATCAAAATTTCGTACAAGAAAAAAATTTTGCAAAATGAAATTGGCTATAAATTGGTAACCGGGGGTTTTTTGGGACGAAAAATCGACTGGCATGGTCTGTTTTTCAATAAAATTATTCTTTCGCCTTCAAATAACGTATAAAATAAAATTCTCGAAAATCCTCTTTCTAAAACCAAAAATACTCATAACTCGACTAACTGTGAAGATATAACGTTCCAGTCTTCACCAATCGATTCAGGGGAACATTTTACATATAGAAATTAATTCAGATTTCCGAGCATTAAGGGAGATAGCAGAGAGCAAATTAAATCGTGAAAATATTCGAAAATCCACTTTCTGAAAGTTTATGTATCCATAACTCGACTAATTGGATATATAGAACGTTCTAGTCTCCTCCATTCGATTTAGGGGAACATATTTCATGTAGATGTGAATTTTGAGTTGATATTTCCAAGCATTAGGGGAGAAAGCAGAGACCGATTTAAATCGCGAAATATTTCCATACCTACCCCTTGCTTCAAAATTTCCTACAAAGAAAAAAAATTTTGCGACATGGAATTGTCTATAAATTGGTAAACGGGGGTTTTTTGATACGGGAAAATGAATGCCATAGTCAGTATTGTAATAAATTTTTCGAAAAAACAGCTTTTCAACCCAACGTCACGTGCAATAAACACTTACGTTTTTGCTAATGATTCTTGAATATATCGATAAAAGATACCGTTCCAATAAAATAAAAAGGTTTTTTCTATCAACTGTTTCTCTAAAATGCTGACGCAATTTTCCGTTCTTTTTACAGTTGACCACACTATATATTGAATGAATTATTTGAATTATAAAAATAGTAAACATTTACTTTATTGATTATAGTTATTGTATCGAATATTATTATTCAGCAGATTTAACAAGTTAAGTAAATAATTTTAATTACAATTAGGTTATTTAATTTCGGTTGACCTACTTTAAGTAACACTAATGATGGTGAGAAAATATACAACGGTTTTTTCAAAATTCGACTTTTTCAATATTTTCAACTTATTGTAATTGTGGTTGAAATTTTGACGTAGAGTGGAAATTAAAAATATATACAGAGTACCTACATGAATATGAAGGTGTTTCTGATGCAGAAACTCCAACAGAGAGTATCTAACAGTTCAGATAGTTAAAAAAAAGTAATTCCTGTCTAGAACTTTTGTCAATGCAACTGAAAATGTACATCCTTTAAGATAAAAGTAAAGGAATTCTTTACAGCTCTTTTATCTAGTTGAAGAGTTTTTTTAACTTTAAGTGATACTCTTTTTTTTATAAACTTGTTATAGTGTTGTTTGTCTTTACTTTAAATCTGACCAATTCTACACAGACTTTATGTTTGTCATAAAGATAATAAAGAAATTATTTATTTATTTGCAATATAGCGAAGAGTAGTGTCCATACTTCCTACTCCTTCGTTACATTTAGACACGTTCAATTTATATACGGGGTTGGGATAAAGTATGGAACCAAGTAAATATATTTTAAACGAAAAGAACGACATTTATGAAAATTTGCAGTTAAGTGCAATGGAACAAAATGTATCTGATGTACATTTTTTTGTTAATAATATACTTCCGGTTTAACCGGAAATGCCATCAACTTCTTTAATTTAAATGGGACACCCTATATATTTTGAATTTATATACATACTGAGTTTGGTGTAAAAAAATTTGTAAAAACGAGGAATAACTCACTGTTAGTTGTACAATAGGTGTACATTTCATTATTTTAGAATAATGAGAAACAAAATTACTTCAAATGTTCAAAATGCTCGCCGTTTACTTGCTGACAATATGCCATCCTATTAACAAATTCTTGAGTCACTCTTTCCAAGACATCTCCACGTATATTAGTTCACATTCATCAATAATTCTTTGTCTCAATTCCTGTAAGTTTGTTGGTCGTCTAACGTAAACACGTGATTATAGATAACCCCAAAGAAAAAAATCTAACGGGATAAGATCCGCAGGCTACTCTATGAATCCTCTACGTCCAATCCATCGATTTGGAAAATACGCATCCAGTAAATCCCTAACCCGTCTATCATAGTGGGGAGGTGCTCCATCTTGTTGAACCCAAACATTTTGTGGTAATTGCCTATTCTGTTGAAGTGCAGGAATAATTTCGTTATTCAGTAGATCCAAATATATTTCACCATTCAAGTTTCCGTCGATAAAAAATGGGCCTATAAGCCTATTTTCGACAATTCCCATCCAAACATTTAACTTCTGTGGATGCTGGGTATGTGCTTCATGAATCCAATGAGGATCCTCATTTGACCAATACCTTGAGTTATGGCGATTAACTGTTCCATTTAAACAAAAAGTTGCCTCATCGGAAAAAACTATGTTAGATGCAAAATTGTCGTCGACATTACAAATGTCCATTAGTCGTTCGCAAAATTTCAGCCGTCGGTCAAAAACATCGTCTGACAATTCTTGAACCAACTGTACCTTATATGGATGATACTTTTCACTTTTTAATATCTTTCCTACAGAACGTCGACTGATACCATGGTTTAGTGCCAAATTTGTGGTGGAAGTTTGAGGTGATTCTTCTAAATCGATTGCAATATTTTGTTCAACGGTTTCGTTCGTTGCAGTCCGCGGTCTTCCAGGTGTTAGCAAATTTTTTACCATCCCAGTTATATTAACACGTTGTAATGTTTTAGTTACTGTTGAGCGTGATAAAGGATTTCTCTCCGGATGCAACTTATTAAAAATATGACACACTTCTTCATGAGTTCTAACACGATCACCATAACCGATCATCATTAAAATTTCAATACGCTCTTTTTCACTTAATTAAACCATTCTAAATTGTAAAATTTATTTCTGTCAATTAGATTTTGACACTTGGAGAACAAAAGACGTACTAAACAGTACTCGTTTATTTATCACTATGCATACAAACAACATCAATTAGTTTATCTAAACACTTTTTTGCTCTAATGCAAAAAACACAAAGGAGGTCGATAAAGTGCTATATTCCTCGTTTTTACAAATTTTTTTACACCAACCTCAGTATGTATGAATTCAAAATAACAAGCTCTTTCAAAATCTGTAAAAATATATAGGGTGTCTCATTTAAATTGAAGAAGTTGATGGCATTGCCGGTTATATTATTAACAAAAAAATGTACATCAGATGCATTTCGTTCCATTGCAGTTACCTGCAAATTTTCATAAATATCGTTCTTTTCGTTTAAAAGATATTTACTTGGTTACGTACTTTATCCCAACCCCGTATAGTAGCATTTGTCATATTTTGTGCCCATTACATCCAAAAGAATGTAAGAATTCATATTATGGATTTTGAGTCAAAGCTAGATCAAAGATAGACTCATAATTATTCCACAAACTCACTTTTACTTTTTTATCTATATTTTTACCACGTTGACATTTGCATTACCCGTTTTGATAATAGCTATTTAAAAAAAAATTATTATAAATATTCATTTAGCCCAGATCTAAATGACCTACTTGCAGAAATCACGAATTCGACTATTAATGCATTTGAATGCAGTTTAAATATTAAAGGTTTTGAAATCATTCATAACAATCACTATGACTTTGTATTATACTCCGACGCTTCCAAAAGTGATACTGGCGTTGGCTGCTCAGTTACCACAGCAAACAATCTCATCAGCACTTCCCTAATCCCTCCTTTGTGCAGTGTGCATACTGGAGAATTGTACAGTATTCTACAAGCTTTTAAGCACATCAACCATTCCAATAAAAAAGTTGCCATTTGTACAGACTTTCTAGCGTCTATTCTATCTATTCAAGAATTATTTACTGAACATCCCATTGTCCAAGAAATCCATCACTCTTATCACCATATTCATTCCCTAAACACCACAGTCACCATCATATGGATACCCTCACACATTGGTATACCTGGAAATGAACTAGCCGATCAGCATGCCAAAACAGCGTCAACAACTGCCACAATTACTGCTCATATCCAAATTTGCAAGGATGTTAAGGCAGAAGCAAAAAGAATCGTAAGATATATGTGGCAAACTCACTGGAGCTCCACCAAGACTTCCCTACTATCTATCCAGCCTATTCTCAACACACCTATGTATACTGACCCCTCTGGACTCTCTAGACAAGAAGTATCAACAGACAGCTACTTAATGACCTGAAGCAACAGACCTTCCTGTCAAAGCTGCCAGTGCCCATTTACTGTCAAACACATCCTGGTTGATTGTCGCCAATTTAGCACAAGAAGACAACAACTTAATCTCAAATCCCAGCTGCAAGACATCCTAGGGGACCCAAACCAAATCGAGACAACACTGAGATTCTTAAAATATATATCACTTTATCATAAACTTTAAACTATGTTTTTATCTAACTGTAATAACTATTGTTTTCTGTAATCGCCCCTGTGCAAGTGGACATAGTTTTATAGATAAATATTGTAAATTATCAAAAAAAATAATAAGTCTATAATTGGGCAATAACTTTATTGTGTTGTGATGTTTTTATCGTAATTCCAGTGTTTATATTGTTATAATCTGTAATTATAACTTGATAATTAAAAAATAACAATCAATAAAGGATTAGTAAAGGAAATTGTGACACCAAATTGGTAAAAAAACTCTGTCTTATCGTGGAGAAATTAAGATAGTGAGTCAGTGTACTAAATGTAGGTATACTGCTCTGGCATCAAATACACGATGTCTGGGAGGGTATTTTGTCTGCTATTATTTTTCTCGTGGGCTGTCCATAAGCTATAGGTTCATGGGACTGATACTTTATCTGAGAACAGATATCCATAGTCCTTGTAGTCTATATATAAATTCCCAACGATGCATGGACATTGCACTTGAGACTAGAACCGTGGACTCCAGCTAGATCTGTCAGTGTATCACACCAACGATCCTTCCTGACTGCATGCTTCCAGCCCATCCCAGATTAGATGGACATTGCATGGTTGTCTGTCGTTAATTATGTCACTTCTCATTCCAAGAAGCTATAGTTTGTGAAAACATCTGTGATGAATTTGGGTGTTGGATCCTTCGTGACAATTCCCATTGCTTTCCAGCTTGTATGGAGCTTAACTTTCAGACCAAGAGGAAGAAAAATTGAGTAAGACTTTCATTGCCGCAGTTCGACTACTTCTCTTTGCACGCATTATGCATAGACAGACAAGTCTCTCAAGTTTTGAAAGCTCCCTTAATCTGTTTTAGGTAATCAGAGTAAGATGACAGTTGTGTACACCAATTGTTTGATCCCCATGTGTATCCTATCGCCTCTTGGCAGTCAAAGCGTCCATTTTGTTTTATCAAGTAGGTGTGAACTGCAGGTTAGTTTTGCGTCCAGAAACTTGACCTCCAGGATTAGACACAGATCCACATTGAAGAGGCTTGGCAGTTTTAGTCCCACAAGTTTAATTTTTCCAGTAAAGGGAATGAGGCAGTCTTTACTATTAGACATTTCTTCCTACACCGTTTCCAGAGCTTGCTGCATCGGCTCCGATATATTATGATGTTTCCTCATTACACGTATTGTCAGATTATCTTTCTTTTCATTTCCACCAGGAGTTCATCTATGACGAGGTTTCACGGTAGAGGTAATAAGATTCTTCCCTGTTGGCAAGCGTGACAGATACACTCGGTACAAGAACATTATCTGCCCAAAAGCCTGCGAAAGTTGGTTGGAAATTGCCTCGGTGGCCAAGATGAAAGTGAGTGGTCCAGCGAAAGTGACTGAAGAATTGAAAGACAGATAAAAGCCAACAAAAAAGATTGTTCTTCTTTTCCCTACTTGATGTCAGAGGCGTTTCAGTAGATTTTAGTCAACACATGTGCAGAGTGTACATGTCCTGCTGGAACAAACCTAGCATTGCAAAAGAATGGTACACCTGGGAGTTTGCCGGATAGAAAAGGAAGGCTTGCTGCTACCACTACCTTCCTTTGGAATTGAGTAAATCGTAATAAAATAAAATCTAATTTTTTTTTAAACACAAACTTTATTTTAAACTTTTTTTTCAATTACAAAATTTGTAACTAGTGATTTACATTAAAAAACTAAATTCGTTTAAAATAAGTTTCACCCTGTTTATCAAAAACAATTTTTAAAAAAAAAAACAGTATTTTCGAAAAAAAAAACGTTAAAAATAAGCTCAAACTATAGAGAATTTTCAAGATTTGATTATATGAACTTCGAATATTGTTGAAGAAACGTCACTATAATGTTGTACCGAAAAATATTTTGAATACGGCCCTTAATATTTTAAATTTGTCAAGGGGGTAATAGTGCTTCCGATATTCTAAAAGGACATCCTGTATCGAAGAAATTTAAAAAAACAAGTTAAAAATTTTAACCAAAAAGTGATAAGGTTGATTTTGGTTATTTTTATTTTGGAAAATGCAGTTTTTTCGAAAACCAAAAAAATATGAATAAATTCATAAGTTTGAGTATATTATTTGAATGGAAAATTGTAGGTAACATTGAAAACGGAACTAAAAATAACATATATAAAATAATATATAAGAAACATCAACAATCAGTCAGTATCAGTATCTGTTGGCAATTTGTCGAATAATAATTCTGATGCGGATTTGGTAGGACTGCCGTCTGCATTTTGTGTTGAAGGATTTGCTGCAATAAAAAAATAAAATTTCTCCGCATTAAACCTATTAGTCTAAAAAATAGCAAATAAAAAAGGGTATTTCGTTTTTTGAAAATATCTCAAAAAGTATTAAAATTTAAGAAATTTGCCAATAAGATTCTTAAAGAGGAAGAAATTTCCAATAAAAAAGACTCAACTCCCGCATCTCTATCTCCTCTATTTATCATTTTAATTCAACACTGAAAATAGGAGTCAAAGAGTAATTTTAGTTATGTCACTTTACATTTTCATTTGAAATTTTGAAAAAATTATGGTGTGTTATGAACTCTTCAAAGAATTAATTAGACTATTATGATAAAAATTCATAACTTACGACTCGTAACATCTTCATAAGTAACATAATCGTCATCGTCATCAAAATCATCGTAATCATCTTCATCGACACCGTAATTACTATAGAAATCATAAATGTTTGAACCGACGGATTCGTTTAACATTTCATCTAGATCGTCCAGATCTTGAGTTTCTTCGAAGACGTCGTCTTCGATATTATAATCCTCGTCGAGATCATAATCGTCGTCGGGATTATAATCTTCATCGTTAGGATTATAATCTTCATCATAATTATAATCAGTGTCATCATCTTCTTCCAGCCAAACCGTGTCATCATCGCTCTGTGTTACGTCTATTGTTAAATTGTTAGGGTTGCGTACTTCCATGAGCTAAATTTATTAAAATCTAAATGATTTTTTTTATGAAAACTTTGGTATTGCTATTTGGGTGAGCAAAATTCTACCTAGGTTCATTTTTCACTGAAAACCCTGTATATATTGAGAATATTGATACAAATATTTAACACTAAACCAAAAAAACTACAAATAGAGGTTCAATTTCAACTTTTCGAAAACAATAAGATATAAAATACTTACAACTGTATCATGTGGTAATGTAATCCATTCTTCATCAACATTTAGCTCTAAATCATTATCCCAAAACTCATCACAATCAAGAGGGTTGCCTAAAAACTGAGGAGGCATTTTGTCTTATTTAGGTTGTAAAAGTTTCTCCAATGTCCCAGTTGTTTGTTGATCTGATAGCTTCCCCTGTTTTTTCTGTTTGTTTCCTTGCTTGTATGGTTTTATTTTGATAGATTTGTTGTTTATTTTATGTTTTTTCAATTCAGATGAGGCTTCTTTTAATTTATCCTGATTTTCAAAGTCTACAATACACCAGCGCCGACTTTTCTGGAATTATTAAACACCATTTGTATAGAATTATTTTGAGTAAAGATTAAGTTTGTTTTATTTAAAATTTACAATTTGAAATGAATTGGGTAAAAAATATGGAAAACATTATAGGTAGTGCCAATTAATTATTTTATAAAATGTTTTTCAACATACCTGTCTTGGAAGATGAACTTTTATAATATTCGGATGCAAATCTTTAATGACAAGTTCGTCTGCAATTTTAATCGGTAGACGAATGTACAATTTTTTAACCTCAGAACCCTCTATGCTGTAAATTAACAAAAATGGACCTTGTAAATAATCATTATAACCTCAAATTGTATAAACAGATATATTAATCTAGCAACGTTACTAGGATGTATTTTAAAGAAATTAAATTATTTTATACTTACCCCATAATTTATAGGAATTACTTGAAGAAGCCAACATGTGGTCTTTTACTCTTTTTAGAACTGAAGAAAATTTGTAAATGTCAAAGTCAAAAATATGGTAATGGGAAATATCTGTCAAATGCCACACACTACACACAGTTTATTTCCGATTAGAGAAAACTTTAGAAAAAAATCTTAAGGTTCGGATTGAAGATTTAGTGAAGCTACTCATAGGTGGGGACACAATGTGAATTTCGAATTCATAGAAGAAAAAAACTGCAAACTTTTTGTTCTATTACCTCAAGTCTCAAGGATGCAGTTTGTACATATATAGTCATACTCTCCAATTTCATAAAATAGTATATCGTGCAACAAGTGAGAAAAGTACTTTCCCCACACGTTGCACACTATACTTTTTCTACAACTGCACACATTTAAAGAATACAAGTAAAGTAACTAAAGTTAAAGTTAGTAAACAAAAATAACACTAAAGTATCCTATCTCTAAATTGTTAAATAATTTTATTTAAAATTATAGTTGATGGTGAAATTTGTACAATTTTGTATGGTCAAACCCGGAACGTCATTTCACTACTGTCAGTATCCATATTATTTATTATAAATAAGTATATGTTTTGTTTATCAAAGCACCTTTTAGAATTTAAAAACTTCAAATATAATCTGACAGTTTTGTGACAACTAAATAGGTATTTAAAAATGAAGTTTTTGTTGATTTTATTTGATTCTCCATATAAATGTACGTGGCGTCGGCAAAGTGTCGTGGGAAATAATATTTCTCACAGTATGAGCAATATTTTTGGTGTTTCATAGCAGTTGTAGAAAAATATAATTTTAACTCACTAATGAATCACCCTATAAACATTAGAAAGAGTCCAAGAAAATTGATTTCTGGTAATAATTGTTTTCACATATTCCGATAGATGGCAATAGCAAAACTATTGCCATTTTAAATCCATTTGCGTTAATGAAAATTTGCAGTTAAACATTATTGAATATAATATATGAAAAAATGTAAATTGGAGACTACTTCATTTACTTTGTACTGAAAGTGCAAATTATAAGTTTTACATAATTGATGCCTTTTTCTTCGACGCCACCATCTCGACGCCTTCAATAAGTGGTATATAGACGACGCCCCTTTTCTCATTCAGTGATCTCGATTGACTTTGCCGATATCAGGGAAAAGGGAAAGATATTGTAAAATATCCGGAAAGGATATAGGATGTTTCATAATTTTTTGTTACGAACAAAAAATTTCAATTCAATAATTTGGAATAGTGTAAAAAATGTTTTGTTATTTAAGTGTTAAGAAATTCGATAATTCAATTGATTTTCAGGTAAGAATCGGATTTATAAGTTTCTATTGTATAGTGCTTAACATCAGTAATTGCTTAAATAAAATAAATAAAATTTAAAGTATTAATATTAACCATCAATAATAGTATTACTTTTTGAGGATATATCTCTACCCTCTACTTATTTTTGTCTCACAGATATGCTGATATTATCTTCCGTTTTCAGGATTCAAAATACGAAAATCAACAATTTTTAAAGAATCTTCCATAAAGAAAAACAAGCTATGATAAAACTCGCAATTTTTTGCTCACATAATGATCTTCCCATAAACGTAAAAACATAATAAAGACATGACCAGATGCTTTTCAAAAAAATCAGATTTTGGATAGTGGTCTTGATGCTCATTTTTTATATAGTAGGAATACTGATTTTAACTGCAATATCATTACATGATACCAAAGGTGTAAAGGTAAATGTTTCTATCAAATTTCCACCCTCAGTATAGTGTTGAACCACCCTGTATTATAGTTATCAAAAATCGTACGCGAGTCTTTCTATACTAAAAAAAAGAATTTTTTTGTTGTTTTTAGAGCTCAAATACGAATAATAGATACTTATCCAAATCTAAGAGCTTCGAATATGGTCTTCCAGGATTCAGACCGTATCTGAGACGGTCTAAAATCAACTGGTGTTCAGAATTAAAATATCGTAATCCTTATGGTCCTGCTATTGCTTTATCATCGTTTCCTGGAAGTGGTAATACTTGGCTAAGATATTTATTACAACAATCTACAGGTAAATAAAAGCTTTGTTTCTATCCATCATTTAATAGACCTAAAAAGGATAATAATTTGATATGTTTTAAGAAAGGGAAGAGAAGAAATATTTCTTCAGGCTTAATGTGAGTTGCCGATACGCCAGGGGTTCAGGTCATTTCATAATTGATGTTAATGTAATGTGAGTTGCCGATACGCCAGGGGTTCAGGTTATCTCATAATTGATGTTAATGTAATGTGAGTTGCCGATACGCCAAGGGGTTTTGCCAATAACATTTTAACATTTAGTTGAACAAGTTCAGGAGAATATTATTAGTGAATATATCCACTCCACTCAACGAACTTAAAAACATTTTTATCCTCTCCTTTATGTATTCAAGATATTTATAAGAATTTTTTCTATTTTTTCACAGGCTACTTTACTGGATCGGTCTACAAAGATTATGGACTTCTAAAGAATGGCTTTCCAGCTGAAAGTATATATAATGGTTCAGTATTAGTAGTAAAAACTCACGAATGGGGAGCACCAACCAGAAAAATGTTTTCCAAAGCGATTCTGCTTGTTAGAACTCCTTCGGCTGCTATTCAAGCGGAATTTAATCGACAAAATGGTGGCCATATTGGGTTTGCTGCTCCAGATAAGTACAAGAGATTAAAAGGGAAATGTTAGTATGAAGATTTTTTGTATACGCATGTGCCTTACGTCATAAACATCCAAATCAAATCAACTTTTTAAGTACAATCGTTGTCACAACACAAGACAGAGTGACAAACATAATGTACCTTTCCATTGGACATACGCTATCAGTGATATCAACATAAAATTAGAGTGTCTCTGATACATTCAAGGAAGTATGACGTAACGAGAAACATTCGTGACTTTTACTGTACTCCTAGTAATATAACCTACCGATTGTTTGTTTTAGATTGGCAAGACTTTGTTCTGAGGAAACTAAAGCAGTGGCATGACATGAATTTGGATTGGTTATACAACTTTACAGGGCCTACACATGTTATTTTCTATGAACAGCTGGTGGACGATGTAGAACATACTTTAAAAACCGTTTTACAATTCATAGATATTCCCTTTAACCAGAAACTATTCGATTGTGCCATAGAGAGAAAAGAAGGTATATACAGAAGAAAGAAAAGAGTGTTAAGTTTCGATCCGTTTAATGACAAGCTGAAATTGGTTATAAAAGAAATGGAAAAGAAGGTTTTCGATGCTATTTACAATTACGCAGCTCCGGCAGAAGCTCGGTGAGAAATGGTAGTTGATTTTTTTGCTTTTGTTGAGTTTTAATTTCAAAATATTTGCAAGGACGTGATGCAGTTCCTCGCATCTACCTGCGTTAATCCCTTTTCGAACGGAGGGTAGGATTAAGACAGGTCTGCAGTTCCTCACACTATTGTTTTATTTATTTATATATTTCTTCCGCTATGTTCCTAACATTAGGGAAAATGTATCTATGCATTCGTGAGTTTTCAATAATAACCCAACCAAAACCACCCTACCTTACCCCCTACCCTAATCCGAATCGAAAAATTGAATTGTGTAATTGACAGATTATTATAATAATTTTCAATAATAACCCAACCAAAACCACCCTACCTTACCCCCTACCCTAATCCGAATCGAAAAATTGAATTGTGTAATTGACAGATTATTATAATAATTTTCAATGGACGTGATGCAGTATTGAAACATTTACTAGCAATATGTAAATATTACCTAATCAAAATCCCTCGCACTGTCATTGTGGACCTTGCTACCTGATACCTAATCCCTTACCCTTCGTATGCTGCGAGGAACTGAACACAAATTTTGTACCTACCTGTTAATGTGCGAGGAACTAGACGACTCCGGTTCATTTGAACACCTACAACATATCGTACAATTCCCACCACTCCGTAGTCTCAACTGTCTCAGACAGTCAGTAAACAGTAGTCGATATCCAGGTACTGTTCAAGCCTATAACTATTCAAAATAAAATAAATTCGTAGAGAAATCACCATGATAATTCTCACGTAGGTTATGTATGATTCTCACTACTCTAGCCATTAAAAATACGTGCCCAAAGAGATAAGTTATCTCTACAGCTACTGCTGAATCCAGGTTGTCGCAAAATATTTGAGTGTAAATGTTTAAGTGATAGCAGAGAATAAGTGGTTTGTATTCTAAGTTGAAAGGATGTTTGTGGTCTATTATAAACTATCATTCATGAGAAAATGTCTTTAAATTCGTTTTAAATCCAATGTTTAATTTTTTTGTCTTCTTTGCAAATAATAAATTCTGTCGATATAAATTTCTGGCGTACCTCGAACTACTAATAAATACAGGGTTAACCTCTAATGTTGTCACATATTTGTGTTGTTTTCATTTTGTTAAGAGTAGATTTTTTGGAAATGTTTTGTATTTAGTGGTAATATATTTTAGTCCATGAAAGTAGAGCATTAAATGAAGTGGTATAAGATACGGAATTTTTGAAATGTTATTCAGAAGGAACTGCACAGAGGCGTTGTTTGACTGTATGATATTAGAGGAAAGCATACGTGTTATTAACGTCTGTACTTCAAATTTTAACCTTAAATTGTTGTTTAAAAGTGCAAATTAACGTTTACATAAAAGAAAAAATGTTAAATTTATTTATAACATACACTGTGTCTGTAAAGTATGGAAATAATCCTGAAACATGTCGATTTTTGATTTTAATTTACCGTATTTTAAAACAATAATCTAATATACGGGGTGAATTACTTTCGAGTAATGACGTCACCGTCATTTTTTTTTAAATGGAACACCCCCATTTTGTCTCAATTTTCGGATTACTCTGAGCTGATTCCAAATATGTATCACATGTTGATTCCAATTTGTACAGGGTGGACATAAATACAATAGTTTAGTGTGTGCTCATAAATTAATCCTGGAGGTTTTGATGAAAGTTTATGGTTTCAACAGGATGGTGCACCTCCACATTATGCTGTAGATGTTAGAAGGTACCTAGATGAAAGTTTTCCGAACAGGTGGATTGGTAGACGTGGACCTATTGAATGGCCATCGAGGTCAGCAGATTTCAATCCTTTTGGAATATTTTATGTGGGGCCATCTGAAGAATGTTGTGTATCAAACGAAATTAGCGAATATTCAAGAATTAAAAGAGAGAATTCGGACAGCAATAAACAATATTTCTCAAGACACAATAAACAAGGTTCAGCAAGAATTTGTACACCGTTTGGGTAACTGTCAAATACAGCAAGGGCTGCAGTTCGAACATTTATAAAGACATGTATTTCATCATATTCTGTCCGCTAGACAATAAGTATTTTTGATATTGTTAATTTAACTAATAAAGAATGTTACGCGTTACTTTATGAGCATACACAAAACTATTATTGTATTTTTGTCCACCCTGTACCAATTGGAATCAACATGTGATACATTTTTGGAATCTGCTCAGCTAGAGTAATCCGAAAATTGAGACAAAATGGGGGTGTTCCATTTAAAAAAAATGACGGTGACGTCATTACTCGAAAGTAATTCACCCTGTATATTAGAATATTGTTTTAAAATACGGTAAATTAAAATCAAAAATCGACGTGTTTCAGGATTATTTCTTTAAATGGCCAAAAATATATTCAAATTGGAGTACGATTTGCTTAAATGTTTTTGAGGAAGCCGTGAGCTAGAATACTGGATGAGTAGGTATATAATACGTTTTTGAAATATACAGGGTGGTTCATTCTAAATACTTTCACAACTGGTGTTTATATAAAAAATTCCGTAACTTATCTTAAAATTAGCATTTTTAAAGGTCTACTTCCTTGGACTATATCAGAGGTCTCCAAACTTTTTTACCTAAGGGCCAAATTGGAAACTCTCGAAGACCAGCCGGGCCAACAAGATTTGGAAGGATGCGAAGGTCCTCGTCCGTTTTTTTTTTATTTTTATGTAGGTGACAAAAAAACGATATCTAAATACATATTTTTGTTAAAAACATTTTAATTTCAAAATTAATACCAATACATTTTGTTAAACAAAGAAATACAGTTAATATTTTGACATTTAAAATACACAGATCCTAGCTTCAATTGGCTTTTTCTCGATTATCATGTTTTGATTGTCTGACATATGTATGACTTGTGTGGAGTTGTTTTTGTTCAACTATGTCAGTCTATTTTGGCTTAAGCTTCGATATACCTATCATAAAAATATATTTTAAATGTTTATCAGATAAGTTTGCCCTATACGGGCCTTATAAAAACACTACTCGGTCCGGATGTGGCCCGCGGGCCGTATTTTGGAGATCCCTGGACTATATTATCCTATTTCAATCGGCTGTCATTGTTGAAATTGTAAAAATAATTGGATATATTATGCAGCTAGGTAGATATGTAAATGTTTCAAATATCGGTGCAAATACTATTGCATCTATTACAAATGTATATGGCCTTGAATAACCGATTATACGGCTTATATAATATGGCATAATCATCCAGTAATTGTTATCAGAAGTGTTTTATGTATTATTGGTTCAATATTTAGCGTAGACAAACTATCAAAGATAATTTATTTTCACCAAATTAAATATTGCCAAAAGAGGTTAATAAAATGTATCAAAGGTTTCAGACACTACCGATGTTGGTGCAAACTTTTCAATAATTTCCGCTTCTAAATTATCATTTGATTACCTTCACTTTTACGTTTGTTAACTTGATGCATTTTTGCTGGTGTTGGTCCTGCGACTACAAACTGGACGAATTTAAACCGAGTAAGGGCTTTTTTTGCCCGAGTCCGTCTGACAAGTTTCCGATACACTGCAGCCTAATGGCTTATTGTATTTTTGCTCGTGCTTTCTCATAGCACCCAGTCCAGCACCTTTGTCCCCTGCACCAGTTTGCACAAGTTCTTAGCTGGTATACCGAGAATAAGTCCTGGTTCATGCTGCGTATCCTATGACCCAGTTCGTCAACTTTTTCATTGCTCTCGATACCCTGTTGACCTGGTACCCATTGCAAGATTGCATATACCTCTGCCTGAAATACAGAGGCTATACGTAGCGTAAACATCAAACATTTAATACACGGCAAATCATAATTGAATCTTATCGTTTGTGGGAATGGTTTCATATTTCTTTGACAGCTACTAAATAATATAGAGAGCAACGTCTACCCAGTAGCGTAGCATGGAGTGGGCAGCAGACCCCCAATAAACATTTTCGTTTATATAATAGTAACCGTAAACTTACCATCACCATTTTATAAAACTGCAATTTATATAAGATAAGCATAGTAATATTTCTGTAACTCTTATAAACCCTTTACAACACTTAAATGGAGCAATTTATAAGAGTTGCGAACACCTTTATTTAGTAACGTTATAAAACCCATAAGTCTATAACTAAAAGTAACGGAAATATTTCCCGTACCTTTATAAAACTTCATCTAGGAAGAGGATGTAATGATATTTAGTTTGATTACTGACTTGGTTACTCTTATAAACTTTTCCTATAGAGTTGTTGGTAACCTTACCATTACTAAATTATTTCTTTGTCAAACTGTCATCTGTCACATTTTCAATATGTGTTTTCTCTTTTTAGCATACATTGGTTATTATATTGTTTCTTTTTGTTAATTCCACAATTTTAAACATCAGGCAGTATAGTAATTCATTTTTGTCTCCATGTTTATATGACATTAAGATGGATGATGTGATATATTATGTGCACTTTAATACTTGTCACATAAGGTTGGACCAAAATTATATTGCCAATCATTATTTACTGTAAATGTCAGCAAGGCACTTCTACAAAATTCATTGGCCTTTGAAATACGTATTATTGAAAAAATTCTTGTTGAATTTTAAAAAATAATTATTTTAATTTTTTTTAATTTGTTCATAAAACAGAATCAATTATATGTTGTTACAATATAATGTAGAATAAGAGTCCAATCTAAATTCAGTTTTGCAAAATTTTGTTAAATATTTAATTTTCTATTCCTGTTTATATCTGCGTTTTAGAAAATTATCATGGCGGATAAAGCCTACACCCTTATAAAAATTAGTTACCACAAAATTACTGTCGGTAACACTATAAAACTTAAGGTAACACTATATATGCATAAATGGTGATTCTATAAAACTTCAAGACTAAATTATTAAGTGTTAGTTGAGTGTCACAGCACTCCACAAGTGATGGTTAAAGAACTTTTGGTGGTAATATTCAAAGGTAAAGAAGAAATTTTGACGTCATTTGTTGATAAAGTGGAACTGGAAGATACCTGTCGATTATAACGAAAGTGATGATTTTTAATTTTCCAGAAGATGTTGGCACTACTTGTGTTATTTTGGTAAAACGCCTAGAAACTTTTCGGCAAAATGTACTGCTGTACTTGATTTTTTTCCAGCTATTAATCATAGTTTTATTCACAATTTTCTTACACAGTTAATAACCACTCCTATTTTAGGTTAACTTTTTCATGAAAATACAAACAGAAAACATCAGTTACCCAAAGTTTCATAACGTATTTATAAAAGAACTCGTCACTAAAAGTTTCATAACGTATTTATAGAAGAACTTAAGTATCTGAAGTTTTAAAAAGGTAAACAACGATGCTATTATAAAACTCAAAAACCATTAGTTTTATTACGGAAGTAACGGCAAACCTAATATAAATTTGTTATATAAATTGAGGTAACGATTACTTCCAGTTTTATAACACAGTCATATAAATAGTTACAACACTTCATTATAAATCTAGAACTTACAGTAATGGCATAACACCCTAATAAACCTAATTTACTATTATAAGTGTTGCAATAAAACTACAAAGCATTTCCTCATATAATTGTGTAACCTTTATGAATACTCTATAAAAATATCAGTTACTATAAGTCACGAAATACGCTAAATCTTGGACTGATTAAATTCATGTTTTTGTATAAGTAATACGATGTGATATATAAAATAATTGTGATTATTTATTATTAGTATAGGGTGAGTTATTTATTCTATATGAAATTGTACTTATATAAAATTATAACGAAGGAAAAAATATTTCTTTTGGAAATATTTAGGCTCGAATCTAATATTCGGTTTTTATAATTTACAGTTGTAAACATTTTTTTAAAAAAACAGCGTTTTTATTTTACGTAATGTATAGAAAATTTGCTCAAGAAGGCTTTATTTATTGTAATAAGTAAGACATGTTTATGTTGTTAAATAAATAGTTTTTCATCAGACTTGTATTAATTCGGAAAGCATATCCTTAGATAAATGGGTTAAGGTCGGTCAAGGGGGAGAGGATGTGGTGCCACTGGTGCCTTTGTATAATTAAGGTAAATGTAGGTTATCAGTGAAATCCTAGAGTCGGCTATTACTTACGATACACTTTTAAAATATCAACAAACAAATACGGGGTTGGGATAAAGTATGGAACCAAGTAAATATCTTTTAAACGAAAATTTGCAGGTAAGTGCAATGGAACAAAATGCATCTGATGTATATTTTTTTGTTAATAATATACTTCCGGTTTAACTGGAAATGCCATCAACTTCTCCAATTTAAATGAGACACCCTATATATTTTTACAGATTTTGAAATAACTTGTTATTTTGAATTCATACATACTAAGGTTGGTGTAAAAAAATTTGTAAAAACGAGGAATATAGCACTTTATCAACCTCCTTTGTGTTTTTTGCATTAGAGCAAAAAACTGTTTAGATAAACTAATTGAAGTTGTTTGTATGCATAGTAATAAATAAACGAGTACTGTTTAGTACGTCTTTTGTTCTCCAAGTGTCAAATTCTAATTGACGGAAATAAATTTTACAATTTAGAATGGTTCAATTAAGTGAAAAAAAAACGTATTGAAATTTTAATGATGATCGGTTATGGTGATCGTGTTAGAACTCATGAAGAAGTTTGTCAAATTTTTAATAATTTGCATCCGGAGAGAAATCCTATATCACGCTCAATAGTAACTAAAACATTACAACGTTTTAATACAACTGGGATGGTAAAAAATTTGGAAACCTGGAAGACCGCGGACTGCAACGAACGAAACTGTTAAACAAAATATTGCAATCGATATAGAAGAATCACCTCAAACTTCCGCCACAAATTTGGCACTAAACCATGGAATCAGTCGACGTTCTGTAGGAAAGATATTAAAAAGTGAAAAGTATCATCGGTATAAGGTACAGTTGGTTCAAGAATTGTCAGACGATGATTTTGACCGACGGCTGGAATTTTGCGAACGGCTAATGGACATCTGTAATGTCGACGACAATTTTGCTTCTAACATAGTTTTTTCTGATGAGGCAACTTTTTGTTTAAATGGAACAGTTAATCGCCATAACTCAAGGTATTGGTCAAATGAGAATCCTCATTGGATTCATGAAGCACATACTCAGCATCCACAGAAGTTAAATGTTTGGATGGGAATTGTCGAAAATAGGCTTATAGACCCATTTTTTATCGACGGAAACTTGAATGGTGACAAGTATTTGGATCTACTAAATAACGAAGTTATTCCTGCACTTCAACAGAGTGGGCAATTACCACAAAATGTTTGGTTTCAACAAGATGGAGCACCTCCCCACTATGATAGACGGGTTAGGGATTTACTGGATGCGAATTTTCCAAATCGATGGATTGGGCGTAGAGGATTCATAGAGTTGCCTGCGCATCTTAGCCAGTTATATTTTTTTCTTTGGGGTTATCTAAAATCACGTGTTTACGTTAGACGACCAACAAAATTACAGGAATTCAAACAAAGAATTATAGACCCCTATAAAGTTAGCAGAGCCACTTGCAAATAAATCGATGAAACCTATTCCAATAATTGTCGAGAATTTGTGGTGAACGTAAAAAATTTGTCGTGCTCTTAGTTTTTTTTATAAGGGGTGGCTCTGCTAACTTAATATTAAGTTAGCAGTGCCACCCATAAATAAATATTAAAATGCATCAAAATTATTACGAATAATTGTCGAGTAATTGTCGAAATCCATCTGACGTAAAAAAAACGCAAAAAATCTATTCCGTCTAGCGTATATATACGTTTTTCTTGGAAATTCCTGGTTTTTGTAGGAATTTCGTATTTTTGGCAACAGCGCATGAGTATATTGATATTTTACGTGTTTTCCATATCATTATTGACGATTATAAATTTTTTTAAGCAGCTTCCTATTTTCCAGAAGCAAAAAAATTATGTTTCAAAGCTGAATGATAGAACATTAAGTAATAGGTACACTTATGTAACTTTGTTGATTTATTATTTTTTCAATAACAATTTATCTGAACAATTGTCAAATGACCAAAACGTGTTTGTCGTGGGGTTTTAACGAGGGTTTTCTCCTATATATGCACCGTGTGATGTAATGAAAGAAATTTTCCGATTTCTCAGCGGTTCATCATCAAAGTCATTTTCATGAAAAATAGTACTCACTTCGGAGCGCTGTAAAACCTTAGCTATTGACTTAATGAAAAAATGATGCGAATAAAAGTTGTTCCTCAAAAAACGATGTACAAAAATGGTCAGACATCATTTTTTCGTAAAATGATAAAAAAAAAGTTACATCGAAAAATATATTATTAATATTAATTTTTTTCTCAAATTTCCGAAGATTTTCGCTTATAACTTTTTTATTTATAGTTCTACGACAAAAAGTTACTGGAGCAAAGTTGTAGAGAATTTAATTTGCAACAAAAAATGTTAACAAATTTTTTTTATAAAATAAATAGTTTAAGAGATATATCGTAAATACCATTTCAACCCCTATTTTCAAGATGGCGGCCGTGGGACAAGGGTGGCGACCCCACAAACTTGGTTTTGGCTTTACACTGACCCCCCCTACACATCAAAAAAATAAAATTGCGTCCTCTAAAAAACGCAACCCAAAATGTAACGAGTCGAAAGCACTTGAGAATGTATGTGCTCTGATATTCTCGGGGGAGTTTAATATAATCGTTGAGTATTTTTCACTCAACGATTCTATATATTTTTTGTGAACATAGAAATAATAGTTATTTACAAGGCAGTAAAGTGAGTCTTTATCGGACGAGTCTGAAATTATGAGGCGACTAACAGGCGAGTTCGATAAAGACACTTTACTGACGTGGTGCATACAAAATGTTATCGCCAACTTCTCTTGAATTTCATGTGGCGTGCATTGAATATCTTCCATAATTTGTTATGAATAAATTGCAAGAAAACTATTATCGAGCCGTAATAGGGAGAAGTGTGACACTGACAGATGATTTTCGATTAAATGTCAAAGTGTGCAATGAGAAAGCACGAACGAGCAAAAAGACAATAAGCATTAGGCTGCAGTCTATCGGAGACTTGTCAGACGGGCTCAGAAAAAAAAAAAGATCAATTATTTTTATTAATAATACAGGGTTGGCATAAAGTATGGATCAAGTAAGCATCTTTAAAACTAAAAGCATGATATTTATAAAATTTTGTAGATAGCGTTATTTCAGATATTTCAAAAGTAAAATTTAAACGAACCAAGGTCTGAAGAATCAGAGGTCACTTCTGTGAATCCATCGATTTGGAAAATTCGCATGGAAAAATTGAGGCAAAGAATAAAAATGTTAATTCAACGTCTCTAAGATCGTCTTCTGTAATGACGATAAATTAATGGTTGTTCACAGTATATCCAAATAAATGTTCCCATTTTCATTGTCGAGTAAAGATATGGGCGGTAGCCAACTATTTTATGAAAAACATATTTAGTTCTTCCGGGTAATGAGTACAATATTATAGAATAATTTTATTCTTGTATAGTGTTATGATGTTAATTAGAAGTGAAGTAGAAGGCAACCATACACACAGTTGTGGTTATCAAGAATTTATAATGTACTAAAAATGATTCATTTATGACCCCTATTAATGAACGATTTTCTATTAATAAAAGATTTTGGTATATGCAACCAAACATACAGTCATATTGAACAATTATTTGTGTAATGCTGAATGCTTTAACAGAATACTTCTGGTTTTTGATTCACACATTAGTCGGGGAGCCCAAGAGGGTATTTTGCGCGTTACACTTTTATCCATGTACTTCACTTACCTTGTCTTTACATATTTTTTTTAAAAATCAGCACACAACAAGCCATCATTTTATACATTCTTGAGAGAATAAAAAAAAGAAATTAAACAAAATCCCTTAGTGCTTCTTCATTTTGTGAATCAGGGAAACAAATTAAAGTAAAATATCCCCTCGAACACATACATCAATACTACAATAAAATATTTCTCCTGTATAATCCAGGTAAATTATCCCCTGTTAAAGAAAAAGAAGAAGTTAATAGATATTCCTTAGTCTCTTCTTCTTTCCGTTAATCGCAGAAAAATATGAAGGTAAAATACACGTTCTAAGACATGTTAATTGTGTCGATATATACACTGCCTGCCAAAATTATACTGAAAATAGAATTCACAATAACTATTTTCTTGTAAATTCTTAGAATATCCTAAAAAAATTGATTTAAGAATTTTTTTTAGAACTTTTCTACTTTCCCTGTATATTGAAAATATCAAAAATAATAGAAAACGTTTTTTAAAATAATATATATTTATATTCTTAAATGGGGCGGCCAGTGTATATTGAATTCACATCGATGACAAATACTTGTTTATGTGTAATAGAGTGACTAATGAATATCTTATTGCTTTCAGTAACGAATGAATTTTTAAATCGGACGGTCGTGTCGGGAGTGTATTTTATTAATTTACGGGAATATAAGTGTGTTTTCGAATTTTCGGGAGTGTACCTTTGTTCGAAATTATTTTCGGTAGTGAAACTGTGTGTGTCTTCGAACTTTTCGATAGTGTACCTAAGTGCAGTTCGAATATTTGGTCATGATTTCCAAGGATTATAATTTTTTATATAAGGTAAGTCAGTATATTTTATTATTTGGTAGTTACTAGCACTACATATATACTCTATTTATTCATTTTCCATTTTTTTTTCAAAAGACATAAGTAACTATGTTGCTTTGTATATTTTACCCGTATATATTACCCTTTCTTTACTAGATCTACTAGCAATATATGAATAGAGTGTATTTAAAGGTTTTTATAATATCATATGGAACTTTTACAAATAATTTTCATACAAAAATTTCAACCGATTCTTAATTTATCAACAAATTGGATTTTAAAATGGTTTAAGACATTCATAAATAGAGTAAGTTATATACTTTTCGAATATTTTTAGTTATCGTATTGTCGGTTACTTATTTTATAAAATATAGTCTGTATTTATTTATTTCCAAAGACATAGGTTACCTATGTTGTTTGTTGTATTTTCCCAAAATATTATCCTCTCTTCATTTCTCACTACCACTATAAGTACGAGCAATAAATAAATATACACACTGTATTTAAAATATTTTGGATCTTTTACAAATAATTTTTATACAAAAAGTTTAACTGATATAAAATTCATCAATAATCTGAGTACTCGCTTATTAGATTTTAAAATAGTTAAGAATAATCTTTGATACAGTAAGTTATATACTTTTTAGTTATTGTACAGTTGGTTACTTATTTTATAAAATCCATTCTGTATTGATTTATTTTCAAAATATTTTTTTCCAAAGACATAGGAGATCTATGTTGTTTCCTATATTTCCCAAAATATTATCCTTTCTTTATTTCTCACTCTACTAGCAATAAATATACACACTGTATTTAAAATATTTTGGAACTTTTACAAATAATTTTTATACAAAAAGTTTAACTGATATAAAATTCATCAATAATCTGAGTACTCGCTTATTAGATTTTGAAATAGTTAAGAATAATCTTTGATACAGTAAGTTATATACTTTTTAGTTATTGTACAATTGGTTACTTATTTTATAAAATCCATTCTGTATTGATTTATTTTCAAAATATTTTTTTCCAAAGACATAGGAGATCTATGTTGTTTCCTATATTTCCCAAAATATTATCCTTTCTTTATTTCTCACTACTACTAGCAATAAATAAATACACTGTATTTAAAATGTTATGGATCTTTTACAAATAATTTTTATACAATAATATTAACCGATTTATAACTTATCAGCAAACTGATATAGGAACTTATTTGATTTTGAAATAGTTTAGAACACTTCGATAGAATAATAATTGCCTACTCATGATTATTAACTTATATGAACTTGGAATATTGTTACAAATTATGTATTAGAATTTAAAACTGTTTATGCACTTAATTTTCAAAAGACACGAGTAAGCTATATTGTTTTCCATCTTTTCCCAATTTTTATAACTTCTTTATATGCCTTTTTCCAAAAGACATAGGTTAGTATACCTTTTGGTGAAAGCATTATTGAAAATGTAAATATTTTGGTAATATTTGACATACCGTTTTTATAATTCCTGAATTCATGTGTTCATGTTTGTACATTTTCATTCCTACACTTAGCAGGTAAAGACAAACTTCTGGTAGGGTTTAGCCAATGGAAAACATCCTATGAGCCGGTGGGGAATATTTTCCATCGGTTTTAGACTTTTTGACCGATTGATTATATTTTCTACTGGCTGGGGTCATCTTCCAGCCATGGGGGACAAACTTCCATCTACGCAAGGTAACTTTCAGCCTTAATTGCTTAACTTTTCAAAATACATACCTAAGTAAGCTATGTCGCTCCTCATTTTTCTAGATATTGTCCCCCATTTCTTTTACGAGGTGGTTATTTTTCAAAAGACATAGGTAAGCTATGTCGTTCCTCATTTTTCTAAATATTGTCCTACCTTTCTTTCACAAATTGGTTCTTTTTTCAAAAGACATTGACAAGCTTTTTATTTTACCAGTCAAGGACACTACATGTAATCACTAGGTTGCTTCCGATTGACTTTTTCCTTCACGGATGCACGCAGTACCACACTGTGGGAAAGTGCTCGTTCCCTAGGTTGTCCGTCAGTCTCGTTTGCAAAGCGGGCAGTCAGCCAGATGGGGCGAGTGCGCTTAAGTGTTTTCCGTTTGTTGAATGGGTATGGATGAACAAGTTGGGGAAATTGTTGCCCAGTATGGGCTATCAAAATATCGTAGAAGCCAAAGCTGATACATGCAAAGTGACTACTTGACAGATTCTGACTAACAACTAACCATAGGTAAACTATGACGTTCCTCATTTTCCTAAATATTGTCCTCCCTTTGTTTAACAAGGTGTTTATTTTCTCAAAAGACATAGGTAAGCTATGTCGTTCCTCATTTTTCTAAATATTGTCCTCCCATTCTCTTATGAATTGCTTATTTTCTCAAAAGACATAGGTAAGCTATGTCGTTCCTCATTTTTCTAAATATTGTCCTCCCATTCTCTTAGGAATTGCTTATTTTCTCAAAAGACATAGGTAAGCTATGTTGTTCCTCATTTTTCTAAATATTGTCCTCCCATTCTCTTATGAATTGCTTATTTTCTCAAAAGACATAGGTAAGCTATGTTGTTCCTCATTTTTCTAAATATTGTCCTGCCTTCCTTTCACAAGTTGGTTCTTTTTTCATACAGACATTGGTAAGCATTTTATTTTACTTGTCAAGGACGCCACATGTAACGACTTGTGTGCTTACGATTGACTTTTTCCTTCACGGATGCACGCAGTACCACACTGTGGGAAAGTGCTCGTTCACTAGGTTGTCGGTCAGTCTCGTTTGCAAAGCGGGCGGTCATCCAGATGGGGCGAGTGCGCTTAAGTGTTTTCCGTTTGTTGAATGGGTATGGATGAACAAGTTGGGGAAATTGTTGCCCAGTATGGGCTATCAAAATATCGTAGAAGCCAAAGCTGTTACATGCAAAATGGCTACTTGGCAGGTTCTGACTAACTACTAACAATTTTTTTCAGCGCTTCCTTTTCAGCACACTAACACTCTCTTACAGGCTTCAAGATTCCAACGGATTTTTATTGAATTTTTTAATTTTGTTTGATTTTCTGTTCTAGAAATTTTACCAGCGATGGATATGCTCTTCAGAATTTATTTGGAATATATCGATATATTCAAACTTGCTGATAGGCCTATTTCAAAAATTATAAAAAATTTTGATACTTTTTTTTCATGAATATAATTTAATTTAATTTTTTTTCAGCGCTTCCTTTTCAGCACACTAACACTCTTTTACAGGCTTCAAGATTCCATCGGATTTTTGTTGAATTTTTTAATTTTTTTTGATTTTCTGTTCTAGAAATTTTACCAGCGATGGATATACTCTTCAGAATTTATTTGTAATATAACGATATATTTAAACTTGCTCATAGGCCTATCTCAAAAATAATCAAAAATTTTAGATAATTTTTTTTATCATTAATTTAATTTTTTGTTCCAGAATTTCTTTCAGGAAAGGATTTTTCAGGTTACAAAAGTTATCTTTGACTTTTTCAATTTGGAGCTCCAGATTTTTTTCCAGTACTATTAATAAATCAAAATTTCCATTCTAATTCATTATAAGGCTTATATTATTTGGTAAAGTACATATTATTTGCATGTTTATTTTCTTATCTGCATGGGTTTAATATTTGCATGCTCAAGCTTGAGTGTGGTAGGGGTTGGTGAAGTAGTGGTGATATTGGGGTGTTAATATGTTAATTTTAAAATATATTATGCTGTGTAATTTGTGTTTGATATTTTTGGTTAAAATATTGTATTAAATGTACATTGTTAATTTTTTGTTGATATTTGACATATAATGTTTTATAATTGTTGATTTTGAATTTGTTCCTGATTGTATATTTTTATTTCTGCACTTTGCTAGTAAAGACAAACTTCTAGCAGGGTGCAGCCGGTAGAAAACATCCTGTAAACCGGTGGGGAATATTTTCTGTCGGTTGTTGATTTTTTGACCGATTGATTATATTTTCTACCGGCTGGGATCATCTTCCAACCATGGAGGACAAGCATCCATTTACTAGGAGCAGCTCCAGCGACAATTTTATTTATATTTGTTTATATTATCTTGTATTTTTCACTCAACGATATAATGGATTACACAAATAGGTGTTACAATTCTGGAATATCGGACGTCCCAAAAACTTACATAAGAACAGATGTAGCACATTTTATCAAGAGCTGGGTAAATTTCTTCAAGAAAGAATGCAAAGAAAAATGGAAAAAAAATTCTACTTGTGTGCGATTGGACAACTCATTTTATGTCGTGACAGAGACTCTGCCAAGCGTGTTATTACCGCACTATTGACAATTTCTTTGTTTGAAAAAGCGGGTGTAGGTGCAATTTCTTTGAAGGAATCTCTTGATGTTATTGTTTCTCTGATGAATAGCAATACTTGCCAAGAAGAAGTTGGGGAAATCATAGATAAAACAATCGAAGACTCCGAAAAAGAAGTGAATTTCGAAGAATCAACAGATGAAGAAGAAAATGATGAGGAAGGAAACGAAAAATCAGATCTGGTTGGGAACCTATGGCAACAATGGGGTATTGATATAAGGAAAGGAGTTGAGAGAAAACTGGAGTGCGAAGATAATGCAGAGCTTTTTATGAAGAATAACTTTTTTTCCTAAAACCAATAATAAAAAAGTTTTCCATATGTAGCCAACTTACGCGGAAACACTGTATATATATGCTAGACGGAATAGATTTTTTGCGTTTTTTTTACGTCAGATGGATTTCGACAATTATTATTCGTAATCATTTTGATGCATTTTTATATTTATTTATGGGTGGCACTGCTAACTTAATATTAAGTTAGCAGAGCCACCCCCTATAAAAAAATTAAGAGCGCGACATTTGTTCTGTGCTCACGACAATTACAATTAGGTCATTCGACAATTGTTCAGTACAATTTTGGATGGAAAAAATCATATTTAACCAAATTACAAGTGGGTATTACTGAGAAATCGGAAAATTTCTTTCATTACATCACACGGTGCATATATAGGAGAAAACCCTCGTTAAAACCCCACGACAAACACGTTTTGGTCATTTGACAATTGTTCAGATAAATTGTTATTGAAAAAATAATAAATCAACAAAGTTACATAAGTGTACCTACTACTTAATGTTCTATCATTAAGCTTTGAAACATAATTTTTTTGCTTCTGGAAAATAGGAAGCTGCTTAAAAAAATTTATAATCGTCAATAATGATATGGAAAACACGTAAAATATCAATATACTCATGCGCTGTTGCCAAAAATACGAAATTCCTACAAAAACCAGGAATTTCCAAGAAAAACGTATATATATGCTAGACGGAATAGATTTTTTGCGTTTTTTTTACGTCAGATGGATTTCGACAATTACTCGACAAATTATTCGTAATAATTTTGATGCATTTTAATATTTATTTATGGGTGGCACTGCTAACTTAATATTAAGTTAGCAGAGCCACCCCTTATAAAAAAAACTAAGAGCACGACAAATTTTTTACGTTCACCACAAATTCTCGACAATTATTCGACAATTATTGGAATAGGTTTCATCGATTTATTTGCAAGTGGCTCTGCTAACTTTATAGGGGTGAATTATTGATGAATGTGAACTAATACGTAGAGAAGTCTTGGAAAGAGTGACTCAAGAATTTGTTAATAGAATGGTATATTGTCAGCAAGTAAACGGCGAGCATTTTGAACATTTGAAGTAATTTTATTTCTCATTATTCTAAAATAATGATATAATGTATAAGTATTCGTACACATAAAGATTTGATAAACGACATGTTATTAGAATTTGAATAATCTCATCTCAAATATGTTGTTATAAATGAAATAATCAATTGTATAATTATTCTATTCATATATACATGCTTCGTTTGTATTGTTTTGTCACTATCATGTTTTGTGGGTTTTTTTTCCAAATCTCTTATCTTTACTGTCGGTTATAAAACTCTGATTACAATTTAAAAAACGTTTAAAAAAACATATTTAATACAAATAACAATAACAAAGACAATTTTCATGTTCACAACTAGTATATTGCATATAATTTTGCAGTGAATGTGATAGCAGATATATGGTTGGTATTCATTGATTGATTGATGCTCAAAAGCCCAGGTTACTTCCATTCCAGAAGCTTTGTGTCTTCTATGTAGGCCACTAGTTTGACTGGAGGAATTTTCAGTAGTTGTAATGGTTGTATTATTATTTCCTCTCCAAAGTGCTTCCTTCTGAGTCCATGTAAGTTCTCGCAGAAGTTTGAGATATTGTACTGCAAGGAACCCATTTTCAGTCGATAGAAGACATAGAAGAGAATTCGGGATCCACTTTGAAGGCGATACTATAAGTTTAGATGCATAATACATATTTTAAGTTTCATTGACCAACATGTTAATATGTTAATTAATAATAAGAAAATTATTTTACACAAACTCGATTACTAGTTAAATATTGAACGTCATAACTCTGTGGTTTCCTTAAAGCTAAGATAATATTCTCAGACATACCTAACATTAAATCATTTTTTTACGAATTATCGTTTGAACAAAATTAAATTTCGTGTATGATGTGTTTTACAACAGGAAACATTTTCAGTATTTTGTGCGTAAAACTTTCAAAAGAAAATATTGTATTAGTGATAGTGAAGTTTCAGTGGAGTTGAAAGTCGATAAACTACAACTATATATAGTTGGTATTATGGAGTTGAATCAAATCCGCCTTTTGGATAAGGACCAGTTACTAACGGTTATTAGAGAAGTAAGTTTATAGTATTAGTTAAATAGTTAAGAGCCGATCCAGGATTTTTTATCTACAGTATGACCCATTTTTAATGGAAACACCCCTCTAAAATTTGAAGTTGTAAACAGATTTTAATAATTTTTTTTTGAAATGTCAAGTACTAAAATGTCTACATTTCTATCTCTTGAGCAGTTTTTGTAAACCTTTTGTGTGAGAAGTCCCCGGAGTAAAAAGTCTAAAACTGTGAGGTCTGGAGATCTGGGTGGCCACTCTGTAAACGGACTACCTCGACCTATCCATCGGTTTGGAAAATGTTCGTTAAGCCATTGCCTCACAGCTCTGGCAAAATGAACTGAACACCCATCTAACTGGACAATTAAATTTGATCGTTCATTGATTGGCAGCTCGTGAATAGCACCCCAAAACTCTGTGTTTAAAAATTCTAGAAACATCTGCGCATTAATGTTTTCCTCTAAAAAGAAAAGACAGACCAATAATTCGTTCGTTCAATATCCTTATACTGGCATTAGGATTATTTCCGAAATAATCTAAAATTATTTGATCATTCCTGTTTCGTCTTTGTACAGGAAAACTTTTTAGCATCATTTTTGATACTGCACCAGTTTCATTGAATATTTTATTTATTTTATTCACCGTACCGCAGTTAATACGAGGACGATCTGGATGTCTCTCATTAAATACTCTACAAACCTCTCTAGCACATCTAACGTCATCTCCCGAAAGGCGTAGAATTTCAATTTTTTCTCTTACGCTTAATCTTGCAGTCATGACACAAAATAATTCGAAGAATTGTAAGGTGAATATTGTTTGCAATAGTACATTTAAATATTTCACAAGTTCACTCTGAATCCAGTGGCGTAGTGATTTTTTCAATAAAAAAATCGCTAATAAAAAAATCTCGATTTTCGACTAGGAAAAAATATCGTAGTATGCCCTGAAAATTGGAATAAACATTTCAAATTTTGTCCCAAGGTAGACATTTTAGTACTTGACATTTCAAAAAAAAATTATTAAAATCTGTTTACAACTTCAAATTTTAGGAGGGTGTTTCCATTAAAAATGGGTCACACTGTATGTATGATGGGGTTACATTCACTGAGACCTAAAGTGGTATATGAGCGGACACACACCATATCAAAACATGTTTCGATATGAACAAAGGAGGAAAAAAGAAGACGAAGTATCTGTATTCGTGTTTTATCTCTGAGTTTGTCGTTTTGTGGCATATTTTGTGTTTTAACATTTTAACCTCTAACTAACCGTCACCTGTCTGTCCTGTCATATGTCACCTCACTTGTTTTTAATTGAAGTGAACTTTACTTTTACTGTTACTTTTCCAGTTTCCTGTGTTTACGTTCCACTCACTTTTTTATTTTGCGTACTTTAGTTTTACTGTTCCTATGTTTCACGTTCCACTCACACTAAATTATTTAAAATTACCAGTCTCGCAGACTATCGAAAATTATCGATAATTATCGATGGTTTAGAAAAAACTATCGATTACTATCGATGGTACGGCTATCGATAGTTCTCGACCTCTGGATGGGAACACGATTGACAGTTGACAATTATTGTCTTATGGTAAGGGTTAGATTAGAAGTGACTAATGAGACGTTGAGCAGTGGCTGAAGAAGGATTTGAAGTATACATCATAGATAACCGACTGGTATACATTATAGGGAACAGACTATAATTTTAAGTAAAAATATATAGTAATGATAATTTTTTATTTTTACAGAATGGCTATGACGACATTGCAGAAATACTAAAAGACAAAGATATCACTGGACAAACATTTCTTGTAAGTAATATTTGAAATTTTCATAGACCGGTACTGTCAGTTGATAAAGTGCAACATTTTACTAAAATATAAGACAAATTATTGGAGTCTCCGTGCAAAAGTTATGACCAAAAGAAATTTCAGTCAAAATTCACATTTTACCCTGTATATTACTAAATAATGGAAAAATACACTTTTTTTATGTTCATTTGATATTCCCAATATGAGGTAAGAGTATGTACGGTTCCTGTTGACTCACCCTGTGTGTAGTCTTCAATTTATTCACAAAACAAATCAATTAAAAAGAGTCTAAAAGCTTCGGCCCTATACTATCTTATACGGGGTTGGGATAAAGTATGGAACCAAGTAAATATCTTTTAAACGAAAAGAACGATATTTATGAAAATTTGCAGTTAAGTGCAATGGAACAAAATGCATCTGATGTACATTTTTTTGTTAATAATATACTTCCGGTTTAACCGGAAATGCCATTAACTTCTTTAATTTAAATGGGACGCCTTATATATTTTTACAGATTTTGAAAAAGCTTGTTATTTTGAATTCATACATACTGAGTTAAGTGTGAAAAAATTTGTAAAAACGAGGAATATAGCACTTTAATCAACCTCCTTTGAGTTTTTTGCATTAGAGCAAAAAACTATTTAGATAAACTAATTGATGTTGTTTGTATGCATAGTAATAAATAAACGAGTACTGTTTAGTACGTCTTATGTTCTCCAAGTGTCAAATTCTAATTGACGGAAATCGATTTTACAATTTAGAATGGTTCAATTAAGTGAAAAAGAGCGTATTGAAATTTTAATGATGATCGGTTATGGTGATCGTGTTAGAACTCATGAAGTGTGTCATATTTTTAATAATTTGCATCCGGAGAGAAATCCTATATCACGCTCAACAGTAACTAAAACATTACAAAGTTTTAATACAACTGGGATGGTAAAAATTTTGCTAAAACCTGGAAGACCGTGGACTGCAAC
Organism: Lochmaea capreae; assembly: GCA_949126875.1. Classification (NCBI taxonomy): domain Eukaryota; kingdom Metazoa; phylum Arthropoda; class Insecta; order Coleoptera; family Chrysomelidae; genus Lochmaea; species Lochmaea capreae. The sequence continues at coordinate 3,467,695 of OX421411.1, forward strand.
GAACGAAACTGTTAAACAAAATATTGCAATCGATTTAGAAGAATCACCTCAAACTTCCACCACAAATTTGGCACTTAACCATGGTATCAGTCGACTTTCTGTAGGAAAGATATTAAAAAGTGAAAAGTATCATCCGTATAAGGTACAGTTGGTTCAAGAATTGTCAGATGATGATTTTGACCGAGGGCTGGAATTTTGCGAACGGCTAATGGACATCTGTAATGTTGACGACAATTTTGTTTCTAACATAGTTTTTTCCGATGAGGCAACTTTTTGTTTAAATGGAACAGTTAATCGCCATAACTCAAGGTATTGGTCAAATGAGAATCCTCATTGGATTCATGAAGCACATACCACGCATCCACAAAAGTTAAATGTTTGGATGGGAATTGTCGAAAATAAGCCCATTTTTTATCGACGGAAACTTGAATGGTGACAAGTATTTGGATCTACTAAATAACGAAATTATTCCTGCACTTCAACAGAATGGGCAATTACCACAAAATGTTTGGTTTCAACAAGATGGAACACCTTCCCACTATAATAGACGGGTTAAGGATTTTCTGGATGCGAATTTTTCAAATCGATGGATTGGACGTAGAGGATTCATAGAGTGGCCTGCGGATCTTAGCCCGTTAGATTTTTTTCTTTGGGGTTATCTAAAATCACGTGTTTACGTTAGACGACCAACAAAATTACAGGAATTGAGACAAAGAATTATTGATGAATGAGAACTAATACGTAGAGAAGTCTTGGAAAGAGTGACTCAAGAATTTGTTAATAGAATGGTATATTGTCAGCAAGTAAACGGCGAGCATTTTGAACATTTGAAATAATTTTGTTTCTAATTATTCTAAAGTACACCTATTGTACAACTAACAGTGAGTGATTCCTCGTTTTTACAAAAATTTTTACACTAAACTCAGTATGTAAAAATATATAGGGTGTCCCATTTAAATTAAAGAAGTTGATGGTATTTCCGGTTAAACCGGAAGTATATTAATGAAAAAAAAATGTACATCAGATGTATTTTGTTCCATTGCACTTAACTGCAAATTTTCATAAATATCGTTCTTTTCGTTTAAAATATTTTACTTGGTTCCATACTTTATCCCAACCCCGTATATCTGCAGTTCTAAGAACCGATTACGCAAGAACTCAGACTGCTTGACTAACCGACATGATGATAATAATTTGCCTTCCATATCTTTTATCAAGATTGAATTTCCGCTTGAAAGATACTAGTGGCTTAACCCAAGCTTTCAGAATGTTTGGTTCCTGGCCCGTACACTCCTATCCCATTCCCTTCCATTGCGTTTAAGCCGTCTATATAAGTATGGCAATGACACCTAAATTGATATTTTTTTTCTTTGCTTCAGGAACTTCCAACATTTCAACTTATCAGCTGGAAATTACCAGCTGCAACAATAAAATTGGTCTCCAAGTTCATAGAAAAGACAAAAAAGAACCCTTCAATGCTTATAAAAAATAGTTATCCAGAAAAAAGTAATTTTTATTCAAATATACCCCTAACAAGCCCAGCAATACCTCTTAGAAATTTTAACACTCTAAAACATTCAGAAATAAATAACTTAAAAGACAAACTGAAGATAGCGTTGGATTCAGAAAACCCGAGATATCAAAAACCGTTATCACCAGAAAGACATAAAACATTCTTATCACCAGAACCCAACGTTTTTCGTTTAAAGCCAAAACCACCGAAACCATTACCTCCGCCTTCTAGAGTTATAGAAAAACTTCAATCTTCAAATAAAATTAACACTTTCCTAATCGAAGATGATACAGATGAACTAGATTTTATTCCTATAAATATAACTCAAAATAAATTTACAAGAATGGAAAGATCTGTAATAAATAATCAAGAAGATTATATAGTATTGAAAGAACCGGTACGAAAAGAAGTAGATTCAAATTTTAGTCCTGAAAATAATAATAATATATTTTCTATAAGTAATAGAAAACCTATACCGGCACCAATAGATGAAGACTATATTGATATGGAGTTTTGTAATCAAATTAAATCATTGTATCCAACAAATTCAAATTCAAATTTTCCATTTCCAAGCGAAGACAGTTCAAAATTCATCCCTGACATGAAATCACCTATAAATAGTAGAAAAGAACTGCCAACACCGTTAGATGAACTACCAGTGTTGTCAAGAAATGCTATTACTGAAAAAAATTATGTTCCTATAGGAGAATATATGGTAAGTTTCTTATACTTTTAATAATAAATGTGACTTTTCTTTAACCTCAATCTTTTAGGATCTAAGTCAACTTGCAACAAACGAGCCTGTGTTTAACAAGAATGAGAATATAAATTTTCACCACGATCCAAAGTCAACAAGTGGTATTTTTGAGTCGCTCGGGAAGCTTTTCAAGCACCAATCTCGTAGAGGCTACGAAAATCACGAAATAGAGGACAGAAATACAAATCCAACTAGAATAAATTCAACTACAAGCTATAAAAACCGACCTCTGCCTCCAATACCAAGAGACGAAGAGATTACTACCAACTCTCATTCTACTAGAAGAATAAGAATTCATAAAAGTTATGATGACAATTTAATGAATAAAGACAAAGATGGGAAAGTTACACGCCGATCAGGTGAGCATTTTCGAATGTTAAAGTATGTTTGGTTGCCTATACTAAATAGAGATCATAAATGTGTATGATTGGTTATCTATCTTTTATTTTTCAGTTGATTTCAACAACGAACGATTCTTTCGGAATACCGACCGAAAAGGAGCTGAACGACTTTTAGGTCCTTTGATAGATGGCGCTTTCTTATTCAGACCAAGTAAAGCATATTACTTAGCACTTACTATCAAGTATAAACATAAATTTTATAATTTTGGTATTGAAAGAACGCCGAATATGACAATACGACTTAATGCTGATACAAATAACGTTGCTCCAGAATTTAGAACCCTCCGGGATTTTAGCGAGTATTTTACTAAAGAACCGATTGCGTTTAAAAACGATACTGAGTTGATTGAGATTTTATTAGAACCAGTTCTACCTTACAATTTAAGTTAAAACTGTAGATATATTAGTATAAATAAAAATTTTGTTTAAATTTTGTTTCATTTATCGTGGCAATGTAAATGATCGAAAAGCGAAGAAATTTATTTAATAAGAGGATTCCTTGATTCCTGAAGAAATATTGGCCTCGTACCAGTGCCAAATCACATACTGAGTTGAAATATGAAAGATCTACATAGTTGAAGTCCTCTAATAACAAAAAAAGAAGAAAATTAATATGTCAACAGTTGTCAAAGATAACCTTGTATACTGATTTTTGTTGGGTCGTTGATGACCATTTTTTATAGATCTTTAATACAAAATTGACAAATTGTTTTATATTTTAAAGCATAACACGATACTCGTTAATTTCTTAGATTAAGATAAACCTCCTTTTTTTTTAATTTTTTTATTTAAAAGTATGGCTCTGTGTTCACAGCGTATTAAATATATTAGGTTATGTTCACATATCAATAATTTTACAAGATTTTCTTCTACCGCTTGCAGTGCTAAGGTAAAACTATAAGCTAGATACGAAAAATGTTATTAACCTAATAATTTTTAATAGAAAGGATTAGTTTTGGGAGTTTACACTAGCGAAAATAATAACGACATCTCACTGACTCCAGCAGCTGCTAAATATAATGAAATATCTGGAGGAAAATTGTTGGAACAAATTAAACTGTAAGTTATATTATTTATTGCTTGCAAATAATTCTATTTTATTTATTTTAATAATAAAAATATACAATCTTGAATAAGGATACTTTTGCAAATGACTAGGTAATAATTATAAGCTTATTATGTTTTTAGTCCTCCCAATTGTATATTATTTTTTTCTCTTGTATCACCCGACCTGAAACCATCAGTTATTTTAAATACCATTTTATGTTAGAACAATAATTTTTTTATTCATTTTTCTTTCTGTTTATCACTGCAATGTATATAATCAAATATTTGTTCTTTCGTTATATAAATTTCAAATAATTTAGATCTCTGTGGCTAGGAATTTATTTCATTTGAGACACCGTAACTGTAGTACCTCATGAAACATGGTATTTATTAGTTTTATTATGTAAAGAGATGCTAGAATGTCTTCCCATCAGAAATTGGTATGAGTATCTGGCATTAAAGGGTGAAATTTTGTATATTTATGAATAAAACGAACAAAATTAATAATCTATTTATCATTTGTTCTTAAAGTAACCATGTTAGATGTTGTTGAATGTTGTAATGTTATTACTTCAGCATGGTTGAAATGGTATTTGGTTGTTTCAGGTCGGTAGTGATTTATTAACCATCTCAACGATGGCAACTAGTCGGGACGGTAGAAGTAGTTCTGCTTCTTCTCACAGTGGTTCCAACATACCCCCGAATCGCTCATCGATCCGAACCCCAAAACGACCACGTCCTACTTCAAGCGCAACCATTGAAGAAAAAAATTCAGATTTTTCATGTCCAGTATGTTTTAATTTAATTGAAGAGGCGCATATCACCAAATGCGGGCATACTTACTGTTACAATTGCATCATTAAATCCATAGAAGCGATAAAAAGGTGTCCGAAATGTAACTCTACATTAACTTTGGATGAAATATTTCCAAATTTTCTATTAAACGATGTTATTAAAAAACATAAACTACGCATGAACGGTTACGAAGCTCTTGGCCTAACAAGAGACAGTTCAGGTGAATTTGTTAGTTCAACTGAAGGTTTGCGAGATTTTGTCGCAAGCGAATCTCAAAATCTCACTTTACCAGACGTGAACGTAATGCTAGAAGTCTTAACTCAACGTAAACAACTTTTAGAAGCAGAATCGTGTGCTGCTCAAAACAAACTTTTGTTGGAATTTCTTAAACACTTGCTTTCACAAAAACGCGAAAAACAAGCACAGATCGCTAAGGAAATCGCAATTATAGAAAGGGATATAGAAGAAGTAGGTAAAAAAATTCACGAAGTGCATAGTAAATGTCCAACTCTAGAAGAAGTTGAACGAACCGCTGCCGGAGCTTCTGAAACAGACGCTTCCACAGTAAACGCAATGAAAAAAGAAATGATTGAAATCATCGATAACATCGGACGTAAAGAAGAAGACACCCCATCGCGTTCCAACGCTTCCTTAGCCATGCGACGTAGACGTATGCACGCCTACTTCGATGATTTCGTTGAATGTTACTTTTCTCATCGGTCTAAGGAAGTTTTTTTCGGTAAAGATTCCACGGAAAAAACGGCCAAACCAGCTACCGAAGCAAATGTCGGTCTGGACCAATTTCGAGAGAGCTTAATAAAATTTTCGACGTACAACTCATTACGTGTTCTCTCTACACTTAATTACTCCAGTGATCTTTTTAATAATTCGACAATAGTGTCTAGTATCGAATTCGATAAGGATAATGAATTCTTTGCCATTGCCGGCGTTACCAAACGGATTAAGGTATGTACAATTTTTTTTTATTCAGTTGTATAATTTTAGTTATTATTATAAATCATTTAATGCTGGTAAAAAAATATTTTGCATTCTGCTTTTCAATAGCTTTATCTTTCATGATGTCTAATTTTTCCATTCCATGATATTTTGGGCCTTTCTCGTTTTCTTCTGTTTTCTGGAGTATATCTCATTGCTCTTTTTGGTTACCCTGTATGTGTCTGATTAAGAGAGGTAGCTCGCTGTTTTTTTCCCGAGTCCGTCCGACAAGTCTCCGATACACTGCAGCCTAATGTCATATTGTATTTTTCCTCTTACTTCCTCATAGCACCTTTGTCCCCTGCACCAGTTCTTAGCTGGGTGTTTGCTATATAGCTCTAGCTCAGCGTTTCCTTCCACTTACTATAGTTTTCAGTATACCGAGAATCTGTCCTGGTTCAGGCTGCATATCCTCTGACCCTTTTTTTGCAAGTTCCGTTTGGCCAACGTCTTCAGTTCCTCGATGCAATCCCATACTACTCACTTTCTGGCTTGAAATTGCCTTAAGTGCCACCTGACTATCTGACATGACATGGATCTGCTTGCCTTTGGCATCTCTCCTGTTGTTTTCTCTTGTGCATTGCAAGATTGCATATACCTCTGCCTGAAATACAGAGGTGTAGTTTCCCAGTGCCTAGCTACAGCTCTCACCTGGTTTTTTGGAGTATACTCCCGCCCCAGGTAGTTCGCTAGTTCGCAGTATATCAGAGTGTTCTACTCTACTGCTAGAGGGGACAACAATATCACAAACCATAATAGTACCACAAAATTTAAATATTTTTAATCACTAGATCATTTTACATAAGTTTACTCCATTACTTTTTCCTCTTTCTTGTAAATTAACTGGAAGGGGTGAGTGGGAAAGATGACTCAATAAAACTGTTATAACTTTTGTTCGGCATTATGGATTTTGACAAACTTAGTATTATTTGATAATAAAATATATTATCACATAATTCCAGTTGTTTTAACGATGCTATATTTTTTAATCATTTACTTGAAAGAGGATGGAATTTAAAAAAAATGGTGATAACCGCATCTCAATATCTAGTTTCTAAGCATCTCCAAGACATCTATCTTCTCTTTAACACTTTTTAACATTCATCAACTCCATTTGTAGAGGATCGGTTCTACAATATTTTCATATAATTTGATCTTCGTGCCAACTCTAATTTTTTTTTAACTGTAACAGATAATTCAGATCTAATGCTGTCCCTTCCTTTGCTGTTTCTTACATTTTGTTGTTTTTAATTGTTTCTTTTTAATCTTTGATATTATTGGATATTTAAATAATTTAAATTCTCCAATATTATTAATATAAACTTATGTTTAAGGTATTCGATTATGGTGCGGTAGTAAAAGACATAGTTAGTGTTCACTACCCCTGTATAGAAATGATTTCAAGATCGAAAATATCCTGCGTCAGTTGGCATACGTACCACAAAAGCACCCTAGCTTCCAGTGATTACGAAGGAACTGTAACAATTTGGGACGCTTCGACAGGACAAAGAACAAAAACCTATCAAGAACACGAAAAACGTTGCTGGAGTGTAGATTTCAATTGTGTAGATACCAGGTTAATAGCATCCGGATCCGATGATGCTAGAGTTAAATTATATTCTTTGAACGAAGAACATTCTATTGCAACTCTAGAAGCAAAAGCCAACGTTTGCTGTGTTAAATTCAATCCTAAAAGTTCATCTCATTTAGCTTTTGGTAGTGCTGATCACTGCGTTCACTACTACGATTTAAGAAACATGAAAGAAGCAGTAAATATTTTTAAAGGACACAAAAAAGCAGTGAGCTACGTTAAGTTTTTAAACAGCGAAGAAATTGTTAGTGCATCCACAGATTCCCAATTGAAAATGTGGAGTATAAACAGTCCTTACTGTTTAAGATCCTTTGTTGGGCATGTTAACGAAAAGAACTTTGTCGGTCTTGCTACTGATGGGGATTATGTAGCCTGCGGCTCGGAAAATAACGCTCTTTACGTTTATTACAAAGGGTTGAGTAAAAAATTGTTTAACTATAAGTTCGAAGCTGTCGAGGGTGTTTTAGAACAGGAAAGACGGGAAGATGATATGAATGAATTTGTGTCTGCGGTTTGTTGGAAGCAAAATTCTAATGTTGTGGTTGCAGCTAATAGTAGAGGGATTATTAATATTTTAGAATTGGTGTAATATTGTTAAAATTAAAAAGTATTATCGCTCATACAGGGCGGTTCATAGGGAACAGTAAAGGTAGGTGGGACACACTGAGTTGATACTAATTTTATGAGTATATTGTTCTTTATAAACAATATACAGGGTGAAATACTTTAATATTAATATACATACCAAATATTACAAAAATGTAAAATGTGGTTCATAAGTTATGAAAAGTGGAATATTAATAAATCACCCTGTATATTGGTTATAAAGAACGATAGACTCATAAAATTAGAATCACCTCGACGTGCCCCATCTACTTTTACTATACGGGCATTTTTCTATGAATCACTCTGTATAAATGAAGTTGGTATATTAATTTTGCAAAAAAATTTTTCTAGCGAAATTTATTTTAATACAAACTATACATTGTATAACGTTTTTATTTATTTTTTTTTTCCTGTTGGTCTGAATATTTCATTTTTACGGGGTTCAGGTTGGTAGATACAACGTAAACTTGGGTATTTTTAAATGGAACGCCCTTTGAATTTGAATATCCATTCATTTTAATACAGGGTTGGGTAAAAGCATGGAAAAATCGTTATAAATCAGCCTGTTGATGTTTAATGAAAAAATGTCATCTTGAAGGAGGGTAGATGTTTTTATTAGATTTTATATTTTTACCACTTTTTGAATTTCTTTTTATAAAATTGTATTTAGTAAGAAAAATTTTGGGAAAAAAATTAGAGAACTATTGTAAATTGTTCCAAAATAAAAATACTAAATAACTGATGGCAATATTTAGCCCGTCAGAAATCCCACCTTGTAGAACTTGTCCATTATTATTTTTGGGTGTTAGTAACTTCTGCGAATTTGTTGGGAAATTATATTCTTTTTTTGTGTCATCAATTTCATTTCTGGTAAAGTTTGTCCAAAATAAATTGCAGTAGCCGACTTTCCTCTGATAGGTATAATACAGCGTCATCCCCAAAGTACGCACCAAATTGGAAACTTATTTATTATCGCTTTTTCGATAAAAAGTTATTCTTCATAAAAGTTTGTGCATCCCCTAAATCTGAAAATGCAACAACAAAATGTGACGAAAGATGCATAATATACGAGGTGCATTCGAAAATTTGAGTAAAGTGCCCTTATTTCAGTAAATATCAAAAAATTTTAATTGAAAAGTTGTTGATTTTAAAAAAATACATCAAGATTTGAAGTCATGACCATCTAGGAAAAGTTTTATTTTTTCCAATTTTTTTTAAAACGGTGGCTATAAGAAAACATATTTGCTTTAAATGATAATTAAACGACATCTCGTATACAACAGTTTATTTACAAATTGCCAATTATTGTGCTTATTATGGTCAATTTTTTTTGTTTATTAGAAAAAAATTTTGGCGCAAAAAGGACACTTTTGTCACATTTTGTTTGTGCATTTTTAGCTTTAAAGGATGCACAAACTTTTATGAGGAATAACTTTTTATCGAAAAACCCATAATTAAGAAATTTACAATTTGGTGCGGACTTTTGGGATGACTCTGTATATTGATCACAGGCGATTAGTAGTTTAAGCTTTTGCAATTAATTTTGAATAAACTACCTAAAAATACAAAATAATTTTGGTGTATAAAGCCGGACTTCACCAAACTGGGATCTCCTCGGCAATCTAATATTGAAATTAGTTTGTTATGTATATTTAAGGAAGGAGTACACTGTACGTTTTTGGTCCCAGAGCAGCTGAATTTAATGCCGATGGCAAGGCCGTTTATACTGCCGGTCTATCCCAATTTAGTGTAGCCCCGCCTTAAGGAAGGTTGTGAAAGAAATTATTGTTAGATTAGTTGAAAATAGTAGCTTTTACTAGGTGTGATCATTTTTTTGTAGCCGTAGCGACCATCTGAACAATAAGGGCCGGCTGTACATGAAACAAAATTGTTGAAGTCAAATTACAACCCCCACCATGACGGCGCTGGAATAATTGCCCCTTTTGTACACATGTAGTGTTACAACGAACCTGTCGATTGCAACAAACCGCATATCAACATTCCTAATTTTCATCAAATGAACAATTTATATAGTCAGTTTATATAGTCAATTTTCAAAGTTTAAAACCACCAACTTTTCCAGAAACATTTCCTTATATTATCACTTCGATTTTGACATTCAGTTTATACCTGCCGTTTAAATAAACAAAATTTAAAATTGTTTAACAATTTTTGAAAAATTGAGGCTCTAAAAATTTATTTTCCCAACTTAATTTTATCACGTTATACAGCATAAAATTTACTATAATTTTGATGTCTACAATTTTTTTTGTGACAGCAAAACTGAAAAAGATATCAGCATGAAAGCCTCTTTGATGATCTTGCAAGCTGCATCGCAAGCTCCAGAAACTGAACAACCGACCCTTAATATGTTAATCGACTCAAACCAATTGTTGTCACAGTATATATATAAATATATACCTTCTAAAATAAAAAAATCCACAATGCGCACAAAATTAGATTGTTAGATATTGTAGAGTGTTAGTATTGGATTAATTTGTGGAACAATTCTACTTATTTGTTCACTACGGTGCATAGAACATAAATTCTGGGCGATTTTTTAAAATAATACTATCTCGAATATACACAAAATATACAATTTTTAATTTTTAACTTTAGAGCCCTACAGTTCGTTTATGAACAAAGTAAAGCAAGCATTTCATATTATGAAGTACTAGAGTCCGACCACAATAACTTTGGGACACCACGTGGTCACGGAAGTGGCTGTATTAAATGGGTGTGTGGACGTCCCTTGGTCCTGGGTGCCCATTTATGTTTAATAACACTCTCTGGTTCACTGTAAAACTGTACTTATATTTATTGATTATAATACTATTAATATTAACTTAATATCAACTAAATCATAATAAGAATTAATTAAGAATCAAATAAGAATGAATCCCAACCAATATAATACCACATATATATTCTACTTCAAGCTCAAACTGATGTCGTGTAACCTTGATAAATCAGATTCTGCTTATTCAGCGTTGAACTTGACTTTATCACGTTTTTGATAATTTGTATATTTTCTAATGGGTTTATTTCTTAATTTGGTTCATGCCTAAAGGACATTACATTAAATGGCGTATCAGCCAGTGGCGTTACTGACTTGCATACGAAAATGCACTGTATATTATCGGCAATAATCCTAATCCTTTTTTATTTTTTTTTAAATTGAAAATAAGATTCTGAAAAAATTCAGTCAGTTCTTTCAAGTCATCATCAAACGTGAATTCTAAAAAAGAAAAATTGAATCACGTGGTGTCCCAAAGTTATTGTGGTCGGACTCTATTTCTTATCCCCTTTTCTACTGGTATTTCTAGAACCCATCGTTCTTATTATTTTAAAAAATCACCCCTTATATACAATATTTGATTGTTCTACATAAAATGTAATTAACCCCATTTTGCTGTATAATTAAGAAAATATTGCTCAGTATTGTGAATGTAGATATAGCAATACATGTGCCAAGTTTTATTATACTAGATGTTCATTATTCAATGCATACTATGTTCTGTCATTTTTGTTTTGTATTATAAAATGCATCTAGAACTCAGTTATACAAGACAATTAACATAATTTTTTATCTTTACACGGTTGTCTCTAAACCTGGAGCTCGAAGTAGAAGCGTTCAAAAGACGACAAGTAATCTAGGATATACACAATCAGATAATAAACTTGTGCGGGGATGGTAATCCTTGGTTAGGTTAGTCCACGGTATTTTTCTCACATTTCCAGTTGTCTGGTATCTAAGGAGAAACCACGAAATGAAACGTTCAATTACTTCTGCAGCTCCTGCCTCAATCATACCAATAGCTCTACTAGCTTCATTTACACCACGGCTTAGACTGCTCAGACTACAACCATTTCTAGGAGAAGTATGACTCTGTTCCTGAGTTATATTTTAAAAATAAAGACCTAGAGAAGCTATCGAAGATGAAATGATGCTGGTACAAGAAAAAATTATAACCTACCAAGGAAGGTTCACTTTTATAGATTCCAAAATGTGGTTTCTTATTAAGAACAAGTTTAGTGTAGTAAAGGTATTCAACTCTTCGAAAAAAATCTACCAAATACAAATTGTAAAGCTAAAAAATCGATTTGGTTGTTGTTTTGTGTAATTGTTTCTGAACTGAACGTCATCATCTACATATTAAGCTTTTTTTTTTCAAGTATCTCACTTTTACAAAAATATACTTAAATTATATAAAATTTATTTAAAAAAAAAAAAAACTGATTTTAAACGGATGACAAAAGTCACCATTTCAAATTTAGTTTTGGGTTTTTAATTAATTTTTATTAAAAATATATATATTAAAATGGATAGTTTTGGAATTTAATGGTCAAAATACAAAACATTTCAACTTAAATTCTAATATTTGGATCGTTCATAAGTACTTAATTATGTACCTACCTAACAGATAGGCAACGTCGATACTTGTAAGTCGCATCGGTTGCCCTCCACACATCTGATCTTCTACGACATTATAGTTTGTCTCAAATTATACAGTGTGACCCATTTTGTTTGGAAGCACCCCTATAAAATCCGCATTTTTCAACCGATTTTGATTTAGTCTTTTTTGTTAGATTCAGTATTAAAAACAGAATTTGAGCACAAATTTTCATACCATAATAGCTATTTTCAAGGCCCTCTACGTTAATTTTTCTTTGCCAAAAAAGACGAAAGTATATTAGGCATTTTTTTTCCTCAAATTTGACTACACCACTGGATTCAGAATCATCACAAATGTAAACTATCAAAATTTGATAAAAAAAGTTTTATTAACAACAAAGTTATCACTACATGAATTTGGAAAAAGTTGTTTTTTAATTAATTTTTTACTAAGAATGTAGACACATTTTAAAAATGGCAACATGGTAAACAAAAACTAGGACTCAAACATATTGCACTGTAAAAATTCGAAGCCGATACCTTAACCCGTTCTGGAGTTATAGCTTCTGAGAGTAATGTAAAATTGTGCTGATGTGACGAAAATACAAATTAACACCAAATAATACATTTTGATTATTAAACTACTTAATAACTGAATTCTACATTTTTGTAGCCTCGACTAGACCTCCGTTAATTTCCATACATTTCTCGTATCGTTTGCGACTATGTCTTAGCGCTTTTTTATTTCATGTGGCGTTATTCCAGCACACGCCTGTCGTATTCTGTCACATAGTTCTGCTCTATTCCTTGGACGTGTCTTATACACTTTTTGTGTCAAAAGACCCCACAGATAAAAATCCAATATAGTTAAATCGGGCGATCTAGGAGGCCATTCGATTAACTCGCTACCGCGACCTATCCAACCATTTGGAAATTTTTCGTTAAGCCACTGCCTGACAATCCTAGAATAGTGTACAGAACAACCATCTTACTACTGAAATATCAAATTTCTTCTTTCTGCTAGTGGCAGTTCGTCAATCACAGCGGATAACTCACCTTCCAAGAATTCCATGAAGTTATTGGCATTCATGTTACCCTCAAAAAAGAATGGACCTATTATCCTGTCTTTTAAAATTTCGGCTTCGAATTTTTACAGTGCAATATGTTTGAGTCCTAGTTTTTGTTTACCATGTTGCCATTTTTAAAATGTGCCTACATTCTTAGTAAAAAATTAATTAAAAAACAACTTTTTCCAAATTCATGTAGTGATAACTTTATTGTTAATAAAACTTTTTTTATCAAATTTTGATAGTTTACATTTGTGATGATTCTGAATCCAGTGGTGTAGTCAAATTTGAGGAAAAAAAATGCCTAATATACTTTCGTCTTTTTTGGCAAAGAAAAATTAACGTAGAGGGCCTTGAAAATAGCTATTATGGTATGAAAATTTGTGCTCAAATTCTGTTTTTAATACTGAATCTAACAAAAAAGACTAAATCAAAATCGGTTGAAAAATGCGGATTTTATAGGGGTGCTTCCAAACAAAATGGGTCACACTGTATGAAATTTTTTAAGGTCGTAAATGGTCGTATTTAGATTATTGCCGGCAATAGCTAAGACGATACACTTTGAGACAAACTATGACCAACATTTAAAGCGATAGACTATTTTACTATTAAGAACCCCATCATTGCAACTGTCACGTGGACTTGCCCTATACGTTTATGTGCATGTGTTGCATTAACTGTATAATAATGAATTTTGATTCGTTCGTAGTTAATAAATTTGTTTGCACTTGAAATTTTGACCATTTAATTCGAAACTTGCTTTAAGAAGAATTATTGTTACAAATTGGAAGGTACATTCCGTATTTTGTATAGTGTTGAACCTTAATTACTTTGGATATTCTACATATATATTTTGTAGAAATGTTACGAGCTTGTGAAGAAAAAAATGAATATTAGTTTTTTAAAATTTTGTATGTATATAAAGAATCAAATTTAAAAAGAATAAATATATAAAAAATGATTTTATGAATATTATATAAAGCAAATAATATTATTGTAGGTTCCTTCTATTGATGAAACGTCCAAATATACTAAAATCTGTCAAATTTTAATTTAGAAAGATTTTTGGATTTGTTAGTTTTAAAAATTGAATTATTCAAAATTATTTGCTTACAATTAAACTATGGATTTAAAATAATGAATTATTGTAAAATAAAAAAATATGCCATTATGTTATATAATGTCAAAATATTTTTTAAATTGCCTATATGCTATTTAACAGAATTTAGATTCAACTAAATGCCAACTTTATTGTACACAGTCTGTCCCACAATTTCTTATACAAGGAATAAAATTTGGTAAACTTTATAGAGAAGTTGACATAAAACATGAACATTTCCTATTGAAATATTTAAAAAAGCAAAGGACAAAGTTAAAACTTTGATGTTCTTCTGGAAGTAGCTTCCAAGATAGAAGAATTATGCTAAGTTTCCCGAAAACTTAAATTGTGTAGAACATAATTTTTCATTAAAAATAATAATTTAGTTGTAAATATTATTTGTAATAAAAAAAAGAAGGAATCTTTTACAAAAACCAACAAATAAAAATTCTGAATCAAAATTAATAATAATTTTCCCATCAACCAAAACTCCAGAATTTTTATAACGAAAAGTGTGAAAATTTTTAAAACATACATACATAAATCTTATCCCTCGATATGTTTAGAAAACACTTCAGATGTAGATCGCACCCTCATATGAATGTCCATTTTCCCAGTTAGGTCTCTATAAGAACCAATTGTGATAGATATATTATTATAAAAAATGTAATTGGTGTGAAGTAGCTGTACAAATAGCAATAAATATTTCCCGTGTCAAATGTTCTTTATTTCTTACACCCAACAATATATTTTCATTTTTTCTCTTATTTTTTGGGAATCAAACCACAATAATGTTTTTTATTTTTTTATTTCGACGTTTCGGTAGCGTTCCAGCTAACTAGTATAGAAATAATTTTTTGGTCCCTATCTGACACAACGAAAAAATTTGGGACCAAAAAATTATTTCTATACTAGTTAATCTTGACAACGGTAGCTGGAACGCTACCGAAACGTCGAAATAAAAAAATAAAAAACATTATTGTGGTTTGATTCCCAAAAAATAAGAAAAAAAAAGAATAAGTAATGCCACAAGGAACTTGTATGTATGTATGTATGTATGTATTTTGGGGTAACATTCACTGAGACCTAAAAGATCTATTGTGCCCCCTTTCTTCTACTTAGTTTCTGAGGAGAGTCTCAGATACTAGTAGCTCCTTTAGTCCTATTTCCCGGAGGAATTTTAGGATATCTGCAGGCCTCAACTTAGGTAACTGTCCCTCTTCTATCCAGTAGTCTCCCAGGTACTGTGCCCTAGGATTCTGAAATACTGTGCAGTTCGCAAGTATGTGGATGGAGGTTTCTTCTTCCATTCCACAAAATCTACAATCTTCTTCCTCCACTATTTTGAGCTTTTTAAGGTGTCCATTCAGGCGACAATGTCCCGTTAGGATTCCTGTTAAAACTCTTAGTGCAGTTTTGCTTTGACTTATGCATTCATTTGATCTCAACAGGTTGTAGTCACCCAGAAGAATCTTTGATTGCCTAAGCCCTACTAGATCTTTCCAATTGTCAGATCTTCTCTTTTCTTCGGCTTTACCTATTTCTTCCAATATTACATTGGAGCTGATTCCGCAAAAAGGTTCCGGCCCCCAAAAGGGTATTTCACTCCCCCTCTTTGCTAGTTCATCTGCTATTTCGTTTCCTTCTATTCCAGTGTGTCCTGGAATCCACAGTAAGGTGACTATATTGTTCTCGCCTAGTTCATTAAGTTTGCCTAGGCATTCCCACACCATTTTGGAACTGATTACACAGGAACTCAGCGCTTTAATGGCTGCTTGACTATCAGACATTATGATAATCCTTTGCCTTCTATATCCTTTGTCAATATTGAACTGGGCACACTTTCTTATTGTGTGAATTTCCGCTTGAAAGATACTTGGGGTTTTTCCCAAGCTTTCAGAGTGTTTGGTTCCTGGCCCGTACACTCCTATCCCAGTTCCTTCTATTGCTTTTGAGCCGTCTGTGTACCATTGAATGGCATTCTTTCCAAGTCTGGTAATGGTATTTGGATCCCATTCCTTCTTGTTGCTTAATTCCGTAACGAATTTCTTTGAAAAGTTATACTTTTTCATCATACCATCTTGTGGCATGTCCCAGGTTGTCTGATTTCTAAGAAGTGAAGAGGTGGTTTTCTTTTTAATGATTCCCTCTCTACTTAGTCTGTATCTTGTTCTTTCTGCAACACTCTCCACCACCATATGTAATGGTGTGAGGTTGAGAATCACTTCCATTGCTGCCGTTGGGCATGTACTCATTCCTCCTGTTATGCATATACAGGCTAGTCTTTGAATTTTAGAGAGGTTTTCTCTCGTCGTCAAGAGGCTAGTTCTACTACTCCACGCAATGGCTCCATAAGTGATAATTGGTCTCACTATGGCAGTGTACATCCAGCTCAGGATTTTTGGGTTACAACCCCAGTTTCTCCCTGCCAGATTCCTGCACACCATTAGAGCCATTTTTGCTTTGTATGTAATCTCCTTCTCGTGTTTGTTCCACAGTAGTTTGCTGTCTAGAGTCAAACCTAGATACTTGACTTCTTGTCTCCATTCAACGTCGTTCCCATCAAGTTTAATGGTTTTGAGGTTGAGTTTTCTTTTCTTAGTGAAGGCGCAAGGAACTTACAGAAAATATATTTTCATTTCAATCACATCATTAATTCAATTTTCTTGAAAATGTACAGAGTGTATTTAATAATCTCTCATTTAGGAGGAAAAAGAAAAAAGTTTGGTCTTCACATATTCAATAAAAAACAAAGGATGTATGATAAAAAAAACAAAAAGATAGATATTTGTGAATTTGATCATTTTTAAAATAATTTTAAATAGTACGCCACTGGCGAACTCTTCTACAAAAGCTATTGGCCCGTTAATTTTATGATTGCCGGCAAAAGCCAAGACGATATACTTTGAGAAAAACTATACTGAACTACTTAAACATGTTTTAGAGCTGGAAATGAAGTAAAAGCTGGAAAATGTTTTTTATTTTGGGGATTAGACAAGGAATATAATTCCGTTGCAATCAGTGGACTTGGCAAGAAGTCCGAGAGAGGTGAAGAAATTGAATTGCTATGTCAAAAAAATGAAGCTGTGCGGATAGCTGCTTCAGGTAAATACAAATAAACCGTCTCGTGAACTGAAGTTGTTTGAAAATTTAAAATGATTGTGGTGGAGTTTTCAAAGGTGTAATTAATGAAAATATTGTCAATATCAGAATGGTTGGTTCTATATTTTCATATACAGATTGCGTAAAATTACTTTGGAACCCTGGCCTCGGATTACACAAGTACGACAAGGATATATGAAAGAGAGAAAGAATAATTGTGCGAGGTCATCACTTTGTTTCATCTTAGGGGTGTATACTTATTCCACGAGACTGGCCGAATGGTCCTTTAAAGAGAGAATTCACTAGTTGGTGGTATTCAGTATGCTCCCAACATGGAAGGAGTGAGGGTGTTAAAGAAATAAAAAAATACAATCGTTATTATGTAACCTGTACATCTTAAAATTCATTTTTGTCAACATGATCATTTCAGACCAAGTTGACAATTTCTAACTACAATAGGATATTATTTTAGCCATTGTAACTTGAAAATAAAACAGCATTTCTTGAGAGAACCATAATTAGTAAACTAAAAATCCCTTCCATTAATAAATTAAATTGAAAAAATAAAATAAGTAGGCACCTATTCTAAACATAAAATATAAACTTCCTGAAAAAATAAAAATAAAAATCCATTCTAAAGGTAAACTTAATTTTAATGAATTAAGTGCTCAAATAAACCACCTTCCTGTGCCAGACAATAACCAAATCTGTGATAAAGATTTGATCTCATATCTCTAAGATTATTTGGTGTAATGCTGGCACAAACGTGCTGTATTTTCACCCTCGAAAAAAAGTCAACGATAACCAGACAAAAATATCATTTGTACAAACTAATTCTGGCAACAGCGGTTAAAATAGGGGGACAATGAGCATTCGGCAAGTCTCGGGAAATAAGTATACACCCCTAAAGTGAAACAAAGTACACGCCTTAATGACCGCGCATAATTATTCTTTCTCTCTCTTTCAGCTGTTTTTCTGTAGTACTTGTGTAATTCCGAAGGTTCGGATGTACTTTACGCAATCTGTATACCAACCTCGTTTTAATAGTTTTACACTATTATTTTGACGTCTATTAATATATTTTCTACTTCCGGTTATACTGGAACTAGCAATTTTTTAAATATATTATCTATTTTACATTCATTCATATTTTTATAGTTGCTATAGTTGAAGTTTGTTTTTAGCGGGATGCCGTGCTTTGGATGCAGCAGGAATAAAAAATATAGACGTGGAAGATTTTTGCGACGCAGAATCAGCAGCTGAAGGAAGTAATTTAGGCATATGGAAATTCCAAGAATATAAAACCAAAAAAGAACCCCTTCCTCGAATCACACTTTCTAAATTAAGCGAACAATGTTCAAATGCTTGGCAAGCAGGAATCATAAAAGCCGAAGCTCAAAACTTAGCTCGAAAACTAGCCGATACTCCTGCAAATCTTCTAACCCCAACTATATTCTCCGAAGAAGTCACGAATATTTTAACTCCACTAGGAGTAGACGTTAAAATTTATGATCAAAAATGGGCGGAGGACCAAAAAATGTTTTCTTTTCTTAGTGTAGCTAAAGGTTCCGTTGAACCACCTAAATTTTTGGAAATTACTTATAATAAAAGCAATTCTGATTCCCCGTACCTTTTTGTCGGCAAAGGAGTTACTTTTGATGCAGGAGGCATTAGTTTAAAACCAGCGCAAAGTATGGATGAAATGCGTGCCGATATGGGTGGAGCAGCTGCTGTAATTGGTATGTATAGATTTATTACTTCAAAGAGTTTCTTCAAAATATGGAAAAAAAAAACTGTAATCTTCGACCAAAGAATACCCCATTATCAGTGATTAAGACCCGGCTGTATAAGCTTAGTTTAAGTGCAGGTTTAAATAAGCCATCCTGGGCACCTCCATACAAAGAGTTTACTGAACAAGGTAGGCAAGGAATTCTTAACCAGGCTATTGAAAGAAAATGTATTAGGTTGGTATTCTGTATTCATGCGCATTACCCGTTAATTGAGGCAAACTGAGTGTTCTGTGATGTGACATAACCTATTTTTAGTATACATTTATCTAAGACATTCATCTTCATTCCTAATGATTCTAGCAACATTTTAAACCCTTCTGAAATAGTTTGTTCTGAATAAAAAGACATGTTTATAAATTGGTTTTAGATGCCTGTAATGAGTCCTTGTAACTTCCCATACCGTCCGGCTTGCACTGCCTTTATCCATACCCATTAACCAACTAAAGAAAACTGTTGTTCAAATATCAGCAATAAAAAAGAACATTCAAATTGTCAAAATCTAGGTTAGCTGTCAAAAAGCAGGGATGCAACTTAGCAAAATTCTACTAAAACACCGGTCTGTCATTTTCAAAGTATAAAGGTCATTTAAGATTAGACGATTTTTCGTGTAATATTTGGTTCAAGTTTTGGAACAATATTTGGAATAGATTTCTTGTGTGAAATATTGTTTTAAGCAATTTTAGACTATTCCAATTTATTGAACAATATTTAGTTCAAGATTCTGCGCAATGATTTGATCTGATGATAAAATAAGCCGAGCTTTGTTGAGCTCCCCTGAAACTTGACGTGTAAAACTGTCAACGTATAATAAAACGTGTTTAGAGTTAAGGGTGGTTTATATAAACCTTTACTTGAACTTTCAATTCCTCTAACAGTACCAGCCACTGGCGTGAATCTAAGTAACTTTTTCACAATTTGTAAAAAAAATAATTCTTATTTAGGTACAATATTTGGTTTGGCAAAATTGTCTGTGCCAACAAATATTAAAATCCTGATTCCCTTGGTCGAAAACCTTCCGTCTGGAAGTGCTGTAAAACCAGGGGATGTTATTAAAGCTCGAAATGGAAAAACTATTTGTGTCGATAACACTGACGCAGAAGGAAGATTAATATTAGCAGACGCCCTGTGTTATAGTTCGAAATTTAAACCTAAATGGGTGTTGGATATTGCAACTTTAACTGGGGCAATGAGGGTTGCGTTAGGAAATGCAGCTACAGGTAAGAATATTATTCAAGGACCTTTCACACAACAACATTTGTTCTAATTATTTTAGGAGTATTTACCAACAGCAACACCCTATACAACACTCTAGAAAGCGCAGGTTCTCTGACAGGTGACAGAGTTTGGCGGATGCCTTTATGGAAACATTTTACCAAACAAGTAGCTGAAAATCCAGCTTATGACCTTAACAACATCGGAAAGGGTAAAGGAGGTGGAAGTTGTACGGCAGCTGCATTTTTAAGAGAATTTGTACCAGAAAATACTAATTGGTTGCATTTAGACATAGCTGGTGTTATGGGTCCTCAAGATGATTCTCCTTATTTACACAAAGGTATGACTGGTAGACCTACAAGAACGCTTATTGAGTTTATCAAAGCTCAAGTGTAATATCTTTTTTAGTTTAAATAAATTTATTTGTTCTTTTTGCTTTATTTCATTATGATTTTAAAAAATGCCGACGATTTCTTGTGACCAATTGTATCATCACTAACTAAGGGTAGCATAAGGCAGTGACGTAGCGTGGGACTTCGCCCCCCTTATTTTAATGATCAGTTTTAAGCTTGAATATTTTATTTGGTATGATCTACAAGATTTAACTCCGTTTGACTAACAAGTGTAATTCAATATCCTTAGGTGCCTATAGTCCGGGAAGTAGATGTTTCTTCTTAGTTGATCGGTTATTGTTTTTGAAAAATATTTATCAAGATTGAGTAAAGCGATAGAACAATAGTTTAAAGGGAAGGGAATTATAGAAACTATGTGTGAGTCTGAAACAGATATTTCAGAAGATAAAAATATTAGAAGAATATAAGTTGATTTAAAAAAATTAAGAAGTAATTTTCAGAAATCAGAAGCTCAAAATTTTATGGACCAGTACAAATATGTATACTCTAACTAAAGTCAGTGTGATGACCATAAAATAAAGCAATGTTGTCAGATATATTTTCTAAAATTGTTAGGCTCGCTACACAAATGTTCCTCTTACTTCAGTAAACTGTTAGTTTGTGATGTTATAAGAAAGCTAGTTTGGAAATATTTTTAAAAAAATACCTAATGTAAATTTATTAGTAAACATTAAAGTAAGTCGCTTGAAATTACTGAAAAAAGAAAAATTAATTAAAACCACTTTTTATATGTTACTATATTTAAGAAAATTTTAAAGAGTTGGCAACGTATTGCACGTGCAGTCAAGACTTCGAAACAACCAATCATCAACTGCAGTATTCATCGCAATATAACGAAATAACCGAAGTATACTGCGTTTGACGTTTTTGGCAGAAAAAATTCTTCGGTCTTGAGGGTGTTCGGGGGAGTTGTGTTGTGGTTCGGCTTATAATCCATTAGTGTCATTCAGTATCGAGTTTGAATTTTGTTTTAAAGAAATATTTATTATAATATCTATTTCTTGGTTGAGTGAGTTTAGTGAATTGTTATAGGTATTTATAGGAAAGTGTAGGTGATCAAGTGTAGAAAGGTATCATTAATATAAAACCTTTTTGATGGTGTAGTGGTTAGGTCGCGTCAATGAATTGATATTAATATAATATTCATTTGTTCGTAGACGTTAGGGTAAGTTTTATAATATAATTAATTAGAATGGCATTTTGGAGACCATTTGAAACAACAGTCCAAGATGATGCGCGGGATTATTGAATTGTGGATTTAAATATAAGAAGTTAGATAATCGAATGGTAATAATCGAGTCTCGACGTATCGCTGAACTTAGACAGGAGTATTTGCGCAAAATAAAAGGGTACCGTGATTCAAATAGAACTATAATTTATTTAGACGAAACTTGGTTTGATACACATGATGTTGTCAAGTGTTTATTCATTTATTTGTTATTCAAACAATCCTTACGGTTTTATTACATGAATAAATATATAAAATAAAATACATTTTATTTTAATATGTAAGAAAATAGTAGTAATGGTAATTATAATAAAATTAAAACTGTATGAGGATATACACCCACCTTTAAAATATGGTTGGGTTGACGATACAAAAAACTATTCTTTAGATACTCCGTGTTCTAGAGGAAAACGCTCTATTATTGTATCACAAATTTCATGAATTTTGTATGCAGGTTAATTTTTTTCATTCAAATTCATATAGTAGATTAACATTATTTCACAATATTCGAATTTATAAAAAATTTACATGCACGCCATTGGCGGCTTTTTCCTTCAAAGGGATTAAAAATATGGGTCATCACATTAACTTTGGAAGAACTTTACCATTTTACCTGTTCAAAATATATAGTCTTGTAAGTACTTATGAATAAAACTTCTATTTTCGTAAAATAACGACTTATATGACTTTTTAAGCGCCGTTCTTGATAACATTAGCTGCAATGCGTTACCAAAATAATTGGAACTTTCACAGTATTTTTTTTCACCATTTTCAACAATATTTTCGATATAATTGAGGAAAAAAAAATTTATCGTATAGAAAATAGAACATTTTTGCAGTACCCTAATTCCAAAGGTAACTATGGCGCGTTAGGCTGTCAGTTTCAGCCTCATTGATTTCCGCTTAACGAAACTTTCTGACACACCCGGTATTATAGTTATTGTAATAAATAACATTCAATAATAAATTGAAAACATTTTTAAAAAAATAATATGACTTACATTTTTAACCAATCATCTTCATCCCAATACCATTTGGACTCCACCATATTTCCATTCCATTAATTATCACTTAAAACCCGAAATCGACCATTTCCATTTACCGGCCGGCGATTGCCACCACATATATCTCTTAGTCAAAGGCATACATCACATAAATTTCCCTATGATACAGACTCTAAGTCCACTACGTTAGAGCAACCTCGAGCCAGTACCCGTGTTGATAGAGTAACTCACTTATCTATAAAAATCGGTTGCATATCATTCAAAATAGATTACATTTTAGAGTACTGTATAAATACACATCTCACGTTGTAATTTACTAAATTAAATAAATCATACAATTCGATTAATATAGAGAAGATGAGCGTAACTCGACAGCCCGTTCCATGTAGTTCATGAAATCTTACCATATTACCCAAACTCTCTTTTAAGTAATACAAAAATTAACAAGTTTCAGCAAAATTTTAATGGGGAAAATTAGGAATCAAAAATATTTTAAAATTTACAACTGTTAGAATGAGGAGATTGTCTTGAAAATTAAACTGAAATATAAATTGTTGAACTCCAATCCGGTGCAGTATCCAGATTTAAATTATTAAACAAAGGAATATTTATAAACAATCTAATTTGAAAAAAAATTAAGTATTTATCTAATTTTGGAAAAACTTGTTAACCAAAGTACCTTAAGTTAGCGAGTAGTCCAAGTAATCTGGGCACAAGAAGTGTCTTTAGTGAAATATTAAAATGTTTAAAGAAATTAAGAGAAAAAAATTCAGTTTGTACTGGATTTATATAAACAAGTTTGAAGTGATTACGTTAAAAAAAAAGATTTTGCAAAACTACAAGTCTTAATCTTGTCCCCAAGGAAATTTCTGTGATCACATTCTACAAAATATATACAGGCATACAACAATTGGAAAATTTGTGTAACCACAAAAAACATTTTTCTGTTGATAAAAAAAAAAGTATATTCATGATGTAACAGTATACACCATGTAAAAATTTGCAAAAAATGAAAATGTAAAGAATTGGAAACACCCAAAATAATAAATTGTTGTTACTTCTTCTGAGTTGTCTGGAAGATCTCGTTGTACCTAGTGCGTTCTGGGAGTGTCTTAATATCTAAAAAATAATAATTTTCCAACGAAATTGTTTATATACGGGGTTGGGATAAAGTATGGAACCAAGTAAATATCTTTTAAACGAAAAGAACGATATTTATGAAAATTTACAAGTAAGTGCAATGGAACAAAATGCATCTGATGTACATTTATGTTAATATACTTCCGGTTTAACCGGAAATGCCAAAAGCTTCTTTAATTTAAATGGGACACCCTTTATATTTTTAAAGATTTTGAAAGAGCTTGTTATTTTGAATTCATACATACTGAGTTTAGTGTAAAAAAAATTGTAAAAACGAAGAATAACTCACACTTCTTCATGAGTTCTAACACGATCATCATTAAAATTTCAATACGCTCTTTTTCACTTAATTGAACCATTCTAAATTGTAAAATTTATTCCCGTCAATTAGAATTTGACACTTGGAGAACAAAAGACGTACTAAACAGTACTCGTTTATTTATTACTCAGTATATATGAATTCAAAATAACAAGCTCTTTCAAAATCTGTAAAAATATATAGGGTGTCCCATTTTAATTTAAGAAGTTGATGGCATTTCCGGTTAAACCGGAAGTATATTATTAACAAAAAAATGTACATCAGATGCATTTTGTTCCATTGCACTTACCTGCAAATTTTTATAAATATCGTTCTTTTCGTTTAAAAGATATTTACTTGATTCCATACTTTATCCCAACCCCCGTATAAATATGCTAGACTTGACAAAAAAATTTGGGTTTTTTATAATGTTTCTGAGCCTGAGCTGATTTGTGAAAAAATTCTTTACATGTTATTTTTTTTATTCATATATTTCATTTATTTTTATTTTATTAATTTTTTTTATTCATATATTTCATTTATTTTTATTATATTAATTTTTTTTATTCATATATTTCATTTATTTTTATTATATTAATTTTTTTTATTTAATAATATACTAAACTAACTAATTTTTGTTTATTCCTGTTTTGAAAAATTTCTATTTAAATTAGGAAAAATTAAATTATGTGGAACCTAACCTATTGACTCCCAGAACGTTGCACCAGAAATCCTTCGTTTTTCTTCTCCTAAATTATCTGGAGCAATCGGTTTTACCTAGGGATTTTTGAGAAAGTCTTAATATTTCAAAAATAATAATTTTGTAAATGGTTGATAAATGTTTTAAATTAAATTTAGTAAATTCAATTGTAGAGATGTTTTTTTTATATTCTACAGTTAATAAAATTTATTTTTTTTATAACGTTCTATTTAAATTTAAAAAAAATAATAATTTTAACTAAAATTATTGACCGATTTGCTCACAGAACATTGCTGCACCTGAAAAAGAAGAAACACAAACAAAATCCACATAAAAATATCCACTTGACGGGGTGTTTCCAATATTTTAAAAATTATTAAATGTAAAACAACGTATATGAAAAATTGTAAATATCAAAAACATTTCAGGCATACTATTTGAATAACAAAAATAGAAAATGTACTTTTGAAATTAAAAAAATATATAAATAAAAAAATAAGTCTATTTAACACTTCAAGGAAAAAAACACTGATGATGATTAAAAGAACATTATTTGTAAATATAAATTTTAACAATTTTATTGGATTTTTCGAAAATATTTTTATTTTTGTTATTCGTCACTACAGTCACCTACCTTTAGGCATATCGCTTTTTACCAACCACGCGTTAAAATCTGTAAAAAAAAACAAATTATAGTTTTTTGTTTTAAATAAAACATGTAATTAACAAATATTATCATGTTTGCAAGTTATTCAGTTTCTGTATCACCCTGTATTTCATGATCAAACATTATTTTGGATGATTGGGGATTTAAATTAAGATCAATTTAATAATGTTTTAAAAGAATAATCAAAATCTTAATTTTTCAGTTTGCTGCTTACAACGCCATCTAGAATATAATTCTTAACTAAATTATTACAGAATACAGAAACTGACAATAATTCTCGGTAAGGTAAAATATCCGAAGATGGACCTTGTTTCAGCCGTGTTGTTACCAGACAAAAAGTATTTCAAATTATTTAGAAACACTGAAATTTTGTAATGTAAAATAGTTTTTTTCAATGGAAAATCAACAGGTGAAATTAATTATTCACATATCAACATTGCTCAAAAATTATAATTTGTTTAAAAATATCAAAGTAACCAAAATAAAGTTAAGAAAATATTGTATCTACAACCATTTACGTGGTTGTATGCTTTATAACATTCCAAAAACCGACGCCATGAATGTGTAGACCATAATTAAATTTAAAAAATATAAAAGGTTCAAATGATTACTTTTATATGAAAAATCGTTTTATAGTAGACGGAGTGTAAGAAATTACATACTATACAGTTTTTAAGCTTCTTTAAAATGTAATAGATTTTAGTTTCCATAATGGCGTCTCATATGAGTCAAGTAATACCTATCACAAGAAAAACACAAACTTACCGAATATAAAGTTGTTTTATAGTATACTAATCTATAAAACAGCACTATTAACACAATTATTAACAAACACTACCTTTATTACACTTTAATTATTATTAATTCCACTTTATTTTAAATTGTAATTGATCAAACATGTTAATACGACTGAAGCACGAGTCCTTCTACGCAGGTACGCAGAACTGCTCAAAGCACTCTATGCTTATGTTTTTTGCGTTAAATGTGTTCTGACATTTTGAAAATCCAGGTACGGTGTAAGGAACAGCTTGATATTTGAATGTTTTTACAAAATATCAGAATTAACTAAAAATTGTATTTATAATATTCCATCAAACAATAAATGAAGAGTATAATTTCCTGCATTTTATAAATATATGTTTAGGTACCTTCATAGCCATATTTTTTATGAATTAGGTTACATTCTTGTCATTTTCACATCAGTTTTATAGTTAAAATAACATGTTATTTGTTGATAACGTAATTTTTGAGTTCATCCCCTACAAAAGATTATACAAATCTTTTATCTTTACATTTAATTTGTTAAAAAATCAAAGTAACCAAAATGAAATTACTAAAGTATGTTTCCAGCGCTATTTAGGTAGGTACCTACATAGTTTAATGCTAAGAAAATACAAAGAATGCACATCTACATTATAATTTGTACATAAAATTGTGTAATAGAACATTTAGGATGGAAAACTATGGAATTCATAGTTTTTAACCTTCTTAAACATAGGTATCTGTTATTATGGTCGAATTTAATTATAGATTACAAGAAAAATATAAACATACCGGACATTATACTATAGTTTCCATCATTCAAAGGTACACAACTGCACAATTATTTACGCTAATACACACCACTTAGATATTTGTAGCTTTGTTTTAAACTGTAATAGTTTTCGACTTATTTAATAACCAACAAAAACTGTAGACAAACTGCGCAAGACGGGGGGAGTTCTGAGTAACGATACCTATCCTAGCCTATATGTTTTTTGTTTCAGAAGCTTTTTCTAAGAAACAAGTAGGGAAAATCCAGGTACGTCGTAAGGAGACATAATAAAATCAATAAATAACAATATTTATATTTAGGAATAATTATGAAAATATTTCACATACCCACTAAAAGGTTGAAGGAAATAATTTGAAATTATTTATATTACAATCAGTCTGTTTTTAGGCACATTTTCGATACTTTACTTTAGTTATTTTTAAAAATGTAGATTTCAAAAGTTGCAAGAGTTAAAGTGGTTTCTACCTTTATCCATTAAGCTTGGTTTACATGAGTAGACTGGTAAAATTAAATAGGATATTCGTCTTGTATCGTGTTAAGTCAAATATAGTTCTACACGGTGAACAAGTAACATGAAAATGGTACCTACTCATGATTGTTACGGACATTTTTATATTGGTACGTAAAATATAAGCTTACTGTTTGATGTGTTGCATAACTCCTTTGTCAAATATGTTACTAAAATATTATCTATTTAGAAAAACTATTAAACTGGGAGAAATTAAGATAGATATTGATACTTAAGGCATATTTTAAAAATAGGCAAGTAAGGAGAGCACCTAAACCTAGCAAGTTTAGTATTTTTGGTGCAATTACTACAGTATTATTTGTAGAGGGTGCCTATTCACTAAGAAGTGATAGCTCCTAGTACAGTAAACTCTTATAAAGGATACTCCTGGTTCTTTATATCCATTATATATATAGCATATTTAGGATGAATTTTAAAGACGTGTAAGAGGCCTACTTGAGCCAGCAACATGTCAAGGGCTCCAATTGGACGTTATTAGTGTAATGAACCAATTTTCCCAAAAAATACAGTCAAAATAAGCTGCTCTCTAAGCCAAATCGAATGAGGATCCAAAATTGAGGTGGCAAATGATAGTTCATATATATCTAATTTATATATGACGTTTTGATCCTTCTTGGGAGCTATTTTGAAAAAATTATTTTACAAGATATAGTAATCAGTTTACGACAAAAAACAACTACTTTCCGGGCTGTATGTAAGTCACTTAATTCTGCCATTGATTTTCGATAAACTTTACCCTGTAAATCGTCCACTGAAAGTATATACGAAAGAAATAAAACTATCTTTGTCAAGTATGCTATGTATCTTTATTTATTTTAATTTATCATATCACAATTTCGAAATTCGGTAACGTTACACTAAAAAAAAATAGCACAATACAGAACCATATCCAAAAAGTACAATGGTAACTAAAACGTCTTGTTTAACATGTGCCCTAACAAACAACAACAAAATTATTATTTTTTTTTAATATCAATGTGTATTGCCAAAAACGATTTGCGTGACAAATCAAATCACGAGTGCTTGTGATAAAAAACGGTGATAACACTTTGTATATATATAAAAAACACGTAAAATTATAACATATATATGTTGGTTGAGAAGTTCGTGCAACATATCCCTTATCAGCCACAAGTAGAACTGCACTAATGTCATACGTCAAACTTCATTTCAATTTGGAAACTAGTTTTTTTAACGGTCACAAGTAGAACTGGAATAATCCTGTCAAATGTCATACGTCAAACTTCATTTCAATTTGAAAACTAGTTTTTTGAACGGTCACAAGTAGAACTAGAATAATCCTGTCAAATGTCATACGTCAAACTTCATTTCGATATGGAAACTCGTTTATTGATAACAAGCTATTTACAGCTGACGTTTTAGCGACTTGGCACCTTGTAAAAAAGGTTAAGAACCAAATAAAAGTCATGGAAACATGGTAAATATGTTCAACGAATTTTCTTCTTGAGAAAGAGAAGTTTACAAATAAGATGGTACCAGCTTTAAAACCACTCTCTTTAAAAGGAAGACTCAAGAAAGTGTATCTGGTCTAGATTCCTGGCCATTCTGATATGATGGCAGTAAAATGATAGATTTCGCAGATGGTTTTATTGACCAGAATCTGTCAAGGTCTATATGCAAAATATAAAAGACAGCCCACGTATTATTGCAATCTTTTGAATAAGCTAGATATTAAAGATGCTTGAGTATCCACCATATTCACCAGATTTGGAGTAATATCATTACAGGGATCGAAGGAAATTATTAGAGAATTGCACGAGCTTTCCTACCATACTGTACTTACGCTTAACAATGATAAAAACCATACTGACAGTAAATATCTAAATATAAGAAAAATAAAAAAAATTGTTACATTATAACTATATATACAGGGTGTTTTCAAATGACACTTACAACGTTTGCATGTAAAATTGGACAAAATGATATAAGGATTGAGCGGTCCAGCTTATATACTTTTCGAAATACAGGGTGTTGTTCAATTTGATAACTTTAAAATGGATTAATATCTTGATTTGACATTTGGCAGGTTGTTTTTGAATGTAAAAGGGCATATTTTTATGGAAAAACATGTTTCAATCCTTGATCCAGTGGTGCACATTTGGAAGATTATGTAGTTATTAAAATAAATTGAAGAAAAATGTTTTTTTCATTTCATTATTAAAAAGTGATTCATAAAAATAATAAATATCTTAAACGCTACAAATTTTTTGATATGTAAAGGTAACGCGTTTTTTTTCACGTAAAAACCATTGAGGAATACAAAATAAAATGAAAATAGCTTCAAATGCCAGTGGCGTAAAAAATGGAAGGGGAAAGGTGACATATTCTTCCAAATGTACACCACTGGATCAAGAATTTAAACATGTTTTACCATCAAAATATGCCCTTTTACATTTAAAAACAACCTACCAAATGTCAAATTAATATATTCATCCATTTTAACTCCTCAATCCTCATCATTTTGTCCAAAAGTATCTACATGCAAACGTTGTAAGCGTCATTTGAAAACACCCTGTATAAAAATTACCTAATTATGTAAAACACTTACAAATATATAAAGTACATAAAGAAGAAGAAGAAAAAACAGTAAAAATATAAAATAGGAAAAGATATAAACAACAAATAAACAATAAAAAGTACTGACCAACAACGTTTTCAATTAAGTAACTACTAGAAACTATATTTTAATCTAAGAGTAAATTATATTCACTCATAATACATAATATTGCCTTGTTTTTTGGTTGCAAATCAAAACGTTTTTTAAACTCCTTAAAATTCACCCAACAAAATATGTTAGGAACTCAAACTCAGAATGTATTTTAACCGTTCTTCTTTTTTTTGTATCTTTATGGCCTCCACCTTGTCAGTACTTAATCATAGCTGGTTTTCGCTTAGACCATTTAAATTTTAAATAATCAAAGATGTTTGCAATAATTGTAACTCGTTGAGACTAAGTAGTAAAGTATACATATATTATTGCTGTATTAGAGCAGGATCAGAAACTTGCTCTGGTTTTTTATTTTATTTAAATGTTTATGTTTGTCATAAATCATCACAAAACTGACAAGAATGACAGATGAGTGCAACAAAAATGTTGTTGCACTAGTGCAAAAAAGAACCACTTTTTCCATTAAATGTGTTGTTTTTTGCATGAATGTAGAAAAAAGCATTTGAAATACTTAAAAGACGTTCATAATACTGCGCATTGGAATAACTATACGAGGGGCATATGATTTGCTTGTAACAAAACATCAATTTGTGAAATTGTTTTCAATTAAATAAGTCATTTATTATTTCGAAAATATAAAACTTTATCTTCATAGAAATTGTCGGTACATCTGAAATCCAAATTCCACAATAGATGTCAAAACATATTTTTATCTCAGTTTGTTTTTCTCTGAACACTTGGAACAATCTGTTCTTTATAAAGACCTCTTCTGGATTTTATACTGACTCATCCTCTGCCACTGACCCGAAAGGTTGACAACTAGGATTTGGTATTAGTTTGACATTGGCATAGCATCTTGCTTGACAAGTTACAAATTGTCCAACTGTTTTCGGAAAATTTTATACTGTTATACTTAATAAAACGTCTTGATTTGCAAAAATCAAATAACTACATTTGAAGAATTAAAGTTTATCTAGTTAATAATTAAAATTAACAATGTTCTTTTGTACCCTATACTGAGATATAATACCGCAATATCATATATTTAAATTTTTCATCTACCAAAAACGTATACTGAGAAAAATAATTAAAGAATAAATGAGACTTGAAGTTCCACTTTTTTTTTTAATAACCAGACATCACAGTATTATTTCAACAATTAAATTTCCCAGTTTAACAACTGATACTAGAAGTACAAAAGAACCGGAAGTAACTCGGAAAGTTTATCTAATAAAATCAATACAAAAATTATCATGAGCAACACAAAAATTATCTACAGAATTCCACTAACTTTCCATTTTGTTGTTATTAGAATGGGTCTTTTTAGTAGATGCTTAAATTTCTCGAGGCCAACCATTTACGTGGTCACGTTAAAATAAATACCGGCATAGGAGGTTACAAGTCGAGTAATAGAGGGAAAACAAAGGGTTGATGTGTGTTAAGGATTTGAGAGAGACAAGTATTATAAGGTAGAACAGACATTTAGCTGTAAATAACACGTAATATTGCATCAAGGTGATTGATTGATTAATTGGTTCAGCATCACCAGTCAGAGGCTTAGAGTGTTTGGCACCTCAGCCTTTAGGCTTTTTGTGCTCTTGTTTGTGCCGTTTATGTGAGCCCTTATCAGGCTAAACAGTATTTTCACTAGGTCCTTCTTTTGCACCTGGGTCTAGCACCATGGACTCCAGCTCCTGTTCCATCTGTGTACCACTCCAACGTTTCTTCCTGACTGCAAGCTTCCAACCCATCACAGTTTAGCTGAATATGGTATCGTTGGTTGTCGTTATGTTACATGATCACTTCTCATTTCAAGAAACGAGTTTGTGATAACATCTGTGATTCTGGAATGCCTTGGGGTGTTGGTTAGGGTGAGGAAGAAAGCAATTAAACGTTTGTCGTTGAATGTTGTGGAAGCTTGTCGCTGTTGGCATGAGTGCTGACAATAGATGTCACCTGCGTTTTACATGGTGGAGCAGTGAGGTTATTTTTTGGCTCGAGCTGTAGGATGAAGTGGAGCATTTATGAAAATTTGAATTGACATGAATCGAACACAGAAATGGGAGCGATCGAAGGATTGATATAATTGTAGCGTTGTACTAAACTAAAACAATTTATAATTATATAAACTTTCCGAGCTTGATATTAATCTGTACAGTTGAAATTAACAAAATATATTTTTGTAACAAGTTCCAAATATAAATAAAAAATATATTTAGGCTTTAATTTTTATCAAATTTATACATGGTGTTCCGTGAAAAAGTACCTTAAAGTAAATCATATAGAAAAATTTTAATGTCAACATGGAGGGTTTTAAAAGAAATCGTTGTGAACAGAAAGACACAAAAGAAAAGAGTGGATAAAGCAAGCCGCTATGTAGGTATTTGTCAGGAATATACAGAGTGATTTTTAAGTAGACAGTAGAACTTGTTATGATATTTCTATTAGATTATAAATTATTAAGGATTATTCAAATTGAACGAACATTACATGAAAAATATTCAGTATTTGAGGATATCAAAAGGCAAAAAATATACAGGGTGAACCATTTGAAATAACAAAGTTCAAAGTAGGAATTTCTGTATATTAATCAATAAAAATCGTGGTCGGTAATAATTAAAAAATTAAGTACGAATTTTTGTTAATTTTAACTGTACAGTATGAGCATTTAAGCATACATTTCGGAGAACATAGTTCCCCCCATCGTGGCCGCCAAAACTTCTTCTTCCAATATCATAGAATTGAAAGAGTTGGCAGCATCATCGCCGAGCGAAGATAACATTGACGCTCGGTCGGGGAGGGGGTATTAGGGAGAGACGTAATCGGGCAAAGTTCCGCCACCGCGGCCGCGCCCTCTTCCTCTGCCCCTGCCTCTACCTCGCCCCCTCCCACGCCCGCGTCACCTTCTACCGTCGGTTATACCTGCGAAATCAGATTTTCCTTAAAAAGTAAAGCTGTTCAATACAAATTCAGAATAATACTTTATATAACGTTTGTTTTTTGAGGTTAAGTAACCATAAACTAGCTTTAACCAGCCAAAATTAACCGCTTAAATACAAACGTCAAACTTGGTTTAACGATAAGCTTTATTTTGTATAACAGCAAGGTTCAAATTTGAGCTTGGCTTAAACTCGGATTGTACAACTGGCTAAAGAGGTGACAAATTATCGATAGCACTATCGATTGTACAAACTATCGATATGATATTTACACTTGCAGCATGTTTAACCGATTTATAACAGTTTTATGTCCTGCCTCGTTGAAGAGGAATGATTCGAGTAGAAACTTCTGTCACTAATTTTAATGTACTCCTTCATTTTGATCTGACCATACTGTACACCAGTTCCCCCCCTGGTTGCTACTTTTTGACCGTTAAAGTTCCTCAAGAAAATGTATCAACTGTAAAAAGTACTTACCTATATTACTTGTCGTCTTCTCTAGATATGCCAAAGGCCCTTGTAAGACTCCGCCAGGTGGTTGTTGACCAAAAGGTCCTCTAGATGAAGACATACCCTGTTGTTGCATAAAAAGCGCTTGTTGAGGAGATAACATTCCGGGTCCTACTGCTCCTCCACTTAAACCTGGACCCACCTGAAAATAAATAGTCCATCTACGACTTGCTATAATTCGTTTAAAAGATAATAAAATGATTATAGTATTGTTAGGATAGGAAATTTAGTAATGTTACTTAATTCTATACTAATACGTATATTAGTACCTCGCCATGAAAGATCAGATTGTCATAGAGGGATTATCTAATGGGATTTGACCTTGGTTGCGAACCTATTATAGCCACAAGTTGAAGAAGAAAAGAAGTTTAGGTTAGAGTGACAGTGCGTTGTTTATATTCGCATGTGGTTTCATCTTTTGATTAGTTCAAGTTTAAGCTGTATGTCTTTTATTAATAAAATGCTTCAAATTCAAATTGATTAAGGCAAACAACAGAGTGATGGATGTCAGATGTCAATATTTTTGTCCTGGACAAGCTCAAACATCCCAATTAAGGAGAAAGAAGAAGCATGAAACAGCAAAGGAAGATTACCGACAACTTCACATTTAAACTAGTGACGTATTTGCATTATAAGTTGCATACCACCACTAATGGATTCAGGGGAAAATTTTACATAAATAAGTGGATTTTGAATCGATATTTCCATGTATTAAGGGAATTAAGAAAGAAAAATTTAAATTGTGAAATATTTCCATACCCTCTTTTCACAATTTACAATATTCTATCATTTTTCCAACACATTTTCCCACTGCTCCTTTGTGAATTTTAAAAACTCTTTTATTAAATTCCACATACACTGACAAGTTACCAATATTTCTTTTGCTAATAATTATTTCTCATACATCAGTACCATACTGAAAATATCTAGGTACTATAAATGATCTTTTCCGTCATCTTGAATAAATTTTGGATAGTAGACACGAAAAATATTACACAATATTGATATTGATATGACCACATGGACTGCCAGGATTTTAGAGTATGTACACCTGATCTTTAATAAACCCCAGAAGAAAAAATCAACTTTATTTAACTCTGGAGATATTGGTGTCCAATCCACATATTCCATTGACTTCAAAATGTACATACTACATTTGTTGGCAAAGGAATTAGCAAATAAGTTGATATTTTAGATCCTACTTACTACCTACCTAATTACTATGAACGTTCATGATGAGGTGGTTCTAATTTACCCATTTAGAAAGAGTAGGTACATCAGAAATCTGACCCACATTCACTTGTGGTACTTTTAAAACCTTTTCCTACAAGAACACACTTTCCTAAGACGTCAATTGTTGTGAATAAATTTTATGTAACTGTAGTATTTCCGATATAAAATACAGGGCTATATTATTTTTTTAAAAATGAGAAACTCTTGATTTCGAGTTTGGGCTCGCCCTGTATAGGGTTTCTTAGATACGGAGGCAGGTCTAGTAAATTATGATACTAAACCACCATCACTGGTGTATTGCTGTAAAAGATTAATTTTAAATTGTGTAGTTTAAAGTATACAGGGCATAGAACTTATTACAGGAACAATAAGTGGGCAGAACTTTTTAAATACACTGTATAACCTATTACAGCTATTTATCATGGCAATTGTGAAGTCGAGCAGAATTTAAATTTGAAATAAAAAATAGCAAAAAAAAATTGTACCTTGGGTTAGCTAGAATCGGTCAAAATGTTTCAAGGATCTACAAGATATTGGACTTCACCCTGTATACAGCCCAGAGGGTTTTTACGAGTACAACCTATTAACTTTTATTGATCACACACAATTAATTAATAGACAGAATAGTTTACGAACAATATGTTCACAAAATAAAATAGTTAAATACATTTTTGTAAATACCAACCCTCTGGTTTTTAGACAGTGAGCATCGATGACAAAATAAAACAAAGAAAAATTTTGGAAAAGTTTATTATCATATTTTTCACACCTTATACATTAAATTTAATATTACATTGCCCTCGAACAAGGGCATGTAGGCAAACTATAGAAAAAAACAAAAAAAAAAAGATTGGCAACATTTTCATAATCTCTGTGTGTTATGGCAAGTTTCTGAATTTTGCAATGTGAAATTTTTGGTTCAAAAGCGTTTAGTTAAAAATGGTAAATGACAAAATTTATTAAAAAAATTATTTCAACCCTTATTTTTATTCATTTGTTTAATTTACTTTTATCAAAATTCAATTTTTTTCCGAAATATAATACACACTATACAGGATGCAGAAAATAAACCGTAGATTAAAAAGATTTCAAAAACTGAGTGTCTGAAAAATTAAAAATTATCTGGGGGGTTTCTATTTAATGAGAATATTGCTCTTTTATAACTCCGTTTATACTAGAAGTTGTTAATAACTTTTTTTAATGGGACACCCGTTATATATTTTTATTTTAGGAATATTTTACGTTATTTTTAACCATATTTATTACTAGTTCCATCCATCCAAAACCTTTTTAAACCACAACATATGTTGTTCACATACTGGGAGTTTTCTGATTGTTCGTATTTTGATTCAGTCTCCTTTTCGCTTTTTAGAAATTAGAAATCTTGGGTTATAAAATTTAACAATATTTTCATTAAATACTTGGTTGTCAATAGAATCCACACCAAATCAATTTTCCTATTTCTAATCGATGGATTATCTGCCGCATCCTGTATAGTGATCTTTTTAGTAAAATATTCAAGAAACTGGCCTAACTGAATCAAGTCAAAAACTAAGAAAAAACTATCTAATGAAGGCACATCTGAGCAAGGAGACATCTGTATACATTTAGTACAACTTTTTCAAGCTACCTCGTACATATCACATTTATTTGATCGTTTTAAAAAAAAAATGAAATTATAATAAATTATATTGCCACTTTCTAAAAAACCCTGAGAGTTAGTATACAAAAATATACATTAATGACATAGAGCAGCACTAGATTTCTTCTCTCAAGTCTTGTCAAAAAATACACAACAAATACCTAAATATCTACAAAGTACAAACTGACATTTTAATGAAACTTTAGTAAATAAAAACGAAACTTAACACGGGATCTTCTCTCACAGATCTCAAGTATTTGGCAAAGACGTTATTTCTTAAAAAAAATGAAGGTTTTAAGGAGAAATAAACGTTTTTAAAATACAATTCTTATTTCACACCAAAATGGTGTCTGTCGATGACATCACAAATCTGTAAATACTTCAAATATTTCAGTTTGCAAGTTAAAAATACACTTTTATATATATTCTATACCAAGTAAATATCATTTAAATGATGCAAAACCAAAAAATACAATAAAAATTTGAACAATATACAAAAGGTTGATGTCACGTGTTTCTAAGATGGGGGATTTTCATATTTTGTACTTACTTACTATTCTTAGTTACTGTCATTATAGCTATTGTAAAAAAAGAATATGATTCAAATTTTCAT
The DNA here is from genome assembly GCA_949126875.1 of Lochmaea capreae. Lineage (NCBI taxonomy): Eukaryota > Metazoa > Arthropoda > Insecta > Coleoptera > Chrysomelidae > Lochmaea > Lochmaea capreae. The sequence continues at coordinate 3,505,227 of OX421411.1, forward strand.
TAGTTGATGTTGAAAGCAATCAAAAATACTTGTGGTATACTTTTTGACAATAAAATCGTATCAAAAACAAACTAAAAAATATAGAGATCTATTTTAACAATCACAAAAAATTCTAGATGGATATTTACAAAAAAATATCGAAAACTACCTTATGGAAGAAACATTTGGATAAAAAAATTAAAACTCAATAAATTAACGACGATCTACCTGCATTTGCTGCATCTGCTGTTGTTGCATCTGTTGCATTTGCTGCATCTGTAATTGTTGTTGTTGCTGTTGTAACTGTTGTTGTTGCATTTGCTGCTGCATAGTAGGTGGAATATTTGGTAAAATCTGATTTGGTGTTTGATTTCCAGGTAAACTGGGCAGAGGGGAAGGTGGGATGGATCCTGCACCTGAAATAAATACAGAATATAAATTCTACAAACCTTATTTAAAATTATATCAATTTAAATCATAAAAAAAACTCATATAAAATATGAATGTATTGATCATTTTCTGTACCTGGTGTTCCAGAACCTTGAGCAGGACTTTTCGAATAGCTTTGAATATCTGCTAGCAAATTCTGCCATACGGCAATTTTTTCGTAATGTCTCTTTAACAGTTCTTCTTTTCTAGCTAATTCAAGTCTAAGTTCACTAATGTCTTCCTTAACATTCATTTCTGGTTTTAGAGCAGATAAAAGAAAGCGTTTCTGAAGAAAAAATGCTTCCATTTGTCTAGCTAAATCTATGAATCTGAGTGTAGTCTGTTCTACCTCTACTTTTATTTCATCTTTGTCAGAAGTAGGTAGAGCTTCTTCTTTTGTAAGGACATTTAAACAATGCTGGAAAAGAAATACTTTTATCATTATTTGCTCCAAATTAAATTTAAAATAATGTTTAATTACCTGGAAAGTTTCTTCAAATTCATCTACAAGATTTCCGCTACTATTTGTAGGGGTGGCCATCGCCGATACTGGTGGCGACGCCTCCTTCATTGGAGTCATTGGGGTCAATGTTTATTGATAATAGGACACTTTTATTTAATAGTTTTTAAGTTTACAAAATGTTAAAACCATTAATAACTTCACTAAACACTACACCATTGCTTTTTTATTTTTGACATAAAGAAAATCGATTCTATTTGACGTATATCATTTAGACATCTCGTTTTGCGCAATTGATACAACCCACAGAAATAAACAATTTATTGATCTATCTCTTAGTTTTATGGTCTCTGAGTTCTGTAGTCTCTAAGCTCTGTGGTCTTTGAGTTCTGTGGAGCAAAAAACTTGGTATATTGTGTTGCCTACCGATCTCATTTTATTTACCTTACCAACACCTATGGCTGGTACAACCGATAAGGTGGATTCATACAACATCAACTAAACTGAAACTAATTCAAGATTAAGATTAAATTTAAACTAAGAATTGTCAGCTGTTCATGCATCAATCAAGAAATTGATTAACCAATCGAAAATGCGCACTCTTTTCAATCATTTGTCAAAACTTCCAATAGTAATCGAGCTGTCAGATAACAGATAACTGCTTGTTTACGAAAAATATTGTCGTAAACTATAAAAAAATTTCTAACATGTAATACAAGCTCATGTAAACAATAATTTAACACAAATAACCAGCTTGTGACGAATTCATGGAAGAAATTAATATCTTAGTTGGATTTTCAGGTTTAATTTAAATCTCAATTTCTTAGTTTTAATTTTAGAAGATCCATTTCTTGCAATGAACTTGAAAGGCAATTACAGACTTATCATACAAACAAATTTATTGATTTATTTCTGTGTTCTGCATAGCAAAAAACTTGGTATATTATGTTGCCTACCTATCTGATTTTAGTTACCTGTACCCATGGTTGGTATTGGTAAGACGGATAATCTATCACAGCTGGTACTACTGATTAAAAATTTGAACCGATTTAACGACAGTCAAAACAATTTATTTTGAAAAGTGTGTAATAATGTCGGAAATAAATGTAACGCTAACTGAAGATCCATTTCTTGCGATGAACTTGAAAGGACATAAAAAGGCAATTACAGACTTATCTTTTAACCCACATACGACTCAGTTTGCTAGTAGTAGTGAAGACCATACTTTAATGATATGGAACACGGCAAATAACGTAAGAAGTTATAATTTTTGTGGCCATGTAGACGTAATATCAGGTATAGAATTTTCCTCAAATGGTAAATTAGTAGCCAGCTGCTCAAAAGATCAAACAGTACGTTTTTGGGTGCCTGCAGTTAAAGGAGAAACAACAGTATTCAAAGCACACACTTCAAGTGTTAATTGCCTAAATTTTTCCCCAGATGATACAAAACTTCTTACAGGATCTAATGATAAAAGTGTAAAAATATGGGATGTGTCACAAAGATTGTTTTTATCAAGTTTAGTTGGCCATACTAATTGGGTAAATAGTGTAAAATACTCCCCACAAGGAAACTTTATAGCTTCAAGTGCGGAGGACCATACACTCAGAATATGGGATTCTAACACTGGACAATGTGAACAAAAGTTTCTTTCTGCTAGTAGCAACCCTACTTATTTAGCAATTCATGAGAATAATAACACGATTGCAGCTGCAATGGATTCTGGATCCGTGAGAGTTTACGATGTAAGAAATAATAAACTACAGCAACATTATACCTTACATGAAGGAGCTACAAAATGTGTTTCTTGGCATCCTACTGTTAACTTTTTACTCACTTGTGGAGAAGATGGGAAAGTTAGAATTGTAGATGTAATGGAAGGCCGTCCCCTGTATACCCTTACTGGACACACTGGTGCAGTTAATACTTGTAAATTCAATTCTGATGGGACATTGTTTGCTTCTGGAGGTACAGATCAACTAATAATGGTCTGGAAGTCAAATATTCAGTGAACATTCCACTATGTATTTGTAGATATTTATATTTTTTGTAATTTGATAAATAGGATAGTTTAGAAATATTTTATATTGTTTTAATGTAAGAATAAAGTTTACTTTTACTTAGTTCATGAGAAAAACTCAGTTTAGTAGTAGCACCTTTAAACCTATTTCTTGGAGGAATTTTATGATATCTGCAGGCTTTGTATTAGTCTTCTACTGACTAGTCTCCTAGGTGTTGTACCCTAGGGTTCTGAATTGCTGTGCAATTCGTAAGGATGTGGATGGAGGTTTCTTTTTCCTCCAGCTTTTCTGATTTCTAAGAAGCAAGGAGGTAGTTTTTTTATTATTCCCTTTACTTAGTCTGTATCTTGTTCTTTCTGAAATATTATCCACCACCATATGTTATAGTGTTGTGAGGTTGAGAATAATTTCTATGACCACTGTTGGGTATGTTCTCATTGCTCCAGTAATGCATATAAAACCTAGTATTTGAACGTTCCTCTCGTCGTCAATAGACTAGTTCTACTACTCTTCACAAAGGCTCCATAAAGTGATAATTGGTCTGACTATGACAGTGTAGGTATATCCAGCTCAGGATTTTTGGGCTACAACCCTGCCAGGTTCCTGCAGACCATTAGAGCCATTCTTGCTTTGTACATAATCTAGATATTTGACTTCTTGTCTCCATTCAACATCAGAATATGTATGCTCTATCCTAAACTCTAAATTCTGCGTATATCCTAAAATTTCTTAAGGAAATAAGTCTATGGGAGCTACTATAGTCTCTGAGACTCTCCACAGGAACTAAGACATAATATAAAATAATGCAAAGTTTAATGTTGTTTATAAAGTTTATTCAACAATAACACTAGATCTAGTATCACACTTTCAATGGCTAGATGACTCTTTAATTTCAAACATAAAATACGTCCAAGTAATCATTTTCAATGAATGAATATGTCATCAAGTCAAAATTTTAACAATAGACAAAAACAACAGCCGATTATAATAATGATTCAAGTTATTAAAAAGCACCAAATGTGGAGATAGAAATTGGCAAAATGGTTCTGGTTCACGATGGCCATCTATACACATTACAATTCAAGACTATGGCATCACAATTCAAATTACAGATACAAATAAAAATTTAACTTTCAAGCTGTCAAGTGTTTACGAAATCATGATGTCATAGACGGACGCCATCATTATTCTTCGGCGCGATATTTAAATTGTACCTATATTAAAAATGTGAATTTCGTTTTTTGCAGAAATAACATTAATTTTGGCTAGGAGTGTATTTTAAAGAGAAATATATTCAAATTTGCTAGTATAGTAGATATGTATTGTACCTATATTTATCCATCTATTGACAGTCATAATGTGCAATTTGATATACTCATCCTTACATACAAACATTTTTTATTTCTCCGGCAACCTTTGATTAGTTTTAGACTATTATTATATTATTTAATAAACTGAAAATCAGCTGTTTAATCCATAGAACAGAACAGGACATAAATAGCGCTTGTCAAAATAGCGCTGGACAAAAACAGCGCAGGACAAAATAGCGCTGGACAAAAACAGCGCAGGACAAAAACAGCGCTCCATAAAATAGCGCCGCCAAAAGATAATTATGCTTCTTTATTGTACTACTATCTTATACATAAAAATAAACTATAGTACCGAATTAGCATAATTAGGAATAACATATTTTTCATAAATTACAGTCATAACAATAGTTTTCCTAATTCAATTCGTCAATTCAACATCGCATCCCGACCAGCTGACAGTTATCAAAGTGTTGGTAACTGTCTATAACAATATCAGAATATAAGGAACGGAAAACAAGTAAGGACAACAATCAATATTTTTCATCATACTTCAACACATATCGCTTCCCGACCAACTGACATAGATCAAAGTGTAAAGAACTACTTGTCAGTGTCATATTTATTTAAAATCTAAAAAATGCAATTTGGCAAGTCTCAGAAAGGAGGTGATACATTATTCCACGAAGGATATAATTACCGAAACGACAAGCAACTTAAAATTGCATTTTTTTAGACTTTAAATAGATATGACACTGACAAGTAGTTGTTTACTTTTTTTATCTGTGTCAGTTGGTCGGGAAGCGATATGTGTTGAAGTATGATGAAAAATATTGATTGTTGTCCTTACTTGTTTCCCGTTCCTTATATTCTGATATTGTTTGTTGTAAAGGAAGGTTGATGCTTAGCGGTGAAACTTGATTTTTCAATCACATCCTACTGTAATAGTTGATTTTGTAAGGATATTTCAACCGGCGCTATTTTATGGAGCGCTGTTTTTGACCAGCGCTATGTGTTTGGGTGGATAAGTTCATAGAAAAATGGCTAAGGTATATCTGTGTTCTTATCCGAGCGCTTGCGTAAACGTGAAAAAATGTTTCCAACCAATATATTCAACAAAGTCGCCATGCTTTATTGATTCACATTAACTCCCGAGAAGTCGTACAACGCGTTGATAACTCATGGTTTTACAATAAACTTTAAATATTAATTTGGGTATATGATATAGAAAAAGGCGGTAAATTTCACAGTGAACATTCTAACTAATAGTTTTTGTATAAATACCTAAATGCATCTAGACCTTTCAACATTTGCTGTTCTTTTTATTTTGTAAAATAGTATTTAAAAGCTGCTCAATAAGTTTTTGATTAGTTTCAATAACATTCTTCAATTCTCTAATTTCCTTACTTAGAAGTTCGACTTGTTCCCCATTTTTCTCGATTTTACTTTGCATAAGAGGCAGTGCAGTATGACAATCTATAATCTCGGAATTCTGATCTAGATTATTATTAACAGGCTTCTTAGAATAAGCCATCTCGCTAGCCCTAGAGGAAATAGTATGTCCGAAATGTTTCCTTTGTTTAGCAATATCATGAGCAGCTTTTAATATATCTTTAGGTAATCTTTTTTCTCTGGGATTTAAAGGTTTTACATTTAAAACTACCCGATAAGCTTTAGGGGAAACTAGAGCCGTCCAATGTAATAAATTTAAAAAATATTGCGGTAAATATCCGTTAAATAGGGCAAGTTCCATGTAGGATATTAATTTAGTTTGTCTAACTAGTTTTGACAGTCCAGCGGTTTTTTGTAAACCTTGAATGTCGTGTACAGCAATACCTACTAATAAATTCATTAAAATGACAGTAACAAACAACAAAAATAGTATGTAAGTGACCTGCGCGCTTACTTCGAGTAAAAACGGTGGATCTTCGGGATCGTCGTCTACGAGTAAATCCAGATTTAATTCCCCAGTCATCATTACCATTACCGTAATTAAACCTATAAAAGGATTTGCAAACGTTGAAGAATCTGGAAACATGACGCAAAAACTTATGGTGAACCCAATAAGTAAACAAGAATAAGCTAGGAGTAACTTGGCAAATTCTCCTTGTACTCTGGTGTACATAGCGACGTACGAACCAAAAATAGGAAGTTGTCCTACCATTAACATTAAATTTGTCCAACCAAAAAGCACAGCAAAAGCACCAACATGATTCTGCCAAGTATAAGTCCTTCCTGTATATATAAATGAAATTACAAATACACTAGCAATGACAGTCCATTCGATAATATTCTCCGGATGAGATAAATACTGTCTAACCGACGGATACCCGGCAATTCCATACACTTTTCTAAGTATCTCACAACACGTTATTCCTACCAACACAAACCACTGCATTTCTATAACAAAAGGATTGTTTCTTAGCATATGACCCATCATGGATTTTTTTTCACAAAGTTCTATGACGTTCTGAGGTTGAGTATCGTTCATGTTCTTACCGTGGTTGTAGCAATTGTGCGCTAGAGCTGTTAAAACGTACAAAGATAAACTTAGAACGAAAATGAAACAAAATAACATTCGCGCTATATAGTACTTCCGTATTTTCTCCCATTTCAAATAAAGAAAAGCCGAACAAAGCGGGTGTAGAAGAATTTCTTTTTGTCCTTCGTCGACGAATGTATTTAAAAAACTTATTTCTCTCGGATGACAGTATTGTAAGATACCTCTAAAGTCTAAACGTAATTCTACTTCTCTATTAGAAGATTCTGGATGGTGGTGTAATGTTATAGCAGAATCTAGTTTTTGCGTTACCATTGCCAAGGAAGCAGGAGTTTTTCTGGTGATTATACCTAAAGCAGTCATCCCGAATTTTGATTTAGCAGTTACATCAGCTCCGTGGTATAATAATACCTCGACGCATTGAGATAATTCGTTTAAAGCTGCTATATGTAGAGGAGTATATCCGTATTGATCTTTGGTGTTAATATCCGCTCCGTAATTCATTAAAATATCTATAATATCGTATGATCTAGCGGCTTTTCCAACTGCGCAATGTAATGAAGTTCTTTTGTCGCAATCTCCCATGTTAGGATCCGCGTTACCTTTTCTTAACAAAACGTCTACGCAATCATAAGCTTGGGCTCTAGCAGCCAAATGTAGAGGTGATTGCGCTCGGTGATTTCTTATATTTGCATCCGCACCGTGTTCTAATAAAATTTCTACGCATTCCACATAACCACTTTCGGCTGCTAAATGTAATGGGGTTTGCTCTTTATCTTTCGTTTTCGTGTTGATGTCAAACTTTTTGGGTTCAAGTAAAATTTTCAAACACTGTGGATGACCTAAATCTGCAGATAGATGAATTGGGGATAAACCAGATTCGCATTGAGATACGTCGGCGCCTTCTTGAGTAAACAGTTTTACGCAAGCTATAGCGTTAGCTCTGACAGCGCAATGTAAAACACTTTCATGGCAGCTATGCGGACTGTTTGTAAGCGTTTGGACTTTAGCGTCATTGTTTAGAAGAATAAGAGCAGTTTCTGGACTGTCTCCGAAAGCTGCGCAGTGTAAAGGAGTGTAGCATTTATATAAAGCGTTAACGTCACAATTTTTGGTTATTAAAAATTGGGTACCGCTGACGCAACCGCTGAAAGACGTTAAATGTAATGCGCTTAAACCTTGGATGGGTTCAAAGTAGTTAAGGTCAACTCCCATATCTAAAAAACCTTCTAAAAGATCGTGTCTTCTCATAAACGCTGCCCAAAGAAATCCCGTATTGACCTCAACTTTAGAAGCGCCTTTAAAATGTACTTTCAAATCTTCTATCTTTTGGATTTTTTTATTTTCTATATCGTCTAATAATTGATGTCTTCCCGATGAAACTTTCATGTGTTCCAGCAAATTCATCCGTATGGTATCGTGACATATTTGTACGGACAAATCCGCGCTGGTCGAGAATTCTTCAAAACTCTCGTAAATATGAGGGGTATGATCGGCTGGTGGCGAAGGTCCGCACTCCATATACTCGAAATCATCGGAAGGTAGTTCTTCGAAAATGCTTTCCGGATCTTCTTTGGATTTTCTCCATCTTAATATGGTACCGGACGTTGGAGGTCTGTAAAGGTTGTAATTGGCTACGTCTACGTTGACGCTAACGGATCGGCCCAATCTTTTGGAGTTGCAGCTAGAATCTTCGAAACCGTAGTTGTCCATTCCGAAGTATGAATGGTTCTCAGAGGCCGAAACCATTTCACTGTAACATAAAATTAAATTACAGTAAAATATTCCCGCTGTTGGTTTTGGTGTTAAATTAGCTTAAGTCAAAACGAAATATCTTGGAAAGGAATATATCTTACAATATAACATTAAAAAACATGAATAACTATTAAAAATCGTTAAAAATTATAACAGAATGTTGCAATCAAATATTTTACATAAAAAAACAATGCTAAATACTTGTTTTTTTTGTGAAAAAATGGAATTCTAAAAGCAATCATTACAAATATTAAGTTTATAAGATTTTTTAATTTTTATGTCGCGATTTGGCTATGAGTAAAGTTACTATTAATCGATCATATACAGTGCTATTCAAAAGTACCCTCCCCCCCTAGTATCTTTATGAACGGCTACACTTACATTAATAAAATTTGGAGGGTAAAAATAAAGTGTTGTAAACTTCTCTACGAATAGTAACAGGTGACGTAATAGTAATAGATGACGTTACAGTGCCACTCTGGCCAATAATTTTAAATAGGACCTTATGGCAAGTGATATCTCGTTTGAAAGGCATTGTCATTGGCTACAACATAGCCATATTAATTTTGTTTGGGTTTCAACTAATTTTGACGGATAAATTAAATAAATACCAAAATTATTATTTCCCATTTAAATATTGAAGATTTTTCAGTCCGCCTCTGGTTAGTTGTCAAAAAAATTGACGTTTTTAATTTAATAGTATTTGTTGCTTTGCAAAGTTTTTCTAAATAGCTTAAATATTTAATTTTATTATTGTTTAACGAGACCTTTAAGAGTTTACATAGGCAAAATGGTACGTACTCAAGCCGACAAAGTAGCAGCTATCTTAATAATTGGTGAATCTGGAAAGAATCTCCATGAAGCGGAACGTTTATTTAATGAGAGATACCCAGATCGCCCTATCTCGAGAACTTATTTGAGGAAGCTTCTTCACAAGTTTGAAGCAACAGGTAGTGTTCAAGATGCCAAACGATCTGGTCGACCAACGTTTAGTGATGATAAAAAAATTGATATAGTTGCTGAAATGGTAGTAAACCCTACTTCCTCTTTAACTAAAGTTGCGTCTATCTGTGAAGTAAGTAAAAGTACAGTACAGAGTGTTGGCTAAAAATAAATTTCATCCAAGTTAAAAATGGTGCACCACCTTTCGGATGACGACCCCGACAGAAGACTAGATTTCTGTGAATATATGACAAATAAAATTAGTCAAAACCCACATTACACAAAAACAATTTGTTGTAGTGACGAAAGTACTTTTTGCCTCGATGGAAATGTGAATACACAAAATGTAAGGTATTGGAGTGACACAAATCCTCACACCTTTCGTGAACAACATACCCAATTTCCAGAAAAAGTCAATGTTTGGGCAGGTATTTTGGGAAACCACATAGTTGGTCCTGTTTTCCTAAATTCAAATTTAAGCGGCGAACCCTTACGGGGTCCCTGGTTTGCAAGCTAGTGTATGAAATATCTCTGAAACAACTATACTTGACAAGATATTTTTTATGGCGTGTTTGAGAAATTCATAGACTTTGTGTGGGTGTGTTATATAAAAAAAACATATTATATAATAATATATTATAATAATTGGAAAATGTATTGACCATAACGATATAACTTTATAATTGGTATTTATAATAAATGTGTTTACTAATCCTTATGAGGAAAAATCAAGGAAATAACGCTGTAGTGAATAAAATTCTGTGATTAAAAATAAATGTTTTAATTATATAATAAAAATTGTACTTTACATGGACTTTAACTATAAAAAAGTTTTAAAATGATGGAATTCCTTCTCCAGCCGATTTATAATAATCGAAAAAATATTTTTTTAAATTAATTTTCACTGAAAATAATTATTTTGTATCCAGTCTACATCTATTGGGTGATTTACTTTATATTTTGTCATTTAAAATAATCTATTGGGTATATGCAGTTTCAAAGAATGAGTTTTAAATTTCAAAAAAAATGTACACGATAACATTAAGAAATTATACAGTTTTACAGGGTGAAAAAAATTTCCTATTTTCGACTAAAATTGATTTTACTCCTTTGATTAAATGGAACTCACTGTACTCATATTTTTACACTGCAAAAATTGGAAAATACTTTGAAAAATAATATTGTTTAAATGACATTTACTGTTTTTTCTACTATGTGCAAAAATTAAGTCCAACTTTTAGTGAAAACTTATTTGTATATATACCTAATATGATTTATGTATATTAGTAAATAATAATTCAAACATTTTGTTTATAAACTTATGCTTTTGTTGGTAAATAAACAATTATTGTTTCATAAACAAATCGTATAAGAATGGATTTGATGTGGCAATGAACTGAAGGAAACTCCCAAGTAGGACAACATTACCAGATGACATCATGAACGAAAAGTTTGTGACTTCATTTGCGAGTAAATAAACAAAAAAAAAGTGAAATCTTAGATCTACCAAGTGATCATATCCAAATAAATACTCGTTTTGAATTATTAATTATATTCTGTTTTTATTTGTATGTCATAATTGGAGAAATCTAAAAAACACAAAATGAATTTAAAATTATTTTATTAAAATTACAGACGACAATCTAATAGTAAATTTTCTACTCCTAATATTTAAAATCACTTATATTTCACTAGTTTGTACCATTTTATACCGATGTTTATATGGCGAGAGTGAAAAAATGTAAATAAGTTCTGTATTTAACGCAGTTATGATTTGTGCAATTGATCCACAACTTTACCGAAAACAAAATCGAGTGATCTTTTGACAGCATAGCCCACTTTGGTCTGTCAAATTTATACCAAATCGATTTCGTTTCGAAAAACGATGACGTCAAGCTAAACTTTGGTACCCTTTTTGGTCTGTCAAAGGATATCCTCAAGGAATACTTTCACCACTTTTATGGAACCTAATTGTGGATGACTTGATCTTCAGGTTGAATGATCAAGGCATATGTACGCAGGGCTTTGGGGACGACGTAGTGATTATAACCAATGGGAAGTTCCCAGAGGTGGTTATGAATGTCCAAGAAAAACCAAACTAGTTGCTTTCACGAATAGAAGAGTTATCCCGCTGGGTAGAATACTGATGTTCGGAGAAGAGCTAGAAATATCCAAAGAAGTTAAATATCTGGGAGTGACCCTAGATTCCAAATTGAATTGGAAGACACACCTGGAAAAAATTACTACTAGGACGACTAGGCTTTTCTGGCAATGCAGAAGAGTTATGGGCAAAACCTGGGGACTGCAGCCCGGTTCTAACTTTGTCTAAAGTAGTGTTTGTCTTGCTTTTTATTTGTAAATAAACAAAATCGTTGGAACGAATTGTATTTTTTGCAAATATTCTAAAAGTCTTCAAGATTACCGATGACGTAGGACGTGGTTAACCAAATTCCCCACCAACCAAAGCGAGCCGAAATCGCTTATATCAACATCCCAACGGGACCGGGTTCGGGATCCCACTCACTAAATAATATTTACAAGTTTTATTTGGAAGGAGAGCAGTTCATATCTTTATACTTGTTTATTTCTACACTTCGTGTCAGAGTTTTTGGTATTCCTGTATATTTCTTCTACAACACGAAAAGAAGATTATATACAAACCAAAAATGCATGAACCTGTCAGGGAGAAATTTGGGATCTACACTGCCAAAGTGAGACCAAAAATCGTCATCCCAATAGGACAAGTCCACCTGACCTCACGCCCTGAGAAATATGACACGGAATAGAAAGCGTTATATTTGCTCAACCTGTATAATTCAAGGCCTTGGCAATGTGGAACTTTTTGAACAAGAAAGACTTATCTACATTATGTCAGAAAATAAAAAAAATTCACGTACGATTTTAGAAATAATTTCAAAATTATTCCGAAACATCCGTTTTCCATATTTTTTGGATCATCGCCGCAATTATATTAGATACATAGTTTCAAAATATCAGCTAAATATATTGGTGGAAGCTGATTATACAAAGGGATACATTTTTCCGAAATTAAAAATATATTTTTGATCACCCAGTATCTTCCAAATATTTAAAGTTGGATGGTTGGTTCGAATGCAAAATATAATAGCCCTCTTATGTACTGCAAGTAACATCAATCGCATAAAGGATCTGCAGGAAAACGAATATTTTGATAACCCTCTGTATACCAGCCAGTTTTGATTCTAGAAACTTTTGTCATTTGCACTTTTTGATGCACATATTGTGGACTATTCCATTATAAAAATTCAGATCGATATGATGAAAATGAAATTCCGGATTTTTTGAAAAATTTCAAAATATCAAACTTTGCCCCCCTGTAGAATCCAACCGCCGGCATTTAAAGAGTTGGCGCGATGGTAAATTTTGTTCAGGATGGCATGGGCTACATTATATTGAAATTTCAGCGATTTTCACCGAAAATAAGATAAGTGTGCGGGGTCCTTTACATTTTATTACCCCATAATATTAATATACAGACTATACCTCGTATTATAGTAACTGTTTTACTATTTTTGTATGTATTAATGTTAAAAATATTTAAATAATGAGATATTTTTAATTTGTAATTATGACAATTTTATATTACAAAACATTTTTCTTCTAAATTATTATTAGATCAGGGTGGATAATTTTTGAAACCAAAAAAAATAATAGTAGGATGAAACCCATTGGAAAAGGAGAAGAATATTATAAAAATGAAAGGAAAAATAATTTAAGGGCGATCTGAGGTCGGGTAGGGGAAGGGGGTGAGTTTTTAAGGGTAAAAAACGGTTTATCTCGATTTCTGGCAAAACTACAAGTCCTATGGAAAAAAATCGAATGGCAGAGTTGTAGGTAATAAAAAGATCTACAACTTTTGTAATAACACTTTTTCCTATAACCTCAAAATTTAGGTGGAAAATTCAAAAAACCAAGTTTTTGGTTTTTTATTTTTATCTTTTAGAAAAAAATTTTTTTCTCCATGAAATTTGGTGAAAACTTACCTTTTTATGTCCCAAATACACAGTAATTTATTTGATTTGAAATATTTATTTTTTCACCTTATTTTGACTTAATATCGAAAAAGCACCCTAAGTTTCAATCGAAAATTCACCCGTCAAAATATCAGCTTTTTTCAAAAAATTGGTGTGCTTTCTGTTCGTTGAAATCTCTACTTTCCGATGGTGTAAATAAAAATATATTACTATTGTAAATCTTCTGAGAAAATGCAAAAAATCGATCAAAACTCGAATTCAAAAATTTTTTTAATGCCATTTTTATACAATTTCATCTAAAAAATGTGAGTGCTGCAAAATAAGGTGAAAAAATAAATATTTCAAATCAAATAAATTACAGTGATTTTGGGACATAAAAAGGTAAGTTTTCACCAAAATTCGTGGTAAAAAATATTTTTTTTGTAGTAGATAAAAATAAAAAACCAAAAACTTGGTTTTTTGAGTTTTCCACATAAATTTTGAGGGTATGTGAAAAAAGTATAAATACAAAAGTTGTAGATCTTTCTATTACCTACAACTCTGCTATTTGACTTTTTTCCATAGGACTTCTAGTTTTGCCGGAAATATGGATAAACCGTTTTTTACCCTTTTAAACTCACCCCCTTCCCCTTCCCGACCTCAGATCGCCCGTAAATTATTTTTCCTTTCATTTTTATATAATAATATTTTTCAAAAACAGTGGCCGTTCAACTAAGGAGCAACAACTACTTCCCGTGCAATATGCACCGCCGGATATTGAATTACACCCCAAAGTAAAAAATTTTTGGTATTTTCCGTACAACATAAAAACATATCAAGATTTAGTTTCCATTCATTTTTGCAGAACTGCACGTTAATAACAATCACACTGTATATACGTCGCTTGTTCCCAAACGTTAGGTTTGGTGTTTACTTCAATTTTTTCTCAATTCACTCGAGCAAAATTATTAGAACTTATTAGAATTCATCTTCTTCAACAATACTTATTACAAAAAAAGGCTTCTACCCTGGTCTATATGTTGTGGATTAAAATTTGTAATTTGCCTACAACTTTACACACGTGTATTATATACAATAATTATAATTATATTTTAGACTTATTTTATAAACAACGAAAAAGTTTAATTTTGAATAAAACAAGTTAAAAAAAATTTCACGCACGTATAAGTGGAAATTTAATTTCAGAACTTTGATCCGAATAATTAAAATCCAATTCAGATAATAACGTTGTTAATTTTTTTTAAGTAAAAAAAAAATTAGACTATGGGAAATAAATAAAAATGAACTCACCAGTAATGATAAGTAGGTAGTTAGACTGAACATGATTGGCACGACAAAAATATCCCAACATCACTCAACATTCCTCCGGTTCCCATCATCATCGATGTTTAATAGTTGCAATTTCAATCAATTGAAAATATACTTCCGGATGTAATGGTCGGTATCCTTTGTCAAATCCATCGGTTTTGTTCCGCTTTTATAACAAAAAAATAATGAAAAACCGTCGCCCGGTAAAAAGACATTCAAACATTCGCGTAGGTCGTCAAGTCAAAGTAACTGCGAATAACGCAATTTATTAAATTGCTATTCTACTAAAGACATTCTCTCTCTCTTGAAGATGTGACGGAGGGGGGAAACTTTAATTAAAACTGTTGTAGATGTTTTATTTACAGTAAGTGTTTACGAAATAGCAAAAGTACGTACAACTGTGTGTGATCGTATAAAAAAAGTACGATCATTAGGGTGGTGAGGATGGTGTGTACTTTTTAACATGCTTCTGCGAAATTCGATTTTTATGCAGGAACGGACTAAGGTTATACAGTATACGGTTAAAATGAAAAGTATAAATTCAATATTTTGTAAACCGGGGATTTTAGGAAAACATCCTTAAACCCGTCGATTTTTATTCACTTTTTTGAGTCTGCAAACTTCGCTTCGATTGATTGATTGGTTCAGCACCACCAGTCAGAGGCTTAGAGTCCTCGGCCGGAGCCAAGTCTGGTGAATAAGGGGGGTGTTCTAGTGATTCAAACCATAAATCACGAATTTTTTGCATGGCAACATGAGATTTGTGTGCAGGGGCGTTGTCCTGCAAAAACAAAACACCTTTGGATAGCTTTCCGCGTCTTTTCTCTTTAATTTTTTCCCGTAGAGTGGTCAGTAATGTCGAATAGTAATCTCCAGTTATTGTTCTACCCTTATCCAAAAAATCAATCATGATTACTCCATGGCAATCCCAAAAAACTGAAGCAAGAACTTTTCCAGCAGATTTTTGGACACGAAACATCTTAGGTCTTGGAGAACCAGGGTGTCGCCATTCCATCGATTGTTGCTTTGTTTCTGGATCGTAGAAATGTACCCAAGTCTCATCCATAGTAACAATTCGGCTTAAGAAGTCTACATCGTTTTCAAATCGAGCACAGATCGAACGCAATGCTTCTACCCTTGCACGCTTTTGGTCAACATTCAAACATTTGGGATCCATTTTGCAGTAATTTTTCTCATGTCCAAATTGAAGTGAACTATATGATGAACGCGTTCGTATGAAATATTCAGTTCCTCAGATATCCTTTTTAGCCCAATTCGACTTTCTGATAAAATCATGTCATGAACTGCATCGATATTTTCGGGGACTGACACAGAAACTGGCATTCCCGATCGGTCATCATCTTCAATGGAAAATTTACCACTTTTGAAGCTTGCAGTCTAATTTTTCACGGTCGCATACGAAGGACATTGATCACCAAGCATATCTTCGTTAATCTGCTTACCTCTTAACCCTTTTAAATACAGGTACTTGATAATGGCTCGATACTCCAATTTTTCGATTTTCACAAGTTCGGTGGACATCTTTTTTCTTTTAATTTACTTCACACTGACACTTCTAATACGTTATTGTTCGTTGCTATGGTAACGCAATATTTTGTTTATGCATGGAACTGGTCTAGGCTCTAACCCCCTTTCGATATTCAATTGCAAACACATGTCGATAGCGTAGATTTCTGCCTGGAATACAGATGCAAGATTTCCCAACGAAAAAATAAGAAAATATAACAAAAAAACTTTGAAAAGGAAGGATCGATTTTCATTCTCACCGCTCGAGGGGAGCGGGCCGCTATAGGCTTTCCGGAGCCTCTTCAGCCAACATTGGAAGGAATAAGGATTGTTTATGGTTCAGGGGATGGGAGTGGAAGGAACGGTGGTAGGTGCCTGAGAGGTGTGTACTGACCCAGCATTCGCCTATTGCTACGAGAAAACCTCTGAAAAAACTCATAGTATAGGTCAGGTGGACCTGGGATTTGAACCCCGGTCCTTCCGAATGCAAGTCGAGAGCGTAACCACTCCACCACTTACTCGGTAAAAAACTTTGACATACAATGTCGTTTAAAAAATTCATGTGAAACGTCAAAGCAATCAAGTGACAGATGGTGAAAAACTGACGTTATGAATTTTCCGCCCTATTTTTGGTGTTCATATGATTGGTTTTCCGGTAAGGTAGGCGGAAAAAAATATTAGAATCTCTCGAGACAAAATATGGATATTGGATATTAAATACTACTTATCTTGGTTTGTATCTTCATTATAGATCTAGTACACACTGGTTTGTACCAGCTCAGATAACGAAAACACTCCTGTTTATGAGGAAAATAGAATTAGTGATTTTGCAAAGTGATCACCCATATAAAAGCCAATTAAATATGAGTTCATTATAATAACGGTTGATGCAGCATGTGTGACGCCTCTGAATTATCACAAATCTCCAATGTAGGTATGTCCTTGAATGCAAAATGTGGGAAAACTGATTCAATACACATACACCGCATTTTCTTTATGTAAGCTCACACAAAAAAACAATAATAAAAAAGAATTCTCAGTATAAAAATTAATTCTTTCATATGCGTATAAATTAATCGTAATTTTGTTGTGATCTAGTATTATATTTCAGCATTTCATTTCTATACCTCGATTTGCTTTTCCAATCCATGGACAATTAAGTCCATAGAATAGCTGTGGGATAGACCAGAAGGTTCCTAAGCCAATTTGAAATATCTTGGAAGTGATATAATAGAAAAACAGCCATCATAAATATAATTAGAAGCAGTTAAAAAATTTAACGAAGCACCTCCAGGTTGTTACATTTTACCAAATAATTGTCGATGAAAGTAAATGAGGGTACCACTATTGATAACTATAGGTACTTATCAATTGAAATTGGAAAACCAAAATGCCACACCGACGTGGAAAAGAACCATTGCAGTTATTTAAGGTGGACGAAAAGGTTTTATAGAATCCAAAACATTTTTTTATTTCCTGTATACCAGTATTTGATGATGATTTAGGTCATTAACATTAATTTTGAACATTTTTAGGTTAGTTTTAGTTAGAATTATTTAAAGCAATCTCACACTGGTTTTCATTCATTCGATTGGGTTGGGCTCAACAGCCCAGGCACTTGAAGTGAATCTTTGTACCATTTCCCTTATTATCTTCTTCCTTTCCAGAAGCTTTGTGTCTTCTATGTAGGCCACTGGTTTGACTGGAGGGATTTTCAGTAATTTTCTCTCCAACGTGCTTTCGTCTGAATCCATCTAAGTCCTCGCAGAAACAGTTCAAACTGGTTTAATAGTATAATAAAGAACTCAGAAGATCTAAGAGAAGAATCTAGAGACAATTCTGTGAAGAGGTTACTAATTTAGCACCTGCTGGTACCACTCCGAAAAGTAATCTCGAAGGATCCACTCTAACAGCATTGGATTAAAAAAAAACCAAGAGGATAGTGCACGGAAACCATGAGATACTTTATTATTAGACGCTCAATTTCCGGGTTCAACACTCTCTGATGATGATGCAAATAAGGCTAGCCTTGTTGAGCTTGTTAACGAACTTCAAGAGCAGCAAAAAAAGCATAGAAGGAAATGAATTCATGAAAAATAGAATTAAATGGGAGTAGATCAGCAAAGCCGTTATCAGGACTCTGAACTGAGCGTTGGTCAAAAGGGTAATAAGGACAGATGTCACTTCATAAGTTTTTGAAAATATTTTTCAAAAACAGTCACCGTTCGACTAAGAAGCAACAAACTTCCTGTGCTATATGCACTGACGGATATTGAATTACACTTCAAAGTCAAACGGAGTTGGTGTATCTACAAGCTATTCTGGTTTGCAATTAGAAGGGACAACGCAACTTATAGACCGGTTTCGGCGTATTTGCGCCTCATCAGTACAAGGTATGTGTTATCCGTCTGAGAATCTCTAATCCCGGACTGAGGAGGTTAAAGAAAACTAATATTCAGCTATGCGAGGTGTGACGTAAGCGCGAGACGATATTTTCGTCACAATGCCGTTAATTTCATGCAATTAGGACCAATTTACATACTAGTGTCCTTTTGGTATTGTCACTGCGCATTATTTTTCCACGTGTCGGTAATCTACGTCACACAACCATCACGGTAGCGTTGATATGTGCCCTCCTGAAGAATATGGCCGACCTGTCAGGAATTTCATTATTTATAACTTCAGATTATTTTATTACAAATCGAAAATATACGTTTTGTTGCTCCACATCTATACTTTTGAAAACAGTTTTAAAATTTAAAATCGGACAATCGATAACGCATCGTCGCTTGGCGTCTGCTCTTGTTTTGTACCAACTTTCAACTCTTGTACGAAGATATGAATTTTCAAAAAAATGACTTATTTTCCGGTTCCTAATTCTCATCATGGACTCTCTCGACCCCTCATTTTTTTGGTATTTTAATTATCTACAATTTATCTATACATACCATTGAGATTGCTTCTGTACTCTTTACGTTATGTGAAAAAACTAAATAAAGAAGGTTTTTTTCGTTTTAAATGTTTATAACAAATTACTGAAAAACGTTTGCGTGTCCAAAACTTATCAAAATGATACTACGTAGTACCGTTTTCTATTAGGATTTTTGTCAAAAATATTTACCTATTGCTTGGCCTATTTTCGGAAGCCTAGATGTCTTGGACTTGAATATAGATGTGAGGTTTACCAAAAAGATCTTATACATCGTCGAACACCCCTTGATTGATTGATTGGATCAGCACACCAGTCAAAGGTTTGATGTCCTCGGCACCTTAGCCTTAAGGCTTTTTGTGCTCTTGGTTGTGCCGTTTATGTGAAGAGACCAGCAGCCCTTATCAGGCTCAGCAGACTTTTCACTAGGTTCTTCTTGGAGAAATCCTCCCTTGGAAATTCTAGTCCTAGGAGTTTATATCTCCAGAGTGAGATAGTGCTTCACAATCAAAGATAATGTGAGAGGCTGTTTCCTCCTCTTCCATGCACAACCGACAAATAGGTTCCTCCCTATATATGCCGATTGTATGCATGTGCTTCCTTAGGTTACAGTGACCGGTGAGTAAACCCGTCTCTATCATTATTCTTGCTCCTGCTAAGGTGTACTATTTCGTTAGTCAGTGTCTCCTAGGGTTTTTTTGACCAGGAATTTGCTGTGTTCCTGTTTTGGCACTTGTCTCCAGTACGACTGAAGTTTAATTTTAGTCCACCGAGATATACAGCCACGTGCAGCAGTTTTGGATATCCCAAATACTGGTTCCGTTGTCCGACAGAAGCAGAGCTACAAGACATCATCTTAAGCTTAGAAAATCCAAATTATCCCGGCTGTGTCCATTTGGTAAATTTTCTACCAACAGTAACTGACATTTTTACATTCCACAAGTAAGTTCCATTATCTCATCTAACTAACTAATCTTCTTCTCCATTCCTTTCCTTAGTCTATGACCGATGCCTTCTTATTTCTGGTTGATTGATTGGTTGGATCAGCACACCAGTCAAAGGCTTTTTGTGCTCTTGGTTGTGCCGTTTATGTGAAGAGACCAGCAGCCCTTATCAGGCTCAGCAGACTTTTCACTAGGTTCTTCTTGGAGAAATCCTCCCTTGGAAATTCTAATCCTAGGAGTCTATATCTCCAGTGAGATAGTGCTTCACAATCAAATTTAATGTGAGAGGCTGTTTCCTCCTCTTCCATATATGCCGATTGTATGCATGTGCTTCCTTAGAGTACAGTGACCGGTGAGTAAACCCGTCACTATCCTTATTTGGGCCCTGCTAAGGTTTAGTATATCATTGGTCAGCTTCTCCGAGGGTTTTTTAACCAGGAGTTTGCTGTGTTCCTGTTTTGGCACGTGTCTCCAGTACGACTGGTGTTTAGTTTGAGTCCACCGAGATATACAACCACGTGCAGCAGTTTTGGATATCCCAAATACTGGTTCAGGACCAGTGAATGCTGTCTCGGACCCCAGCTTTGCTAGGTTGTCCGCCTTTTCATTTCCTACAATGCCCTTATGCCCTGGGACCCACTTAAGAGTAACTCTATTATGGTTAATAGAGTTACTCTTAACACCCCTTAAAATCCAATCTAATCCAAAGTCCACCATTTTGGTATGTAACTGATTTGGCCGCCATTTTGTGATACAACACGGATTTCCCAGCGTTAGGAAGGTAGAAAATAAAAATGCACAATTTCCAAAATAATATTTAATGACTTCAGATATTTATCAGTCAATGCAGTTTGAAGAAACAAGAACATACTTCAAATCAAATCTAATGACACAAAATACATAATTTAACATAATAGAGATTGGACTAAATTTTAAAGCAAAATATATTTACTCAAGAAAAAGATATTTATACCTTTAAATATATTTTGAAATAAAGTAATAAACGTTAGAAAAAAAAAATGAGGTTATAAACTATAGGCGCGTCTTGAGGGTTGCCTTAATGCTAGATTCTATTGTTTTGCTGACTCTCAACTGATGAGCGGCAATTATTTGGGGTTTGTTCACTCAGCGCTGTCAAAAATGACAAAATATTAATTTTGTAAATTTTAACGCTGTATTTTTTTAGGTAATAAACTTGAATGGTGAAAGAGTAGTAATATATAATGAAATGATTGTATCCAATGGGTGACTTCGGTCCGAATTGCCAACTCAAAAACTCTTCAAAGACCCGAAGCTCAGTTTACGGATATTCAGAAACAACACTAATCTAAACATAACAAATTTGTTCTGAAATTTTATTTCCCAAGTGGCAAAAAATTATTAAGTTGGTAACTTGGACCGAAGTCCCTCATAAAACTGGTAGAAAGTTGGGTTATATTTCACCGCTAAGTCAGCAATGCGTTCCAATGGAGCTCAGCAACATGTTTTGTGCTTAGTTTCAACCGTTGAGCCTGTGGCATAGCGTGGAGGGGGCAGCCGAAAGAAAGCGGCAAGCACCACCATTCAATTAACCTTTTTTCTCTCAGGATTTAAAAATAATTCACTAGAGGTCGCTCTGATGGGGGGTACAATCGTTTTGATGTTCCATTTGACAGCAACGTTAAACGTACTCAATAAGAATTCTTACTTTTTGTCATTGGCGGGAAAAAAATGCATTTTTGAATACCTCAAACAAGTAAGAATTGTTATTGGGTACGTTTAACGTTGCCGTCAAATGGGAAAATAAAACAAATGTACCCCCCTTCCAATAGTGCGGCCTATAGTGGATTATTTTTAAATCTTTAGAACAAATAGGCTCATTGGAATTGCCTAGCGAAACCGCGAAAGAGAGTCGTGAGGTAGAAGTGCTAGTGACAACCGGTGCGGCGGCAACGAGTTTTCCTGAACGCGAACGAACCATCAAGCAACAGCAAGTACTGAGTTATATTCAAACTTACTAATTCAATTAAGGGGAGGCGAAAACGAACGCCACGCCATTTCATTGAGCCAGACTCAAAGCGCTTATTGTTATAATAGTGAAATTTCTAAACCATAGAACTATACTGCTTTGATAATTGACAGGTGACATATATGGTTGTACTCTCTTGTTTCTCTCTCCCACACGTTGATTTCCCTTTATATGATCTAGAAGAGGTCTAGTATACCTACTAACAGTGATTTTTTTACATAAAAGCGAATTCAATCATTTCCTATATTTTCTACAAGAAAAAATGTAGTTAATCAGCGAAATGGTCGCTAATTTTTTCGTCTACTTAATATACAAGTTTCAGTACAATCAATCTGGAAATTATATACGCCCACCGTAAATATAGTAGTACTAAAAATATATGAATCGTAGGGTGGTTTTCCAGTTGATTTTTATCGGTTTTTCAAAATTTAGTCCAATCAATTGGATTGTAAACTTCATCAATGAAATAAGGCAATCCTTTCTGGGATTTAATTACCATTTACCAAAAAACGGGATATGTTATTTAAGGATAAAAAAGGGAAGACGCTGTACTAGGGGTAGGAAAAGGCACAAATATCCGTCGGTATATTAAAGATTTTAAATTTTGGCAAATGATAATAAAAAATTACTTGAAGTATAGCCGTACCTCTTTAAGAAAAAGGATGATGTGGAATTGGAACCGTAACGTTTATTATTTAATAAAAATATTTTTTTAACAAAAACATGTAGGATATGTAGGATAAAACGTAGTTTAAAAAAAATTTAAAAAATATTCAGTTATATCGTTCTAAAGGAGCTGGAAATTTTGAAATCGAAAAAAGAAATATCGATATATTTGACCACAATCGACATATTTTTATGTCATTTTTTCTGACTCTAATTTAGACATACTGAATTTCTATTCATGAATAAATTTTTAAAATTTTGATAATTTTTTTTCGTTTTTCTGCTTTCGATATTACAGTTTTCTTTTATTCCATATGCGGCATTTCATTTTTCGAGATTTTACGTTTATTAATCTGTTTGCGGTTTTTTAAGATCTAATTTTTCCATATTTTGCTCGACATTTTTCTGTTTCCAGATTTCACTTCTCGAATGTTTCCTCATTATTCAGTGTTTTAAAATCATTCCTTTTCTTCTGTTTTTGGATTTTCAAGGCGTCATTTCTTGAAATTTTGAGCAGCGTTCCACATTTTTCTGCTGAGTACGGTCATACTTCTCAAAATTTGTCAATTTTTTTCTGTTTTCTGTATTTTAAGATCCAGTTTTGCGAAGTTTCCTACATTTTTCTGTTTTTAGATTTTCAGACATCATTTTTCGAAATTTTGAGAAGTATTCCCCATTTTTCTGTTCTACAGGATCCCATTTTTCAAAATTGTCCTCTTTAATTTGTTTTTGTTTCAATTTTTCCCAATACTGATTTCGATTTTTTGAGATCCTTCTTTGCGAAATTTTTCTGATTTTTCTATTTTTGGTTTTTCCAAAATTATGAGAAGTGTTCCTTATTTTCCTGTTGGATAGGATAGGATCCTATTTCTCAAATTTTTCTCTTTTTGGTGGTTCAAGATCCCATTTTGTGAAATTTTGCTCATTTTACTGTTTTTGGTTATTTAGGGAATAATTTTTCAAAATTTTGCGAAGTATTCTTCTTTTCTTTTCTTATATTTCTCAAAAATTTCTGTTTCCAGTATTTTAAGATCCAATTTTGAGGAGTTTCCCTCATTTTTCTGTTTTTGGATTTTCAAAACATCATTTTTCTAAATTTTGAGAAGTATTCCCCATTTTTCAAAGATGTCCTCAATAATTTGTTTTTGTTTCAATTTCAATTTTTCCAAATATTTCTCACTTCACTGATTCCGATTTTTTGAGATACTTCTTTGGGACATTTTGCTAATTTTTCTATTTTTGGATCCTTAATTTTCCAAAATTTTGAGAAGTTTTCCTTGCTTTTCTGTCGGATAGGATCCTATTTCTCTTTTTGGTGTTTCAAGATCCCATTTTGCGAAGTTTCGCCCATTTTTTTGTTTTTGGTTTTTTAGGAAATCACTTTTCAAAATTTTGCAACGTATTCCCCATTTTTCATTGATGTCCTCTTCAATCTGATTCCGATTTTTTGAGTTCCATCTTTGCGAAATTTTTCTTATTTTTCTGTTTTTGGTTTTTTAGGGGATCATTTTTCTCAAAATTTTTCTGTTTTTGGTTTTTTAAGGACCAATTTTCCAAAATTTTGAAAAGTTTTCTGTTAGATAGGTCCCTATTTCTCAAACTTTTCTCCTTTTGGTGTTTCAAGATCCCATTTTGCGAAATTTTGCTCATTTCTCTGTTTTTGGTTTTTTAGGGGATCATTTTTCTCAAAATTTTTCTGTTTCCAGTATTTTAAGATCCAATTTTGCTTTTCAATATCCAATTTTCGAGATTTCAGTATCACACTCTTCCTAGTTACTTTGTCCCCCCCTTTTTTTCCAATTTTTTTCACCAATTCTTTGTTTCATAACGTACATTTTTAATTTTTAGATATTACGTTTTCCAAGAAAATTCCAGTTCCTTTAGAAAGAAAAACCATTTAACCGTTTTAAAAGGAAGATTTTCTTCAATAACATGATTGTCTATTACACTAATTCATTCATAAAAAATGTGCCAGATACCAACTTAAAAAAAAACAGGTAGGACATGGATATCATTTTCAACATTTCAAATAAACCAAAAAATAATAATTTTGGCACAAAATAATCGCGAAATTATTTAAAAAAAGTAAAACTTGAGTATTACCTTTATATACAGGGTGTAATTAATAAATTTAAAATAAAAAAAAATCAGTTAAAAGTAAATTTTAAAAATTTAATATATTTTTTACTGAATTAGTACGATTTAATTATAAATTACCCTGTATAAATAGATAAATCAAGAATTTAAGATTCATATTTAAACGTTTTTTTTTTCAATATACAGTGTGTCCCAGAACTTATTAACGAGTAAAAAAATTCTAGGATACATTTATATATAATTTAATCTCAAAAAAAGCTGAAAAATTCTTATTCTAAAAAAAAGTACTATCATTACAACATCAACATTTTTTGCTCTTGTGTAAATAAATTTTTTTATAGATCAAAAATATTGTGTGATTAGTGCCACTTTTTTTATTCTTATATTGACTAAATACTAATTTCTGATTGGTCTTTACAGTCTTGTAAGAACAAAAATTAATATATAATAATTGCACTGCATTTAAAAAAAAATACAAGACTGTAAAATCGAAGAGTACATTTGAACTACTACTGTAAAATTTGAAAAAATTCAAAAACCTGTTAATTTTCGAAAATTTTCTTCTCTACTCCTTGTTCCTCTTCAACATCAGCCGTATATTATCCTTATATTATTTTAATTATATTAAATATAATATATTAATATTATTCGTTTATATTTAACAAAAATAATTTTTATACATCTGCGAATTTCTTATTTATAGACGGATTTTAAATGAGTTACTGTTTTTTTTTCGTATCAATGGAATAGAAGAGATTGTGGTCCCATCTGATTCATCGCGGGATTCAATTGGGGCATTTGACGCATACTCTGAAAGTTTTAAAAAAAATTGTATCGATTTGAATTTTTTTTTATTTTATTTTTATTCATACCATCATCTGAGGATGCTGAAGGTACATTTGTGGTTGTGGTGATGAAACTGTGGCATTGTTAAATGGCGACGAAGACATGGCTTGATTCATGGGTTTGTAGCCCGCTCCTGTGGTATCTGATATGGGCTGAGGAGTCCAACTAGTTTTAGAGCCTATTTTTGGAGAATTCCACTGGACTCCCCTGCAAACAAAAATATTCAACTATTCCCAAAAATACTAAAATTACGCCCATGTAAATGGCAATTATTACAAAAAAATAAACCCCTTTCAAAATTTTTATGGCGCGTCCAAAGTAAATTAAACCCATTTAAAATGATTTTAAATTTTTTACAAAAAATAAACCCCCCTTGAAAAATTTAATCGTACATTCGCACGAGAAAAATTTTTTTACATATAAATTGACCCCTTTGAAATGATTTTTATGTACTTCCATGATAAATTAATTTTCAGAAAGAATGAGCCTCCTTTAAAAATTTCACCGTACGTCTCGATGTTAAATGGAAATTTTTATAAATTAAATAATCCCTTTAAAAATTTTTTCGTACGCCCATGATAGAAAGGAAATTTTTCAAATAAATCAAGTCCTCATAAAAATTGAAAATACGCTCACGAGATTGAAATTTTTGCAAATAAATTAGCCCCTTTTAAAATTATTTTAACGTACGTCCTGATAGATGGAAATTTTTATAAATTAATTAATCCCTTTAAAAATTTTATCGTACGCCCATGGTAGAAAGAATTTTTTCCAAAGAATTAAACTCCTAATAAAAATTTTATGGCACGCTCATGAAAAATTGAAATTTTTGCAAATAATTTTACCCCCTTTAAAATTATTTTAAGGTACGTCCATGGTAAATAGAAATTTTTACAAAAAATGAGCCCTCTTTAAAAATGTTACTGTACGGTCATGGCAGGTTGAAATTCTAACAAATTAACGAGCCCCTCTAAAAAATTCCATCCTACGCCCATGTAAATGGCAATTATTACAAATAAATTAACCCCTTTCAAAATTTTTATGACGCATCTAAAGTAAATTAAACCCCTTTAAAATGATTTTAAATTTTTTACAAAAAATAAACCCCCCTTGAAAAATTTAATCGTACATTCGCACGAGAAAAAAATTTTTACATATAAATTGGCCCATCACAAAAATCTTATGGGGGTTGTAGATTTCTGTAAAAAAATTAGTCCCCTTTGAAATGATTTTTATGTACTTCCATGATAAATTAGTTTTCAGAAAGAAAGAGCCTCCTTTAAAAATTTTTTCGTACGCCCATGATAGAAAGGAAATTTTTCAAATAAATCAAGTCCTCATAAAAATTGAAAATACGCTCACGAGATTGAAATTTTTGCAAATAAATTAGCCCCTTTTAAAATTAATTTAACGTGCGTCCTGATAGATGGAAATTTTTATAAATTAATTAATCCCTTTAAAAATTTTATCGTACGCCCATGGTAGAAAGAATTTTTTCCAAAGAATTAAACTCCTAATAAAAATTTTATGGCACGCTCATGAAAAACTGAAATTTTTGCAAATAATTTTACCCCGGCTTTAAAATTATTTTAACGTACGTCCATGGTAAATAGAAATTTTTACAAAAAATGAGCCCTCTTTAAAAATGTTACTGTACGGTCATGGCAGATGGAAATTCTTACAAATTAATGAGCCTCTCTTAAAAATTTCATCGTACGCACATGTAAATGGAAATTTTTCAAATAGATTAACACCTTTTGAAAATGTTATCGTACGCCTATGATACAGTCGAGCCGCATCACGTCACACATTAGCATGTTAGTGACGCGAACCCATAAGTTTTCCCCGACCAACAACTGCAGCTATCACTCCAAAAAATTAACATTCATTAAAAAACATACATTCAAAATAATAACGGAACTAATACGTATCCTTGTGGTACTTTTTTTATACAACTTACTTGGGGGTTGTTCTAATGTTAATTGAAAGATTATCGGCAAGAGACGCCAAACTCGATTCCAAATCTCCGGTTAATAAACCATTTGACGCAGTTGGTTGATTGTTGTTATCTATATTGTTGCCTGTACGATGTATACTGTGTTGGCCATCTAAATTGGATGGCTGAAGGACGCCTCCTAAGGCATCAAATTTGGTTCCTGGATTAAACAAACGATTAGAAAAAAAAGATCAACAAAACATTTCAAAAGAATGAATTAGGTGACGACTTAAAGTGTTGGAGATCAAGAACGGGTTTGTCCAGGAGGAGTATTTTCAGTGGGAAAAGGTAACATTTCGACATTATAAACTGGAAATTTTGACATACCTTTGGAGTCTCCTGTTCCAAATACCGAGGCGAAATTATTTTCGGATACGAACGAACCGGTAGACGATAATACCGAACTTGGTCCTGGACTCATCACACCAAATCCTGAAATACATCGTTTATGTAAGAACTTATACAGGGCGAGTCATGAGGAACAAACTTTTGGTAATAACTTTTAAACGGTAAGTTTGACATGAGAAAAAAGTAAGGTTGTTAGTAATATTTTCTAAAATTACTGTACTCTCTATTTAATGCTGCTTTCCTAACTTAAATCCGTTTATTCTACTCAAAAATGATGTCTAAAGGATTACCGATTTACGCCGACGAGTTGAAAGTCTGTTCTCATAGGAAAATTCCAAAGCTACGCCAATGGGGAACAGTTGTGCCAACTTACAGCCCGTTTAGACGGACACCGAATCCACAAAAATACCGAACCGAAATTTTTGTCGTTACTAGTAACTTTTGTTGTTACTGGCAACTTTTGTAGTTACCGGAAATTTTTTTCGTCATCGGTAATTTTTGTCGTTCCCGTTAATTTTTGTCGTTCCCGTGAATTTTTGTCGTTACCGGTAATTTTTGTCATTACCGATAACGTTTGTTGTTATTGGTAACTTTTGCAGTTACCGGAAATTTTTTTCGTTACCGCTAATTTTTGTCGTTCCCGTTAATTTTTGTCGTTACCGATAATATTTATAGTTACCGATAATTTTTGTCGTTACCGGTAATTTTTGTCATTACCGTTAACGTTTGCTGTTACTGGTAACTTTTGCAGTTACCGGAAATTTTTTTCGTTACCGCTAATTTTTGTCGTTCCCGTTAATTTTTGTCTTTACCGATAATATTTGTAGTTACCATTAATTTTTGTCGTTACCGATAATATTTATAGTTTCCGATAATTTTTGTCGTTACCGGAAATTTTTTTCGTTACCGCCAATTTTTGTCGTTCTCAATAATATTTGTAGTTACCGTTAATTTTTGTCGTTACCGATAATTTTTTCGTTACCGGTAATTTTTGTCGTTACCGATAATATTTATAGTTTCCGATAATTTTTGTCGTTACCGGAAATTTTTTTCGTTACCGCCAATTTTTGTCGTTCCCAATAATATTTGTAGTTACCATTAAGTTTTGTCGTTACCGATAATATTTATAGTTACCGATAATTTTTGTCGTTACCGGAAATATTTATCGTTACCGCCAATTTTTGTCGTTCTCAATAATATTTGTAATTACCGATAATTTTTGTCGTTACCGTTAATTTTTTCGTTACCGGTCATTTTTATCGTTAAAGGTAATTTTATTGAAATAATGTATAGGTATACATTTGGACTTACCGTTTCCGTTGGTCATCCAAACGTTATTTGTCTGCGGAGGTAGAAAGGCGTTTGTGTTTTGCGGAGCTGGTTGGGCGAAAGCGTCCGAAAATGGATTAGAAAGCTGCAGCAGATCGTCGGAAGCTTTCAGTTGAACCGAAGCGGGTTCTTCGGTGAATAGATCGAACGAAGGAGCGCCGACGAATTGTGACGAAGAAGAAGCTGTGTTAGATGTAGATGAAGATTTGCTCAAGAATGGATTGTTAATTGTTGTCGGTGACACTTTGGTCTGCAAAAGGAAAGTTGGTGAAGGTTGTTTTTTTTTGGTAAATTAATAAAAATTTCTTACCTTGAACTGATTCATAGCGGCTTCTTCTTCTGCTAATAGTTGCAATTTTAATTGTTCGTCTATGCCGTTGGTGGAAGCGAATTTGGAATTGGCCACGTTACCGAAAGCGTTGCTTGTCGAAGAAAGAGCGGTTACTCCGGATTTGATGTTTTTCTGATTATTAGCGTTACTGCAAAAAAATAATTATTAATATAAAAAAAAAATACAGTTCCGCAGTATGTAGTACTTTGCCGGACTGGAACCTGATAATTTTTTTCCTTCCATGTAATTTAAATGTTGCTCCAAGGCGTCCAAAAGACTGCTCGGCGCTTTCGTTAAATCCGGTATGTCTCCTTTATCTATCCCCACGTTCTGCAAAAAAATATAAAGTAAAAGATGCAATTGTTAGAATTGACGTTAAAACAGGAATAAACAAATCCCTTTTAAAAATTTTACCGTACGTCTATCGAAAATGGAAATTTTCATTAATAAATTAATCCCTCTTAAAAATTTTAAGCTACACCTATGAAGAGAAGGAAATTTATGCAAATAAATCGTCCGTGGTAGACAAATATTTTCGCAAATAATAAACCCCTTTTTAAAATTTTATCGTACGCCCATGGTAATTGAAATTATTTGCGAATTAATTAATCCCTTGGAAAATATCATGGTAAGCGGAATTTTTTCGAGAAAAATTAACTCTCTAAAAAATTAAATTTTATCGTGCGCCTATGGTGAATGAGAATTTTTGTAAATAACTAAGCCCCTTATAAAATTTCAAAGTACGTCCATGGTAGACGAAAATTTTCGGAAATAAATAAGCTCATTTACAAAAACTTTTAGCGTACGCCCATGATTTCAACAAATAAAGTAGCTCCTTAAAGAAATTTCACAGTACGCCAATGCCAGATTTAAATTTTGAAAATAACTGACTACTTGATTAAACATTTAAAATCCATCCATGGGAGTCGAAAATTTTATTATTTTAACAATTTTAGCGTACGCCCATGGTAAATGGACATTTTTTCAAATAACTTAACCCCTTGTAAAAATTTTATCGTACGCCTATGGTAAATAAAAATTTTTGTAAATAACTAAACCGCTTATACATTTTCAAAGTACGTCCATGGTAGACAAAAAATTTCGGAAATAAATGAGCTCATTTACAAAAATTTTAGCGTACACCCATGATAGAGGTAGAATTTTACAAATAAAGTAACTCCTTAAAGAAATTTCATTGTACGCCATTGCCAGATTGAAATTTTGAAAATAACTGACTCCTTTTTTAACAATTTTAAGCTACGCCCATGGTAAAATTTTTATTGTAAGCCTATGGTAGATGGAAATTTGTGCAATTAATTGAACCCCTAATAAAATTTTATAGTACGAAAATTATTACAATTAAATTAACTCCATTTGAAAATGTTATCGTACGCCCGTGATATAGAAATTTTCACAAATAAATTAATCCTTTTTAAAAATGTTATCGTTACCCATCCAAAAAGAGTCCTGCACGCACATGTTACATTTTGGCATATCGGTTTTGCCCCTACCAAAAATCGCTACCTCAAAAAAAATAGTGAATTAGTGAAATCGCTTATGACTTACCTCTGCTACTTTTAAAAATTCCGCTACCCTATCCATTCTAATCAAAAATCGCTTGTATATGTCCAAAGCTTCTTTACATTGTTTCTTATTCATATCGAAGAATTTTTCTGGAAAAATACACGATTTAAATTCGTTTATTTTCCGCTTGGAAAAAATATTAATATTTACCCAACAAATTAATAATTCCATCGTTATAGCAAGCAAATAATCGTATCAGATCTTTGAAGAGCAACATGAAGCTCATATTAATGACACCATTCGTTAGATCGTTAGCCGAACAATCAAACTCCAATAATATATCCAATTGATTTTGTAACGTAGGAAGGGTTTTTAATAATTTATCGGCATTCATCGTACGTAACATACCATCATCTTTACTGTAAAAAAAAATTAAATTAAAATCACCACTTCTGAAAACGTGTCATATTTTGACAGTTTTAGCGAATGCGAATATACTTACCCTCTTTTAATTTTACAAAAATCGAAAGCGATAGTTCTGTAAGCTAGTGCCTTTTCATTTAAATATCTAGAATACTTTCTAATGAACGGGGACATATCATATCCTAAAAATAAATATTTTACATTATATTAATAACAATCAAAATTTTTATTTTAAATGAAAGAAAATTATAAACAATATCTCAATTATTTTAAATGATATTTATAACCTTGATGAGTATCTACTTAGATATGCCAATGTATGGAAATTGTGGTAAATATTATTTTTAGTTTATTTACCTTGAACACCGCCTTTGTCCAAGAAATTACTTAATTGAAATGTGCTATTACTAGACGCTAAATATTGGGTGAATCTCTGAAAAAAAAGTTATTACTTTATAATTTTTTTTGTTGTGCAAGGTCGGTCATTGATTCTTGTTTACCTATTTATAAAGATTGATGCAGTTTCTAAAGATACACAAATGACAAAAATTTCCTGCATATTTTCTATTTTATAATCATATTTTTTGTTTTAGTCGAGCTAAAGGTACCACATTAGGAATTATTAAATTTTACATAAAATGTTGTAGCTTATAGAAATTTGAAAAAACGTTTTTTGGGTACTCTAATAACCAAAACAAACAATCAGCATCAACAGTTGCTAAACCCAGTTAAAAAAAAATAACAAGACATTAAATTTCACAAAAAATGTAGTAGATTCTATAGGCATAATAGAAATTTGATGAAATTTTCTGGTCATTTTATCTATACCTTACCTCATTTCCGTAACACATCATGTGGTGAACTGTTACTAGTGCCTTGTAAACTACTACCCAGCTTGCATTTTGTGATCGTTCTATCAACAAATTTGCTAATTGTGGTATGGAAACATTTGGTTCGTTCGTGCAATGAACTAAATCTGAAAACAACATTATTTCATCAAAAACCTACTATACAGATCACGGATAGTTACATGTATAATAAAGGTAAATACAGGATGAGCCATAATTACTGTATGGTACTTCTAACTCGTATTGAGGAGAAATGTAAATTTTGTCCTAAATTTCACCATGTTATTTCTTATATTCCAATCTCTATGGATACTTCACTATAATCCATTCATAACACATATGACTCAATGCTCATATATAGTGTGAGACAAAAGATAGGTAAATATTGCAAAGTTTTTTTATAAATCACCCTGTATATATTCATTTATTCGGTTAATTTATGTACCAGCAGTGCAACAGTTTTAGAATTTATAAAAATTACCAAATGGCAGAAGAATATAAAAAAAATTAAAAGAATTTATTTCAAATATAGAACACGAATATTAATATAATTATTAAAAAAATGTAATGCAAGGATAGTGAATATTATATTATCATTAACAACCAATACGCCTACTTATACTGGTGTTGATAGATGATACACTGGGCGTCCTGTTTTTATCTGTAAAATTATCAACTCCAACGAAATTGAAATGTTACGAAAGTGTTGTTGGTTAATGTTTTAAGACATAATATACAAGATAATAGTAAAAATTTTTTAGGAAAGTTGATTTGATGTATAGAACACTCTATATTTAGCTATAGAAAATCTTCATTCAATAAAATACTGGGTGTCCGATAAGAAACAATATAACTTGAATGTGCCACACTTTATTGAGACATTCTGTACATATCCTGAACATAGGAATAGCTTAATATATTTTAAACAAATATTTTAAATCGCCTATTTAAATTTTATCACCTTTTAATTGGTTAGTATCTACTCATTTTGCACAGACTGCTTTTTTTTGGTTAAACCTGTTTTTATTAGAAAATATAAAACATTTAAAAATAAATTACTGTATTGTATAGGATAATTTTGTTGTTAAATTCAAATTAGTTGATAACTAAATAATTGAATTACAATAAAATATTAAGTAATTAATTTTCCTGCTGACAGTTATTAAGGATACATATTATTGACAACTACCTATAAATTAATAAAAACCCTTGAAATTACCAGAAAAGTGATAGCAATCTACAAAAATTTTTAAAAGAATATAGGTACTCGAGACAAATAGATTCTTATTTTAGTGTCAGCAAATCTAAATTAAAATTAAATTATTGAGCAACAGTAACAGGTTTCACATATTCAATAGGTACTTATATAACCACCAAATCTGATCAAAAGAGCATAATCAAATTTACAATTTGGAGAAACATTCAACAATGACCCAAATTTTAAAAACAGGTTATATATATTGTTTGGCATTTAGCATATTTTGCTTGTCTGTTAAAAAATAATAAATAATAGCATTATATAAGTGTTCATTCGAAAACATACTTATAAAGGACCACAATTACTCATCTTATAATTCAAATTGCGAAATAATATATAAAAAAAGTCACAAAGACAAAGGACCACACATCTCGCAACTAACTTAGTCTACCTGAATCATGATTTTAAAACATTTGTTGTAATTAAACTACTAAAAGAAATAAATCATTTTGCAGACATGCAGGTACTTTATTCTCAAAGACCTGGGAAAGAAGAAATTATTGGTATGGCACTTTCAGTAAGGTTGCTTAAAAAGTTATCTTAAATGTTTTAAAATAGTTTTTAACAAGAACGAAGTTGATATTTGATTAATGAAACATACACAGTCTTTTTGTAAGAAACTTAGATTAGGTCCCCTGGGATTTACTATGAATAACTAACTCACTCCTAGTAAATGTATTATATTTAATCAATCTAGTTAAAATTAAGGTAAATATGTGTCAATTGGATGTTTCACAGTGAATCCAAGGGAGTGTCAATAACTATTATTGATATGTTTGTTAATTTTCAACCCACTCATAAGTAAAGTTGTGCCTAAGAGTGAATCAAATTCATGTTGTATTAAATATCATAAGGGAATTTGAAATATATTTGGATTTGGTGGAATGAACAGGTCTATAAAATGGAATATTCTGAAGGAACCAGTTTAGAGGAATACACAAAAAACTCACAATCTAAATGCTTCTTTTTTGGTCCAATCATTTCTTCTGTAGTAGCTTTACATACTGATTTCGCTATACCTGAACCAGATAAGCTATGTTTTGCGGCCAAAAGTCTATCGTTAATAGTCTGTCCTGCTAATCTTCCCGTCATATTGCACCTGTTGAGTCACTATACCTGACGAAAAAATGGCTTAAAGAAGGCACACAATGTCTTAAAAACTCACTCAGTTCATCAAACGAACGTTTTAAATTAAATGGTAATTAAAATAAGTTTATAAGTATGGATGAATCCTAACTAAAAGCAAAATGAAACTTAAGTGACAGTTGCGACACTGAGCTGACTGACAGCGTTAGCCATGTGAAATTAGCTGACAGGTCTGCAATGACCTTCGACACGAGCTCTGCCGAACGCCACTACAAAGACGTACATAATTTAATTTAAATATAGATTATTATATATAAATTAGATAATTGGCTTTCAGTATTTTAATGAAGTATATTAGTATTCTAATATCTATTTAAAAAAGATTTAAGCTGAATATTTTAGGAGAAAACTAAAAGTGAGGGATTCCTAAATGTTTGCTATTCTCAATACAAACCGGTATCTCACTACTTGTAATGGTGGCTGCGTTTATTTACAAAGTAACTAGAAAACGTTATTAAAAGTAACGCGACACTGCAAAAGTAACGCGTTACTGCAAAAATTCTTTAAACTGAGACTGAGAACGTACATATAACTATAAAACCTTCATTTTCCATTTTTGTTCCATCAAATCTAAGGTAGTAAAAATATATTAATTTATTGCTAAAAGTAACGCGTTTTTAAGTATATAGAGCTACGTCTATGTCAAACAAGTTCGGCTTCTTTCGGCTGCGCAGCTAATTCACACATAGATTAATCTACTGAATACCTCTCCCAAAACTTCTTTTTCTGTCCTTGTCGCGATGAGAACATAAAAAACAAATTTTCAGGCCAAGATATATCGATATAAACACGTTTATTACGTTATCGTAGGCCAGTCTGTAATGAAAGTTTCACTTTATAATCATTTCAAGGAAAACAATTTTAAATAAATTAGGTTATCACCACCATGTCAAGAAGGGACAATAGCGAATTTATCTACAAAAAAATTATTATTTTTAGGTCAATGTTTCGTTCAATGAACTTAGACGGTTTGAAGGTTACACCGTTTATAGTACCAAATTATTAAGACAAAATACTTGAAACTGATCTAAAAGTTGCGTAATAATGTTTAGAAAATATTGTTACTGTAAACGAACGTTATGGGTAAAGGTAACTGACACATTTATATTTATTAAAATACCTAAATAACGGATCATTATACACCGGAGTGAACTTGGGATGCAAAAAATTAGCAGCCAATTCCCGTAGACACACGAACGATCATAGACGTACGTAGGTAGATATTTTTTTTAAAATCAGCATACAACATGCCATCATATTATATTATTGAGAGAACTCAAAAAATATTGAGAATATTATTTAAAATAAAAAAAAAACAAGAATTTAAAATGACATGTTTCTATTTTATTAATACAATCAAATATATAGTTCAAAGTAAAATTGTATATCGGTATATCCTCTCAAAGTTAACGGAAACTCAGATTATTATGATACTGTGTACAAAAGGAAGATTTCTTTGATGCCGTCGAAGGGGTAGAAATTTTATGTCTTTTGAAAAATGACCCGGCCAACTTTTAGTCAGAACCTGCTAAGTAGTAACAATTTTAGCTTCTACGATATTTTGACAGCCCATACCCCAGATAACACACGAACATACAATGGATGTCCAATGGATATCCACATTGGACATAAGGGATATCCATAGGATATCTGTTCAGGTCCAGAAGGATATCCTATGGACATCCATTGGATATCCATTTGCCACAAAATTGGACATCCCATAGATGTCCGTTTCGTACTAAGAATGGATATACCTTGTAAAAATATGGACATTCACTGGACATAATAAATAAACCATGGAAAATATTTGATTTTATTTA
Source organism: Lochmaea capreae (assembly GCA_949126875.1). NCBI lineage: Eukaryota > Metazoa > Arthropoda > Insecta > Coleoptera > Chrysomelidae > Lochmaea > Lochmaea capreae. The sequence continues at coordinate 3,541,981 of OX421411.1, forward strand.
TCTCACTTGTCAGACGACCCTTTAACAACGACGAAGATGTGCCTTTTAGATTTATGTGTTCTGGTGACAATACCGACTCTGCTCGTCTGAATAGAGGTCTGCTTAGAGCGTCTCGACGCGGAACGTCGTCGTCTCTTTCGAAATACTCCCCAATGACCGGCGCGTTGCCTCCCAACATCCTACTTACTGCCCTTTCGCAGAATCGATAATATTATCCAGTTATTTTAACGCTACATTGCCAGATTTTATCAAATTTCCTGGACGTTTAGTAAAAGCTTGATTTCCATGAAAATTTAAGGATTATATTTTCGTAATATTGTTTTACGATAAAGTAAGCTGTATCAACATTGGCTTGGAGATATTGGAACGTATCTTTCTCCAGTTCGACAGAAAATAGAGCAGTTACAACAAAATATAGATATTGAGGGGTTGTTTAAGAAGATTGGGTGCTTAATAATAACTAGTATTTGATGGTAGTTTGCATAAAATAAATCATATTTATAAAGAAAATATTAATTATAATGATTTGAGGTTATAATTAACTTTTATTACTAAAAAATCATTATTACCTCCTTTATTAGTCAATTTATCAATAATTTTCGATTCAAGTTTAAATGTTATTGATACATTTATACCATACGTCATTTATTATTGAGAAACAAAATATTAATATTATGTTGAAAAAAACCTTGAATAGAATTACTTCAAGTGCAGATGCGCAGACATATCTAGTTTCTAATAACGTAAATTTATTTTAATCTTTTTAAATTGTTTGTTTGTATCATCAGTAATCAGTCTATATACCTACAGAAACTTGAATTTAAACCAAAAGAATACAATAAAACGAAGTAACGTTGCTTTGAGAAAAGGGTTTACTCGAACTAATTGTCTTTGAGACTTTCTCTTTTTCTTTTAGCGTTTTAATTTTCAATTTTTCGAGTTTCAGTTACTATAACAATGCATAGAGGTGGTGCGAGAGGGAACAGATGTCTGTGAACCCCCTCAAAACCGTAATTGTTCTCTTCACAAAGAGGAAAAAATTACAGCGACTCCGCCAGTCAATTTTAGGCGACGTGAGCACTCCTTTTGTGAAATATCTAGGGGTAATCTTAGATAAACAAACTCACCTGGAACGCACACTTTGAAAGAGTGATAAACAAAGCCAGATTATTCCTCTGGAATCTCAGACATGTATGTGGAAATCTTGGGGTATGAACCACAAACAGATTTACTGGATTTACCAAACAATGGTCACGTATGGCTCAGCTGTCGGGTGGACCAAAAGATAGCTAGAGCAAAGCTGCAAGGCCTGCAGCGAACAGCATGCCTGGCCATTACCGGAGCACTGTCATCCACACCAACGGCAGTTATGGAAGCCCTCCTGACACTAACTCCTCTCCACATTCATTTGGAGAAGGAAGCAAGGAAAGCAGCAAATAAATGGAGAGACTCTGAAGGATCATTCGGGAATGCTGAGGGAAATACAAAATTACCACATTCTTGGGATGCACTCGGATCTCTCTGTCACAAAACTTCACGTGGACAAGCCCTTTAAGGTCCTCATTCCAGAGAGACCAATGAGATAGCGAAGAAACCAAAGATCACCAAATGGACTTCGTCAGAAGTACAGGCTTGTGGGGTAAATTGTAATCCCTAGGGGATTTGAATTCGTTATTTTTCCACATAATAAACATATCTTTCCATTTATCGAGCTCAAAACCATTTTAATATCATGTTATTTTACCTCATTTATATTAATATTCCGGACTAATTTTTCGCGACGTGGCAACGTCGCGTACAGTTTTATAGCCAAAACAAAACCCAACCAATAGTTAAAAACAATAAGTTATGTTTTACCGATATGTTGGAGTTAAAACAATTCGGTAATCAACATAAGAAAACTTGAACATTATCATTCCTCAGAATAAATTTCTATCGGGAATTAAAATATGATATTGTCGCGTACGCGATTTGGAGATGTTTTTCGAAAATATCTCAAATTAATTTACAAACTTGTGATGGTTTTTTATTCGTGAAACGTTTATATGGAAGTTATATATGTATAAATTCGTCGGAATATTTTTGACAGATACCTAAACTATGTATTGTGTGCATTGATTTTTGTATTTGGCACGATTTGAGGTTAAAAAGGGGTTGATTTTTCGTTTAATACTAGACATTGTGTATTAGGGGCTGGTTTTATGTATAAAAGTTGGCGATCTTCGTATTGAAAAGGTGCAGGTGACAGTTTCTAGGTAAGTACTCTAATTATATTTAATGAATGGTGTAGTAAAATAGTGCACCGGTCATCAATTCATCAATAAAATAGTACACACTTATTTTCTGAATCAGTTAGATGATACAAATTCTATAAATACTTCGAATATACATTTATTCAACTAATTACATTGAAAAAAAAGCATAATAAATACGTTTTTTTATTGAAAATATTAACAAATAAATAAATTAATAATTTTAAGTTCCTATTACGGCACCTAGATGGCGTTAATTGTCTTATTTACCATGACATTTAGCCGTATTCATGGGATAAACCGCGACTAATATTTTTTTCGTCTACCTTACCGGAAAACCAATCATATGAACAACAAAAATAGGGCGGAAAGTATTCTTTAGCAGTCCAACGGCGGAAAATTCTTAACGCCACAATTTTTCAAGTTTTTCACCATCTGTCACTTGTAATCTTGACGTTTCACGTGAATTTTTTATTACCCCGTAATTACCAAGGTTAAAAATGTCAAAGTTAGTGACGTCATAAAGCTTATAATCATTAATAACTACATCGATCAAAGGTTTTTGGTTTTTACTGATTATTGATTGATATTTGTTAAAATAGATTATTGTTAGGTACATTAAACATTTCCAATTTTTAATAATATATAATGGAGACTATATAAGGAGATCGAACTCCATGTATTTCAATTTTTGGTAATGGTAGAGGGCGCCAGTGTCAATACCATACCAAAAACATCTGACTGCAGAACAATAACAGCCAAACATGAGCCTTTTATACACTTTCAGTTAATGGTATTTTATTGGTTGCTTGCTCATTTGACAGTATGTTAGGTAAGTGAGGTTAGGGAACAGAAATGAAAAATTGTATGAGTAAGAAATCCGTTTTTGTCCTCGTCTTAAAACATATCGAAAACTGTGATCGTTTGGTGGTGAAATAATTAGTTTACACCTTGAGCTAAAATTTATTTGAAACAAATGTAGCCAAATTCACAGTTTAAGTCAGAAATTGGAAAAAATTTAACCAAATTTACAGTGGAAAATAGAAATTTTTAAGAAATTCAACCAAATAAAAAACTTTAGGCTGGAAATTTGTTAGAAATTGGCTTTATTAAAATCACAATACTTTCTTTTGTTTTTTTTTTTTGACAAACAGCTTTATCTCAAGGCGTAAACTATTGAAATGTCTTACGTTTCTAACGAAACTAATTCGCATACAACTAAAACACAACACACGTTCTTTTTTTTATATGAAAATCACGTAGACAAAAAAAACTTTTAACAAGGAAGAAGATTCCATATAAATTGCACCTATACTATACGAGAGATTGACGTGAAATTGATCATTATAGGATGGGAAAATGAGATTAAAAATTGGAAAAAAGCAAAGATATATACAGGATGCCCTGGCCCGGGCATAGGGAGGCGTTTTAAAAATTGGTTCAGATTAGTTTTTATAAAAAAGATTAAATTATTCATACCTACTTCAATGCCCATTCTTTAAATTTAGTAAAATCACATGCAATTGAATCTGTAATAAAAGCAGTCGACTATTTTCTACTTTGCAAGTACTAATTTCTTCTCACGTCGTTGGGAGTTCTCCGTGCAGCGTAGAAATTTGATAGTTAAGTAGTAGTCTGGAATAATTTATGCACTGGAATTCATTGCTGAGAGCATAAATGAGAAACCGACTACGTCATCTGAAACTACAGGATTGCAGCGAACATTTTTATCTCTTATTTATGTTTTACAATGTATCTAGACTAAGAAGAAAGAAATTGTGACCAGACAGCTGCTTCCAATTTGGATAACAAATCTGTAGAAACAACTATTAGAAAATGGTTACGGCGAAGTTCGGAAAGGGATTCTTATAAAAATTTATTTTTAAAAAACTTGTTTCAATTTTTGGCCTTGATCTTGTTGATACTAATATATAAAAAGTGTACATTCATAATCAAAAATTCATGTCCGTAAGTAGTCCACAGGAAGTCCATGATATGTCCATTTAAGGATGTTCCATGGAGTCCAAATGGACATCCATAATTGTATTTTTGTATAGTCCAAAGGACGTCCATAGGATGTCTAATGTACAAATGATGGACGTCCGTTGGACAGCCGGGACCACCCGGTAATCGGTCAAATAACAATAGGTAATAAAATGCAAATGAAGCATACGCAGTGAACCAAACGGTCCATAGTCGTAGAATGTGGTTCTGTCCGACTAGTTCGACAGTTTCTCCCCACTCCTTGAAAGTCATTAATGAAAACATATGTATGGCGATAGAATGTTAGCCGTCTTTTCGGATAGTTTTATTAATGACTAGCGGACTCTATTTGTAGTATTTCCCCACATATAAAACGTTGACAAACAAATTAATTCGACAAAAAGTCATGTTCGTGGACTAAAAATAATATTGATATACGCGAAACCGGCCTCGAACTCTTCGTTATCAACAAAATATACTATCGTCAAACTCAATAAAGCAGATAACACCGGCTGGGCCGTAAATTCATTTTCCCGTTTTGTATATGTGTGCGTGGAACACTTGTTATCACCAATGATATATAGCGGGAAAATTTATTTGGAGACCCTTTTCCACATTACAAAAGGAGTAGGGAGACAAAGTTGAAACGGGTGCGAGGGAAATACGTGTATAAACACGTATAATGCGACTTCATACCTTAACTTTTACTATGTACACTGAAAATTACGAACGCACCCGCGGGAAATCACGTCGCAATTTACGTATGTATGTATACAGGATGTCTTCTCACACCACTACATAATATGGTAGTGGAAAGTGTTGCAGAAAGAACGATATGCAGACTATAAGTATCCCAGTAAACACAGGATATCCTATGGATATCCATATAATGTCCACGATTGGTCCATATGGACATGGACACAGAATGGACATCCAATGGACCATTAGTACAATGGATATTCGTTTGGGGACATTCACTGGACCTTCAGTTCTCGTTCACCACTGGACGTCCAGATTTATTTGAATGACGGACGTCTATGGTTTATTTATCATGTCCATTGAATGTCCGTATTTGCACAAGGTATATCCATTCTTAGTACGAAACGGACATCCATGGGAGGTCCATAGAATATCCTTCTGATCTTGAACGGATATCCTATGGATAACTTTTCAAAGAAATTCGTTACGGAATTAAGCAACAAGAAGGAATGAGATCCAAATACCATTACCAGACTTTGAATGAATGCCATTCAATGGTACACAGACGGATCAAAAGCAATAGAAGGAACTGGGATAGAACCGTACAGACCAGGAACCAAACACTCTGAAAGCTTGGGAAAAACACCGCAATTCAGAATCCTAGGGCACAGCACCAATGAGATTATTGGATAGAAGAGGGACATATACATTTTTCGTGTTAATATACTTTGAAAACATCACTTCCCCATAAGCAAGAACAGTCTTTACTCCAATAGAATCACCCTGTATATAATAATTGAAGTTGTATTACACTTAAACGTATTAACACTTCCAACAGGGATTCCCGAATTACTTTATTACAACTTGGGACTAACATTTTGGACAATATACGACTTGAAATTATTGGGTGCTTCAAAATTTGACTCGGAAACTGAGTGAAGACTCGCTTGGATTTCTTAATTTCGCCTTTGGGTCAGTCATATGCGTCGACGTAGTTTTTTGTCAGGTTATTCTGTCTGCTGAAAAAGGAAGTTTTCGTCTAATTATAAAGTTAAACTTTCGGAATTAATTATAGAGAATATTCAGTTGTTTGTTTCAGCTTACAAATCGTAATTTGTTTTGGTAATTAACCAGTACATATTTTACTGGAATGTTCGGTTTTTTTGCGGTAGCCTAGACCACTAGAGGTCATTAATTCCACACAGTTAATTACTTATCTTAATTACTTTACTTTCTCATGTCCCTAACGTTAATTATAGAGAACTACCGAAGAGAAAATCGAGCTTGGTTTTGTCAGGCACATAACTCTGATAAAGAATAAAACTTAAGAAGTATGATTAACGGTTTTATTTAAATTATACAGGATATTTCACGACTGGCTTATAATATCTATAATATACTGAGCGTTTCAATGAAAACTATCCACCCCACATAATTGTGAAGGCGTCACTTTTATGAATATATAAAAAAACACGGATAGTTTTCATTGAAATGCTCTGTATATTGAAAATTACGTAGACGATTATCATGAAAATTGGTATCTATAGGTCAAAAGTTAAGGCGAATGTATAGAAAATATTTTGATAGACATGTCACTTCCGGTTATACCGGAAATGAGCAGCAACTTTGTTATTTTGAATAGAACACCCTGTATTTTATCAACTTTTCGGATTCTACGTTGAATTTTAATGCTATTTTATGTAAAATACACTATATATATAGTTTTATGCTTTATTATATACAGGGTTCGTAAAAAGTGATGAAAACTTGTCAAGTATCACAAAATTTTTAATGAAACTAGCATTTTTTTCCTCTTGTATTCAAATCCACGGCCAGTATTCTCTTTGCGGTATCACGAGTGGGTCGTGGTCTACTTGAATATCGTGTAGAAATATTATTTTAATTCCACATCTTGAATTATCTAGTTTTTCAAAATCAGTATTCATATATACTACAAACTCCCAGGTTTCCTTCAGTTTTATACTATATATTATTTCTTACCAATTATATAGTTGAAGTATATTTTTGGCATTGACAACTTTTTTTTCGAATCCATACCCTCTCGAACCGGACTATCATCGTCAACATGGCATCAAAACAAGCAAAGCTACTGAGATCGTAGTGTCAGACATAGACAAACAGCAAAGAACCGAATATATTCAGTATTCGATAAGGTACGTGATAAAAAAATTCGTAAAGGAACAAAAAAGTCCTATTACCTTGTCTCGTTTGGAGCTTTGTGTACCTACTTCTTGAATACGAAATTATTGATTGATTTTTTTGTCACGTCAATGTGTCAGTAATAAATGTTATTTTTATATAGAGCAAACGTCTAGAATTTAGAATATTATAGGTAATATACCTACATACAAATAAACATTGTGTAATTTTTAAAACGCTTTTAATAAATAAAACAACGTTTCGCTCGATTTTAAATCTGGTCGGAAAGTTCGCTATTGATAAATCCAATATGTTCCATGCAATTTAAAATTAAATCTTGTGCATATGCATACATCTGGACGGTGTACTAATTTTAGAAAATATGTTTATGGCAGACGTCTATAAAATATAGGTATAAATACATACGTAATGTATTTGTTTTATATTTCCTGCTGTACTTCGTTTCCTCGGTTTGATTTGTGTCTGTGAAGTTTTGACAGATTTCCTATTGGAACTTGGAATTGGTAACTCGGCAAGATTTACATATATTTGATCTACGTGTGTTTATTGCAGGTTATTTACAGAAGTTTTAATTAGTATTTCATATTTGCAGTAAACGCGGTATTAATTTTACACTTTGTAGGCCACGTGAAAGAGGAAATTAACATAAAAGTGGAGGTACCTACAGAATACAATAGGTGGAGCTTGCTTAAGTACTTGAAAATAGATGCTAAACTGGTTCATCCAGTCGTGAAAATGTCTGTACACAGGGTAGCACGCACGCATTTAATTAATAAATCATTTTATCTCTTGAGTTTATCAAGTCTAAGTTCTAAACAAACTTTAAGTTATAAAAATTGTTTTAAGTTCTAACAACTCCGAAATTGATAATTCATGTCACTTTACCTACTATTAAAAAATATATAGGCAACTAAAAATACACCCACATACTTTTGATCACGCACGGTATTAAATATACGTAACATACGTGTGCGTACTGGACTAATAATTTGGGTTGCCTATCTGTGAACTCCACAGTCGGCTTTGTATAATGTTTCCTTCTTGATCGTATAGCAGAGCTTGACTTGAAATTTTCAGTCCTCTATCGTGTCTCATAGTGAACGTGCCGTTTGTTAGCCTTACTTTAGTCGTCGGAGTACAGTTCCGTCAAAAAAGTACTCGTAACTTTATATAAAATGGATTATTGTAAACAAGAATTGTGCAGTGTGTGGTTTTAATTAAACTTTATTCAGCTTATGTGGATATTATTATGGTTTTATTGGCTAAACACGGTTAGTACCCATAGTTTCCAATTTGCATGTTAATAGTTTTGTTGTTGTTTTTGCACTTAAATCTTATAGTGAAGACTTTTAAGAGATGTTAATAGACTTTTTGTCTTGGAAATGTTAGTTTTAATAACAAAGAAAACGTTTATTGCGAGATAAACGCTTATTATTCTCAAATCAATTACTGTTTATTAGAAAACAGATATATATTATGCTCAGTTCACGGACATTACAGATACGTACTAGGATCTTATAGATAAAAAGAAAATGCATTCTTATTATAACAATATCGTGTGCATTTAATTATGATGTGATTTTATTTATATACTGTTAATTTAGAAATATACGGAAACAAGTATAAAAAAGCTTGTCTGCTATTAGGAGAAAAAAATGCGGGTTATTTAACGCACGTGTGCTCTTGACGTCCTCGTCCTGATGAAGATTAATGAGTAAGAAACATTAGGTTGTGTCTCCCATAATACGGTTGTTATATTTTTTATTACTCAATAGCGGAATTAATGCACTCTGAAAGAACTTTCTTCCACTTCAATCGTATCTGCTGGATGTCTTCTTCTTTCTTTGGAGTAGTTCTGTGACGTACTGTGGTTATAGACGACCTTCAAGTGTGATGAAGCTGTTCTTACTGGTGTATTGTTGTGCTAGATTCATGTTGCAATGTATGTGAGTAGGTGTTTCATCATAGGGTACACATTTCTTGCACATAGGTTCACTAACTTTGCCCATTTTAGTCCTTTGACTTGCCTCGCTTTGCCGACTGCGTAGCTGATGTGGTCTCGAAATGTCTTTCCCTGGTTTAAGATGATTCCCAGCTACTTATCTTTGATGTTCCATTGGGCTTCATTTCTATGTAGTCTTCTGGTTATTTTCTTCCTGAAGTAGACTTGTCAATCAGAAAAAGATGTGTACTTGACCCATCACTGTAGTGGAATAATTACCCCGAAGCAGTGTTGAACACGGTTAGTACTTGGATGGGTGACCACTGAGAACACCGTCGTAGATCCCGTACAGCCTGCAGCGAAACACTTCAGAGTATTAGGGTGAGTAGCATATAGCATGTAGCAGGCATTATAGCAATTTGCACTAGGTATAATGTAGATCTGCTGTCTTTCGGATGGGACGTAAAACCATGAATATTGGGCACCATAAAGATCCCTACCACCTTAGCTGCAGAAATAGTCGAAAGTTATTAAAAATTACAGCAATCTTCCGTACTAAATTTTCAATTAAAATTTTCCAATAAACTTAATTTTATAAGGATATGAAAGTCACAAACTGAAAAACAACTCAATTGGCTAGGCTTTTACTCTAAAATATTGACGATTAGAATATTTTACTATCTATAAAACTGCTAGATCATATTCATTGGGATGCTGAGTACCATCACATTATTACTTAAATATGGCGCATGTGACTTCCCTTAACGGATACCAGAGTTTCATGTTACCTTAATGCGTACATTTTACGGGCAGATGTGAAAAAGCTAACGTTAGTACGGGCGATTGTTGAGTTAAAAGAAATTTAATACGGTCAACGTAATATGTTTTGTTATCATCCCAAGCAGTCTAGTTCCATATATTATTTGATAGAACGACCTTCAGCTATTTATGGTATCTAAGTATGCTTATTGCAAAATAGTGATTATCAGTGGATACGTATAGATAATATTTTGAATGTGTAACCAAAAGCTACATGGATTTTGGCACGTCCTTATTTTACTAGGAAATTTAATATTGAAGGTTCACAGGTGAAGTAGCTTTAATTGTTTGCTTTTAGTTGATAATAGAAATTCGTTAAAAGTTTGTGGTGAATAATATCAATAGATTCAGTTATACGGGGTTGGCTTGTTGTTGAAAATTTCCGACTAAAAAGAATTATTTTTTTAAATAAAAAGTCCCTTTTGTTATTTGTTAGGCAATTAAACCACAAGGAATATACAGACGATATAAAAAGTCCTGTAAATATTACAAAATTATGAATTTTGAACTGAAATCTTTTAACAAATATTCTAAAAATAATAGTCTACTTGGAAAAAAAATTACAAGAGCATAATTTGAAAGGGATTCCGTTTCATGAATAAAAAATGTAAAAGTAGTGAAAATATTCACAAAATTCCCGAGTATCTCTAATAGAAAATAAATCTGTGTGAACTGAAATATAAATTCTCATACATCTTCAGACCGTCGAACGATAAAAAGTTTAATATTTATTAGTTAATTTTTTTTCTTCGAATACTTATACAATAAAATAAAACCAATAAATCTACCGTTATTCCAACTTTGTGCTAATACCGGTATTGGGTACCTAGTAGGTACTTCTGCAATTCTTCACAATATTTATTAAAAAAAAAATTTTTTCACATATACTAACTATTTAAACAACATATTATATACAATGTTGGTTACATAGCGGTTCGTATATAATCAAAACAACCACTAAACATGGTTTTCAAGTTTCTATATATAGAATACCTAGTTACTTGGAACAAGAAGAAAAAGAGCAGACGGTTTGTTGGTAATAGAGATGGAGTGGTTATTTCTAATTCTAATTTATAAAACAACCCGTAACTTCTACACAAAAACATCAGCACAAAATGGGCAAAGTTAGTGAACCTAAGTTCAGGAAATGTGAACTCTATGATGGAACACCTACTCACATACTCTGCTTCTACGAGAACTTACATGGACTCGGACGGAAGCACTTTGGAGAGGAAATAATACAACCATACCAAGTGCCTGGGATGTTAAGCACAACCCAACCACCTCTTCACTTCTTCGAAATCAGACAACCTGGGACATGCCACAAGATGGTATGATGAAAAAGTATAACTTTTCAAAGAAATTCGTTACGGAATTAAGCAACAAGAAGGAATGGGATCCAAATACCATTACCAGACTTGGAAAGAATGCCATCCAATGGTACACAGACGGCTCAAAAGCAATAGAAGGAACTGGGATAGGAGTGTACGGGCCAGGAACCAAACACTCTGAAAGCTTGGGAAAAACCCCAAGTATCTTTCAAGCGGAAATTCACGCAATAAGAAAGTGTGCCCAGTTCAATATTGACAAAGGATATAGAAGGCAAAGGATTATCATAATGTCTGATAGTCAAGCAGCCATTAAAGCGCTGAGTTCCTGTGTAATCAGTTCCAAAATGGTGTGGGAATGCCTAGGCAAACTTAATGAACTAGGCGAGAACAATATAGTCACCTTACTGTGGATTCCAGGACACACTGCACTAAGAGTTTTAACAGGAATCCTAACGGGACATTGTCGCCTGAATGGGCACCTTAAAAAGCTCAAAATAGTGGAGGAAGAAGATTGTAGGTTTTGTGGAATGGAAGAAGAATCCTCCATCCACATACTTGCGAACTGCACAGCAATTCAGAATCCTAGGGCACAGCACCTGGGAGACTACTGGATAGAAGAGGGACAGTTACCTAAGTTGAAGCCTGCAGATATTTTAAAATTCCTCGGGGAAATAGGACTAAAGGAGCTACTAGACTCTGAGACTTTCCTCAGGAACTAAGTAGAAGTAAGGGGGCACAATAGATCTTTTAGGTCTCAGTGAATGTTACCCCAAAAGACATACATACATAACACTATATCTGAACGTCTATTTATTTTATATTAAGTATATCAAATTTATATAAAATTGTTAAGGTCATTAGTCATTAGACTTTATTTTTAAATCGTTAATCCTCCAGGAAATTCGGTGGTACAACTCGACGGTAGGATACCTGATATCTTGTGGTACAACTCGGCGATCCCGCCTCAAACGCGTGTGAATCATTTCATTCTCATTTTAATTCTAATTTTTATAGTTCTCACCCAAGTTCGTTTAATTTTGTAAATATTTTAATAAACTTTCAAGCAGAAACATATATACAGATTGCGAAAGGGCTTTTTGAACCGTACGATTTACACAAGCACGACAAGGAAAATATGAAAAAAACAGCTTGAAAGAGAGAGAAAGAACAACTGTGCGTGGCCAGCGAGGGCGTGTATTTAGTTCCAGAGGCCGGCCGAATGTCCACTGCCCCCCCCCATTTCAACCGCTGTTGCCAGAAGCGCAGGCTAATTTGTACAAATGATATTTTTGTCTCATGTGCATATGCATATGCTCATGCACTATTAGGACATTAGGTATAATAAAATAAATTCCGCATAATGTTCCACCAAAAAAACTAAAAGGTGCAACACATGAAAAAAAATGATTTTCTAAGATAGCAGAATTTAGAAATGGCCTTTTATCACAAAAAGATTTCCAAGTATTAGGGAATTTAAGACGGAATATTTTTGATACCTACCCCTTAGTTAAAAATTTCCAACAAACAAATTATAAGTACCTAGTTGGAAAAAAAAACTGAAAAACACGTTCTTACTTACTTTTTAGTTCGATTTAGTAAGTATAAGGTGTTTTTTATGTTTTTTTTTCAATGGAACACCCTATATTTCACTACTATATTGTATTGTCATTGATCCTTGACAGGTGTGGAAAATTTCAATGTAGCTTCCGATTGGTCTATGAAAAATTTACTTGAATTGTTAGTCCACATGGATTGTTTACGTCCCAGGATGGGTTTAGTACGTTTCTGTTATTTACGTGATATTGTGTTCTTAGAAGTTGCTGTGATTGATATTTTGGTTTTATTGACTAAAATTATGGCTTTTTGGCAACCGTTCGAAGAGGAAGATATTGTTAAAGGCTCGGAATAATGAATATACTAGAAGAGAAAACAGACGTATTATTCTATGCCAACATAAACAATGTCAAAGTTTATTTATTCTGCTTGATTCCATGTCGCAGTGAATATAAAGTTGTTTGATTGTTATATGTATAAAACATGAACCAAAGGTTTTGAAATTTCTGAAAGAGGAGAGTAGGGACGTGAGACAATAGACAGAAAGAAATTTGGTATGTTCTAGTCGCGATCTACGCAAAATATTATACAAAATATGTACAGGCAACTGAAACAAAAAAATAATGGGTCAAAGCACAGAGCTGCTGAAAAAATACTAAAGTTTCAATAAAATCTTTTATTAAAGTTATCGGTAAAACTGCTATTCACCGGAAAAAGAGAGTACAGAAATGGCTAGTGCGTGGGGATCCTGTAATAATGAAAAATTTGTCTGAAACGGTTCTGCTCCTGCTTACAGATTTCTTTATCTCACCGACAAATTGTGAAACGGTACAAATTAATTTTACTCACAACTATACAAGTGAAGCGTGTAAAAAATGTTTACCCAGTATGAAAAATGCTTAAAATCCGTGGCAAGGGGTTTTTTTCGGACAAGAAATCGACTGGTACAGTCAATTTTTTCGGTAAAATCATTCGTTCACCTTCAATTATATAAAAAAACGCATTGTTTACATACAAAGTCCTGTAAATACCACAAAACTATGAATTTTTAACTGAAATTTTAGGCGACTAATTTCAATACTATAACTTAAATGGTTTTTATTACATAAATCATCAATGTAACATTACTGAGAGGATCTAAAAAATTCTGTAATTGAAATTGATTAAGAAACAAAAAAGTTATGCCCAAAAATACTTAGAAGTCGATGTAAAAGCACTAAACCAATCAAATTCGTTATAAATCATCCCACCTTTCGATCACCTTATTTAATAATACATTTTTTCAACTCTATTTTTCTAATCACCTTTTTAATTCGTCTTAATATCATCCATCTCTAACGTGTAAAAGAAAAAGAACTAACAGTTCGTCGTTATTATGCGTTCTTCTCGTGTAGTTGCTGCTTTCTTGGCTATTGCGGAGGTCACCAAGTCTTTTTTATGTTTATCCTGCCTGCCTGCGCCTTGCACTACACGCTGTATAGATATATATATATGCAGCATACCACTCACTGGGCCATTGTTGCTTTTCACCTATGTTGTCACTTCTTAAGTAAAGTCCGAAGAAATGGAATTCTAAAAAAATTAGATTCTGTCATTAATTTTTTTATGGCTCTGGATCAGGTTTCAGCAACCGGGACCTGAAAATTATAATCGAAATTCCGGCAGCAGAGATTTTTACAAAGACGTACTAAACAGTACTCTTTTATTTATTATTATGCATACAAACAACATCAATTAGTTTTCTAAATAGTTTTTTGCTCTAATGCAAAAAACTCAAAGGAGGTTGATTAAAGTCCTATATTCCTCGTTTTTACAAATTTTTTTACACTAAACTCAGTATGTATGAATTCAAAATAACAAGCTCTTTCGAAATCTCTAAAAATATCTAGGGTATTCCATTTAAATTAAAGAAGTTGATGGCATTTCCGGTCAAACCGGAAGTATATTATTAACAAAAAAACGTACATCAGATGCATTTTGTTCCATTGCACTTACCTGCAAATTTTTATTAATATCGTTCTTTTCGTTTAAAAGATATTTACTTGGTTACATACTTTATCCCAACCCCGTATAGGGAGGAACCTATCTGTCGGTTATGCATAGAAGAGAAGGGAGCAGCCTCTCACATCTTCGATTGTGAAGCATTATCTAATTGGAGATATAGATCTTAGGACTAGAAAATCCAAGAGAGGATTTCTTCAAGAAGGACCTAGTGAAAAGACTGCTGAGACTGATAAGGGCCACTGGTCTCTTCACACAAACGGCACAACCAAAAGCACAAAAAACCTAAAGGCTGAGGTGCCGAGGACTCTAAGCCTCTGACTGGTGGTTCCGAACCAATCATTCAAAGTATTTGATTGAAAACCAGTCCTTTTTCTTATCATTTAAACGTCCTTATAAGTGCTATTTAAACTTTTTGAAACAAATTAAAGGAATTTCTAACTAAAATGTAAAAAGAAAGTGTCGAGGAAAACGATTTTTTTTTTCTAAATTTTAACTTTAGCAAAGATAATTTAATTACTGTCCCATCCCTATAGAATAACTATCATCTTTCAATGTTTTCCTTGTACATACATCCATCGCGTTACGTATAATAGTGTCCTTTCTTCCGAGAAACGGAAATATATCCCCTATGAACCTAAATAAATATCAAAAATTTTTTTTTCTATCAACAGAGGAAACACTTGTGAGATGTGATAAAAAAAAAATGCCATCTGTATTTCTAAGTAATGGAGGTGTAAGGAAACGCGCACACATACACACAGATGTGAGATCATTCGTTACACCCAGCCAGATGTTGTACAAGTCCTTGTTTTGCGTTAATACATACATAAACATATTCTTTTAAAACACAGTAAACTACTGGATTTTTTTAAAAAATAATGTATAGCCAAGAATAACATTCAAGTTAGTTGGAAATTTATTACAGTTTCTGAATAAGACCCAGACGTGAGAATGTGTAAGCTGCAAGATTTTTGCAACTACAGTTTACTGATATTTTGGTGTGCAAAAAAGATCTATTGTACTTGTATTATTATTGCGATTTTACTATAGTACCTACTCGAGCGTGCATCGTCTTCTTACAGAACACAAACATCTACAGATTTGTTTTCAGTTTTCAGTTTTTTGCGCTCTGATTTGGATGAATCTTTCACTAAACCAGTTTCGTTAAATTCTTTAACTAATCTACATTATTTTTAATAACAAAATTCTTTGTCCGCACCGTATATAATATTTTTTAATTTTATAAAAATTGACCCAATTACTATACACAGTAATTACCCGCCATAACTGTATCAAAATTGTTGGCAATAATTTGAATTTTATTTAAAAGCGACTTCGTATATATTGCATTATTTTCATTGCCCTTAATTTCTCGATTTCACCGTGTAACGCGAACCGCATCTACATAATGTTGTCTTACCGTAAATAGAAACTTGAAGAAAAAAAAAATTAAGTATCGATATTTGCCTAAATTCTGAGAATTTCGGCGACCGAGTGGCTTTTTATCAATCGGCAACGTTGCTACTTTGATTCTACCATCGAAAATTAGGCCCGTTTGTATACAGTGTGTTTCCAAAGTGATCTGAAATATTGGGGGCGTTCTATGATAAGTTTTGTCGTTAATGAGATGCAGCATGTTTGACTTTTTTGTAATAAATGTACTCATACTGCAAATACCATAGTTTTTCCTTTTTTATGCTATTGATTTCCAAAACTAATAAGAAAGAACATATTTATTAGATTTTAAATAACCCCTTAAAAAGAAGTCTGATAGGGTAAGATCAGGGGATATAGCGAGCCATTTCACTGTTCCCCTTTTTTTTATCCATCGATCCGGAAATATTCTAAAAGTAGAGTAGGGAGGGTGAGTTAGGCTCACATCACTTAAGCCACATGTGACCCATTGTCCATCCTCCCGAGAAGTTGTCTTCCTTGGTCATCGTCCATCCTGTACTTTCCAGGAAGGTGGACAGGTCACTAGTAGATATTTCCTTTACATCTGCAGGTGTAGGCCAAGACTCACCGAACACACACTCTCTTATTGACGGCATAAAACATGCCTGGCAGATTCATCTTCCTGTTCACACATTCTGCATAGAGGTGTGTCCACTAGCCCCATTGTATGGAGGTGCTTCCTTAATTGACAGTGGCCAGTCAGAAATTCTACTAGCCCTGATGTAACGCGTTGTCTGTTCAAGGCTAGTAGAGCTCCTTTTCTGGTTAGTTCCTTTGTGGCAATTGAAATACCAGTTTGAACCACGCTGGTGTTTTTTCCCTTCCCCACTTAATCCTTAAGCTTAGTGATCTGGGGTAAATTCCACATCCTGAGCTTTCTTTGGTTTATGAGCCGTCTGTATCTGACTCTGAGGTTTATGGTGTTGGTAATTGTGAACTGGAAAAAGCTGGATTATGTCAGGATTTAATGTATTTTGCAGAAAATCCAGCTACAATTCTCCTGTCGAATTTACCATGTATCCATAATTACATTTTACCCATTTTTACTTTCTTTCAATCACAATAACTTTCAGATAAATTTTAACTTCCTTCTAACCTCTAATTAATCCAGTTCACATATCCGCGATTTTTTTTTTGAAGGTCGTTTATTTCACTAACCGTACTACATTTTCTGTTCCCATGGAACTATCAAAACCAGTATTCGAAATAAAATCCACCAATTTACACCGATATATAAAATTTTCAATGTCGAATTGGACGATTTTTTAAAATACAGATCAAAGAAGTGAGAAAGATTTACCAGTCGAATTAATCGTATGTTGTTCTTTCGACAAATTGTCTGTACGACTGGGTAAAAGGAGTGGAAACCGGAGTCTGGTTCTTAAAAGAACCAAAACAAAGGAGTACGATCTCTCGCCGTATCTCCGATGGTACTAGATATCTGTAG
Organism: Lochmaea capreae; assembly: GCA_949126875.1. Lineage (NCBI taxonomy): Eukaryota > Metazoa > Arthropoda > Insecta > Coleoptera > Chrysomelidae > Lochmaea > Lochmaea capreae. The sequence continues at coordinate 3,559,648 of OX421411.1, forward strand.
TCATAAAACTACTGTGTGGTACTTGTACATAACGTGGGTCGAAGTGTGGTTTAAATTTCAACGTAGAGATTGATTTTATAGCGTTAACCAATAAATCAAGAATATTTAATCGATTAAGTTAAATTTACAGTCACGAATATAAAAAAATTTAATCTGTAGAGTAGGGAGGATGAGTTAGACCCACAACACTTAGGCCACATGTGACCCATTATACATATTCCCGAGGAGTTGTCTTCCAAGGTCATCGTCCATCCTGTCCTTCCCAGGAAGGTGGACAGGTCACTAGAAGACATCTTGTTTATATGAGCAGGTGTATGCCAAGACTCACCGAACACACATTCTCTTATTGACGATAACTCTGGGCACTCACATAAGACATGCCTGATAGATTCATATTCCTGTTCACACTTCCTGCATAGAGGTGTGTCCAGTAGCCCCATTGTATGGAGGTGTTTCCTTAACTGACACTGGCCAGTCAAAAATCCTACCGTTAAACGTGGGTTTTTCCTGGTCGTCGCCGAAAATTTTTTTGACTCCAGCTTCCCATCCCATCACTTTAGATATTGATCATGGGTGTAACGTTAACCTAGTTCTGCAATTGTCGAATTCGTCAGACCGTAGGTGTCGCCGGGTCCAGTTAGGCTTAGTGATCTGGAGTTAATTCCACATCCTTTAGTTTTTTGAACAGTCTGCAGCATTTGACTCTGTGTTATGTTTTATTTGTATTTTGTAGGGTTTATTAAACATAAACCTGGGTTCAATTGCATCACTGGCCGCCTGTAGAAGAGGTAGCGCTTCCCGCCATAGACGCAGTCCCAATTGACTCTTTCCTACTTCGGGATTTATGTTATCATTACTAATATTTACACTTTGAAAACGTTGATGTCCGGCCCGAGTGAGGCAAATCTTCAACTACATTTCAACCGCTTTTAAATGCAGATTATTACAGCGGACAGATCGAGACGTGAACGGTCAAAAGTACCGTCCACGAAATGCGCACGAAATTCGATCGTCGCTAGCATTATCACCCGACTCGTATAAACAGTTTGCCTTTCTGTTTTCCGAATACTTTCTCTGTCTAACACTGCTCGAAGTTCTCCCACCGTTCACGTCTCGATCTGTCCGCTGTACTTATACTCACCTATTTTTGATAAAGTAAAACTACCACAAGCCTTATGTAATATTTTCAGCACTTGGGCACACGAAATTCCATCTCAAAGGAAATTATATTTTTGGAAGAACTGTCAAAATGGAGCAAATGTTAACAAACTTATCGACAACCTCGCTGGTTTTATAAATGATCAATTATGATTTTAGGATATTGCTTAATATACAGGGTGTCTGATTTTAATACTTTAATAGCGGGTAAACCGGAAGTAGATTATTTACATAATATATGTAACAGCTAAACTTTCATTATCTATAACGTTGTGGAAGATAAGATTTTAAAAACAGTTAGAATATAATGAGACACTTTGTATATGAAATTTATCGGTTTGGATGGAATATTTTTCAAGAAATTTATAGTATTTCGGAAGCCGTTTGAAAATACACAATTCTTTTATCGATGAAATACTTGCATTGAATTTCTATCACGTAGTTTCTTTCAGTAAAATTGACTTGGCAATGGAAAAAAAACAAGTTTTTCACCAGAAATCACTTTACGGATGGAAAAAAATATTGAATAGATATGTTTATCAACAAACATATAAAAATATTAGTATATTTAGTTTGGATATTGATGATATTAACATTATTATTAGAAAATAGTTAATAATAACTTGAAGTCGACTAAGGTCAGTCAAATACCCGCTGTAAGTTGTTCCAATATTGTTTCTTCTTTCTCGCATGTGTGTAGTCGAGGAGCTAAAACCACAAGCATCTCTCAAGCAAAAATACACCCAATAGGAAAGTGTGAAGAATAAAAAAAAAGTTTCAGTGTTTTAGTTTCTACGGGGTTGGGATAAAGTATGGAACCAAGTAAAAAAACTATATAGATAAACTAATTGATGTTGTTTATATGCATAGTAATAAATAAACGAGTACTGTTTAGTACGTCTTTTGTTCTCCAAGTGTCAAATTCTAATTGACGGAAATAAATTTTACAATTTAGAATGGTTCAAATAAGTGAAAAAAAGCGTATTGAAATTTTAATGATGATCGGTTATGGTGATCGTGTTAGACTCATGAAGAAGTGTGTCATATTTTTAATAATTTGCATCCGGAGAGAAATCCTATATCACGCTCAATAGTAACTAAAACATTACAACGTTTTAATACAACTGGGATGGTAAAAAATTTGCTAAAACCTGGAAGACCGCGGACTGCAACGAACGAAAATGTTAAACAAAATATTGCAATCGATTTAGAAGAATCACCTCAAACTTCCACCACAAATTTGGCACTAAACCATGGTATCAGTCGACGTTCTGTAGGAAAGATATTAAAAATTGAAAAGTTTCATCCGTATAAGGTACAGTTGGTTCAAGAATTGTCAGACGATGATTTTGACCGACGAACGGCTAATGGACATCTGTAATGCACCTCCCCACTATGATAGACGGGTTAGGGATTTTCTGAATGCGAATTTTCCAAAAGGATGGATTGGACGTAGAGGATTCACAGAGTGGCCTGCTCGTTCTCCGGATTTTAGCCCGTTACATTTTTCTCTTGGGAGTTATCTAAAATCACGTGTTTACGTTAGACGACCAACAAACTTACAGGAATTGAGTCAAATCATTATTGATGAATGTGAACTAATACGTGGAGAACTTTTGGAAAGAGTGACTCAAGAATTTGTTACTAGGATGGCATATTGTCAGCAAGTAAACGGCGAGCATTTTGAACATTTGAAGTAATTTTGTTTCTCATTATTCTAAAATAATGAAATGTACACCTATTGTACAACTAACAGTGAGCTATTCCTCGTTTTTACAAATTTTTTTACACTAAACTCAGTATGTATGAATTCAATATAACAAGCTCTTTCAAAATCTGTAAAAATATATAGGGTGTCCCATTTAAATTAAAGAAGTTGATGGCATTTCCGGTTAAACCGGAAGTATATTATTAACAAAAAAAATGTACATCAGATGTAGGTATTTTGTTCTATGTCACTTACCAGCAAATTTTCATAAATATCGTTCTTTTCGTTTAAAAGTTATTTACTTGGTTCCATACTTTATCCCAACCCTGTATATGCTCTCTCGAAGAATCGGCAACACTACGTTTATATTTTATGACCATCGGATTCTATCTCTCAATGCATGTACTCATGGTACTCCGGTCATTTTTAGTGGTGGTGCTATCGTGTTCGTTCATATAGTGACTTCTGTGCGCGATATTTTGTGCATTTAAACTGCTGTCGACATTTTCGTGGTTATGACCAATAAATGACGTCGCAATTGTTTGAATAGTCAGTGAATTTTGTTGATTTTGCGAAAAATTTCATTATTTTGCAAATAATCGTGATTGAAATATGTTGTAGCCGTTGCTAGGCAACATACATAACGGTAAAAGGTTAAGGAGGAGGGATATATATGTTTTCAAAGATCGTATAAGTAAATATATTCATAATTTATACACTTGCATGTTTAAATATGCTTTTTGCAAAAGGCGTTGGTATTAAAAGTGTATATTTATACAAATCTGTCCATTGGACACGTATTCTAACCATTTATTCAAAACGTCCAGAACATTTTTTTCATTCTCATACCAACACAGAAATAGAAAAAAATTAATATTTTGATATCATCCTGTATTGGTTTTGCAAGGGTCACGAAGATTTATTACTCTACCGCATTTATGAATAAACTATATATTTTTGTAAATTTTTTTTATTCTGTTTTTGTAAAATGAATAATTTTAGTAAAGCAGGTATAAAAATCCACAATAAAATACCTTCAAAGAAAGGTTTTTTCGTTGTTAAATAAGATTAAAAGCCAAAATCAGCATCAAGTCGAGTTTTGTTTAAAAAACGATTCAGAGTTGAAAAAAATTTGATTTTTAACATCTAGTAACTCTTTAAATATTCATTTAAGATCATTAAAATTTGTATGTAGTTTTACTGAAATCAGCTCTTCAAAGAAATTTAAAAAAATAAAAAAATGTATAGAGTTCTATTTAAACAAAAATTTGGGGGTGTTGCCACTTGGTCGCCGCGATAATTTTATCACACTGTAGTATAGTTGAGGAAGTAGGGCTAGCAGTTTATCTGATCATACAGTATATAGTTTTCAAAGATAATAGTTAAATGGTTTTTGAAAATTACACTAAGAAGCAACAACTACTTCTATGGCTATATGCCACGACAGGTATTGAATTACGTGTTTTGCCTAGATCACAAAAAATTACTTATATAAATTATACAGATTGCGTACATTACATCCGAACCGTCCGGATTACACAAGTACGACAGAAAAACAGCTGAAAGAGAGAGAAAGAATAATTATGCGCGGTCATTAAGGCGTGTACTTTGTTTCACCTTAGGGGTGTATACTTATTTCCCGAGACTGGCCGAATGCTCATTGCCCCCCTATTTTAACCGCTGTTGCCAGAAGCGCAGATTAATTTGTACAAATGATATTTTTGTCTCGTTATCGTTGACTTTTTTTCGAGGGTGAAAATACAGCACGTTTATGCCAGCATTACGCCAAATAATCTTAGAGATATGAGATCAAATCTTTATCACAGATTTGGTTATTGTCTGGCACAGGAAGGTGGTTTATTTGAGCACTTAATTCATTAAAATTATGTTTACCTTTAGAATGGATTTTTATTTTTTCAGGAAGTTTATATTTTATGTTTAAAATACGTGTACCTACTTATTTTATTTTTTCAATTTAATTTTTTAATGGAAGGGATTTTTAGTTTATTAATTATGGTTCTCTCAAGAAATGCTGTTTTATTTTCAAGTTACATTGGCTAAAATAATATCCTATTGTAGTTAGAAATTGTCAACTCGGTCTGAAATGATCATGTTGACAAAAATGAATTTTAAGATGTACATGTTACGTAATAACGATTGTATTTTTTTATTTCTTTAACACCCTCACTCCTTCCATGTTGGGAGCATACTGAATACCACCAACTAGTGAATTCTCTCTGTAAAGGACCATTCGGCCAGTCTCGGGAAATAAGTATACACCCCTAAGATGAAACAAAGTGATGACCGCGCACAATTATTCTTTCTCTCTCTTTCATATATCCTTGTCGTACTTGTGTAATCCGAGGCCAGGGTTCCAAAGTAATTTACACAATCTGTACATATAAACATGAAAAATCCAACAACTAATATCAGTTGACTTCATCTTCTAAAAAATCTTCCTCCGATGAGCTCAATTTCCCAGTCTTTCAAAATGAGTTGGTCACAATATTCCATGTAATGTTTCCAATGGGATTTTATAATTCGCTTTAAAATGCATACAATTGTTTCTTCAAAATATTTGTTGTTTACGTTACATAATATGCTGAGACCACAAGTTTATGTTGAATTCGTTCTGTAACATTAAAAACTGTAATTCATTATTTTTTCCGGTCGTTTAAGAATGCAAAAAACAATTTATTATTTACAAAACTAAGCGTTAGCGTGAACAATTTGAAGAATTGCTTATTAAGCAACAAATATACATAATTTATTATTTTGTTTTACAAACTTGTGAAATTCTTCAAGTTAAACAAATGGTATTTATTAAAAATAATGCCCTGCTATTTCGGTACTGAATTTTTTTACAAAAAAAAAATCTGCTTAATTTGGAATTTCCTAAAAAAAATTAGAATAAAAATCCCATTTTTTCCCGTTCTACTTGACAATTTTGGGGTATTGTAAAAAACAACTTCATACAAAAATTGAGAATATTTTAATTTTCTTGTGGCTGAAACTGACAGCCATAGCTACTAGCCGAACGCCATCGGCGTTACCTTTTTGATTAGGGAACCGTAAGAAGCAATTATTATTTTCGGCAAAAAGTTTTCTATACGCATCATAAAAATTCCATAAAATATTTTTTGAGTACTCTAACAATCAAAAGAATCTCTCGGTATTAACGGTTGCTAAAGTCGCTGCCATCTACACTGTTAAAAAAATAGCAATACAAAATTTCACAAAAATTGTTGTAGATTCTATAATGCATCTTGGAAATTTGATAAAATATTTTTTGAGTACTCTAATAATTAAAATAAACTTTCGGTATTAACGGTTGCTAAAGTCGCTGCCATCTACACTGTTAAAAAAATAGCAATACAAAATTTCACAAAAATTGTAGATTCTATAATGCATCTTGGAAATTTGATAAAATATTTTTTGAGTCCTCTAATAATTAAAATAAACTTTCGGTATTAACGGTTGCTAAAGTCGCTGTCATCTACACTGTTAAAAAAATAGAAATTTCTTTCTTTCCTCGTCTTTATGCAGTCAGTTACTGAATATTTTCCCTTTAAAAAATTATTCTGTCGTTGGGCTGTTTTTTGAACCAAATTTCCTGTCCTATACTTTATTTATACGAAAGATCTATTAAGTTTCTTACCATTATTTTATTACTGAAAAAAAAGAGAATTATTCCAGTAGAGAAAGTGTTCCAAAGATCTATTACCGGACGACATTAAAAACCATGTAATAACAACCATGTATTCTGTAATTTTTTTCTTGTAATTCACAATTAATCACCCGACTACTTTTAACTGGTGTTTACTACATTCTTCTTTCATAAATAACGAAATTAAATTCACATTGTTTGTGCATGTAGGTACTTATATAATCACGCAATTTTAATTCCATTACTAATGACATATATTTTTAGATATAAAAATCGTTTCTACTAAAATAGGTGGAGTTTAAAAAAAATTTAATTTATTATTATAAAGATGAAAGCCAGATAATAAATTATATTCAAGATATAGGGTGTCCCAAAATGGTCTAGCCAAACGAAAACTACAATACTAGATCACTGTAGGGTTATACAATGTAAAGTTCTTCCAAAGCTAATGTGATGACCCATATTTTTAATCCCTTTGAAGGAAAAAGCCGCCCAATGGCGTGCATATAAATTTTTTATAAATTCGAATATTGTAAAATTCATAAAATTTGTAATACAATAATAAAGCGCTTTCCTCTAGAACACGGAGTATCTAAAGAACAGTTTTTTGTATCGTCAACCCAACCATATTTTAAAGGTAGGTGTATATCCTCATACAGTTTTAATTATGATATAATTACCATTACTACTATTTTCTTACATATTAAGTTAAAATGTATTTTATTTTATATATTTATTCATGTAATTAAACCGTAAGGATTGTTTGAATAACAAATAAATGAATAAACACTTGACAACATCATGTGTATCAAACCAAGTTTCGTCTAAATAAATGATAGTTCTATTTGAATCACGGTACCCTTTTGTTTTGCGCAAATATTCCTGTCTAAGTTCAGCGATACGCCGAGACTCCATTATTACCATTCGATTATCTAACTTCTTATATTTAAATCCACAATTCAATAATCCCGCGCATCATCTTGGACTGTTGTTTCAAATGGTCTCCAAAATGCCATTCTAATTAATTATATTATAAAACTTACCCTAACGTCTACGAACAAATGAATATTATATTAATATCAATTCACTGACGCGAACTAACCACTACACCATCAAAAAGGTTTTATATTAATGATACCTTTCTACACTAGATCACCTACACGTTCCTATAAATACCTATAACAATTCACTAAACCCACTCAACCAAGAAATAGATATTATATTAAATATTTCTTTAAAACAAAATTCACACCCGACACTGAATGATACTAATGGATTATAAGCCGAACCACAACACAACCCCCCCGAACATCCTCAAGACCGTAGAATTTTTTCTGCCAAATACGTCAATCGGAGTATACTTCGGTTATTTCGTTATATTGCGATGAATACTGCAGTTGATGATTGGTTGTTTCGAAGTCTTGACTGCACGTGCTACTACGTTGCCAACTCTTCAAAATTTTCTTAAATATAGTAACATATTCAAAAGTGGTTTTAATTAATTTTTTTTTTCAGTAATTTCAAGCGACTTATTTTAATGTTTACTAATAAATTTGCATTATGTATTTTTTCTAAAATATTTCCAAACTAGCTTTCTTATAACATCACGAACTAACAGTTTACTGAAGTAAACATTTGTTTAGCGAGCCTAACAATTTTAAAAAATATATCTGACAACATTGCTTTATTTTATGGTCATCACACTGACTTTAGTTAGAGTATACCAAGTTTTAAGTTTGTAACATCCTCATCTTCAAAGGAGGTAACTTAGGATAGATGTTGAGCACAGCCCAATCGAATGAATAAATGAGGGGTCGCCAATTAGGTTGTCTTTAATGAACCCCATTTTACTTCCAGCATGATCTATTTTTAGCCGATTGTCTTTGGTCGTGATTAAAAATACTATCTACTTTATTAAGCATGCTTAACGTAATTTTGTTGATCTTATAAACTTTTTAACTCGATTACAGTTTTCACGCTACTGAGTGTTTTACACTGGTTGGACATTAGCTTTGTTTTTCCTTAATTTGTTCCTATTTCGAAAGTTTTAAAAATCCATTTATTATTGTTCGATTTAATACAGCAACTTAACGACCCAAACGCGTTTCGGTAACCAATAAATCTGTCACAAAAATAGTTTTATAGGTACGAAAACAATGGCAAATTTTACCTTCTCGTTATGTGTAATAAAATCCGCTCTAGAGCCCGCTTTTAAAGACGTCTTTACAACACGTGTGCTCACAAAAGCCATCCAGGAATAGAAAAAGGTTTCGAATTTAAAAAGGGTCCGAGTCGCACCCACTCTCTAGGCAGGTATATGAAGAAAGGGATCTTGGAGGTCGATGGAATTTGTGGAAAATATGTGAGATGAAATATTTATTAGCAACGCCCTAGACATTCTAATTGCTCTCACGAATTTGAATTTTTTATCATAATATATCAGACAGAATAATAAATTTTTCACAAAATAGAAAAGAAGGTACTTTAGTGAACTCTTGTAGTAACAACCCTTATTAATTGTACTCTCTTAATACAGGGTGAGTCATACTCCTACCTCGTATGGAGACCCATATGGGGAATGTCAAATGGCCATTAAAAAGTGTCTGCTCCCATATTTTAATAATATACAGGGGGAGTTAGGTTAGGTGAATTTTGAGTGATATTTATTTTAAACGGTAATTTCGATGTGTCTCATAATTTGATAAAACGTTACACTATCTTTTTTTTTGTCTAACTAGTGAGCCAACTCCAAACCTGTCTATATCCAACATTAGAATACCAAATGAATTCATATCCCTAACAATCTACCTGACTCTAATTAATTCTACAACCCTATTAGTATTTCCAATCGATTTTTCGTCCACATTGATTTTCATGTAAAAAAATAACAATGGTCTACCCTGTGCTTCGCCCTGAAAAATCCTGACCCAGAAGGTACGTAGCAGTAACGTTGATAATATAAGTTCGTCCACCTTGACCCAACCCTAAAAATCATCTCCACTCCTAAAATACAATTTGCTAGTTATCTTTTTTGACAATGCTGGCGCTGAAACTCGTCGCTGTATAATATACACCATGTGTGTTTATAGACGCTCCCATCTATATCGACAGCAAATAAAATTTGTTGGCACTATAAATCGCACAGAGATTTAGGTCAATTAGAAATTATAATTTCCGAGCTTGTATATGGCAAGTACATTATAAATTTGGGTGAGGATGGTCGTTAATACTAATTGTATATATACAGGGTGATGCGACATTCGAACGACAACGCTCTGTCGCGAATAGCACTTGTTCATTGATGACTTTTGGTATAGAAACATGAACCCGAGATATAGGGTGTTCATCCATTCGTTTGGGTAGTGCTGAACAGCTCGGGCACTAAATCTATATACTTTACACTGCTTCAGTCGTGGAAAGCTTCTCCAGAGGCATGCTTCGTATTTTTCTTCCTTCCGTCCTTCCTCCTTCCTTCCATCCTCCTGCCTTCCTTCTTCCTTCTTCCTTCCTTCCTTCCTCCTTCTTCCTTCCTCCTTCTTCCTTCTTCCTTCCTCCTTCTTCCTTCCTTCTTCTTCCATCCTTTCCGAACCTAGAAAGTGCACACTGAGGATTTGTTCCAAAATTTAACAAAATTTGACCAAAATTGTTCTCACATTTAGCAATTGGTAACCTGTATCTTAGTCATAAATCAATTCTGAATGGTTAATCCTTTGTATTGAACAGATTTGGCTCCAAGTGACTTCACTGACGTTGGGAGTGGACAAGTTGGCTCTAGCCGTACAAAACTCTAACTAAAAATACACTTACTGTGGCGCGAATGTTTGTTTGGCATTTTATTGTTTCAAGGACATACTTTATATATTAAGAACATTGTTTTTTTTTTGTTTTTTAATGAATGAAAGTACCTTTTGAGAATTACCCAATAATATAATGTGATTGGAATTAGTAATAATCGAGAGATATTGGCGACATATCGCCCACTTTGTCTGGACTGGAATTCCCTTTGGCATTCGGTGTTTCGTAAGAACTACTTACGGTATTATAACTGTATGAGTTATTAGTTCATAAGAAAAATACTCTAATTGCCACTACCGTGTGTTAATCTTACTTTATTTTAGTTTCTTATAAATATATTTTTGCTGTCACTACTCAAGAAAATTAAGACATGGATTATTTATAATTTACGATAAATTTGTACGGGAAAAAATTGAAAATTAATTAATATTAATTATTATTAATTAATATTGATTTATATTGCTCTAATTTCTTTGTTATATAGGCTGTCTTTTTGTTTATTGGTGTGGTTTATGGACGTAAAATTTATATCAATAAATCTTCCACAAACTAATATAATTAAATATTTTATAATATTTATTAAAAAATACTAGAAAATTGAAAAAAATTATGACCCATTTTTCTGTTTGCTGGCTTAGTTCACACTCTAGATAAGGTGGTATTAACAGATTGTTGATAATGTGGATTATTTTTGATATAATAGTTATTGAAAATGGATTATTAGTAAATATATTTTTATCAAGGAGTGTATTCCAAAAAGACAAATTAATTCTGGAAAAATTTCACAATACTGTAACTTGAGGGTTTTATTTCATAAATCGTCAAAGTAAAAATATATAAAACATCCAAAAAATAAAATTTTGGAATAAAAAATAACCTGCAACTCCTACTATACAACAGTTAGAACGTTGTAATGATAACCAATCGATTCTAGGGAAAATTTTACATGTTATAGGTGACCAAAAACACTTTTAACTTAAAAAGTCATAAGTGGTTTCTCTAAAATCCAATTAACTGGGAAAAACTGTACAATACCATAACCTGTCGGGGTTTTATATTATTTATCGCTAAAATGTTCCATCATCATTTCTAGTCACTTCACTACATGTATGAACAGACTGTAACAAATTTTCTACAGTGGTTTCTCTAAAATCCAATTAACTGGGAAAAAAATGTACAATACCATAACCTTTCGAGGTTTTATTGTATAAATCGCTAAAATAGGCCATCATCATTTCTAGTCATTTCACTACATGTATGAACAGGCTGTAAAAAAATTTCTACAGTGTTTTTTTAAAAATAAATTTCACTCCTAATATTATACCTCACACGATATTTATAGTTGTGACCATAAAAAATTGATTCTCTGATCATCAAGCAAAAAACCACCTGATATTGTTTGAATTGAAATGAAATTGCGGTTTTTAACAAAAGTTTAATTAGTGAAACGATGTCGGTCGTTTGAAAAGTTTCGAGAAATCATCATCTTGTAGAGTTAGAAACGACCTCGAGAAGTTGGTCGAGTCGAATGCGATCTTTCTCGGAATTCGGGATTTTACTATGCTGCTCATTTCCGTGGAATTAATAACATGTTGTATTGTCAACGTTGGTTTATGGTCTGTAGTTTCGCAAATTTTTAGATTTGCATTGTTAGATAACACATTTTTTTAGTTTGAATACACTTTCGACTAAAGTGGTTAGAATCGATAGAAAATTCGCGTGAAACGGTACGGACTTGAAAAAATTTGCTACTATTATATTTATTAAATTATTTCATAGAACAGTTGACAGTTAGTAGTTTGTAATGACTATCTTTGGATTTATTTTTTATTCAGGATGTCCCAGGACTTTGTATCAAAAATTTGGGAGATGATAGAGAGGCTGAAAATAATTATAGTACTTCATATAAAATTTTTTTTCTTATGCTTTTCTTTAACGAGATATAGGGCTCTAAAGTTGAGAATTATCAATTTTACTTTAAAAAATAGCATTTTTTAACAAATTAATATTAAAAATATCATTTTTTATCAATTTTACATTAAAAAATAGTATTTTTTATCAATTTTATATTAAAAAATAGCATTTTTCATCAATTTTATATTAAAAAATAGCATTTTTCATCAATTTTACTTTAAAAAATAGCATTTTTTATCAATTTTATATTAAAAAATAGCATTTTTCATCAATTTTCAGGTTTAAAATAGCAGTTTTTATTAATATTACATTAAAAAATAGCATTTATCATAAATTTTCTAGTTTAAAATGGCAGTTTTTATCAATTCTACATTAAAAAACAGCATTTTTATTAATTTTATTTTAAAAAATAGCATTTTTTATCAATTTTACTTTAAAAAATAGCATTTTTTATCAATTTAATATTAAAATTATCATTTTTTATCAATTTTATATTAAAAAATAGCAATTTTCATCAATTTTCAGGTTTAAAATAGCAGTTTTTATCAATATTACACTAAAAAATAGAATTTATCAATTTTCTGGTTTAAAATGGCAGTTTTTATCAATTCTACATTAAAAAATAGCATTTTTATTAATTTTATTTAAAAAATAGCATTTTTTATCAATTTTATATTAAAAAATAGCACTTTTCATCAATTTTCAGGTTTAAAATAGCAGTTTTTATTAATATTACATTAAAAAATAGCATTTATCATAAATTTTCTGGTTTAAAATGGCAGTTTTTATCAATTCTACATTAAAAAACAGCATTTTTATTAATTTTATTTAAAAAAATAGCATTTTTTATCAATTTTACTTTGAAAAATAGCATTTTTTATCAATTTTATATTAAAAAATAGCATTTTTCATCAATTTTCAGGTTTAAAATAGCATTTTTCATCAATTTTCAGGTTTAAAATAGCAGTTTTTATCAATATTACATTAAAAAATAGCATTTATCATGGATTTTCTGGTTTAAAATAGCATTTTTATCAATTTTACATTAAAAAATAGCATTTTTCATCAATTTTCTGGTTTAAAATAACATTTTTTATGAATTTATATAATAATTATAAAATTATAAATAGAAACCTTTTTCAATTCTCAATTTTAGAGCCCTATATCTCGTTAACGAAGGAATAAGAAAACAAATGTATATACACTACTATAATTATCTTTAATCTCTCTATCATCTTCCGAGTTTTTGGTACGAAGTCCTGAGACACCCTATATAATATGGATTTACATATTAACTTTTAAATCCTTGTAATGCGTATCTTTTATTTAATAATTTTTTTCAACATAATTAACTCATATTAAATTAAAAATATTCCTTATCGAAAATTAAAAAAAAAACATATCAATATCGTTTAAATGTTGTAAAAATACCGTTAAAAATTCTACATTATCTCGCTGTGAAGTAACATCATGTTTTAATTTAAAGATTCCGCAAATACATTTACGGGTGCAGTAGAATTAGTATGTCTTCATTTGAATATTGTTTATGTTCATGTTTTTATATCATTATATTGCTTTCTATTGAACTACATTTAGCAGAGTCGTTTGATATTTCTGTAATTTTTCACGCTACATTTCTTATTTGAATTAAGTTGACAAAATGTTGAAAATCTAATGACATATTTTAATTATATACTGGTTCTATCAAAGACTTTTATACGAGGGTTGTGTTTTAAGTGTTGCATATAACAACATAGTTGGCACCTGTCAATTAATATCAAATAATGTCAATGCCAAACTTTCATTTGATTAGTCAGTCGAAAAATAGAATTGAGTAATTGGTATGAAGTAGGGTTTCACGAGACTCTCGAGATTCGAGATTTCACGTCTCGATTTCGAGACGATATCGAGACAAGACTGAATTTTTTTTCGAGACGAGATCGAGAATTACACTTTTCGAGATCGAAAAAATTTCTCGATCTGTGAATGCTGCAATAACGTCCAAGTCTGAATCAATGTTTTCAATATACAGGGTGTCCCACGACGAGTTAAAACTATCTGTATATGGCAAAATAATTATAGTGAAATCATGAAAATTTCTACGTTTCGGTTTTCGGATACGATCTTTTTAACTAAAATATTTTCAAAGATGGTCGACTTCCGGTTCTACCGGAAGTGGACTGTAATTTTGTTATTCTAAATGAAACACTCTGTATATTAATACATTTTTAAAATCTACGTAAAATTTTAGTATACTTTTTTCGAAAAATGCATACTTTTTGGATCATTAATTTTTTTGTAAAAAATTTGACCGTTACAGACCCTTGTAAATTATTTTTTTACGTGGATACCCTTAAAGATATGAAAATGGTTTCTGTTCGGTTCCTTTTAGCAAGGTCAGACGTATTTGAGTCTATGTCATTTTATACAGGGTGTGTATAAAAAGTATTCAAATTTTAACTTTATAAATATAAAATTTCTTAATTTTTTAAATAGAACCTCCCGGGTTTTTCTATTTTAATGCATTCAGGGGTGAAAAATAAGGCAACTTCCTAAACCTGAATGCATTGAAATAGAAAAAACCGGATGGTTCTATTTAAAAAAATAAAGAAATTTGATATTTGATAAGGACTTGAAAAACTCTAGCTGCTTCCAGAATTGGTTGCAAATGATACAAAACTGCATTTCTCTTCGTAGAGAATACTTAGAAAACAATAGTATTAAAAAGTTATCTACGGTTTTTATCTAGCTCTATATGCAAAATATAAAACACAACCACCGCTACCAACCAACTTTAACTTGTACTTTACATTTTTTTCCTTTATTATTATGAGTACTCCACCCGTATAAAGCGCCTTGCTGAGTAAAACATCATCTTTGCATATATCGAATGATTTCGAAAATAATTGTTTGGTAGTATATGGCACATTAATTAGTTATATATCTTAATAAAGTGAGTTCAATGTCAAATAAGTTGTATATACTGTTTTTTTTTTTCAATGTTTTCTTTATCGATGTGTATTGCTACCAGCGACCGATTCACGTGATGATAGTAAGGCCGCTTATTATGCAAATTACCTCATCTCTTATTTTCATTTTAATGCGACCTTCAAGACGAGGTACTTGACATTAAGTGTCTCGGTTCTTTTTCCAATTGCTGGAAATAATCATATCAAAGTTTTTATCTTCGACGCTACTCAAAATATTCTAGTGAATTTTAAAACGAAAAGTTTCTATAAACATCTGTTCTAGGTTTTGTCCGAAATTAGACATTTTTGTAATATATTTCGAGTATAAATATTTGTAAATGAAGCTACTGGTATCTAAAACAGTAAAAAGTATACATCGTAAAGCCGTTATTTCGAAAATTAAATACTACCTTTTGCTTAAAATGGTCGTCATTTCGGCCCAAATAATCGTATCGGAACCGTTTATTTCTGAAACTGTTCACCATTTAATCAGTTTTATCATGCTATTTCCAATATCTTGTAAATTTTTTCCGGAAAATCGGAAAAATTAAAAAAAGTGCGTTTTTTCCAAAATGCGATTTCTCAAAAACACCCACTTTGATAAACGAGAATTTTCGATATGTTATTCTCGAATATATAAGCTATCTTTTGGGCCAAACCGTAATATGCCAATTTTTTTCTTTCCAGAGATACAACCTTGCAAACACAAAATGTCACTTTCATTTTTTTCACGTAGTTTTTGGCTTCTAGCGATTTTCAAGTACGCCCTCTTCGATGGAAGAAAATTTACGACCTTTTAAACTTTTTTTCAGTTGAGGAAAGAGATGATAGTCGGACGGAGCCAAATCTGGTGAATAATGGGGGTGTTCTAGTAATTCAAACCCTAAAAAACTAATTTTTTGCATGGCAACATGAGATTTGTGTGCAGGGGCGTTGTCCTGCAAAAACAAAACACCTTTGGATAGGTTTCCGCGTCTTTTCTCTTTAATTTTTTCCCGTAGAGTGGCCAGTAATGTCGAATAGTAATCTCCAGTTATTGTTCTACCCTTATCCAAAAAAATCAATCATGATTACTCCATGGCAATCCCAAAAAACTGAAGCAAGAACTTTTCCAGCAGATTTTTGGACACGAAACTTCTTAGGTCTTGGAGAACCAGAGTGTCGCTATTCCATCGATTGTTGCTTTGTTTCTGGATCGTAGAAATGACCCAAATAACAATTCGGTTTAAGAAGTCTACATCGTTTTCAAATCGAGCACAGATCGAACGCGATGCTTCTACCCTTGCATGCTTTTGGTCAACATTCAAACATTTAGGGATACATTTTGCTGCAATTTTTCTCATGTCCAAATTGACGTGAACTATATGATGAACGCGTTCGTATGAAATATTCAGTGCTTCAGATATCCGTTTTAGCCAAATTCGACGTTCTGATAAAATCATGTCATGAACTGCATCGATATTTTCGGGGACTGACACAGAAACTGGCCTTTCCGATCGGTCATCATCTTCAATGGAAAATTTAACTCTTTTGAAGCTTGCAGTCCAATTTTTCACGGTCGCTTACGAAGGACATTGATCACCAAGGGTATTAAGCATATCTTCGTAAAACTGCTTTCCTCTAAACCCTTTTAAATACAGGTACTTGATGATGGCTCGATACTCCAATTTTTCGATTTTCACAATTTCGGTAAACATCTTTTTTCTTTTAATTTATTGCGTAACTCTGGTTTACTTTTTAGACGTCAAACTTCACACTGACACTTTTAATAAGTTATTGTTCGTTGCTATGGTAACGTAATATTTTGTTTATGCATGGAACTGGTCTAGGATAACTAGATATCAATACATCCT
Organism: Lochmaea capreae; assembly: GCA_949126875.1. Taxonomy (NCBI): domain Eukaryota; kingdom Metazoa; phylum Arthropoda; class Insecta; order Coleoptera; family Chrysomelidae; genus Lochmaea; species Lochmaea capreae. The sequence continues at coordinate 3,576,712 of OX421411.1, forward strand.
CTATATACTTATGTAGTTTTTTTGTTTTCATACTCATTTTACTTCTTTTAACAATATTCAAGAAACTTCCAATAATCATAAGCGTTCAAATGCCCATTGTTTTCTGGCAACATGACCCAGTTTATAAAAATAAATTAAATCGATATCTCACGACGTTTCGACCATCCAGCGACGCCACTATAAAAAAAATTACGTAATTTCCTAACTAATGATTGCATCTACAACACTACTTGTAAGTTGTTGGCGCATTAAGAATATTAAAACTTGCCGACGAATGGACGATTAAATCTTTACATTACAACCAGCAGGAAGTTTTTAGTAGTTTCAAATGTTCGGCTGTTCGGAGTTTATTTACCATTCGCGATGAAAGCAAAAAGAAGAGATTATCTCTCGATTTACTGTTAGAATTCAAGGGCTTTATACTAAATACGTGGGAAATTGATAACTTGAAGATTTATGATTATTTTACCACTGAAATGTTTGGTAAAATATTTATTTATTTATTTGTGTTTCGGAAGATATTTTTCCTAACCTTTTGCTTAAAATCTGTCGCCATTTCGTCCTAAATAATCGTATCGGAACCGTTTTTTTCTCAAAATGTTCGTAATTTAATCAGCTTCACCATGTTTTTTCCAGATTTTCAATATCTTGGAAAAATTTTCCGGAAAATCGGAAAAACTAAAAAAAAGGTTTTTTTTTCAAAATGCTATTTCTCAAAAATGCCCACTTCGATTAACGCGAACTTTCGACATGTTATTCTAGAATATATATGCTATCTTTTGTTCCAAACCGCAATATGCCAACTTTTTTCTTTCCAGAGATACAATCTTACGAACACAAAATGTCACTTTTTTCACGTAGTTTTTGGCTTCTAGCGCTTTTCAGGTATACTCTAACTATTGTCAGTGTAATGACCATAAAATAAAGCAATGTTGTCAGATATATTCTCTAAAATTGTTAGACTCGCTACACAAATGTTCCCCTTACTTCAGTAAACTGTTAGTTCGTGATGTTATAAGAAAGCTAGTTTGGAAATATTTAAAAAAAAATACATAATATAAATTTATTAGTAAACTTTAAAATAAGTCGCTTGAAATTGCTGAAAAAAGAAAAATTACCTTTGACTACTTTCTCAAAAAAAATTCTAGGGGCTTGAGGGTGTTCGGGCCACAACATATGAAACATGTTTCCGATGTATTTTTTCTGGAAGATGATGAAACAGCATCCCCTCTGAAATCAGTTCTTGCGAGTCGCAGTCCAAATAGATCCACTCACCACTAACCTAACCAGGAAGCATCTTTTGCTCTCCTGAAGAAAGAGTTGATGACCAGAAGCTGTCCAAAAGGAACACCTAGCGTTTTAAAGAAGTGAACATTTGCTACAGAAATCCGTTTTGTTTAGATATTTTTCTGGCCATTGTTAATGTCTCCAGTGGTTCAAAGACCACTTCTTGTTTCTTTCCTGTGAGTAACTATTTGTCGTTAACCGTTAATAAATAAGTTTGCCATATTGTGCATACTTTTGAGATGACACTGTATAAAACGTGATTTAAATACTATCTTAATAATAATAACAATATTTGTAAAATAACATCTCGCGTTTTTCTTTGTGCTCATATTGTTTCAATCAATTTGGGACAAGAATGTCTTTTTAAGATAAGAAATAATTACTTGCAATCATCTTGAGAAGAACAGCTGACGGGAATCTGGACTTTTATTCTTTTCAAGATTTGCGACAATAACAAATTTCTTCGAAAAGAGGGTCAAAAGTGTTTTGTAGAATGGCGCAAGGTTATCAATGAGTTATCTGACCCACTCTTCTCATTTCTATTATGATACGAGGGTTGTTTTTTATGTTTTGCATATATAGAGCTAGAAAAAAAAAACAGCTTTCAAAGACTATTGTTTTCCGAATGCAGTTTTGCATCCTTTGGAACCAATTCTGGAAGATATTCCACTCGCTTGTTAGTACACCTCGACCAAATTCATTTGAACTCTGAGATGCGCAAACAAAGAAGCGAGAGGGAGATATCAGTTAATGTCTTGAAATAATTAAACACTCTACCTATATGTCACTTGACGAGTTTGTCCTTCAGTACATTTACGATTTTCTTCATTAACGGCTGACATTTTTACAAACACTTTATTGTACAAAGCAGAAACAATAACTGTGTGAAAATCCATATTTCTATTTTATAGCCTGATAATGGTAGTATCTTACCGAAACTAGTAGCAGCAAGTTGATTGGTCCTACTTGGGGACAAATGAATTAAATTGTGGTTTGACTTCGAGTTTTATTGTTTAAATGAACTTCCATTTAATAAAATTTCCCATTAAGCCACCGGTCCGGTAGAATTACAAAAAAAAATTTCTCAGTTCGCATTTGATGTTATTCAATTTTGCGTTAGCAGACCATTAATTTCGTCCCCCTTTTATTCATTTATGTCAACACCAATTTACTTTACCGCTTCCCAAAAATTGCGTTTTATATTATTCAATTTTCGTCCTGTATCATATATTAAATTTATCCTGTCATCGCATAGAATAGGTCCCCTTTGTGTAATACTGTTCCTCTTTTCACAAAGTAGACGTGTCGTATTACATTTTTTCCAAAGCCATGTCATATTATTTTTAATAATGACCCTAGCTGGCGAATTTAAACTTTGTTTCGGCAGGAGCTTCTACATCCACCGCTAATCGCTCTCGCTCATCATTCTAACTATGGGTTGGTTGCAAAGCTCGTCCCAAAATCAGAACTACGAGGGTGTCACATAATAACATAGTTAGCGCCGAGATTCCATTATTACCATTCGATTATCTAACTTCTTATATTTAAATCCACAATTCAATAATCCCGCGCATCATCTTGGACTGTTGTTTCAAATGGTCTCCAAAATGCCATTCTAATTAATTATATTATAAAACTCACCCCAACGTCTACGAACAAATGAATATTATATTAATATCAATTCACTGACGCGACCTAACCACTACACCATCAAAAAGGTTTTATATTAATGATACCTTTCTACACTAGATCACCTACACTTTCCTATAAATACCTATAACAATTCACTAAACTTACTCAACCAAGAAATAGTTATATTAAATATTTCTTTAAAACAAAATTCACACCCGACACTGAATGATACTAATGGATTATAAGCCGAACCACAACACAACCCCCTCGAACACCCTCAAGACCGTAGAATTTTTTCTGCGAAAATCGTCCGACGGATTATACTTCGGTTATTTCGTTATATTACGATGAATACTGCAGTTGATGACTGGTTGTTTCGAAGTCTTGACTGCACGTGCTACTACGTTGCCATCTCTTCAAAATTTTCTTAAATATAGTAACATATAAAAAGTGGTTTTAATTAATTTTTATTTTTTCAGTAATTTCAAGCGACTTATTTTAATGTTTACTAATAAATTTACATTATGTATTTTTTTAAAAATATTTCCAAACTAGCTTTCTTATAACATTCACGAACTAACAGTTTACTGAAGTAAGAGGAACATTTGCGTAGCGAGCCTAACAATTTTAGAAAATATATCTGACAACATTGCTTTATTTTATGGTCATCACACTGACAATAGTTAGAGATTAATTACAATAGTTGATATAAGTATAAATATATAATAAATAAATTTGTCTTTATTGAGTAAGTTGTCTTTATTGGGTAATTTGTCTTTATTGGGCGAGTTGTCTTAATTGGGTAAGTTGTCATTATTGGGTAATTTGTTATCATCATGTAAGGATAGTCACAAGTATGTATGGACCCTACGACGGTGTTCTCCAGTGGTCATCCATCCCGCGCTCGACATGCTAAAGATTTTAGGGCTGCCTGAATTTCAGAGAGGACTCCATCTCCTGTTCCAATGTCAGTTTTAGTTTGAGTCCACCGAGATATACAACCACGTGCAGCAGTTTTTAATATCCCAAATACTGGTTCAGGTCCAGTGAATGCTGCGTTCCAAAGGTTCCGAAATATAAAAATTTTTCCAACTGACCCTGTATATATACATTGGGGAAATGTTTGTTTTATACAAAAACAAGTTCCGCTAGGTTCTCCTGTACTGGTACATTTTTTAACTGTATATATATATATATCTCCAAAGGAGTGGGAAGACATATCGATATACCTGAACATTTTTTTTTCAACCATGGATTTATTGCTTGGTATTTTTACTTATACCTTAGTTGGTACCTGAACTCAGAAGGCGTTAGTTATATGGCGAAGAACCACTTTAATGAATTCTGCGATAAACATACTTATAGGTGTACGAATGGGATTGGTCGATTTTTTTTCCTTTTAGGTAATACAAGAGATTGCTAGCAGAAAAATGTACTTTAATCTCTTGTGTGGTGCAACGCGTTTATCTTTTAATTTAAATACCAGTCGATAAAGAACTGTGTATCGTAATAGTTTAAGATATTTGCAAATTCAATTGCTATCTTTATCTAAAACAAACTATAGAACTAGAGGTATTAGAATAAAACATATATCCTTTTATTTAGTGTATATAACTTTTCAAAGAAATTCGTTACGGAATTAAGCAACAAGAAGGAATGGGATCCAAATACCATTACCAGACTTGGAAAGAATGCCATTCAATGGTACACAGACGGCTCAAAAGCAATAGAAGGAACTGGGATAGGAGTGTACGGGCCAGGAACCAAACACTCTGAAAGCTTGGGAAAAACCCCAAGTATCTTTCAAGCGGAAATTCACGCAATAAGAAAGTGTGCCCAGTTCAATATTGACAAAGGATATAGAAGGCAAAGGATTATCATAATGTCTGATAGTCAAGCAGCCATTAAAGCGCTGAGTTCCTGTGTAATCAGTTCCAAAATGGTGTGGGAATGCCTAGGCAAACTTAATGAACTAGGCGAGAACAATATAGTCACCTTACTGTGGATTCCAGGACACACGGGAATAGAAGGAAACGAAATAGCAGATGAACTAGCAAAGAGGGGGAGTGAAATACCCTTTTGGGGGCCGGAACCTTTTTGCGGAATCAGCTCCAATGTAATATTGGAAGAAATAGGTAAAGCCAAAGAAAAGAGAAGATCTGACAATTGGAAAGATCTAGTAGGGCTTAGGCAATCAAAGATTCTTCTGGGTGACTACAACCTGATGAGATCAAATGAATGCATAAGTCAAAGCAAAACTGCACTAAGAGTTTTAACAGGAATCCTAACGGGACATTGTCGCCTGAATGGACACCTTAAAAAGCTCAAAATAGTGGAGGAAGAAGATTGTAGATTTTGTGGAATGGAAGAAGAAACCTCCATCCACATACTTGCGAACTGCACAGTATTTCAGAATCCTAGGGCACAGTACCTGGGAGACTACTGGATAGAAGAGGGACAGCTACCTAAGTTGAGGCCTGCAGATATCCTAAAATTCCTCCGGGAAATAGGACTAAAGGAGCTACTAGTATCTGAGACTCTCCTCAGAAACTAAGTAGAAGTAAGGGGGCACAATAGATCTTTTAGGTCTCAGTGAATGTTACCCCAAAATACATACATACATACATACATATTTAGTGTATTCCAAACATACGTTGTAAGGTGTCGTTTTAAGACAGTAATGTTCCTCCTTAAGATATTCGGTTTGCTTCAACTAGCATTTATGAACCGTTCTGGAATCGTTTCAAGCATTGTATAATGCGTAAACTCGAATTTGGGATGGACATACCAACTTTATCACCCCTTCCAGACGGTACAGTTTGTATACCGTCCTAAGCAGTCCTAAAAACGATAGTAGAAACAGTTGGAACACGACAGAAATACAGAATGGTTCTATCGCCAGTTGGAATAAAACTATATACAATCTAATGACGCCTGGTATATATTATTACGTACATTGATAGAGAATAAAAAAACCTTAAATCTGAAAAAAGGTTCGTAAAAATTCCTTGAAAAACAACGGAGTTACAAACCGTCAAAGTTCAAGGCTTTTTGGTCAACAATTTAAGGTTGTAGCGGAAAAATTGTTCGATGCCTTTATGGTAATAATTGTTACTTACGTCCTTCAAAACATTGTCAAAATGCGTTGTTTACAATATAGGGAGGAGAAAAATAATTTTGCTCATAACTTCGGACCCAATCAATATTTTTTGGATTGGAGATTTAGTGCGAATGCCAAAAATTCTGTATTTATATTTAAAAAAAAAACAATTTTCGGCAACGACATCACGTTTACCGTCTTCACACGCAAACTATACTACCTGGACCATAAATACAAGCATTTATCGCTTTTTAAAGATTCTCGGGCCTACACAATGAGGCTTATAGTTCTGTGATATTAGACCCTGTTTTATAAAATAATGTCCCTTACATTTTATAGAGGTAGATATTCATCTAGTTCAACCTCTTTATATATATATCGCCTACTGAAATACTTAGTTGTTTTGAATTTGTCTCATAAAGTCTGATTTTTAAATCCGAACCTGTCGCTGGCGAGTTATATTCTTGCACAGGTGGGCGAAATGTTGCGTTTTTTTTTCCATTTGGCTTTGCAATTCCTGTGTGGGTTTTTGGATATTTAGATACCTCTCATATCTCGCTAAAGAAAATTACACACACTGCAGTCGTCGTTTGTTGTTTATATATGAAACTATCACGGAAATCGACGGGCGCGAACGAATTTTTTTTTTATTTTCAACTTTTTATTTTTCAATTTTTATAACGTTTCGTTTAGTTTTGTTGTGTTTGTGATGTTATTAATAGTGTAAAAGTACAAATAGTGATTTAAAACATGATTGAATTGAGCATATGTTCACGTAGGTTTTTTTACAATGTCGCGGAATTTGTTTTTGCTTTGTCATTTGTCAGTTTTAGTGGTAAACATCATTAACGTTTGGTTTTCCATGTTTTTAGATTAAAAAATCATTTGAATACAATACTTTTTGCTTCTACTGCAATCAAAACAATCAAAATTTTTTCTTTGAACAGTTAACATATTTTTTCTGTGACTGTTGCACTATACAGTGCGTCCAGAAAGTACCTCAATATTAGCCAAACAATCAATTTTTTTTATAAATAAAATTTTTTTGTGGAGGTGTTTAGATTAAAAAAAGTATGCACACTATTCGTTCATTCGATTGGGAAAATAGATATTGATAAGCGGTTTTTCCATTACCATACAATTGTTCAATCACTGCCACCTAGGGACCATTAAAACTACTAAAATGAAACGATGACATAATAGTTCATTAGCCATTGAATCCCCTTTCAAATGATACTAAATTTGTCAAAATCCATAGAGCGGAAAAAAAGTTATAACAATTTTATTAATTTAGCTTTCCCACTCACCCCTAGGTACTAGTTATTTTACAAGATAGAGGAAAAGTTACTGAAGCAAACTAACGTAAAATGATCAAATTATTACGAACATTTAAATTTATTATACAAAATTGATGAAATAATAAATCACGTACCTTTTGTAACTATATTTATAGTATGATCAGATAAAGGGACTAGCCCAAAATGTCCACCCCGTACTAATTTTAATGAGAAAACTATAACTAAGCTTCCGTTTCCTTGTTTTTCAAGTATACACAGCCAGTTTCACGACTAGCTTTCACTATCTCTATTGGACGCCACTCACACGATTTCTATAAAAGTTGGCACAGATGAAGAACAAATTATATTTGGTATTGGGGATGTTCACACAGAATTTTCAATAAAAAGGTCTGTACCGGGTGATCAGTTAAGGGTAGCGAGCGGCCATATCTCATAAGATATTGGTCGTATAGATTTAGAAAAAAAAAATTCATGATAAAAATCGCCAAGAGAAATTGCTTGAAATTATTTTTTTCTAAATCTATACGACCAATATCTTATGAGATATAGCCGCTCGCTACCCTTAACTGATCACCCGGTACATGTCAATTTTTGATTCAAAAAATTAATGTGTCAAAATAGTTTCGCCATAACTTGTTCTCCTTCTGCGACTTAATCGACTAAAGCACAGAGATCGAACCGTTAATTATTAACTTGGCACAAGACGATTCTTCAGATTTTCCTAATGAATAATTTAGTTATAGTTTATTTCAGGAAGGTATAGCACAGAGTGACCCAACGAATATTTAAGCCATTTTCATAGTTTGGCATTGATTTCATTGTAAAATTCTTTCTTTTTATCAAGTGTAGGTAGTACCACCCGGGTTGGGGTCAATATATGGGTTTAGCCTATTGTTATCCATTCACAAACACTGAAAATAGTGTGCCAAAGGCGTGCCGGTAGGCTGTATATTATTATAGTTAAAGTGATGTTCACCTGCAACAATTTGTTATATTTTTTTTATTTTTCAAAAGAATATGTGTAGAAGTATATAAATCTTAGTGCACAATTACTTTGTATTTTCATTATAATATTAAGGAAAAATCATAAATAACCCTGTTCTACGACTATGAACCGTTTGGTTCACTGCGTATGCTTCATTTGCATTTTATTCTTATAGATACATTGTAAAACAAAATACGTTTGTTCCTTTGAAACGAACTTTAGTATAAGCTCGTCGTGAAACAGCCTGTGCATAGGCGTAACTTGGTAGTTTTTTGAAAAAACATTCCCCACTAAAACTGACGTTAAAATTTTCTTTTTCCAAACAGTCCTTCCAGGTATATCTGCAAACAAATCGACTCCGAAGATGACTACGATCTGTTTTCGCCCACCTCCTTTACCGCCTAATAAAAAATCATCCTATCCGTCAAACGCGAATAACCGTCAAACGCGTATTAAACAAAACCACACCCTACTTTCTTCAACGTATCTGAGTTTTCGCGATTCTTCTGATGACGACAGTTTACATTTGCAAGATGTAGAAGGTATCAGGTTAAAAGATGGATTCGGGGACAAAAGGTGCCGGAAATTAAGCCATACGAATTCTTTGATAAGGAAAAAGGATCAGCGACCTGTTTTCATGACGAGGAGTCAGTCGGATGGGAATATCGATAAGGCTGGGCTGTCTTCGTCTTCTCCGGTTTCTATTAATCGGTACATGAAAGTCCTTAGTGGCAGCTGGAAGAATCTGCTTAATTGTAAGTTGAAAAATCATGAAATATTTTAATTTTTTTTTTATAAAAATTTCTAAATATCTTCTGTAAGTTCCTTGTGGCATTATTTATTATTTTTTCTCTTATTTTTTTGGAAATCAAACGACAATAATGTTTTTTATTTTTTTATTTCGACGTTCCAGCTACCGTTGTCAAGATTAACTATAGTAAAGAAATAATTTTTGGTCCCTATCTGACACAACGAAAACTTTTGACAACAAGACAATCAATAATATTTTGAAGTTTAAGACTACAAAACTTTGTTGTCAAATTTTATTAAGGTCCATTCATAGTAGATCACACCTCTGGTAAAATGTGAAATAAAATATTCTATTTTATGATATTCTAACGATATGTAGTCCACTAGAAATGGAATCCAGTGAAGTGCACGTTCCAGGAACGGTTTTTATTGGGATAGCGCTTTTTTTTTCGCTTATTTTGGAAATGTTGTTAATAAAAACGCATTTGTTGTTACTTTTTTGTGTATGATTATTTTTGTTTTCAAAATATGTATAACTCAGTTTGATGATTTTGTGTATTGAAGTGTGTATCGATTAACAACTATTCCAAATCATAAGAAAACCTGGATAAAAACTTACGATGCTATCCTGACAACGCAGGTAATTGATTATTGGAAATTTCTCTTTCTAACATTGGTAACCAAATTTGACTACATTCGGCTAAAATACTAGCTACACATTTATCTGAATTTAGATGTATTAAAGCACTTTCTTTGATTTTTCGTCTTTTATTATTGGGCTCTTTCAATACTATTTTAGTCGAATCCCATTGAATTTTATGCCCCTCTTCCCAAGCATGTTTGCAAATACCTGACTTAAAGAACTCCCTATCTTTGATATACTTTTTATGTTCATTTATTCGGACTTTCAATGGTCTAGATGTTTCACCTAAATAGAATTTGTCGCATTCACAAGATATCTGATATATGCAGTTTTTTGAAGATTGTTCTTCATTTTTTGGTTTCGTTTTTGTTAGTATAGATCTTCAACGTATTGTTAAATTTGAAGCTAGTTCGAATATTGAATTGATTACCAATTTTCTTAATTCTTTCTGATAAACGAAACGTCGAAATAAAAAAATAAAAAACATTATTATAAATAAGAGAAAAAATAAAAATTTCTGTTATTGAACCTTCAAATAAGTAAATTTTATTTTATTATTTTTTATAATGTTTTATTTATGGCTGAATCGATATGAAAAGTGTTGATTTTATTAGTAAAATTGGAAAATTCAATTAATTTATATAAACACAAAATTCTAAAGCCAATCCTGTCTTTCTACATAAGACTAAGCTTCAGGTAAATATTACAATCTAGACAATAAAAGTGACAGTACTTTGTTGTAGACTGAATTTGGATCCTCTTAAAACTGTAAGGGTGGCGCCTATTTGTACCCCATAAAAAGTGGCGCCAAGTCTGGAGAAACATTTTTTTTCAAGTACTCTGTACGAGGGTTGTCTTTTTTATATTTTGCAAATAGAGCTAGAAAAAACGCAGCAAACACTATTGTTTTTCAAAGCATTATTTACAAAAAGAAATGCATTTCATTTTGAAACAATTCTGGCCAAAATAGACTATTCCGAGTCGCAGTAGAGGGCCTTATAAACCCACTCACCATAAACCCAACCCCATCTTTACTAGTTCAACTGCTATTTCGTTTCCTTCTATTCCAGTGTGTCCTGGAATCCACAGTAAGGTTACTATATTGTTCTCTCCTAGTTCATTGAGTATGCCTAGGCATTCCCACACCATTTTGGGACTGATTACACCAGAGCTCAGTGCTCTAATGGCTACTTGACTATCCCATATTATGATAATCTTTTGCCTTCTATATATTTTGTCAATATTGAACTGGGCACACTTTCTTATTGCGTGAATTCCCGCTTGAAAGATACTTTGGGTTTTTCCCAAGCTTTCAGAGTGTTTGATTCTGGGCCCGTACACTCCTGTCCCATTTCCTTCTATTGCTTTTGAGCCGTCTGTGTACCATTGAATGGCAATGGTATGGTATTTGGTTCCCATTCCTTCTTTGAAAAGTTATACCTTTCCATCATACCATCTTGTGGTATGTCCCAGGTTCTTTGATTTGTCGTTCTTTCTGCAACACTTTCTACCACCGTAGGTAGTGGTGAGAGGTTGATAATCACTTCCATGGCTGCCGTTGGACATGTTCTCATTGCTCCTGTAATGCATATACAGGCTAGTCTTTGAGTTTTGGAGAGGTTTTCTCTAGTCGTCCATAGACTAGTTCTGCCATGGGCTTTCTTGCCTTGAAAACTAAATCGTTTTTTGAGCTGTATGGGAACTTGCTTTGACTTGGTGGAGGACAATTCGTCGTTGGAAGTTAGTTTATCGAAACTCTGCAATTTCTTCCGGCAAGTACAAAATATTGCGTTACCATAGCAACTTATTAGAAGTGTCAGTGTGAAGAGTTACGCAATGAATTAAAAGAAAAAAGATGTCCACCGAAATTGTGAAAATCGAAAAATTGGAGTATCGAGCCATCATCAAGTACCTGTATTTAAAAGGGTTAAGAGGTAAGCAGATTTACGAAGATATGCTTAATACCCTTGGTGACCAATGTCCTTCGTATGCGACCGTCAAAAATTTCACTGCAAGCTTCAAAAGAGGTGAATTTTCCATTGAAGATGGTGACCGATTGGGAAGTCCAGTTTCTGTATCAGTCCCCGAAAATATCGATGCAAATCATGACATGATTTTATTTGGCTAAAACGGATTTCTGAAGCACTGAATATTTCATACGAATGCGTTTATCATATAGTTCACGTCAATTTGGACATTAGAAAAATTGCTGCAAAATTGATCCCCAAATGTTTGAATGTTGACCAAAAGCGTGCAAGGGTAGAAGCATCGCGTTCGACTTTTTAAACCGAATTGTTACTATATATGATACTTGGGTACATTTATATGATCCAGAAACAAAGCAACAATCGATGGAATGGCGACACTCTGGTTCACCAAGACCTAAGAAGTTTCGTGTCCAAAAATCTGCTGGAAAAGTTCTTGCTTCAGTTTTTTGGGATTGCCATGGAGTAATCATGATTGATTTTTTGGATAAGGGTAGAACAATAACTGGAAATTACTATTCGACATTACTGACCACTATACGGGAAAAAATTAAAGAGAAAAGACGCGGAAAGCTATCCAAAGGTGTTTTGTTTTTGCGGGACAACGCCCCTGCACACAAATCTTATGTTGCCATGCAAAAAATTCGTGATTTAGGGTTTGAATTACTAGAACACCCCCCTCATTCACCAGATTTGGCTCCGTCCGACTATCATCTCTTTCCTCAACTGAAAAAAAGTTTAAAAGGTCGTAAATTTTCTTCCAACGAGGAAGTAATAAAAGCTGTGGAGGTCTGGTTTTGCATAGCAAGAAGAAACAGACGTTGCAGGTTCGTTGTAATAAATGTATCCAATTAAGAGGAGAATATTTTGGGTAATAAAATATTTTGACATTGAAATTTTGTTTGGTTCTGTAGTAGGCTAAGAATTTTTCAATACATCCCAAAAAAAGCGGATCATCAAAAAGTTAGGTTAACATTTTCCCATGATAGTTAAAACTTTCGGACAAATATTTTTCGTCTTGTCATATTTAATTTTTTCCACCAATCACAGATCTTTCGAATAATCGTGTCGTACGGATCTGTGGAAATAAAGACACCTTTACCTGTATAAACTTGGCCGAGTCGCCAAAGTAATAAAGTAAAATACTATCTATTCAATTGTTTAATAGTAGGTATATAACGTGTTTCCTGGCCGACAATGGATATTCTGTGATTTATGATTGTAAAAGCATCAAAATGTTTACCTTCCGAAATAATATTTCCAAGCTCAAAAGGAAGCTGAAAACAGAATTTTATGTTGTCGTTTCTTGCTGAAATCGATCGTATCGTGCTGCGAGGTAATGGCACTTGCGTTACATATTTTTTTTGTACGGATAGGTTGACGTTTTGTAGATTGAACAGATTTGATTGGTTGTCAAGAAAACGTGAGGGAGGTTTATTATTTTGTGCTGCGGGAGACCGTGATAAAAATCTAACTGTGGCAAACGGCAACAAGATAATATATTATTAGGAAAAGTATTTGTATCACTCAAAACACTTAAACTTATCAATTAATTGATAGAAAAATAAAAAATAACGCAAACGTAAAGATAATTTTATTATACACCATCATACTACAGTAAGTAATGACAGTTTTGACATTTGACATTTACTAGATAGGCACCATAGATAGACAACAGTTTGTTTAGAAAAAAATGGTATCAGCAGTTAAATGTTTTCTGCCTCTCGACGGGATTAAACGCTGAGGTATAGTTTGTCTTGGCTTTTCCCGGCAATCATCTAAATATGACCATTTATGACCGTCTTTATTAGAATTTTACCTAAAATGCAACCAAAGAACAGTCGAGAGACAAGGCAAGGGCGGGCCATCAGGTTTGTATCATCTTATGAAAAATATTCCCGACCACAGTGTAATTGTAATGGATAACGCAAGCTTACTACAAAAAGCGCTCATCAAGTAGAAAGACTGAAATTCAAGAATATTTGTTACAAAATGATACGTCAAAAATCGCACTGTATGCATTCCTTGTAAGTGACATTTAACAATAACATGCACGCAATGAAAATCTCATAACATACACGTGCGTTTAGATAAGAAAACTTAAATTTCTTTGTTAAATCAAATTTTTATTAACGTAGGTACTACTTTATTTGGTGTATTTACATACTTTTAATCAATTTAAGCACATAAAAGCTCTTAGCGTTAGTGAAATACATTTTAGATTAAAAGAGTGATGCCCCTAAATGTCGGCAACACATTATACAATTTAACAAAAAAATAATTCGCTTTTTCTTGATATGGAAATAAACGTCATCTCATTTATGCTGTCAATTTTTGTAACAAATTATAGTATCCGAACATTTTCTTAACTTTACCTACGAATATGTCTGTTAGTAGTGAAAAACATGAAATTATGAGCACTCAGAAGACAATAGATGGGCGTAGAAAAAGTATAGTACGTTACACGAGTTGTAATCCCATTACGCACTCGTGAAATTTACAATTTCAATTGGACCATTAATTTTATGATTGCCGGCAAAATCCAAGTCGATATACTTTGAGAAAAACTATAACAAATTTGGCTTTGTCTACTTTAATTCATGCTTAATTGTCTGCAAACATTATAACTTTTAAAATTGTTTTGTTTGCTATTTAACTGTAATTTAAATTAAGTATATTTTTGTTTTTGTAACTAGAATTTTAAAAAGAAATAAACTGAATATTATTTCTCGTTTATCTATGCCACTTTTTGTTCGTCAACTATAAATTCTATGAATATTTAATTTATATCTGATATGAATTTATATTTCAGTTTTTTAAGGTTTCTCTATATAGTCTAGTAAATTAAGACCGAGAAACCCCCCAACCTGTTCATCTCATTATTGTCGCACTTTTTCTTTTAAACTTGTAGGTATTCACGGGTAGATTACTCTCTGAAAATATGTCCTCCGCAAAATTTGCGGAAGTGGCTGAAAAATGGCCAATAATCCCAAAAATTGAGTTTTCCGCCGATATCACCGGAAATATGACACTTAGAGAAGTGGGGTTTTGCTTGGAATGGAGAGCAGATTATTATCTACAAAAATGATCCTTATCATTTTTGTCAAAAATTTAACTGGCCCAAGCGTACCTTGGATTTCGAGCTGCTGGGCGGCGTCTCCGGGAGCACGCTCCGTGAATGTAGGCATGGAAGGGCGGGCAAATTGGCCCATAACTTGAGTAAAAATGAATCTTTTTTCATGATTCAAAGTGCATATGAAAGGAGGGACCTGTACCTATAACATCGAGTAACTTTTTCGTTTTTTTTATTTTCCAGGAATATTGAAAAAACTGGCCAAACTTTATTTTTCCTGAATATTTGACCGCCCTTATCAATCCGTTCATATTTTTTAAATTAAGCGTAGTTTTACCGAAACCTTTTGGATAATGGGACTTTGATAGGTGGTGAATGTATTCCGAAAGAATGAATAAATAATTTTTGTGTATGTTTATAAACAACATGTTTTTCTTGGGACGTTTTTTTTTAATTCCGGAGTTTTCTGAAAATTCTCGGGTCTACCGCAAATTGATAAACAATGATTGGCAATATCGGTATTTAAGGCACACCATTGGAAAGCTGAAAATGTCCTCTTTTCGATGGTTTTTAAAATTTTTGGCTAAGTTTTTTAGTTTTCCGGAAAAATTTTGCAAGCCTTTTTTTACAAGAAATATTGATCCAGGGACAAAAATGATGGGGACCATTTTTGTAGGTAATGAACTGTACTTCATTTCTAGCAAAACCCCACTTCTCTAAGTAGCATATTTCGGGAGATATCGGCCAAAAACTGAATTTTCCAGCCATTTTTCAGCCCCTTCCGCAAATCCCGCGGAGGACATATTTTCTGAGAGTAATCTACACATGAATACCTACAAGTTGCAAAAAAAAAGTCCGACAATAATGAGATGAACAGGTTGGTGCCTTTATTTACTGGACTAATAAATTATGTAATATATTGTAGATTGATTAATTACATGAGTGTATTTAATAAAATTTATACGTCTAGCGGAAAAGTGATCTGAATTGATTTATTTTAAAAAAAATTTGAATAGTGCTTGAAATATCTTGGCATAGGAAAAATATACGAGGATATGTTGAAAAATATTTAGCCTACTATAGAACCAAACAAAATTTCAATGTCAAAATATTTTATTACCCAACATATTCTCCTCTTAATTGGATACATTTATTACAGCGAACCTGCAACGTCTCTAGACCTTTCAAAAAAAATGTTTCTTCTTGCTCTACAAACCAGACCTCCACAGCTTTTACTACCTCCTCGTTGGAAGAAAATTTACGACCTTTTAAACTTTTTTTCAGTTGAGGAAAGAGATGATAGTCGGACGGAGCCAAATCTGGTGAATAATGGGGGTGTTCTAGTAATTCAAACCCTAAATCACGAATTTTTTGCATGGCAACATGAGATTTGTGTGCAGGGGCGTTGTCCTGCAAAAACAAAACACCTTTGGGTAGCTTTCCGCGTCTTTTCTCTTTATTTTTTTCCCGTAGATTGGTCAGTAATGTCGAATAGTAATCTCCAGTTATTGTTCTACCCTTATCCAAAAAATCAATCATGATTATTCCATGGCAATCCCAAAAAACTGAAGCAAGAACTTTTCCAGCAGATTTTTGGACACGAAACTTCTTAGGTCTTGGAGAACCAGAGTGTCGCCATTCCATCGATTGTTGCTTTGTTTCTGGATCGTAGAAATGTACCCGTCTCAACCATAGTAACAATCGAACGCGATGCTTCTACCCTTGCACGCTTTTGGTCAACATTCAAACATTTGGGGATCCATTTTGCAGCAATTTTTCTCATGTCCAAATTGACGTGAACTATATGATGAACGCGTTCGTATGAAATATTCAGTGCTTTAGATATCCGTTTTAGCCCAATTCGACGGTCTGATAAAATCATGTCATGAACTGCATCGATATTTTCGGGGACTGACACAAAAACTGCCCTTCCCGATCAGTCATCATCTTCAATGGAAAATTTACTTTTGAAGCTTGCAGTCCAATTTTTCACGGTCGCATACAAAGGACATTGATCACCAAGGGTATTAAGCATATCTTCGTAAATCTGCTTGATATGTCAATAAACTTTTCAAGACCAAATTTTATTTAATAAAAAACTTTTAAATTTCAATTTCTAACTCCCAAGTTTTTGGAATTCCGTTTGATTTCTACTCGAATTAATTCAGAACCAGTACTAATAAAAACGCCTCCTACGAAAATTAGTGCTTCTATTTTATAATTCGATGAATTGAAGATGGTTTGCGATGACCGAACAAAACCAGTTTTTATTTTTTGCGTGAAATTCTTGAATTATTTATAAAAAATAAAGTGTGGTAATAGAAATACTAAGGATGGAAGTAGGCCGAGTAGAAACGATCGTAGAACCCACAAGTTAAAAGTTAATTTAATTTTATGTGGTTTTTATTGCAATACGTGATGTATTGCAACAAATTTTAATTTCAAATTAAAATAATTGTTTCTTGAATGGGCACGAAATTCTTTAATTTATATTTTAATGTTGTACTGTTGAAAATGTCTAAATGAAACGCAAAGAAAAATTAAAACGATTATTTTGGTATGATTTTTCCCAAAATGTGTATTTTTTTGCAAAAAGGTGCAAAAACTTTTAGATACATAAAAGCAGAATTATGTGAATATTTTGTTCGATATTTAACGACTAAGCAAGAGTTACAAGGAGTGGTATTATTTTTAATGTGCATATAGAGCACATGTACACTGTTGAAAAAATGAAAATATATTAAATTTCACAGAAAATGTTGTTAATTCTATATGCTTCATAGAAATTTAATAAAACTTTTTTTGAGTACTCTAACAACCAAAACAAATATTCAGTATCAACTACTGCTAAAACCGAAGCCATCTACACTGTTAAAAAATTACGAAATATTAAATTTCTCAAAAAATGTTGTTAATTCTATACGCTTCATAGAAATTTGATAAAACTTTTTTTGAGTACTCTAATAACCAAAACAAATATTCAGTATCAACGGCTGCTAAAGCCTCCGCTGTCTACACTGTTAAAAAAAATAGCAATGTTATATTTTACAAAAAATCTTGTACATTCTATACGCGTCATAGAAGTTTAAGAAGAATTTTTCTGAGTACTCTAATAACCAAAGCAAACATTCACTGTCAACTTCTGCTGAAACCGAAGCCATCTACACTGTTAAAAAAGTACGAAATATTAAATTTTACAAAAAATGTTGTTAATTCTATACGCTTCATAGAAATTTGATGAAACTTTTTTTGAGTACTCTAATAACAAAAACAAGTATTCAGTATAAACGGCTGCTAAAGCCTCCGCTGTCTACACTGTTAAAAAAAATAGCAATGTTATATTTTACAAAAAATCTTGTACACTCTATACGCGTCATAGAAGTTTAGGAAGAATTTTTCTGAGTACTCTAATAACCAAAACAAACATTCACTATTAACTGCTGCTGAAACCGAAGCCATCTACACTGTTAAAAAATTACGAAATATTAAATTTCACAAAAAATGTTGTTAATTCTATACGCTTCATAGAAATTTGATAAAACTTTTTTTGAGTACTCTAATAACCAAAACAAATATTCAGTATCAACGGCTGCTAAAGCCTCCTCTGTCTACACTGTTAAAAAAAATAGCAATGTTATATTTTACAAAAAATCTTGTACATTCTATACGCGTCATAGAAGTTTAGGAAGAATTTTTCTGAGTACTCTAATAACCAAAACAAACATTCACTATTAACTGCTGCTGAAACCGAAGCCATCTACACTGTTAAAAAATTACGAAATATTAAATTTTACAAAAAATGTTGTTAATTCTATACGCGTCATAGAAATTTGATGAAACTTTTTTTGAGTACTCTAATAACAAAAACAAGTATTCAGTATAAACGGCTGCTAAAGCCTCCGCTGTCTACACTGTTAAAAAAAATAGCAATGTTATATTTTACAAAAAATGTATATTTTATACGCGTCATAGAAGTTTGAGAAGAATTTTTCTGAGTATTCTAATAACCAAAACAAACATTCACTATCAACTTCTGCTGAAACTGAAGCCATCTACACTGTTAAAAAATTACGAAATATTAAATTTCACAAAAAATGTTGTTAATTCTATACGCTTCGTAGAAATTTGATAAAACTTTTTTTGAGTATTCTTATAACCAAATCAAAGATTCAGTATCAACGGCTGCTAAAGCTTCCGCTCTCTACACTGTTGAAAAGTTACGAAATATTAACTTTCACAAAAAATGTTGTTAATTCTATACTCGTCATAGAAATTCGATAAAACTTTTTTTGAGTACTCTTATAACCAAAACAAAGATTCAGTGTCAACGGCTGCTAAAGCCTCCGATATCTACACTGTTAAAAAAATAGTAAAATTTTATTTCACAAAAAATGTACATTCTATACATATCATAGAAATTTGATGAAACTTTTTTTGAGTACTCTAATAACCAAAACAAATATTCAGTATCAACGGATGCTAAAGCATTCGCTATCTACACTGTTAAAAAAAATGTTAAATTTCACAAAATATGTTGTAGATGTTTATCTGCCGTACCCTGTATACACGTTAATAGGTCTTCACAATAAACAAAAGGATTTATTTAACGAAAATATAAAGGAATGTGAGAAAAATTTGATGATACTTTAAATTATAACAGTCCATTGCTAGTTTGAAATGTACAATTTTAAAATGTAATGCAAACTCGAGTTCATTTCTTGTTGTTGGTAACCCGTCAAGGTCGTCAAACTACTTCCTTCTTGCAAAGATACTTATTAAAATTTAAAACGCAGTCCTCCCATGACGAATCGGTTCTAGAAACCTACATTTTAAGAGAGATCTGTAAACACTCTTGTCATTCAGTTCCACGAATCTGATTTAATAGATTTCTAACAGAATGCATCTCTTTTTTTTAATCAATAATCCGAGTTTGCTTTTAGCGGAACAGGATTATTGGGACATCGAATTTGGTTTGAAATTTGTAATGAACGAAAAAAAATTATGATATACAGCGTGTCCACGAAAGGGGTATCTTATAGGTGATTAATGTTTAAATATTAGTTTTAGTGAAAAATATCATTCTTGATAAAAAGTTCTGCTTGGTCTGAAACGCCATAAAATGAAATAAAATTTTCATTTTATAGCCAGTTTTATGAAAACCGTATGAGTGACGTTTAAATGTACCAAGTAACTGTCAACTTTTATAAATAATTATCAAATTGTCATTATTTGATACTATTCAACAAAGAGTATATCTTATTAAGTGTTATGGTATTGGGGAAGTTTCGTACCAGTATGCAATTGCACGACATCCAAATGGATGTCGGAACTGCTCACCACTAGAGTAGCAGAGACGAGAACGAGCAAAGACATTGTCTCCATCTGCACAACCAGAGGATGCCCACAGGGAGGAGTAGCATCCCCATTAATGTGGAGTCTGACGGTTGACGAACTCCTGTGTGGTTTGACAGACCTCGGAATATCCTGCCAAGGATATGCCGATGATATTGTTATAACAGCCAGGGGAAAATTTGAAAACACCCTTTGTGACATCGTACAAAAGGGTCTGAACTATACAAATAGCTGGTGTAGGCAAGTGGGACTCAGCATCAACCCCACCAAAACCATCTTGATAGCCTTCACTAAGAAAAGAAAACTCAACCTCAAAACCATTAAACTTGATGGGAACGACGTTGAATGGAGACAAGAAGTCAAGTATCTAGGTTTGACTCTAGACAGCAAACTCCTGTGGAACAAACACGAGAAGGAGATTACATACAAAGCAAAAATGGCTCTAATGGTGTGCAGGAATCTGGCAGGGAGAAACTGGGGTTGTAACCCAAAAATCCTGAGCTGGATGTACACTGCCATAGTGAGACCAATCATCACTTATGGAGCCATTGCGTGGAGTAGTAGAACTAGCCTCTTGACGACGAGAGAAAACCTCTCCAAAATTCAAAGACTAGCCTGTATATGCATAACAGGAGCAATGAGTACATGCCCAACGGCAGCAATGGAAGTGATTCTCAACCTCACACCATTACATATGGTGGTGGAGAGTGTTGCAGAAAGAACAAGATACAGACTAAGTAGAGAGGGAATCATTAAAAAAAAAACCACCTCTTCACTTCTTAGAAATCGGACAGCCTGGGACATGCCACAAGATGGTATGATGAAAAAGTATAACTTTTCACAGAAATTCGTCACGGAATTAAGCAACAAGAAGGAATGGGATCCAAATACCATTTCCAGACTTGGAAAGAATGCCATTCAATGGTACACAGACGGCTCAAAAGCAATAGAAGGAACTGGGATAGGAGTGTACGGGCCAGGAACCAAACACTCTGAAAGCTTGGGAAAAACCCCAAGTATTTTTCAAGCGGAAATTCACGCAATAAGAAAGTGTGCCCAGTTCAATATTGACAAAGGATATAGAAGGCAAAGGATTATCATAATATCTGATAGTCAAGCAGCCATTAAAGCGCTGAGTTCTTGTGTAATCAGTTCCAAAATGGTGTGGGAATGCCTAGGCAAACTTAATGAACTAGGCGAGAACAATATAGTCACCTTACTGTGGATTCCAGGACACACTGGAATAGAAGGAAACGAAATAGCAGATGAACTAGCGAAGAGGGGGACTGAAATACCCTTTTGGGGGCCGGAACCCTTTTGCGGAATCAGCTCCAATATAATATTGGAAGAAATAGGTAAAGCCGAAGAAAAGAGAAGATCTGTTAATTGGAAAGATCTAGTAGGGCTTAGGCAATCAAAGACTCTTCTGGGTGACTACAACCTGTTGAGATCAAATGAATGCATAAGTCAAAGCAAAACTGCACTAAGAGTTTTAACAGGAATCTTAACGGGACATTGTCGCCTGAATGGACACCTTAAAAAGCTCAAAATAGTGGAGGAAGAAGATTGTAGATTTTGTGGAATGGAAGAAGAAACCTCCATCCACATACTTGCGAACTGCACAGTATTTCAGAATCCTAGGGCACAGTACCTGGGAGACTACTGGATAGAAGAGGGACAGTTACCAAAGTTGAGGCCTGCAGATATCCTAAAATTCCTCCGGGAAATAGGACTAAAGGAGCTACTAGTATCTGAGACTCTCCTCAGAAACTAAGTAGAAGTAAGGGGGCACAATAGATCTTTTAGGTCTCAGTGAATGTTACCCCAAAATACATACATACATACATACATGCAATTGCAAAATTTCACGTGTGCGGTTTTACCAGATCGAATAGTTGATAAATTTGAAAAACCACATTTCATCTAAAGATACAAAAACCATATACATGTATCTTCTACATTATGAAGTTATTATAAGTTAGTTTTAAATGTCCATAAAATTGTACCGATGAATGAGATAATTTTAATTTTTATCTTACTCTTTTAAAAAGCACTTTTTAATGGCATACGTACCTTTAGGCCTTTCAACTTTTTGTTACCGATTAGATGGTTTTTTTTTTGAATACCTTCGATTTTAAGGTCTATGAACTTATAGAATTTTAAACGATCTTACAAACACACTTTTGTGGTTCAACCATAGACAAATCGGTTAGAATTTGGAAGGTTTTAAAACCAGCTATAATATACAGGGGACGTACCAAAAAATCCATTAGACGTCGAGCAGAAGATTTGCTTCTATGTTTATAATAATTATCACAACCTTATTAATGATACTTATTATTATTATAGATAATTATTTATAAGATAAGAATCTTCCTTATTGATAGATTTCTTTAATAATATCAAATAATTAGCCACTTTTACCTCGATTTTCTTCCGTATACATGCCTGTGTTTACAATTATCTAAACACAAAAGTAAATTGAATCTGAAATCGAAACTTCCCACGTCTTTGTTAAATCGAACAAAACAGGTATCGAGGGACATCCCGTATTTATTTATAATGTATATAATCATCTTGTGTGGCTTGCACATAATATTCTAAATAAAGAAATTTCTAATCATAGATGCGTACTTGGAAATCTATAATTGATAACATCAATTCCTAGTTTACGTAATGCTCGAAGAATTCAAGTCGTTGTTTTGTATCAACAAAATTTTATTTGTCTTAGATTAAATTGTCTGTGCAACAATATAAACGCGAAGAAATATGTTTATTGTTGACAAGTCTAAAAATAATGCTAATTTATTATTTTGAACTCATTAGTTCTCTTTTAAGTTGTTCGAGAAAATTAAAGAGAATAGGATGGATTCCCGAATATTAAGATTGAAATTTCTTATGGTTCCACTACGAATTTTGGTTTTACTAGACTCTGTTGACTACTGTTAAGACTATTTTTTCAGCGTGTCCACGGATGGGGTATCCTATAGGTGAAAAATGTTTAAATATTAGTTTTAGTGAAAAATGTCATTCTTGATAAAAAGTTTTGCTTTTTCTGAAACCCCATAGCATGAAATAAAATTCAAGTTTTTCAAAACCCGTCTCATTTTATAGCCAGTTTTATGAAAATCGTATGAATGTTTGCACCAAGTTCGAAATTAATGTATTAATCTAGTGAGTTACGTTTACGATGTACCAAGTAACTGGCAACTTTATAAATAATGTTCATATTGTCATTATTTTATAAATATTTGACTACAATGTTAACTATACAAGAATTATTCCTCTTCCATGCACAACGGACAGATAGGTTCCTCCCTATAAATGCCGATTGTATGCAAGTGCTTCCTTAGGGCACAGTGTATTGGCACGTGTCTCCAGTACGACTGATGTTTAGTTTGAGTAGATTTCTGCCTGGAATACAGATGCAAGATTACCCAACGATGTCCAATGTCCAATGTCAGTCCTAGAACCGTCTGTGTCCCACACCAACGTTCCTTCATGACAGCGCTTCCAACCCATCCCAGTTTAACATGATATGGTATGTTTGGTTGTCGTTAATTGTGGCCAACATGTTGTCACTTCTCATTTCAAGAAGCGAGTTTGTGATAACATCTGTGATTCTATGGGAGTTGGTTCCTCCATGCCAGTTTCCATTGTATTCCAGTCTGTATGCAGATATTCTCCCTTCCGTCTTAACGTGCAGAGCAAGAGGCGGAAGAAATTACACTAAGTTTGTTAAAGTTCTTCGAGAGATATTAAAGTCATAAACGTTTTATTAAATTGGCATTCCCACTCTCCCCCATATTCCAAAAGGAAAAAGAAAAGAAAGAAAAAGTAAACAAAATTCTTGTTATATAGTTTGCTAATTTGTAACAATCAAAAAATACAAAACATGTTATTCAAAAAAAATTTATAGTCTTTGAACAAATCGAAACTTTCATAATGATATTTGCAAAATAAATGTGTCATGTTTTACGTTACTGTGTAATTCAATGCTGGGTAGAGTACGTAGTTCAAAGTGTATGTTGAAAAATATTATGTCAGTCATGACAAAACGCTTCGAGTCAACGGGTCATCGCTAAGCCTAAACCTCTGTTTGTTGAGACCTGAAACTTGGAGAGAGTTTTATTTTTATGATCCGCTTGGAAAAGATTTTCCGAAATTCCACCCCTACGGGGGTTAAAAACGGGGGCAAAGTTTGTATAAGACAACCAGATTCTTCAGTCGAATCTACTTTGCATCGATGTTGATATCGATACTCCTTAAGCCCTAAAGCTTTTGATTTAAATTACATTTTACTTTGACACGTTTGAAAACTCAATCCGATTCTTTTCGAAAAACGTTGAACTCACTTAAAAACTCGGGGCCATGCAATACTGACATTAATAATAACGTAAAAAACCATTTTCGACTTCTACGCGGACGAAGTCGCGAGCAAAAGCTTAATGCAGTAAACAAATTACGAAATACACACTAGGAGTTGAAAAAAAAAAGCATTTCTACGGCGATGCATGAACAGATATGTTAATAACTAGGTACTTGCCGGGAGTTGTAAAATAACTATTTCTTACGACAGTACTAGCAGGTATCGATACAGAGGCGCCAAAACTGTCGTCTGCTGGACCAAACCATTCTTTAGTACCTTTCACCATTACGTTATATTATTATGAAAACAAAAGAATATATTGTGGTCAAGAGTGCAGCACCGGATTTACTTTACTTTCGAAATTGTACAGTTTTCTCTAATACATAGTTGTTTTAAGGATTGCTAAAGCTGTACGGCAACTCCGGGTGGGAGAACTGTCAGTAATAGCTGTCAGCAGCTAGTGTTCCTTATTGTGTGTTTAATAAATATTTAAATAACTCGTGATCTTTCATTTATAAGGACCCAAACAGAACACATAGTAAGAGAGGATGGTACTGGAAAACGGGCAGTAGCGTAACCAAGTGCACTCCCGAAATTATTAGCATATATTTAAATTCCATCCAATCATTTACACTCGATCCTTACTCACCAAACTCACGGTGTCAAATCCCTTCTCCTAAATTATTTTCTGGCTACGCCACTGAAAACAGGAGATGATAAAAAATATTGATAGTACTTTATATAAAATCTGTGCCTCTTCCTAACCGGTTTAAAGGGGTACTTTAGATGTCGATGTGTCCAATACGAAATGTTAACTCCAAAGTTTCAAACCATTTCGTTTAAAGCTGTACCTTTTTAAACGTTAGCGCAGTTCCTGATAAAGGCACCCTGTACATACAGATAAATGCAATGAGAAACGGAACATAAGAATTTTAAGCATTGTATCAGAACTGTTTTTGAACTAGTCGACCAATATCAAGCTTCAACAGGTTAACGATTATTACAATTGTTCATTTGGACACCTACAACAATTCCCACCACTCCGTAGTCTCAAGTGTGAGCGGTCCTTAATTAGCGTCAGACAGTCAGAAAACAGCAGTCGATATCCGAGTACTGTTCAAGCCCATAACTATTCAAAATAGAATAAATTCGTAGAGAAACCACAGTTGATCGAATAATTGAAAAATTTCGTAAATGCGGGTGTTTACAAAACTGCAACAAAAGCAGTAATCTCGGTCAACCACCTGTAAGCAAATGAGTGAACAACAAATAAATAGAGACATTGATGTTTGTGCAGTGGTTGAAAATAGTGAACCACGTTCGAGCAGGGAAGTTGCTGAAGAAGTAAACATAAATCAAAGTACAGTTTGACGTATTTTAAAAAGAAAATAAGCACCAAAGTATTCCCGTTCGTACCCAATATCCACAAAAACTTAATGTGTGGACAGTGATTACGTCATAGGACCACATAACTAACAAATATTGGAAGGAGAAGGGGCGGGGTTTCTTACAGTGGTTCTGAATCCAACTGTCCAGCTAAATACTTGATATGATTTTTTGTTGGTGGACTATTTAGAATACATTGCACGTATCTGTATATTTATTTATTTATTTCAATAACATTTTAAACTTGAATGTTACTAAAAAAATTGCATACAAAGCTTTCTCTATTATAACGAAGGTTGAACTGGTAAAAGTAGCACCAATCTAAACTGTCCGTATTCGGTAAGTCCGGTTCTGGCCGGTTGGTAAACCGAAATGCTGTTATTCGCCCACCTGTTCGTAGTCGAACGGCGCCAAAGAATTAAATGGACGTATTTATTGCGACCACAATGAATATATTAATAGAACATGATAGATTTTTTTTTCTTCTTTATTTTATTATATTGAGAAAACCTACGCACAAATATGTAAGATGCAAAAATGATAAAGTTATAATAAAACTTGATACTAATACAACTAGTTGAACTTACTTTCCAAAATAATCCCATTTACACATTTTCAGGGGACGCGCCGGAATTCGGCCCCGTTACCTGCGGAAGGGACTACCTGTAACGGATTAAATTCGAAGTGTGGTCACACCAGCGAAAATGCGATTTCGGAATTGGGTCCCATGTACCTACTATTTGTTTAATTTGACTTTTATTTTCCTTCACATTTTTTTGGGCTTAGGACCAACAGTACACACTTATTGTTGTTGTACTGGCATGTTTAAAAATTTACTCTAAATGCGTATCGTCAAAAATAAAAACAGTACGTGAAATAATAACCCAACCAAACCTACCCCTACCAAACCACCTTCGTATTTTTAGTCAATTTTTTTGTAGAATGAATTATAATAATTTTCAATAATAACCCAACCAAACCTACCCCTACCAAACCACCTTCGTATTTCTAGTCAATTTTTGAAGAATAAATTATAATAATTTTCAATAATAACCCAACCAAACCTACCCCTACCAAACCACCTTCGTATTTTTGAGATAATGATTTTTGAAAACAAAATTTAAACCCATCTATTATTAATAAACGCTTACCCTTTTCACTCGTCATAGAGGTGAAATTAATATTTTCCATGTTAAACGAACAAACAAAATCACAATAACGGACACAAATAAACACGTCTTACACTCTGCACTTCAGAAGAACAATTGCTAAAAATAATCTTTTAATACCCACATGAAATCTACCTGCTTCGACAGCGGACCGAATTACGAAATCACCCTTTCGGATTTGGACAAGGTCCCTGTGAGCAGGTAGCCCTTTTGCTAGGTACCCGGACCGAATTCCGAAACACCGTTTTCAGGATCCTTATGTACACGTGAGAGATAAGATAAACAAAACTCGGTTCACAAGTAAAGTGACATATTATTAATGAATATTGTTCCTACTAATAAAAACAGTATGCTAAAAAAATGAAATATAACAAATCTTTCCGTTTTTATTTTCGTTACGCTCACCATTAGCTATACCAACATACTAATTTTATCATCTGACAGATTTTAAAT
Source organism: Lochmaea capreae (assembly GCA_949126875.1). NCBI lineage: Eukaryota > Metazoa > Arthropoda > Insecta > Coleoptera > Chrysomelidae > Lochmaea > Lochmaea capreae. The sequence goes on from OX421411.1 coordinate 3,604,194, forward strand.
AAATTTCCGGCAGTTCACTGCAATCTACTCGGATTTTATGCATTTCCAATGATGAAATTAGAGCGGTGTTTCGGAATTCGGTCCGGGTACCTAGCAAAAGGGCTACCTGCTCACAGGTACCTTGTCCAAATCCGAAAGGGTGATTTCGTAATTCGGTCCGCTGTCGAAGCAGGTAGATTTCATGTGGGTATTAAAGGTGGTTTGGTAGGGATAGGTTTGGTTGGGTTATTATTGAAAATTATTATAATTCATTCTACAAAAAAATTGACTAAAAATACGAAGGTGGTTTGGTAGGTGTAGGTTTGGTTGGGTTATTATTTCACGTACTGTTTTTATTTTTGACGAGACGCATTTAGCGTAAATTTTTAAACATGCCAATACAACAACAATAAGTGTGTACTATTGGTCCTAAGCCCAAAAAAATGTGAAGGAAAATAAAAGTCAAATTAAACAAATAGTAGGTACATGGGACCCAATTCCGAAATCGCATTTTCGCTAGTGTGACCACACTTCGAATTTAATCCGTTACAGGTAGTCGCTTCCGCAGGTAGCGGGACCGAATTCCGGTGCGTCCAATTAGAGTATGGGCGTAAAAAAAATAGTGTGTACAACTCGGATTCAATGGCTATGTTTAGACACTCGTCTTCATTAAATGTCAACCTGTCAATGTATATAGGGTGTTGGTAGAATTTCAACTGTATAAGTCTGAGCTCAAAATATAAAAATTTGACCCAAATGTCAATATTGAAATGATTATCAATAGGATTTTAGAATTTTTTTCAATTTTTTCATAAAATACTGAAGTTAATTATAGTCTATTTCGGAACGGTATAGGGTAATAAAATGGGGAATTCCGTCCATTTCGGCAAAATTTCGGTATTGGCCATAGGCATCAATGCCAAACTATGAAAGTGGCTTAAATATTCGTTGGGTCACTCTGTGCTCCCTGTGCATACTTAATGAAGTTTTATTACCCTATACCTCTCTGAAATAAACTATAGAATTGAACCATAAGGGTCCAAACAGTAAATTCAATATTAAAATACTTTAATTTTTTTCTAATTCTCAAATATGATTCATAAAAATAACATTCTAGTTAGCGTACACGTGTAAATATATTTTCGACACATGTATATCACACATCCTGTATTTCATTGCCGTTTTTTTTTATGTAAAGAGTTTGCTAATATATGAACACATATGTATAATCAATTTGTCATACCATTTTAAAATATTTTATAATTTTTTTTTAAACCTATATCATTTATAATCATTAATCATCCTCTTATCGAAACACATGCTGTCGTATTTTTATTGGACATAATTTGAAATGGTGTCAAGTTCGAATTACCACTTCCTGGAGAATTTAGATATTCGCATATGAGAAGATTCTCTGGAATTTTTCTATTGAAAAATGATGGAAATTTAGATTTGTTGAGATTTATTTGATTTTGTCATAGAAAATTTTTTACGGGCAATGAATTTACAAACACCGTCTATACAGTGCTATTCAAAAGTCCCTTCCCCCCCTCGTATCTTTTGAACGTCTACATTTACATTAATAAAATTTGGAGCGTGAAAATAAAGTGTTGTAAACTTCTCTACGATAGATACTTTTCAATTGTGTATAAAGTTTTAATTTTACTCCGTATACAATAATTATTAAACGTATTTTTTGTTTTGTTTCAGTGGGCGGCATGTCACGGCCACCCAAGCCGGCGGCAACTGCAAAAAAAGTAGCCCCTCCCGCCGTCCCACACGAGTTTAGACATTCTGGAAGTTCATTCGGATCTGCGGGATATGCTAGTTCAGAAGATACAGGATTGCTGGCGACCTCTGATACACCAGGTATCCCCAGAGGTAAGCCAATTATTTTACGATAAAATAATTTCATTTTTGACTTGAATTAATTTTGGTATAATCAAAAAAATTGTACTGATCGGCTGTAATAATTTGGTTTTTTGTTTTCCATACTAATTTGACGCTTTTTAAAGTAGTAGTAGACATCATTTGTCAATGCGGACCTTACTAGAGAGGGTGAGCTAGGCCCACAGCACTTATAAAGGTTCATTCTGTCCTTTCCAGGAAGGTGGACAGGTCACTAGGAGACATCTCCTTTATATTGGCAGGTGTAGGCCAAGACTTACTGATCACACACTCTCTTATTGACGTTAAATCCGGGCGCTCGCAAAAGACATGCCTGACTGTTGCCGGATGGAGGTGTTTGGTTTTGCCTAATAGTACATGAGCTCGAAAAGGAGTCAACGATGACGAGACAAAAATTAGTCTGCGCTTCTGGCAACAGGGGTTGAAATGGGGGGCAGTGGACATTCGGCCGGCCTCTAGAACTAAATACACGCCCTCGCTGGCCACGCACAGTTGTTCTTTCTCTCTCTTTCAAGCTCTTTTTCTCATAAAACACGTCCCCCTTTAAATAATTTTTGGCGTGTTTTTTTTATTTTTTCATAAAAGTGAGGCCTTCAAAAATAATCTTGTGGATAGTTTTCATTGAGATGTGGTCGAGCTCGTAGTTTCCCGACCTGCAATTCGTCATTTTTATTATGATTTTTTATAACATCTAAAATTGAAATTGGATACTAAACAGATGGTTTCGTTCGACGTTGCTGTATTACAATTCCATTAAATTAATTTAAATCAGAAGACGCCTACTGAACGCTCAGACAAGGACAATCGTTTACGATACTATTGAACTTTTCATGATTGACCTGAATGATGATCATAAATATTTATTTATAATAAACACTATCTGATATTAATCATCCTAATACGTTAGCATTAAATATAAAATGAAACAATAATAGTGATTAAGACGGTTAAAAAGGATAAAAGGATTTTTTAAAATAAAATCACTAGACTAGGTTTTGCTTGGAATGGAGAGCAGTTTATTATCTACAAAAATGATCCTTATCATTTTTGTCAAAAGTTTAACCGTTTCCGGGAGCACGCTCCGTGAATGTAGGCATGGGAGGGCAGGCAAATTGGCCCATAACTTGAGTAAAAATGAATCTTTTTTCATGATTCAAAGTGCATATGAAAGGAGGGATCTGTACCTATAACATCGTGTAACTTTTTCGTTTTTTTTATTTTCCAGGAATATTGAAAAAACTGGCCAAACTTTATTTTTCCTGAATATTTGACCGCCCTTATCAACCCGTTCATATTTTTTAAATTAAGCGTAGTTTTACCGAAACCTTTTGGATAATGGGACTTTGAAAGGTGGTGAATGTATTCCGAAAGAATGAATAAATAATTTTTGTGTATTTTTATAAACAACATGTTTTTCTTGGGACGTTTTTTTTTTGATTTCCGGAGTTTTCTGAAAATTCTCGGTTCTACCGCTAATCGATAAACAATGATTGGCAATATCGGTCTTTAATACACACCATTGGAAAGCTGAAAATGTCCTCTTTTCGATGGTTTTTAAAATTTTTGGTTAGGTTTTAGTTTTCCTGAAAATTTTTGCAAGAAATATTGATCCAAGGACAAAAATGATGAGGACCATTTTTGTAGGTAATGAACTGTACTTCATTTCTAGCAAAACCCCAGTTCTCTAAGTAGCATATTTCGGGAGATATCGGCAAAAAAATTAATTTTCGGGATCATGGGCCATTTTCCAGCCCCTTCCGCAAATCCCGCGGAGAACATATTTTCAGAGAGTAATCTACACATGAATACCTACAAGCTGCAAAAAAAAAAGTCCGACAATAATGAAATGAACAGGTTGGTGCCTTTATTTACTGGACTATATTATGTGGTTATTACGAACATTCATAATGCCATGTCTGGAGAAGTTGTGTACACCAATTCAGTGGAACTGTTTCCAAAACAAAACTGGTGCTACAACAAAATTAGAATAGGTTTGACTACTGAGAATAAACATGTTCTTTCTTATTAGTTTTAAAAACCAGTAGCATTACTGAGGAAAAATTATGGCCTAAATAAAATTCATTTACAGTCAGACCTGTATTTCCTTAACGACAAAACTTATCACACTGTTTATTCACAACAATATTTCAGATTACTTTCGTAAGATTAGCCAGTGGATAGTCTGTGGAGTAAATTTACCACCTCCCTCGTATTTTCATCTTCTGAACTAACTTAAATCAACAGAAATATAAATTTTTTTTCCCCAACCTCGTATACGATTTCGTGTGAAAAAATGACGTATAAGTAATAAAATTATTTTTTAAACATAAATATTTTATCTTTCATGTGTCAGCTTCCATTAAATGTACATAATATGTGCACTGAACACATACAACACCTAATTCCTACATAGTAAATGTTTTTATGGTGCCATTTCTGCGAATTAGTCTTGAAAGACCTTGTAAGGCTGGTGACAACAGTTGAAAGAATCGTCGACCTCAAATCGACGCGAGAGATGAAACCTTATCGTTGAGCTGTACAAGCTAGGCTAGCTTATTAAAGAATTGCGCCATACTAAACATGTTGATATACGAGGGGGGTGTGAAAAAAAGTATAATTAGTACTTTACAAGTTTTATTTTTATATGTTTCATTTTTAAATGAAACAGTGTTTCTTATATTTACACAAAATTGATTATATAAGGTTATCTTTTCTATTTTGCATATAGAGATAGATAAAAATGGTAGATTGTTTTTCAAAGTATTCACCACGAATGAAATGCAGGATTAAAACTTTACACACAATAGAGAAGTATATATACGGAGGTTTCTAAATTCTTTGAATTTTTTGCATGTTCTAGCTCAGGGGTCGGTAACCTTTTGAGTGGGAAGAGTCAAAAATTACAATTTACAAAAGTTTAAAAAAAAAACTAATCTATTTGTTCATAAGAAAAATATCTGTTTATTCATATATAAGTAGTGTTTTTTTACAAAAAAATTAGATAATATATTTATTGTATTATTAGATTTATTTAAGTTAATTTAATCAGCTTTATCATCATTTTTCTGGATTTCCAATATCTTGAAAAAATTTCCGGAAGATCGGAAATACTAAAAATGCGATTTCTCAAAAACTCCCATTTCGATCATAGGGCCTACCTAGAATCCAAAAACTATGTGGAAAAAGTGAAAAAATAACATTTTGTGTTTGCAACGTTGTATCTGTAAAGCATATTGCGGTTTGACTCAAAAGATAGCTTATACGGGGTTGGGATAAAGTATGGAACCAAGTAAATATCTTTTAAACGAAAAGAACGATATTTATGAAAATTTGCAGGTAAGTGCAACGGAACAAAATGCATCTGATGTACATGTTTTTGTTAATAATATACTTCCGGTTTAACCGGAAATGCCATCAACTTCTTTAATTTAAATGGGACACCCTATTTATTTTTACAGATTTTGAAAGAGCTTGTTATTTTGAATTCATACATACTGAGTTTGGTGTAAAAAAATTTGTAAAAACGAGGAATATAGCACTTTAATCAACCTCCTTTGCATTAGATCAAAAAACTCGAAAAAACTATTTAGATAAACTAATTGATGTTGTTTGTATGCATAGTAATAAAAAAACGAGTACTGTTTAGCACGTCTTTTGTTCTCCAAGTGTCAAATTCTAATTGACGGATATAAATTTTACAATTTAGAATGGTTCAATTAAGTGAAAAAGAGCGTATTGAAATTTTAATGATGATCGGTTATGGTGATCGTGTCATATTTTTAATAATTTGTATCCAGAGAGAAATTCTTTATCACGCTCAACAGTAACTAAAACATTACAACGTTTTAATACAACTGGGATGGTAAAAAATTTGCTAAAACCTGGAAGACCGCAGACTGCAACGAACGAAACTGTTAAACAAAATATTGCAATCGATTTAGAAGAATCACCTCAAACTTCCACCACAAATTTGGCACAAAACCATAGTATCAGTCGACGTTCTGTAGGAAAGATATTATAAAGTGAAAAGTATCATCCGTATAAGGTACAGTTGGTTCAAGAATTGTCAGACGATGATTTTGACCGAGGGCTGGAATTTTGCGAACGGCTAATGGACATCTGTAATGTCGACGACAATTTTGCTTCTAACTCAAGGTATTGGTCAAATGAGAATCCTCATTGGATTCATGAAGCACATACCCAGCATCCACAGAAGTTAAATGTTTGGATGGGAATTATCGAAAATAGGCTTATAGGCCCATTTTTTTTCGACGGAACCTTGAATGGTGACAAGTATTTGGATCTACTAAATAACGAAATTATTCCTGCACTTCAACAGAATGGGCAATTACCACAAAATGTTTGGTTTCAACAAGATGGAGCACCTCCCCACTATGATAGACGGGTTAGGGATTTTCTGGATGCGAATTTTCCAAATCGATGTATTGGACGTAGAGAATTCATAGAGTGGCCTGCTCGTTCTCCGGATCTTAGCCCGTTAGATTTTTTTCTTTGGGTTTATCTAAAATCACGTGTTTACGTTAGACGACCAACAAACTTACAGGAATTGTGACAAAGAATTATTGATGAATGTGAACTAATACGTGGAGAAGTCTTGGAAAGAGTGACTCAAGAATTTGTTAATAGGATGGCATATTGTCAGCAAGTAAACGGCGAGCAATTTGAACATTTGAAGTAATTTTGTTTCTCATTATTCTAAAATAATGAAATGTACACCTATTGTACAACTAACAGTGAGTTATTCCTCGTTTTTACAAATTTTTGTACACTAAACTCACTATGTATGAATTCAAAATAACAAGCTCTTTCAAAACCTGTAAAAATATATAGGGTGTCCCATTTAAATTAAAGAAGTTGATGGCATTTCCGGTTAAACCGGAAGTATATTATTAACAAAAAAATGTACATCATATGCATTTGGTTCCATTGCACTTACCTGCAAATTTTCATATATATCGTTCTTTTCGTTTAAAAGATATTAACTTGGTTCCATACTTTACCTTTAACCATGTATATTTCAGAATAACATATCGAAAATTCGCGTTTATCGAATAAGGCGTTTTTGAGAAATCGCATTTTGAAAAAAAAGCACTTTTTTTAGTTTTTCCGGGAAAACTTTCCAAAATATTGGAAATCCGGTAAAAGCATGATAAAGTTGATTAAATTACGCACATTTTGAAAAAAAACGGGTTATGAATGATTCGAATTATTCCCATCGCTAACTGAGGGATAGAAATAAATAAAAAATATTTGTCGTGGTGAAGTAAAGACCCACAGCTTCACATCCAAAAAGTCGCTCATGGCTCGCTTGCCAATTCCTGTTCTAGTTTTATCAATTTAAATTAGAAATACCGGGTATGATCGAATTTTTCGTTAAACCCTCGTAAGCGAACAGCACAAACAAGAAGGTATACGTATAAGTACTTTCAGAAAGGTGAAGTCGCAAAGTGGAACTTGACGTTTCCATAAAAGGGACACTCGGCATTCTCTCTTTTTTATATCTTGAGCTTTCTTTCATAATTTTAGAGATGGGAGATCGTGAAACGAACTTCATATTATTATGTTTCCATGCGTTAATTTTTGACTTTTTTTTTTCATTCTGTCCGACCACTCCTCGAAAATTATGCAACTGTCTTGTCTCGAGAATTTTAATTAAGTTTGAAGTTATTTTTGGAAAATTAACTTAAGCTTTTTTTAACTTTAAAGGACTGGAATACGTTTAGATGAGAGTAATTCATAGCCGGTGCATATAAAAGAACTTCTCTTTAATGAAACGAATTCCTTTCTGTAATTTCTACAGCGTCTTTTCCTCCCCTAATTTAAGAATTTATTTTTAGCTTCACTTTAATGTTATAGTCTGGGAAATAGGGATAGTCCTTATACGTTGTCCTTGGTACTTTGCATAAAGAGATAGAAGATAACTTTTAAACACTATTGTTTTTCAAAAAGTATTCTCCACGAAGAGAAATACATTTTTGTACTAGGGTTGCCACTAGAATTTTTGGAACGGTTAAAAAATATTCAAAAAATTCAAGTTTTAATGTTAATTATAATTATTAATTTGCCAAATTTAGTAACTTTTTGTAGATAATAAAGAATGAAAAAGGAACTCCATATACACTGTGTCCGTAAAGTATGGAACAAATTTATTTTTAGCTAAACAGGCCATTTTAAGAAATAATCCTGAAACACGTCGATTTTTGATTTTAATTTACCGTATTTTAAAATAATAATCTAATATACCTTCGAGTAAAGACGTCACCGTCATTTTTTTTAAATGGAACACCCCCATTTTGTCTCTATTTTCGGATTACTCTAGCTGAGCTGACTCCAAAAATGTATCACATGTTGATTCCAATTGGTACAGGGTGGACAAAAATACAATAATTTTGTGTGTGATCATAAAGTAATGCGTAACATTCTTTATTAGTTAAATTAACAATATTATCAAAAATACTTACAGAATATGATGAAATACATGACTTTATAAATGTTCGAACTGCAGCCCTTGCTGTATTTGACAGTAACCCAAACGGTGTACAAATTCTTGTTGAACCTTGTTTATTGTGTCTTGAGAAATATTGTTTATTGCTGTCCGAATTCTCTCTTTTTGCTGGTTTCGTTTGATACACAACATTCTTCAGATGGCCCTCACATAAAATAATCCAAAGGATTGAAATCTGGTGACCTCGCTGGCCATTCAATAGGTCCACGTCTACCAATCCACCTGTTCGGAAAAATTTCATCTAGGTACCTTCTAACATCTACAGCATAATGTGGAGGTGCACCATCCTGTTGAAACCATAAACTTTCATCAAAACCTCCAGGATTACGTCTGCTGGGAAACAAATTACGTAAAGTAGGTACGAGATACCCACTAAAAAACTCAAGGTACTTTGCCCCGTTTAAATTACCTTCGATAAAGTAGGGTCCGATGATTCCAGCCGAATACGGCCGTTTTGCGCTCGGCCGTTTTGCGCTCTTACCTGAAATCGACCTGTTTGCGCTCTGCGATTTTCATAATAGAAATGTATTATCCTTTTTTCTAGGATTTACCGATTTGCAATATAATTTTAAATTTATTATAACATAATAGCCCGGTAAAGGTTAGCTTAGAAAATTTGCTTAAAACCCATGGTACCTACTACAGAAAAATAGGAGCGTCTAAATGTAGCTCTCTTCACCGACGTTGCCAAGCGTAGTTCCAAGACACCCCGTGTCGTTCTCTATGAAAAGAACATCTCCTCGCTTTCCATACACTTTTTTAACTAAACCACCCTACCTTACCCCCTACCCTAATCCGAATCGAAAAATTGAATTGTGTAATTGACAGATTATTATAATAATTTTCAATAATAACCCAACCAAAACCACCCTACCTTACCCCCTACCCTAATCCGAATCGAAAAATTCTTCGTATTTTTAGTCAATTTTTGAAAAAAACAATAAGGGGTATTGTGTATGATGCTCACGCATCCACTGGGGGTTTTCTTTTGCCCAGTATCTACAATTCTGACGGTTAACCTCGCCTTTTAACGTGATAGTGGCCTCATTAGAAAAAATAATGTTTTGTATCAAGAGAAGGTCTCGGTGACATTTATCCATCATTTTTTCGCAAAATTGTATTCTTCTATCGGGATCATCTTGGTTTAATTCTTGCACAAGTTTGATTTTATAAGGATGCCATTTTTCAAGCTTTAATAGTTTTTGTACCGTTGTTTTGCTAACACCGATATCGCGACTAACTTTACGCTCAGAAATGTGCGCATCTTCTTCAAAACTAAGTAAAACATGTATCAGCATTTGCAGAGGGACGACCTGGTTTGCGTGCATTTTCAACCGTACCAGTTTCTCGAAATTTCTTTTCAATCTTACTGACTGTTGAACGCGTTATAGGTCTTTGTAGATATTTATCATTAAACAAATTGCACACTTCCATCTGAGTTCGCGATTTGTCTCCATACCCAATCATCATAAGTATTTCAATTTTTTGTTTTACACTTAACTCCATTTCTACTTCAAATTAAATCTAAGCAATAATTAAAACATTCACGAATACCAAAAATATTGTAGTACTAAACTGTCACTGAACATCAATAAATTACTAAACAAATAATGACATTTCACAAAAAACTAGACGACTATGTTTTTTTTAAATTGATAAGAAATAATTTCTTTCATATTCTGTCTGCTAGACCACAAGTACCAAACGTGTTTGGATACAGCCCATTTTTATTAATCTAAAAATGTAACAAACTACCAATTGCCGCTAGACAATAAGTATTTTTGATAATATTGTTAATTTAACTAATAAAGAATGTTACGCGTTACTTTATGATCAAAGACAAAACTATTGTATTTTTGTCCACCCTGTACCAATTGGAATCAACATGTGATACATTTTTGGAATCAGCTCAGCTAGAGTAATCCGAAAATTGAGACAAAATGGAAGTGTTCCATTTAAAAAAAATGACAGTGGCGTCATTACTCGAAAGTAATTCACCCTGTATATCAGATTATTATTTTAAATTACGGTAAATTAAAATCAAAAATCGACGTGTTTCAGGATTATTTCTTTAAATGGCCTGTTTAGCTAAAAATGAATTTGTCATTTTTTTATATTCATTCAGTTGCTTCGGTTCGTGTCGGAACAAAAACATCCACAAACAATACGGTTAGGTAGAAAGTTTCGAAATTTTCTTCAGCGATACGTGTAAGAAAGAAGCGAGACGGAAATAGGAAGACAAAGGATACAATTATGAAGTGCGGGTTGGGTTGATGCAACACCACAACAATGATAAAAGCAAAAACCGTACTTACATTATACCTACCAAAGAACAATAATTTATTATTTTTTACCAACCTACATGGATGTTATTAGTAGGTGGTTTTAATTTCTGTTAGTAACCCACAGAGAGTGATTCTTTAAGGCCTGTATTTATATGTATATTTACACAATATCGATTGCAGGGGTCATTTTCCTGTAATAAACTTGGTTAAAGATATTATCTCCGGTTGATTGTGGGATTATATTTTAATATATTAAATCCATGAAGGTGGCAATACATTTAATACCAGGGTTGTCTTTTAAGTGACCGCTTCGATTAAAGCTGCATCTAAACTTAAACTTGATAAGCCAGTAGATTGGCGGCGGTTACCCCATGTACCGGTCTGTTTTTTAGGGATTTTTTACGATTTTTTTTCTATGACCAGTAAATAGATAGAGCTTTAAGTTTATTATCATTTTTCAACATATATTTCGACAGTATAAATATGAATTTTAAACTAAAATTATTGTGTAGAACGTGAGTTACAGCGTTCTGAACAACCCCGCCTCGAAAAAATGGGCTCCACGATTCCGGCTGATTGGATTATCTGAAACAAAAAAAATTAGCGGCGTTTTAGTATGTAAGCCTAAATGGACGGACGGAAAGAATGCCATTCAATGGTACACAGACGGCTCAAAAGCAATAGAAGGAACTGGGATAGGAGTGTACGGGCCCGGCACCAAACACTCTGAAAGCTTGGGAAAAACCCCAACTATCTTTCAACCGGAAATTCACGCAATAAGAAAGTGTGCCCAGTTCAATATTGACAAAGGACATAGAAGGCAAAGGATTATCATAATGTCTGATAGTCAAGCAGCCATTAAAGCGCTGAGTTCTTGTGTAATCAGTTCCAAAATGGTTAGGTCAGTGAATGTTACCCCAAAGACATACATACATACATACATTTACGGAATGGACTATTATCAAATGAATATATGAAAAATTGGACTTTTGGTATACATTTGAAAAAAAAAATTGCGAATTTTGCGTTCTTTTTTTGTTTCTTGCTATAAAAAAATCTAAATTTTTGGAATTTTTGATTGATTATAGCTCATTCCATGCATTTACATGTGCTGAGTGTACCCTACAAATTTCAAGTCATTTGGTCAAGACGTTTTCGAGATACGATGGAGGAAAGTTTGAAAAACATAGTTTTGAAACGACTGCCAACAGCTCCGAACAGCTTCCTCTAACTGCTGTATTTTTAAGACGACTTCGAATTTTCAAAAATCACTTTACTATCGTATTCTAGACATGCTAAGGACTACTACTACTACTACTAATTTATTCAGGCGAACCTTGGCCAAGGTTCCGGCACTGAGGGCACTTATGCATCCATGAAGCCGAGTCCCTCGATGAAGGACTCAATCCTCTTCAGTGGATGCCTGCTTATGTCCCCAGAGGCCATAACAGGGACTCCGAAAATTTGCCTGCGTAGCACAGCCCAATGTGGACAAACGAGGAGAACATAGGGGGCTTTCCTCTAAACCTAGGTTACAGAGGTGTTTCCTCAGACAGCAGTGCTCTGCTATCTTTTTTAATCTACTCCTTGGTAGTTCTCGAGCAGCTCTAGCATGTCCATCAGTCCATCCCCTCAATAGGAGCTTGGACTGCCTGAGATCCTGTAGAGCCCTTCAGTGAGCAAGGTGCTGTTTGCTCAACCAATTCCTCGTCTCCTTGCGGATTGTTTGTTTTGTGAGGCACAAGGCTAAGGAAGCAATTTATGAAAAAAAATGATTTTTTGAGCCCATCACACCTCTTTAAAAACCGCCAAAAAAACTCTATTTTGAATATATCAACAAGCGAGTGAACTGCTTCCAGAGTTGGTTCCAAATAGGGTTGCAAATATTTTTTGGTCTGAACATAATATTTAAAAAAAAAAGCTATAAAAAATATAGTATTTTAGTAGGGAAGATTAAAAAATAGACTAAGGCCCGGTTTCTTCACCTTCTAATAAACATCCTACTAGTTATTATTTACCGAATAACGACAAAAGTTATGTGGCTAACAACTATTTGGTACTTTATTACTTAGTACATGAAAAAACCGCGCCTACGTTATATTTTTTACTTTAGAAAATATTTCGTTCAGTATATTTATTTCTGAAAAAAGTTCAACTAATTCAATACTAAGTTTTGCTAGTAAATTTAGAACTTCTAATACTGTCTCAGTGGCTCACATTCATTAGTGTTACAAAATATAAACATTGATCTATAGTATGTATAGTATAGGAAAATATGAGCAAAACTACATGAAAGAGAAGGAAGAATAATTGTGCGCTTAGCTATGGATGTGTAAAAGTTTAAATGTGAATTCGCTCTGTAAAGGTCACTGTTGCCGGATGAAAATGTTTAGTTTTACCTAATAGTGCACGAGCTCGAAAAAAAGTTAACGATAACGAGACAAAAATATTATTTGTATAAATTAATCTGCGCTTCTGGCAACAGCGGTTAAAATATGGGGGCACTGAACACACCCCCAACTGTTTTTGGTAGCTGGAACTGAACACATGCCCATCGCTGAGCGCACAATTATTCTTCTCTTTCTTTCAAGTAGTCCCGAAATACAGTACAATACTGTATATTATAGTATAGTTGTAATAAAGAAATCTATAAGCAGATGCAGAACCGGTTTCAGACAAATTTTTCGTTATTGTAGGATCTCAACGCACTAGCGAATTCTGTACTCTCTTTTTCCGATGAATGGCAGTTTTACCTACAACTGTAATAATGGATTTTTTTGAAAATCTTGTCAATTATCTGTATTCTTTTAGCAGCTCCATGCTTTGACCCATTATTTTTTTTGTTTCAGTTGCCTGTACTTGTTTTGTATCGTTTTTGCGTAGATCGCGAGTAGAACATACCAAATTTCTTTCTGTCCATTGTCTCAAATCCCAACTCTCCACTTTCAGAAATTTCAAAACGTTGCAAGCAAACAGTGCAAGCTAATTCTACTTAAACTGTACTGTAAGGAATATAAAACTAATAATTAGCCCAGAATGATTATCATTATTATTAGAGATCTAGTAGTTACTTCAATAAAAGTATGAACAGCTTTTATAGACAAATAACAACCTGTGCGATGATAAAAACCCGTTCCTCGGAACACCGGATCCGACAGCCAAACGGCATTATTTATTTTTTCACGTTTCAAGTTTTTTTTGTGTGTGTGGCATTAACCATATCAAAAAATGTGCACACGGGACATATACAGAAGGAGATCTATCTTCGCACAACGTAGACATTAACAAATTGCAAAAACCTCTCCGTTATTTCTCGAAGCACACAAGAGGCATTTGAAGAATGAGGATATTACGCAGAAAGGTATGGTTTTAGTTGGCGTCGGTATCGGAATAGGCGGTTTTCAGTTTCTAATAAGAATTCTCTACCGTGTTCGAGATGTCGGGGACTCCGAAAACAATTAATGAACTGGGAAAGAATAAAATAAATGAAAATTGTTTATATTATTATCCAGAAATACTCTATTGATTATTGTTGACGATACAATACAGCAAAAATTATTAAAATAAAACTACAGCTTTGAACATATCGTAACAAATACATGGGGTTGGGATAAAGTATGGAACCAAGTAAATATCTTTTAAACAAAAAGAACGATATTTATGAAAATTTGCAGGTAAGTGCAATGGAACTAAATGCATCTGATGTACATTTTTTTGTTAATAATATACTTCCGGATTAACCGGAAATGCCATCAACTTCTTTAATTTAAATGGGACACCCTATATATTTTTACAGATTTTGAAAGGCATTTTTCCACAATAAATCTTGGGAAAACATAAAAAAATGTTTAGAAAATAAACAACGATTGAAAAAAATATATATAAAGACAGTGTGTCATTTTGAATTTTCTAAATTTGAAGATAGATAATTAGAAACATTTCCTTATATTATCACCTTGATTTAGACATTTTCATTTTACTTGTAGCTTAAATAAACAAAATTTGAAATTGTTCAATAATTTTTGAAAAATTAAGGGTTGAAAAATTTCTACTTTCATCATGTTTTAGGGCATAAGATATCCAGTCATTTTGATGTCTACAATTTTTTTGCCAGCAAAATTGAAAGAGATAGCGTAAAAAACACTCAAATTTCGAGTTTTCTGCGTTGTTCTTGCAAGCTACGTCGTAAGCTCCAGAGGAATTTTTTCGAGAATTTAGGAATATGATTATCTTTTTAGATCAGGGACAAAGTAAGCCATCAAGGAAAAATTTGATTTAACGTGATTGAGTTTAAATTTTAAAAATCCTTTTTCTTATCTTTATTATGCTTTTTTAAAATATTGTTAATAAAATTTTTCTACAATCTGTTGAATTTAACTATCTTTTCTATTAATTTCTATGACTCAAACTTATGGCGAGTCTGTTTTCTATCGAAGTTTATTTAAATGTATTGCGAAGTTGCAAAAAAACTAGCAACAAAACCGTGTGATTATCCAAAATATCCGGGTCATTATCACTTTTATAGCACATATTTCATTCGAGACTAATTAAAGTAATATTTTTGTCGAAAGATTTAATTGGGAATTTATAAAAATCGTCTTCGTCATTACCTACCGTAATTTAGTAACATCAACTGTATAATTGATTGCTTTGATAAAAACGTACGTTTAAACAATAATTTGTTGTAATATTTTAAATTTACATACTTGCTGTAATATCGCCTTAGTTTAATGTAAATCAGACCTTGGGAAGAATTCTCGATACAATAATCAAGTAATTAACAATTCTACTGGTGTACAGTACGTCAGTCAATTTACTAAAGAATTTATAACATCAATTTAAAAATATTATATATTTTACTATTAGATAGAATAGTTCTGTGTGGATGGATTCGGTCCCGGCAGGTCATAGATTAAAATGTGTAAATTTTAATCCCTTTATCTATAGGCGTATTGGGTCCCAATGGTACTTAACTACCTGAAGATATTCTTCGGGGAAATGTACCTCTTTTCGGAAATCCAATCCTCCCTCTTTTTATTGTATCTGAATGTTTAAATTAAATACTATTTCATTCATTGTTTATATTTCATCGAGTGCATTTCATATTTCAGATCAATTTGTCTGTTGTTTTAAACATTTTAAAAATGAATATAAATATTATTTTAAGTGAAAAAGGAAAACAAATGTTAGTGATAAATAACTTTAAATATAGTTTTCAAAAGTGCTTAAAAAGTGGAGAAAGGCGTTGGATATGTACAAATAATCTGCCAAGAGAATCTGCCATCAACCATTACAACAAATGAGGTAGCAAGGTCCACAATGACAGTGCGAGGGATTTTGATTAGGTAATATTTACATATTGCTAGTAAATGTTTCAATACTGCATCACGTCCATTGAAAATTATTATAATAATCTGTCAATTACACAATTCAATTTTTCGATTCGGATTAGGGTAGGGGGTAAGGTAGGGTGGTTTTGGTTGGGTTATTATTGAAAATTATTATAATAATCTGTCAATTACACAATTCAATTTTTCGATTCGGATTAGGGTAGGGGGTAAGGTAGGGTGGTTTTGGTTGGGTTATTATTGAAAACTCACGAATGCATAGATACATTTTCCCTAATGTTAGGAACATAGCGGAAGAAATATATAAATAAATAAAACAATAGTGTGAGGAACTGCAGACCTGTCTTAATCCTACCCTCCGTTCGAAAAGGGATTAACGCAGGTAGATGCGAGGAACTGCATCACGTCCCTTATGTATATGTGTTTCTATTTTATTTTTACCTTTTTTTTAAATCCTAAAATGTATACCTTTACAATAATATTTCAATGTAATAAATATATCAAATTTTTAAATTAGTTTTACTACCTGTTTTTCATTTGGTTTAACAACAGGTGGCTGGGACCGAATCCATACATTATTATTCAGGTAGGACTAAAGTTCGGGACCCAATAAGCACGCTATTTTTGAACTACCTGCTACTTGGGACCCAATAAGCATATGCCCGAATAGTTTGGATTTAGTGTTAGTCTTCACTACGACCTTTTATGACGAATAGATCAATTTTTCGAAAAAAAAACGTTAGATTTCCGTATGGACATCTTTCCTTTGTCGGTAGTTTGTAATTCTTTTGACCATATTTAATTTTTCTGCTGGAATCTAGACATTTTCCTGCAAACGATACAAATATTCAAACTATACAGTGCTATTCAAAAGTCTCCTCCCCCCTTCGTATCTTTTGAACGGCTACACTTACATTAATAAAATTTGGAGTGTGAAATAAAGTGTTGTAAACTTCTCTACGAATGGTAACAGGTTACGTAATAGTAATAGATGACGTCACAGTGCGTCTCTGGCCAATAATTTTAAATAGGACCTTATCTCGTTTGAAAGGCATTGACATTGGCTACATAGCCATATTAATTTTGTTTGGGTTTAAACTAATTTTGACGGATAGATTAAATAAATACCAAAATTATTATTTCACATTTAAATATTGAAGATTTTTCAGTCCGCCTCTGGTTAGTGGTCAAAAAAATTGACGTTTTTAATTTAATAGTATTTGTTGCTTTGCAAAGTTTTTCTAAATAGCTTAAAAACGTTTAAGAGTTTACATAGGCAAAATGGTACGTACTCAAGCCGACAAAGTAGCAGCTATCTTAATAATTGGTGAATCTGGAAAGAATCTCCATGAAGCGGAACGTTTATTTAATGAGAGATACCCAGATCGCCCTATCTCGAGAACTTATTTGAGGGAGCTTCTTCACAAGTTTGAAGCAACAGGTAGTGTTCAAGATGCCAAACGATCTGGTCGACCAAATTTTATTAATGTAAGTGTAGCCGTTCAAAAGATACGAGGGGGGGGAGGAATAGCACTGTATACAACACTTAAAAAATACAATAAAATTCCCCTCGTATTCATCCTTGTTACATTCGGTTAATTTTTTGTTTTATTAAATTAAATTACATTATAATGATTATGCAAGGTCAAAAGATTCTTACAATACACAATGTAATCAATCCTATCGTGACTTGCTAATACCTCCGCCAATATTGAATCTGTGAATAATTAAAGTCGTAGAATGAAAATTTATTAAAACAAAAACCAAAACAGGGTCACACATGTTACTATTAGGACGATGTTATTCAACAATAAACAAAAAATACTAGTTTTATTTAAGCCCACAGACATAGTTTAAATTCTACCAAAGTAATTTTTACATCTGGTTAGAATTTATGTTGAAAGCAGTGTGGGCATTGTTTTGAATAAAATTTTGATTGAAATTTAAGGCATACATAATTTGAAATATCATAATTTATTACAGACGATCATTCCGATTATGGAAGCACTGTTAGTGGCAGCACTGGAAAATCTCCAGGTCCAATCTTCCCAGCTCCTTCGTTTACTTTCCCAGGACAATTACCAGCTGGGACGGTTCTTACCCATAAAACAGCCGTCTACTACCACCATCAACTTAGCCTTCAAGAGGACCAGGGGATTGATATGACCCAGGTAACTTTTTTTTTAATAATAACATAATTAATTTTCAATAAATCTTATTACAGTTTCCTGTAATATTGTCGTATTTAATAGAGTGAATGTATCAACGGAGTGAAGAGGTCGCTACCGTCACAATCTTTACATTTCCGTTACTGGAAGACATTTATTGATTGTGATTGAAGTGTACTCTTCAGCCCGGGATTAGAGATTCTCGGACGGACACCACATACCTTGTACTGATGAGGCGCAAATACGCCGAAACTGGTCTACAAGTTGTGTTGTCCCTTCTAATCGCAAACCAGAAAGGTTGGTTTTAAAATATCTTGTAGATATACCAACCCCGTTTGACTTTGGGGTGTAATTCAATATCCGGCGGTGCATATTGCACGGGAAGTAGTTGTTGCTCCTTAGTTGAACGGCCACTGTTTTTGAAAAATATTATTTTTCAAAAATTCATAGAGTGTTGAATATTTATAATTATTCTTTCGACATCTGTTAATTATTTTTTCTCTCACGTATTCATTATTTTGTAGTCTCCCGGAAGGGATAGTCCGGGTTCTTCGAGTGGTAGTGCTGGTTCGGGTTCTAGACATAGCACAGCTTCCTTAGATAGTGGAAGAGCTTCCTACCATCCACTTAGTACAGCAGGTAGAAGTACCATTGGTTCCTCGAACAGTCCAAGATGTTCCTTAAGTTCTTGCTCCATTGGATCCGATCAAGGACGTATAGAGAGAATGATCCATCAAGGGATACCCGTAAGTTACAACTTATTTATTGGTAACTTTCCAATTTTGTTTTATTCAATAATATCATTAAGTGGTGCTGTTACATAGTACCCTTACCCTTACTTACAGAGGTAAAGGTAGCAAAAGCTTGTAAAAATAAGTGTAAGGCTAAGGGTAAGAGTAAGGGTAAGGGTAAGGGTAAGGGTAAGGGTAAGGGTAAGGGTAAGGGTAAGGGTAAGGGTAAGGGTAAGGGTAAGGGTAAGGGTAAGGGTAAGGGTAAGGGTAAGGGTAAGGGTACTATGTAACAGCAAGTGTCATAACAATAGTTCGTGTAGAAACAAGTAGATGTTTTAAGTATGTGTTGTTTTCAAGCTGAGACATGCACAAAATCGATTTTTGGACGGTTCAATTGTGTGTTAGATGCGTTCTGGCAATCGCAAAAGGTCCCGAATTCGTTATGGTCTACATTAAGCGGCCGGAAAGCGTAATTTCGGATTTTGGCAATATGCTGAGGGCCAGAACGCGTTTTGGGCGTATTTTTCGACCATTGGCTGAAATCGGTGTTTGATCCTTACATAAATATCCTCACAACCAGGGGCATTGTAATGGATAGATTTGAACATGATTAAGGTCAATAAAAATTTTACTTTTTTGCTAAAATTTAGCAAAATAAATAGAAACTGTAGATGAAGGAGGCATGGACACTGGGTAGACCCCGAATTTATATTAAAAATCAGTAATTTTGTAGTTTTTTTCCTTAAATACTATAAAAACTATTTCTTATCATTCAATAACCTTAGATTGATTTTCAAGTATTTTGTAAATGTTATGTTTTTTTTATGATTGTTAACAGTTTTGAAATAACCTCGAGGTGCATTAAATTTAGTGTCGTAATTTTCTTATCATATATTGTGACGCTTTTATCCCTTATCTTCATAAGTTTCTTGTTTATGTTTACACACATGTGTGTAAATATGATGTAAGTGATAAAGATTTTTTTGTTTGAAATAACGTTTATGGCTAGTCGAGTAACGGTTTTTTATAACTTATTTTTGTGCTTATATGATAAAAAATGAAAATAAAAAACAGACAATGGGTCGCGATCGGCGTTACCTTTCTGATTAGGGAACCGCTGAAAGAAATTTATATTCTATTTTTTATACGCTTCATAGAAATTTGATAAAACTTTTTCAAGAATGTTTGTTTTGGTTATTAGATACCCAGAAAAAGTTAAATGAAATTTCTATGATGCGTATTTAATCTACAATATTTTTTGTGAAATTTAATAGTTCGTAATTTTTTTAACAGTTTAGATGGCTTCGACTTCAGCAGCCGTTGATACTGAATGTTTGTTTTGGTTATTAGGGTACTCAGAAAAATTCTTCTCAAATTTCTATGATGCGTATAGAATGTATAGAATTTTGAGTCGATATTTCCAAGCATTAAGGGAGATAGCAGAGAGCAATTTAAATCTCGAAATATTTCCATACCTTGCTTCAAAATTTCCTACAAAAAAAAAATTTGCGACATGAAATTGGCTTGAAATTCGTAACTGGGGGTTTTTTGATACGGGAAAATAGATGCCACAGTCAGTTTTTTGATAAAATCATTCTTTCACATTCAAATAGTGTAGTGAAATTTTCGAAAAAACACATTTTCATCATAAAAAGTCTTGTGAATTCCACAAAACTATGAATTTTGAACTGAAATTTATTTTTTTTTATTTGCAAAAGAATAATCAAATGGGAAAAAAATGTTCAGAAGCATAACTTGAAGGGTTTTCGTCTTATGAATAATAAATGTGAAAGTAGTGAAAATTTTCGAAAATCAATTTTCTGAAATTTCATCATGTACTCATAACTCAACTAATTGGAGAGATAGAACGTTCTAGTCTCCTCCACTGGATTCAGGGGAACATTTTACATACAGATATGAACTTTGAGTCGATATTTCCAAACATTAAAGGCAATTTAAATCGCGAAATATTTCCATACCTACCTCTTGCTTCAAAATTTCCTACAAAACAAAATTTTGCGACATGAAATTGTCTTGAAATTCGTAACTGGGGGTTTTTTGATACGGGAAAATAAATGCCACAGTCAGTTTTTTGATAAAATCATTCTTTCTCATTCAAATAGTGTAATGAAATTTTCGAAACAACACTTTTTATCATAAAAAGTCTTGTAAATACCACAAAACTATGAATTTTGAACTGAAATTTCAGGAGAGTATTTGCAAAAGAATACATGAAGATTCTTTGTAAAATATAATATTGCTATTTTTTTAACAGTGTAGATGGCGGATTCCACAACAGCCATTGATACTAATTATTAGTTTTAGTTATTAGAGTACTCAAAAAAAGTTTCATTAAGTTTCTATGACGCGTATAGAATCTATAACATATTTTGTGATATTTAATATTGTTATTTTTTTAACAGTGTAGATGGCTGAGGCGTTAGCAGCCGTTGATACTGAATATTTGTTTTGGTTATTAGAGTACACTAAGAATTAAGACCATCTCCACACTTATTATGAGACAATTATTTTGCTGAGATATAGCGAATCAAAGTTGCCAAATTATTTGTTCTCTTTTAAATCAACATTTTTTATTATTTCACTTTCAGGACCAAGAAATTATACATTCTTGGCTGGTAGATTTACAATTTGAAGAATATTTTCCTTTGTTTATATCTGCCGGATACGATTTGCCTACTATTGGAAGAATGACACCGGAAGATTTGACAGCCATAGGAATTAAAAAACCGAATCACAGAAAACGATTGAAAGCCGAAATCGCACAACTTAATCTACCGGATAATTTGCCCGAATTCATACCAGTAAGTAATCAAAATTTAAATGTATAATAGAAAATTTTCCCAAATATCACCGAAAAAATATGTATCACAAGATGTAGTGTTCCACAAGGATCAATAATAAACCCTCTCTCATTTTACTTTTTAATAAATATTTTATTTTAAAGTTGTAGTGTACCACAAGGATCAATCATAAACCCTCTAATCTTTCACGTCTTTATAAATGACTTTTATTATTTTCAGGGGTAAATTATATTTCAATTTTTTGACAAGCTATAGTGTCCCACAAGGATCAATAATAAACCCACTCTCGTTTTACTTTTGTCATAAATATTTTATTTTTTTTAAAACTTTTGTGTGCCACAAGGATCAATCATAAACCCTCTCATCTTTCACGTCTTTATAAATGACTTTTATTATTTTTTAGGGGTAAATTATATTTCAATTTTTTGACAAGCTGTAGTGTCCCACAAGGATCAATAATAAACCCACTCTCGTTTTACTTTTTTCATAAATATTTTATTTTTTTTCAAACTTTTGTGTGCCACAAGGATCAATCATAAGCCCTCTTATCTTTCACGTCTTTATAAATGACTTTTATTATTTTTTAGGGGTCTTTAGAAGAATGGTTAAATTTGTTGCGATTGGACGAGTATCTTCCAGCTCTACTCGAACAGAATTATCAAACCGTAGACGACGTTACCCAGTTAACATGGGAAGATTTAGAAGAATTCGGTATAGTAAAACTAGGACATCAGAAAAAGATAATGTTAGCTATCAAACGAATCAAAGACGTCAAGTCCGGAAAAAGAATACACAATGATAATAGAATTTATGCCACCCAGGTGAGTTTCGATTCTACTACAAAATCATTATATGCTCGTGTTACGAACACTATTTTAGAGGTACTTAAATTTCAATGGTACATTTTTATTTTATGTTATATTTGCCGGATTTAATACAGTTTATATATCTTTTAAGAACACCCTATATAATAATCAAGGTCGTTTCGTTATTTCAATTTTTGTTGACAAACTTTATAAAATTATCGATCTGAAGGTTGGAAATTAATTTTTTTTTTCTTTCAACTAAAACTATTTTTAGAGAATGACATTATTTAAAATTAAAATCCCGACAATAGGAATTTTATTTTAATTTTATTGCGTAACGTGGTTCGTCTTTTAAATTTATGTATTTTATTATGAAACTTTTACGGCTAATATATACGTAAAGTATAAAATGTTCTACTGATTATATTCAACCCAAGTAATTTTTATTTCAAGACATGCATTATTATTACTATTTTTATTATCATTATCATTATTATGCGTTTTCCTTTTAAGCATGTTTATTTTATTTTATTTAAGAAAAATCGTAATTGGGATGTTGACTGTATTCAAATTGAAATCATTTCAATGTAGACTGAAAATTCTGAAAAAACGGAAAGAGAATAGACCAGGGTTGATAATTTTTGAAAAAAAAAAAAATAATAGGATGAAACCCATTGGAAAAGGAGGAGAATATTATAAAAATTAAATGAAAAATAATTTACGGCGATCTAAGGTCGGGAAGGGGAAGGGGAAGGGGGTGAGTTTTTAAGGGCTAAAAGCAGTTTATCTCGATTTCCGGAAAAAAGTCAAGCGGCAAAGTTGAAGGTAATAAAAGGATCTACAACTTTTGTATTTACACTTTTTTCAGATAACCTCAAAATTTCTGTGGACAATTCAAAAAACCATGTTTTTGGTTTTTTATTTTTATCTTCTACAAAAAAATTTTGTTTTCCACGAAATTTGGAGAAAAATTTATCTTTTTATGTCCCAAATAAACTGTAATTTATTTGATATGAAATATTTATTTTTTCACCTTTTTTTGAATTAATATAGAAAAAGCACCGTAATTTTCAATCGAAAATTCACCCGTCAAAATATCAGCTTTTTTCAAAAAGTTGGTATGCTTTTTGTTCGTTGAAATCTCTACTTTCCGATGGTGTAAAAAAAATTTATTACTATTTTAAATCTTCTCAGAAAAAGCAAAAAATATTGTAATGAATAAAGTATCTAAATTCAATAGTACGATTTACATTTATTTTTATATATTATGAGATTTTCTATGACATAAATGTAATTAGAATTTAATAAATCAAATTTTTAATTGAAAAAATTGCAGCAGTCACATTTTTTAGATGAAATTGTATAAAAATGACATTAAAAAAAATTTCGAATTCGAGTTTTTATCGATTTTTTGCATTTTCTGAGAAGATTTAAAATAGTAATAAATTTTTTTTACACCATCGGAAAGTAGAGATTTCAACGAACAGAAATCACACCAACTTTTTTAAAAAAGCTGAAATTTTGACGGGTGAATTTCCGATTGAAAATTAGGGTGCTTTTTCGATATATTAAGTCAAAATAAGGTGAAAAAATAAATATTTCAAATCAAATAAATTACAGTGTATTTGGGACATAAAAAGGTAAGTTTCCACCAAATTTCGTGAAAAAAATTTTTTTTTTGTAGAAGATAAAAATAAAAAACCAAAAACATGGTTTTTTTGAATTTTCCACATAAATTTTGAGGTTATATGAAAAAAGTGTGAATACAAAAGTTGTAGATCCTTTTAATACCTACAACTTTGCCATTTGCCTTTTTTCCATAGGACGTGTAGTTTTGCCGGAAAACGAGATAAACCGTTTTTTACCCTTAAAAACTCACCCCTTCCCTTTCCCAACCTCATTTTTATAATATTCTCCTCCTTTTCCAATGGGTTTCATCCTACTATTACTTTTTTTCTCTTTTTATTATTTTTAAAGGCTTCTACCCTGGTCTAGAAAGGGACTATACAAGGTGTGATTAAAGTTTTACTAAAATCCAATTAATACTTATAAATAAAAAACCGTTTTCAATTCTCAACTTTACATCCCTATAGTTCTTTAACGAAGAACGTCAGGAAAAAATTTTAGTATTTTTTAGTTTCCATTCAACTGTACGTTAATAACCAATCACACTGTATAGACGTCGCTTGTTCCCAAACGCTAGGTTTGGTATTTACTTCAATTTTTTCTCAATTCCCCCGAGCAAAATTTTTAGAACTCAGAATTCATCTTCTTCAACAATACTTATTACAAAAAAACCTCCACTTTTCCTATTTTACTAGTATTTGGGAACATTTGACGTCA
The DNA here is from genome assembly GCA_949126875.1 of Lochmaea capreae. NCBI lineage: Eukaryota > Metazoa > Arthropoda > Insecta > Coleoptera > Chrysomelidae > Lochmaea > Lochmaea capreae. Next base: position 3,629,110 of record OX421411.1, read on the forward strand.
TGTGACAAGTATTATCGCTTCGGCGCGGAAATTTGAATCTATATAATATTTAAATGGTCAACATCCTTATTGAATGCCACTAGAATTTTATTTTTTATTGATTAGTAATAATATCTCGATTATTTTACTTTCAACATCAGAAATCAATACTTCCAAGCTTTTTCCCCCAGCGACAAACTCACACATTTTGATTAAATACTTTTAAAATTCATTTTAGATCAGGTCAATCACTTCACCTTTGTTTAAGCATTAACAAACTTTTACTGTGAACGCCATTTCGTACAAATAATATCTTACACGAACACTGTTTGTTTTTGATTTATTTTTTCCTTCTACAGAACATATTTTTATATTCCACATTAAACTATAAAGTCAATTTTATTCATTTTATAAAGCGCAACTTCTTGTACTTGATGTTTGCCCAGGAGAAATCTCTTCCCCTTCTCTCTGGAAGGAGCAACATTCATTCAAAGCCTGTAACTTCAGGTGTTAATTGACTTTACAATGCCTGAAGTTGGTTTTTCCTAAGGCCTTCAAAATATTTTTTTTCTTCCTTCTTTTTTAATTCTGCCCTGAAAGCACTACGACCAAATTAAATGACAGTTTCAGTTCGTATAAAAAGAGTGGCTACCTCTTTCCTGGCTAGCTCATCAGTTATTTAATACCCTAGTTCTCTGTGCTAATATCTCCTAGTTCGTTAAGTTTACTTAGGCAGTTCCTAACCATCTTTGATAAAAAATATTATTCTGTAGTAAAAAATTCGGTGTACCTAGTGATTTAAGAAGCTCTGGTGAACAGACTTTTCAGGTATTAAAGAAGCTGTTGCTACAGTTTTTCCACCACAACTTTTCCGACTGGTTTTCCAATTTCCTAGAGATCATTCTGTTCTGATTATTTGTCTAATCGTGATTCTCCACCAAGCATTTGAAACTGAACAACTTCACAATTCTACAGTAAGATTTTCCTGACATAACCTACTAAGCTCGTTCTTTTGGGTTACCCCAATCTCTGTACTTTGTACCATTTCCCATATTTTCTATTTTTCATTCCAGAAGCTTCTATTTAGATTGTATTATTTCCTCTCCAAAGTGCTTCCGTGTGAGTCCTCACAGAAGCAAAGTATGCGAGTAGGTGTTTCATCTCTTAGTTCACTGCCTTTCCACATTTTGTGTAGATGTTTCATCAGGATCCCGTTACCAGGTCGGTAACTGTATTCAAATGTATCTTACACAGTTTCAATAACCTGTTTGAGAGCTCCTTGTTTATCTTGTTCAGTAACCTTTTTGTATGGAGATGACCTCGATTTGAATTGGTGTTCTTTATCTAGCCAGTTCCAGATTTCCCTTCTTATGCAATTCCACAGAAAGGTTCCTGACTTATGAAGTCTCCTTTATATATTTCTTTAGCTAACCCCTCATGTCCCGACATCCATCTTGCTATCCTATCTCGGGAATCTTTACAGTTTTTTTAAGCAAAGTCTGGCTGTCATTAATTTTTGTGTTGGCCATATCCTCTCCTTATGTTTTCCTCAATACATGCTACCAAGGTTTGTTTACATGTGCAATATTCTCCTCCAGCATTCCTAATTATTCTTTTGTTGCTCTCCAAATCCAAGGACAGTCTCTGACTTGATTCCGGCTTCATTCATCCACATCAAGAATGTGAAGCTGCAAATCTTTTTACTCCTACAGATCAGCAATCCTACTAATATTTTAGGTATAGTCTCTGACTTATAGATATAGATTTTGATAAATAGTTAAAAATATGTTCTGTAACGATATTTACTTGTGGTATGGCATTGGAAAGTCCTTTGCTGCACTTTAGCCGCAAAACCCCCCAAACCAATCCATATACCTTCTACGTTTGCTTATGCTGCATGTTTATGTGTAAAAGGACGTCCTGGTGCACGCTCCTGTGGACCTCCCATCGCCTGGTGTACCCTCAGTCCACAGCACTTTTCGCTCTTTTCACCAACCCTGGGAAATCGACCAGACAAGGCAGCTGCAGGCCGCAGGACATCCGCACTACGTACAATCGTCAATGTATTGCACTGACATTGTCCCTATTAAGGTACACTATTAATTTTTTTTTTTTGTTTACAACATCTACACTTTTTTTATTCAGTCTTGTGGTCGAATTATCGTTTTTCAGGTGTATTTTTTGGCATTTTTATTTGAGCCATCCTGTATAACAAACCAATAAACAGGATTTTATCAATAATTATATTCTAATAAAAGAAAAAGTTATTCTTATTATAAAAATAATTTTGTGATTCTGGTAACTTCTTAGCTAAATATTTCTTTCAATAAATCAAATCTGTTAGTTATGTTTAGGTTCAGTATTAGTCGAGGTCAACGAAAATCAAATGTTCATTTCCTAAGGGCATTTACTAAACGGGGATATTCAATATTTATGCAGTCCTTCATAACACACAACTTACTTTCCTACTGATAAACATATACTTTATTTTGACAACATATTTGTGTATTCAGAATAAATTGGAATTTATTTTTTGTCTGGAGTTCAAAATTACAATTTGTAAATAATGGCTTTGGAAATGACTGTTTTCCTTCCAATTTAGTTATTGACATTTTGATTTGTGTCCAGTATTGACGTACATCCTCTAAATTATTGAAAACATTCTTTTTTGATTATACAATTTCATGTTTTGTCAGAAAACGAATGTGCATGTTTAAGTGATAATAAAAGTTTCATATTATTTCAAATATTTTCATGAAAATTATCAACTTCTAATCAATAATACTGCTGTAGTTCGAGAAAATTTAAAAAAAGTTATTTCTAGAGTGTCTAAAAGTAATTGAAAAAATATTTCGAGAAAAAGTAGGTTATATTCCCAAATATGTCACTTTAATTGAATAGATGAGGCTTTTACTTTTGAAATTTAAATTTACCGCCATTTTAGTTATGTCAGCGTATGTACTTGTCAACTGTCAAATGTCACACTTCACTCTCTAACAGTAAATGGTAGAATTATATATAAAGATAAAGCCAGTTTAGTATAAAAACAGGAGGAATTGATAAAAATCCGTTTCCTACCATACTAAAACAACAAGACAAGCTAGAAGCGACTCTTTTACTTCATTTCGTTTAAATTTTCTCAAAATTTGGAAAAAACACTTTGTTTTACCAAAAATTACAAAACTTGTATCTAAATTTATATTTTCTTGGATTTAAAAATGCCTTAATATACATCTTGAAGATAGTTTTCTTTGGGATAAACTCCCTTATTGGCCGTAATTTTCAGATACGAACCGGAAGAGGTAAATCGCTGGAATCGCTTGAAGATCCCAACGAAAGAACGCATCATACATTCACTGCCGACAGTCCCCAAACAATCTACTACCAACAACCGATCGGATGGCGCACAAGATCCTACGATGACGGTGACATAACACCAACTAATGAAACCGCACTATTATACGAAGGTGGAGGAACCCTCCCGAGACCACGCGGCATTATTCGTCCGAGACCAATAGCTAAAATAGCAGCTAAAGCTAGGGAAACCTTTCCGGATTTTGAAAAACCACAGTTCAATACCCAATACAAATCGCTACCCAGAGATGTAATAGACGGCAGTACTTATCACGTGCAGTATTCTGGTAGTCCACTTATGGGGAAGAAGATTCCACCGAATCCTCCCAAAAGGCAAGACAGCGAGTGTAATGAACAAACAACAACAGTGGAAATTCACCACGTTCAGACTTCCAGTCCTCTACCCTTGCCTGCGTATCCTAGTTCCGATAGTCTTAGTATATCATTGGACAACCAGGGTGAGTATTTTTTTTAAATCAGTTACCGGTGGTCGTTGAATAAGTTTTTTTTTTATCCGAAGGTGATCTTCCTTTGCCACCTCCACCGGCGCCGGGAACTCCTCCCGGAATGTCCCATGCCCAGTGTAAGTTAAATTCATCCCAGTCTTGGAGCGTCGAGGAACAGGAGCTCATTAAAACGTTGGCCTTGCAACATAGAAACGGATCGGACGCAAGCTTCAAGGTATTTATTTTTGAAGAGGGATGTTTGGTTGGGGGTAAACCTTATTTGTACTTGGGGTCCGTAGTAAATGGAAATTTTTTGAGATAAATGAACCCCCGATCGGAAAAATTTCCATCTACCATTGGCGTACGATGGAATTTTAAAAGGGGTTCGTTTATTTCCAAAAAAGTTCATGTACCGGTGGCGCACGATCAAATTTTTTACAAAGTGTTGATTTATTTGTGAAAAATTTAATCACCATAGGCTTACGGTAAGATTTCTTTAAAGGCGTTGATTTATGTGTGAAAATTCTCACCTACCATGGGCGTACGATAAATGTTTTAAAAAGCATTCATTTATTTGCAGAAACTTCCATCTACCATGGACGTACGATAAATTTTTAAAAGACGTTCTTTTACTCGCAAAAATTTCCATTTATCGGGACGCACGGTCTAATTTTTCCAAGAGGTTGATTTATTTCTAAAAAATCATAGGAGTACGATGAATTTTTAAAAGGGGTTCATTTATTTGCAAAAAAATTTATTTACCAGGGGCGCACGATCAAATTTTTAGAAAAGGTTGGACGTAGGATACATTTTTTAAATAGGTTCACTTATTTGCAAAAATTTCCATTTACCGGAGCGCATGATTTAATTTTTACAAGGGGCTCATTTATTTGCAAAAATTTCCATTTACCAGAGGCGCACGATCAAATTTGTAAAAGGGATTCATTTATTTGCAAAAACTTCCATTTTCCATGAACGTACGATACATTTTTTAAAGAGGTTGTTTTATTTGCAAAAAATTCTATTTACCGGGGCGCACGATCTAATTTTTACAAGGGATTGATTTATTTTTCAAAAATCATATGAGTACGATGAAATTTCTGAAAAAATTCAAGTTATTTGCAAAAACTCCCCATCTACCATGGGCGTATGTTTAAATGTTTACAAGGGGTTGGTTTATTTGCAAAAACTTCCTTCTACTAACTTTTGTTTGTTTTCAGTCGAATTCCAGTACAGAATCTGATTCGTTGCCATTCGCCAACGAGAACGCCGGTACGATCCGAACGCGCGCAGGCGGCGGTCGTGCCGCCGAATTTTCCTCTCCTAAACCAACACGCCCCAGCGGTTTGCCACCCCATCCGTCCCCAACGCCAAACCGGCAACAACCGAACGTCGTCCGATCTCAAAGATCGGAACCGGCAGATGTTCTAAATGATATAGGGAATATGTTAGCGAACCTCACCGACGAATTGGACGCCATGTTGGAAGAGGAAAAGAGACAACAGTAATTTGTTTGTACTTGGTATAAGACTGAACATCAAATTTACACTTAAATTTGACCTAAAAGGGTATTCTCAGTAACTAGAATCAAACATCGGGCTAGAAAATCCGTTTTGGGGCTGGGAGTACCGCAGGGTAACGTTCCATAGCCACTGTTGCATTTAATGTATAAGTCCCGCTTATGGTGGAAAGAAGGAAGGATATATAATTAGAAACTTGAAGAGAGTGGGAATGATTAAGATGATACAAAAATTAGAGTTAAAGTGGCTCGTTTAAACGATTGGCTGCCTCGAGATTCCTGGCGTTTCGCTCTGAGTCATGAATTAATAGACCAGAGTGGATAGTAGGATGAAAGCTTTTGGAAAAGGAGGAGAATATTATAAAAATGAAAGGAAAAATAATTTACGGGCGATCTGAGGTCGGGAAGGGGAAGGGGAAGGGAAACAAACGGTTTATCTCGATTTCCGGCAAAACTACAAGTTCTATGGAAAAAATTTAAATGGTAAAGTTGTAGGTTATAAAAAGATCTACAACTTTTGTACTTACACTTTTTTCACTTAACCTCAAAATTTAAGTGGAAAATTAAAAAAAAAAAAATTTTTGGTTTTTTATTTTTATCTTCTACAAAAAAAATTATTTTTTTCGCGAAATTTGGTGAAAACATACCTTTTTATATCACAAATACACTGTAATTTATTTGATTTGAAATATTTATTTTTTCACCTTATTTTGACTTAATATATCGAAAAAGCACCCTAATTTTCAATCGGAAATTCACCCGTCAAAATTTCAGCTTTTTTCAAAAAGTTGGTGTGATTTCTGTTCGTTGAAATCTCTTCTTTCCGATGGTGCGAAAAAAAAATATATTACTATAGTAAATCTTCTCGATATTATATATTATGTCAAAATAAGGCGAAAAAATAAATATTTTAAATCAAATAAATTACAGTGTATTTGAAACATAAAAAGGTAACTTTTCACCAAATTTCGCGGAAAAAAATATTTTTTTGTGAAAGATAAAAATATAAAACCGAAAACTTGATTTTTTGAATTTTCCACATGAATTTTGAGGTTATATGAAAAAAACGTAAATACAAAAGTTGTAGATCTTTTTATTACCTACAACTTTACCATTCGACTTTTTTCCATAGGACTCGTAGTTTTGCCGGAAATCGAGATAAACAGTTTTTTACCCTTAAAAACTCACCCCCTTCCCCTTCCCAACGTCAGATCGCCCGTAAATTATTTTTCCCTTCATTTTTATAACATTCTCTTCCTTTTCCAATGAATTTCATCCTACTATTATTTCTACTTTTTTTTCAAAAATTATCGTCCCTGGTCTATAATGGTTTTATCCCTATTCCGGTTGATTGTATTATATTGCCATCAAGCTGCGGGTGTCGAAAGTAGGTTTGAGATAGAAAAATTAGGTAACCAGAAAGTGTAACCATCAAAAATTGAATATTTCTTAGACTAAAAACGTAACAAACCAAACGGAAAGTTACAAATTATCATTTTTGTTGGAATGTTTGATTTTGGGTACTAAGAATCCTTGAATATTTAAAAAAAAAGAACTACTTAATTTCGAATCAAAATATTATGCAGCTGAATTATATTTCTTATAGTTTTTTCTTTTGATATAGAATTTATAGATACAACAAAATAGTTATTTTATCTTTGTACATATTTTTTAGCTAGGCACATATACGGTGTGTCAAAAAAAATACTACGATAAGCAGAACACTGAAAAATAAGTGAGTGAAATAATTTCGTAACCTGGTGTTGAAATATGCAATTTTTACGATTTTATCCAAACTATTGGCAACATTGTAATATTATACATCCCATGATTCTTATAGAGGGCGTTAGTTATTACAATGTTGCCGGTAGTTTTAATATAATCGTAAAAAATGATTTTTTTTTCATCACCCAGTTATTTTTCAGTATTATACATAGTGGCTTCATGTTTTTTTGAAACACCTTGTATGTATTGTAAATTCTGTAAAACTTTTTTATTATTTTTATTTCAAAAGTATATTTTTTTTTCAGAGAGTTATCTAATAGTCGAAACAATGTTTTATTTTATTTAACATACAGTGTTATCCCAAAAGTATGCGATATAAAAGAAACTTACTTATTAAAGGTTTTTCGATAAAATTGTATTCTTGATAAAAGTTCCTGCATCCCCTAAAACTAAACTTGCGCCAACAAAATATAAAAAATCACAATTAATATACGAGGAATCGTCAAAAATTTACTCTTTATGAACAATTTTTCGAAGGCCCCTCGTATATTACTTGTTATTTTTTATATTTTTATGGTGCATGTTCAGTTTTAAGGGACGCAAAAACTTTTATCAAGAATACAATTTTATCGAAAAACCCTTAATAAGCAAATTTCCCTTACGATGCATACTTTTGGTATAACACTGTAGATACCGGGTGTTCCGCATCGACGCAATATAAAAACATGTATACAGGGTCTGGACAATATTTTTTTCACACCTTTTCCAGTGAAGTACTTGAAATTAATTTATTGGGTTGAAAAACAGATTAAAAAAAAATTATTCGTAATTTTACGGAGCACCCCGAGATTTTCTACTTAATTCGCATTCGAAGGTGTCATAGATTTTATTATAAGCAATGATATAGTTGAAAAAAAAATTTTTTTTCGGTGTTGAAATTGGACATAAATGATAAATGTAAATAAAAAAAAAACCTAGATCTTGTACTGAAACTGTAGGAAAAAGATAAATTGTAAAATCAATAAAAGAATTTAGAAATTAGACACTTTTTGTACAGTCATCTTTTTAGTATACGAAACTAGATCGGTTTTTTTTCCTTAATGGGGCTGTTTTTCCAGCAAAATGACACATAACGACAAATTTCATTTCCTTTTTTGTTGGAACGCGAACATAGTCTCTTGTTATTTCGTTCAGGAAAACTCGGTGCCGCCGAATCGGCAAGACGGGCGCTTATGTAAGTTGCGCCTAACTCTAAGAAGCACTTAAGTAAGTCATACTTAACTAAGAACCGCTCAACGGATCGCGTACACGGTAACAAAGCAAAATCTAGTTACTTTTAAGCCTTTGTTTTATATAAAGTGACAGCTATCCCATTTTCTACAATTTTTGAAAAAATCTATACTTTTCGTAAAAATAACCCCGCTTAGAATTTACATAAGTTGCGCTTAATTCTAAGAAGCACTTAAGTAAGTCATACTTAGCAAATAACCGCTCAACGGATCGAGTACACGGCAACAATGCAAAAATCTAGCAACTCAATAGTGACTTTTAACCCTTTGCTTTATATACAGGGTGTTTCAAAAAAAGGTAACACCGTCTCTAGGATAGGTAAAAAACTGAAAAATAATTGGGGTTTGCTTAGTAAAATTTGTTTCTAACGCCATCCGTTTTCAAGATAAAGGGCGTTGAAGAAAATAAAAAATAACACATTTCTTACGATTTTGCCGAAACTACTGGCACCATTGTAATGAAATTTTATACGAATATGTTTTGGAAGCTGATATATCCCATGAATTTGTTTTTATAACTAACTCTCATAGAGGGCGCTAGTTACACGATTCATACAACGTATTATTCAACATAACTTTTTTAAGGGTAGAATTATTAGTCAAAACTCCAAGTGAACATAAACATCGTTTAATTTTACACCAAAAAGGTACTCTTGGTAAAACTCGATATTATGTACCGTTTTCGGAATATTTTGATTTGAAAACTATGAAGTAATAATCGCTCCTGGTATAAACTAATGATAAAGTTCGCTTTTCTCTAAGTTTGCCATGTAAAATTGACATTTATTGATTGTTATGACAATAAGTCAACAATAAATAGAGTTTTGAAACCTTGTTATTTGTAAAATTAGATATTGTTAAACAAAATGTACTCAAATGTTGAATACACCGACATGTTATTAACTTTAGGCGAGTGTTTAGGAAACTCTAGTGCAGCTTTTACGCGTTATGCAGAAAAGTTTCCTAGAAGAAACTTACCAAGTAAAAAAACATTTAGAGCAGTTGAACGACGTTGTCGAGAAACTGGGAATGTAAGACCAAAGAAAATAAATTCAGGTAGACCAAGAACAACAAGAACAATTAATAAAGAAAATATTATTTTAAATTTAGTTGATCAAATTCCAACATTAAGTGTAAGGAATATGGCAAGACAAACAAATACATCTTATCATCATACTTACATCATACTTAAAGAGCAGCAGCTACATCCTTACCATTACAGACAAGTTCAAGAACTCTTGCCGGACGATCTACCGGTTAGAGTCGATTTTTGTGAAACATTGCGAGAAAGGACAGCCCTCAATCCAAATTTTTTTAAATGTATTCTTTTTACGGACGAGGCCACCTTTACGCGACAAGGTATGTTTAACTCCCATAACGCACACTACTGGTGTGATGAGAATCCACAAGCCAAAAGGGTATCACATTACCAACACTCATTTAAAGTTAATGTTTGGGCAGCAACTTTAGGTAACAGATTAATAGGTTATCATATTATTCTACCTGGAAATTTAAGTGGTGATATGTACCTTGATTTTTTAAATAATCACTTATTTGAGATATTAGAAGATTTATCGATAAATGAGCGAACATCATTATTTTTTATGCATGATGGAGCTCCACCGCACTTTGATAGAAGGTGTCGTAATTGGTTGAGTAACAATTTTCGGAATCGATGGATTGGTAGAGGTGCAGAAGCTCCGATTCATTGGCCTCCTCGGTCATGCGATTTTAATCCTTTGGACTACACAGTCTGGTCGTATATTAAGGAAAAAGTCTATGCTACAGAGGTAAATTCTCGTCAAGAATTAATAGACAGAATTAAACGTCACTTTAATGACCTCATAGCTGATCCCCAACCGTTAAGAAGATTAATGGATTCTTTAGAAAAAAGGATAGACTTGTGTATTCGTGAGAACGGAGGACATTTTGAACATTTACTCTAATTGAATTTTATGTTATGTTCTTTGTCTTTATTTTAATTTTCTTATTGTAAGTTTTTTTAATTAATAAATTTATCATCAACTTATACGAGGAGCGATTATTACTTCATAATTTTCAAATCAAAATATTCCGAAAACGGTTACATAATATCGAGTTTTACCAAGAGTACCTTTTTGGTGTAAAATTAAACGATGTTTATGTTCACTTGGAGTTTTGACTAATAATTCTACCCTTAAAAAAGTTATGTTGAATAATACGTTGTATGAATCGTGTAACTAGCGCCCTCTATGAGAGTTAGTTATAAAAACAAATTCATGGGATATATCAGCTTCCAAAACATATTCGTATAAAATTTCATTACAATGGTGCCAGTAGTTTCGGCAAAATCGTAAGAAATGTGTAATTTTTTATTTTCTTCAACGCCCTTTATCTTGAAAACGGATGGCGTTAGAAAAAAAATTTTACTGAGCAAACCCCAATTATTTTTCAGTTTTTAACCTATCCTAGAGACGGTGTTACCTTTTTTTGAAACACCCTGTAGAGTGATAGCTATCCCATTTTCTACGTTTTTTGAAAAAATCTACACTTTTCGTAAAGTTAATACCGCTTAGAAATTACATAAGTTGCGCTTAACTCTAAGAAGCACTTAAGTAAGTCATACTTAGCAAAGAACCGCTTAACGGTTCGCGTACAAGGCAATACTGCAAAAATCCAGTAATTTATTAGTGACTTTTCGGTCTTTGCTTTATATAGAGTGACAGCTATCCCATTTTCTGCGATTTTTGAAAAAATCTACACTTTTCGTAAAGTTAATACCGCTTAGAAATTACGTAAGTTGCGCTTAACTCTAAGAAGCACTTAAGTAAGTCATACTTAGCAAAGAACCGTTTAACGGATCGCGTACACGGCAACAATGCAAAAATCTAGTTACTTATTAGTGACTTTTTGGCCTTTGCTTTATATAGAGTGACAGCTATCCCATTTTCTACAATTTTTGAAAAAATCCATACTTTTCGTAAAGTTAATACCGCTTAGAAATTACATAAGTTGCGCTTAACTCTAAGAAGCACTTAAGTAAGTCATGCTTAGAAAAGAACCGCTTAACGGATCGCGTACACGGCAACAATGCAAAAATCTAGCAACTCATTAGTGACTTTTAAGCCTTTGCTTTATATAGAGTGATAGCTATCCCATTTTCTACGATTTTTGAAAAAATCTACACTTTTCGTAAAGTTAATACCGCTTAGAAATTACATAAGTTGCGCTTAACTCTAAGAAGCACTTAAGTAAGTCATGCTTAGAAAAGAACCGCTTAACGGTTCGCGTACAAGGCAATACTGCAAAAATCCAGTAATTTATTAGTGACTTTTCGGTCTTTGCTTTATATAGAGTGACAGCTATCCCATTTTCTGCGATTTTTGAAAAAATCTACACTTTTCGTAAAGTTAATACCGCTTAGAAATTACATAAGTTGCGCTTAACTCTAAGAAGCACTTAAGTAAGTCATGCTTAGAAAAGAACCGCTTAACGGTTCGCGTACAAGGCAATACTGCAAAAATCCAGTAATTTATTAGTGACTTTTCGGTCTTTGCTTTATATAGAGTGACAGCTATCCCATTTTCTGCGATTTTTGAAAAAATCTACACTTTTCGTAAAGTTAATACCGCTTAGAAATTACGTAAGTTGCGCTTAACTCTAAGAAGCACTTAAGTAAGTCATACTTAGCAAAGAACCGTTTAACGGATCGCGTACACGGCAACAATGCAAAAATCTAGTTACTTATTAGTGACTTTTTGGCCTTTGCTTTATATAGAGTGACAGCTATCCCGTTTTCTACGATTTTTGAAAAAATCTACACTTTTCGTAAAGTTAATACTTTTTAGAATTTACATAAGTTGCGCTTAACTCTAAGAAGTACTTAAGTAAGTCATTCATCATTTTACTGGACTATTTGAACAACAAATCGACAGATGCTTAAAAAAGAACGTTTCTATATTACCGAGTCGTGTATGTCACTTTGCTGGAAGCGGCCTCTAGTATTGAATGGCAGTCCCAAAACAACTACTCAAAAAACATAATTTTTCCAGTCACATTATTTGAAATTAATAATAAAACACCTTGTATAGTGGAAGCTACAATTTTACATATTAACCGAGAAATTCAAATTAATGTTTTTTTTTGACGAAACAAGTCATCAAAACGTTTCGGAGTAGTACCATTATCAGGTTAAAACATTTAAGAGAAAAACCGATAGGATAATATAGCTCGTACAGTATATATTCCGTCGCACGTGACTTCTGTCAGAACTGAACTTCGTTGCCCAGTCCTTGAATTAGTATGAGAATCTAGTAAACGTCAAATGACGATATTGAATTATCCAACGAGTTGTATTTGGTATGAAACCTTCCTTTAAGCACTTAATTACAGTTTCCTGTAGAAAAATTTTCATTTTAGTAAAACGTGTTATTAATAGATGTCAAAGATAATAGTATAACGCCTTAAAAAATTTTGGAAAACAATTTTCAAAGAGCAGACCGTTCACTTAGAAGCAACAACTACCTCTCCGTCTATATGCAACGACAGACATTGAATTGGTTGGTTATATCGTGCAAATTCAATGTTTTTCGTTGCATATAGTCAGAGAAGTAGTTGTTGCTTCTTAATGAACCTGTTCATTGAAAAGTATTTTCCAAAACTTTTTAAGGCGTTATTTAATTGACATATATTTATATTTTTTAATAACATTCTACTTAAAAATTTCAATATTTATTAAGTTTAAAGTGGTACTGATTGACATAAAACCAGTAAACGACACTTTGGTCACGTGGAACGAGATTTATAATGTACGAACTATACGTTCGATAATCCAAAGTACTACAGACGCCATCTTTTAGCGTATGTTACTACAGTATTCGCCAACTAACTTGATCTCCTAAATGCTTTCTAGCGAGCTTTTGACGCCGCCCATCCGACAACTGTAAACAGTGCCGTGCAAGTTCTGAGCATACGCTTTCAGTTACAAATTAACACAACTTGTACAATTAATAAAGTAAAGTCCGTCCGGAATTATATGATCCTAACTTAATAAATAATATTTAATTCTTACCTGTTGCCTGGGATGTTTTAATTTTCACGTTTATCAAGGTATCTTCATCACTTTTTAATGTCTTAAAATAATTAAACACTCTATATATCACTTGACGAGTTTGTCCTCCAGTACATTTACGATTTTCTGACATTTTTACAAACACTTTATTGTACAAAGCAAAAAAAATAACTGTGTGACGCTACGCTACCGAAAATCTTAACACCTGATAAGGTTCGATGCAATTGGCTTTTGTCAAAATTTTACCACCAATAGCAACCGAATAGGCAGGGCACTATTACTCTGTCTCTCTTAGTTGGTAATTTCCGTGACATCAAGTTAGTTGGCGAATACTGTACCTATTTCCTCTTTTGATACGTAGTTTAATCAACAAGTTAAATACGGTGAAAAATAGAGTTACTGCTCCTCACAATTTTCAACTTGTAGACTAGACTCGGCAGTTTTGGGCCGTTTAATAACCTAATTGTTATAATTTTGTTTCTAATAATTTGGAAAAGACTGACAGTAGATTTTTTATTATTGACGTGCACCTTATCTGCAGGATTATAATATAACTTAACCATTCTTTCAATCTGTGTTAACACTACTTTATATTATAATACGTCTTAGTTTTATTTTATACATACGAAAAAAAAATTATTGTATTTATATTAATTCTGTATTTTTTGCATTTTCTGCAATAAAAAGATGTTATCAATGTGCTACTTGATAGTTTATATTGAATATACTTATGTTGTTATTTGTCATATCCGTTTTTTTTTTCATTAATAATATAGCTGTTGATACAGGGTGTAAACACCCTGTATATGACTTTTATACTCTTTTATTATTTTATTTTTAATTAATATGATTAACTGTTAACAAATATAAATATAGATTAAATAATAAATATACTGATTACGATATTGTTTTTTATTTTTTTGTTCAATCACCCTGTTTATTATCCATCAATAGACGATCCTTGGAAACTACGTAAGAAGCAGGAAATCCGTGTAAGTAAGTTCTAAAAATAAGAGGGCGCTAGTGTTCCATTTGTACCAGAGTCATTTTGTGCCGGAGCATCGAGGAGTGGTGGAGGGCAACGAGAAGGCTGACACTCTGGCAAAAAAGGGATCAGAGTCTGTATTTATCGGACCTGAACCATTTTTTTGGCAGTGCGGAAAGCACAGTTAGATCAGCTATAGCTACCTGGGCGGAGAGGAAAACCTTCACGTACTGGGTGAACATACCGGGGCTCTCTCACTCGAAGGCGTTCATATACAACCCTTCGAGTGCAAAAAATAAGCAGATCCTGGAATGTAGTAGAACAAACCTACGTATTCTGTCAGGACTGCTTACAGGACATTGTCGACTAAATTACCACCTAAAGAAGATGAGTCTGGTTCAGACCTAGGATTGTCGGTTCTGTAATTTGAAGGACGAAACTGCGGAGCGCATATTATGCTCATGCCCAACTTTGGGCAGGGTAAGGTATAATATAATATTCGGTTTTAGTACCTTAGAGCCGAACGACTTCAAAAAAGTATCACCAAATACAACCATGGACTTTACATGCGGATTTTTTTGGTATACAGACGAGTCAAAGACGTTAGACGGCGTAGGAGCCGGTATAGTAGGGCTAAAGCAAGGGATAGCCTTCCCAGTAAGCCTATCAAGGAACGTCACAATTTTCCAGGCGGAAATGACGGCGATTCACCACTGTGTGGAAGAAATTAAAAGGCAGAAGAGAACATATCGTTCAATTGCCATCTTCACAGACACTCAACTCCGTAGAGGTCAATACTAAGCTAGTATGGGATTGTGTGCGGGCCCTAAACACACTGATGGGTGAGCGTAGCAATGTTACGGTAGCCTGGGTACCGGGGCACGAGTGGCATAAGGGCAACGAAAAAGCAGATGAAATGGCCAAGCAAGGCTCATCAATGCCATTCGTTGATCCGGAACCTTTCTGCGGCGTTGCAAAAACCATAACAAGGAAACAAACAAAGAAGTGGGTCGGCCACAAATCTCTGAAATTGTGGAGGAACTTACCAGGACAGAGGCAAGCGAAACAGTTCATATTAGAACACTCGTCAAAATTTACAGCAGATCTGATGGTCAAAGACAGGAAAACTGTTGAAGCTGTAGCGGGTCTGTTAACGGGGCACTGTAAGCTCAATAGGCATTTAAAGCTGATGGGATTGACAAACGAAGATACGTGCAGGTTTTGTCACCTAGAAGAAGAAACGGCAGAACACATTCTATGTCGGTGCGATAGCCTGGCAAATGTGCGGTTTTTTGCATTAGGCGAAGAAAAGCCATTGGCAGAGAGCTATATGAAAGGTTCAGTCTCCACGCTAATAGACTTTTTAAAAAGAGTCATGCTGGAGAATGTAATCTAGAGTTTAGAGGACCACAATAGATTTGAAAAGGTCGCAGTGGAATGGGCCAAAAGCCACCTCATAAAATCTAATCTAATCTAACAACCATGGACTTCGTCAGAAGCACAGACTTGTGGGGTGAATTGGAATCCCTAGGGGTGAGCCACAATAGACCCAACGAGGGTCGCAGTGGAGGTGGCGAGAAGGACCCACTCACATAGAACTTGACCTCCATTTGTACCAATTGTACAACAATACCAATCAATCTTAAGCGTTGAATACACTTTCTATCATGGTGACTATATAAGGACAGCAAGCTCCAAGTATTTCAATTTTTGGTAATGGTAGAGGGCGCCAGTGTCAATACCATACCAAAAACATCTGACTACAGAACAATAACAACCAATCATGAGCCTTGCGTACACTTTCAGTTCATGGTATTTTATTGGTTGCTGGCTCATTTGACAGTATGTTAGGGAACAGAAACGAAATATTTTATGAGTAAGAAATCCGTTTTCTTCCTCGTTTTGGAAAATATCTTAAATTGTGACTGTTTGGTAGTAAAATATGATTTAAAAAACGATGAAATATAGTATATTATTAAACGAGAAATTTATTATAGCCATTATTCACGCATTCATTCAATATTCTGACATCCCTAACGTGGAAACGTGCCCTGTACGCGAATTAGTATATTTTTCGGTGTGGATTTGCAAAATCCGTATTTGATGGTTTTTGATTATTTAAGGGGTGGATATCCACTAATTGGACCCCGTAGATTCCAAAAATATGCATAAAAGGTCGATAGGACGAATATTAAAAAAGTTAGAGTCTGAATTTATAATTTGAATAGTTATACTTTTTGACATATCTCCACATTTGTTCCAAAATCTCGAGAACCCCTCTCTTAATCGTGTTCTAGTTTGCGTCATTCGAATCAGCATAAAATTTGCTACAAAAAGGAGATTTTTCGACACTGATAAACATGAGGTTTAAAAATTATAAGTGTTCGAAAATCGGTATATTTAAAAAGTCTGACTTTTTGACATCTCTCCACATTTGATACAATATCTCGAGAACCTCTCCCTCAACAATGTTCTAGTTTGCGTCATTCGAATCAGCATAAAATTTGCTACGAAAAAGAGATTTTTGGACACTGATAAACATGAGGTTCATAAATTATAATCGTTCGAATATTGGTATAGTCAAAAAAGTTTGACTTTTTGACATGCCTCTGTATTTTTAGCTCTAGCTCCAAAAATAATCCACGTATCGTACTCTACTCAACTCCATTCTATAGAGCATGAAATTTTCTATAAAACCTGAAATATTCAATATTCTGACATACCTACAAAGTTTTGCATGTATGTAGGTACCGACTAAATCAACCAGATAAACCATATTAGGCAAAACATCTACTTGACACTGGTACTATTTCAATATTTCATTTACTAATTTATATTGGGGGGGGGGAAGGCATTTTATAGTAGAGTTTTTTGTATCACAAGATGAGAACTTAAAGAAATCTTAAGTAGTCGTGGCAAACTTCCTTCTTTTTACTATCTATAATAATAAATAAGACTTGTAGATAAACTAATTTATTGATTATTTATAAACTTTTTAGTTATACCCCGAAAGTTGGCAACGTTACAGAGAAGTTTTTTTAGTGTGGCTAGTTTTTTTGATACGCTGTTATTTCCTCTTGTTAGATAAAGAAACCGTACGTCTACACGTTTACTTGCCCGCATCCTATTCATACCATTTAAAATTGAGGATTTTTGAAATATTTCAAGTTTCTTTTTAACGTTTCCTACAGCTTACGGTATCTCTATCTAACTATAGTGTAAAGAAGAACATATCAAAAAGCGATCTACTCTAAAATTGATTGTTAAAAACATCACCATCACTTAGATTATTAAAGAGTGTCCAAAGTAAGACAGTTTACCCCACTTGCTGAGCAGCTTCTCTTAAATACTCAGACATTGTCTTACGTGGCGGAGGTGGAGGCGGTTTTTCTGCTTCAATACGATCAGCTAAATTATAAACATTCATTTCCCCTTCTGGTTCGAACTAAAATATTTCAATAAAAGGAACTACAACGACAAATATTAAAATATAAGCATTTACCAATAGCTGATTAATGTAATATTCGTATTGGACAGTTTTAGTCAAAGGATCATATGCTAACTCGAACATTTCATCCAATTCGTCATTGTTAAGAGGTTCGCCTTCTGTAGTCATCAATCGGGTCATTTCTTCTTTTGTTAAATATCCTATACCTTTGGGATCTAAAGTGCGGAAAGCTTCTAATAATTTTTCTGGAGTTGGAGGTTCATATCTATAACGTTTTCAAGGTTTTAACTTACCTTGCAAGTGGAGAGCTTGGAAAATGGTAGGTGCCCTAGGTGAAGAAAAGCCACAGAAGAAATAGGTGAAACTAACCAGAAATACTTGTACTGGGGAAATACCCTAATGTCATATCAGGGCTGATGCAACAGGCTCTGGGAATGGTGGAGATATGGTGTAGGAGTGAATGCCTAAGGGTGAACCCCTCAAAAACCGCGCTCATTCCCTTCACTAGAAAAATTAAGCTTGAGGGACTAAAACTGCCAAGCCTCTTTAACGTGCAGCTGTGTCTAAGTCAGGAGGTTAAGTATCTGGGTTTAATTCTGGATGCAAAACTAACCTGGAACTCACACCTTCATGATAAAACTAATAAAGGGAAAATAGCCCTAATGGCTGCCAAACGGGCGATAGGGAACACTTGGGGACTAAATCCACGGATTGTACACTGGCTGTACACAACTGTGGTGAGACCCATGGTTACCTACGGCGTCTTAGTTTGGTGGCCAAAAACAGATCAGAAGAAAGCTGAATTGGAGCTGTCAAAACTTCAGAGGCTTGTCTGTCTGTGCATAACGGGTTCCATGAGAAGCAGCCCGACTGCGGCAATTGAAGCAATTCTCAATCTTCTGCCTCTTGCTCTGCATGTTAAGGCGGAAGCGAGGATGGCTGCATACAGACTGGAATGCAATGGGAACTGGCATGAAAGAACCAACACCCACTGTCACTCCAGAATCACAGAAGTTATCACAAACTCACTCTTTAGAATGAGAAGTGACAACATGTTGGCAAGATGCAACGACACCCAACCATACCAAATCCAGCTAAACTGGGACGGGTTGGAAGAAAGCAGTCAGGAAGGAACGTTGATGTGGTACACTGACGGATCAAAGACTGACATTGGAACAGGTGCTGGAGTCCATGGTGCTAGACCCAGGTGCAATTTTCATGCACCGTTGGGGAATCTTGCTTCTGTATTCCAGGCAGAAATCTACGCTATCGATATGTGTTTGCAACTGAATATTGAAAGGGGGTACAGGGGTCAAAAGATCCTAATACTCTCTGATAGTCAGGCAGCATTATAAGCTTTAGCATGTCCTCAGATCAGATCTAGACTGGTCTGGGATTGTCTACAGAAACTTAAAACCCTGGCTAACCATAATAGAGTTACTCTTAAGTGGGTCCCAGGGCATAAGGGCATTGTAGGAAATGAAAAGGCGGACAACCTAGCAAAGCTGGGGTCCGAGACAGCATTCACTGGTCCTGAACCAGTATTTGGGATATCCAAAACTGCTGCACGTGGTTGTATATCTCGGTGGACTCAAACTAAACACCAGTCGTACTGGAGACACGTGCCAAAACAGGAACACAGCAAACTCCTGGTTAAAAAACCCTCGGAGAAGCTGACCAATGAAATACTAAATCTTAGCAGGGCCCAAATAAGGATAGTGACGGGTTTACTCACCGGTCACTGTACTCTAAGGAAGCACATGCATACAATCGGCATATATAGGGACGAACCTATCTGTCGGTTGTGCATGGAAGAGGAGGAAACAGCCTCTCACATTAAATTTGATTGTGAAGCACTATCTCACTGGAGATATAGACTCCTAGGATTAGAATTTCCAAGGGAGGATTTCTCCAAGAAGAACCTAGTGAAAAGTCTGCTGAGCCTGATAAGGGCTGCTGGTCTCTTCACATAAACGGCACAACCAAGAGCACAAAAAGCCTTTGACTGGTGTGCTGATCCAACCAATCAATTAATCAATCAACCAGAAATAAGAAGGCATCGGTCATAGACTAAGGAAAGGATTTCGACACCACGAATGGAGAAGAAGATTAGTTAGTTAGATGAGATAATGGAACTTACTTGTGGAATGTAAAAATGTCAGTTACTGTTGGTAGAAAATTTACCAAATGGACACAGCCGGGATAATTTGGAGTTTCTAGACTTAAGATGATGTCTTGTAGTTCTGCTTCTGTCGGACAACAGCCCAAACCTCTAATAACAGAAGGAACATCTTTCAACTCGATGATTTTGGTTTGGAAGTGGTCGAATACTGAAAATGCATCTGCTACTCTTTGCTCTAGATCGTTGGTTATTGGTACTAATAAAAATAAAATAAATGATTGAAAATGAAAAGTATGATTGAGCGTTAATTGAATTTTGTAAATAAATATCCATAAATTAGTTTGGTAAGGGATTAAATAGCGTTCTTTTACGTGCTGGCTAACTTTTTGTAATTCCGTTAGTAGCTGCACTTTCCATTTTGAGGATTTTCGCTGCTCCATTGACCATTGTTTGTAAGCATTATACACTTTTTATTTCTCTTAAGAAGCAAAAGTTCTTTTTACCTTCAATTTCTTCTTCGTCTTCATCCATATTAAATAAAAATGTTGAATTTATAAAATTATAAACGTTAATAAAATATTTCTATAGCAACATTCAAAATTGTCCAATATGAGGTTCGTTCCAGAACAATACGCGCGACCTGTCAAAGTCATATGTGTTCTGGAAAGGTCTATAGACCAAGCTCGGGAAATTCTTTTTCTTTTACTTTGATCCTTAGCTTTCTTAGAACAGTAACTATAGACCATTCCAGAACACACGACAGGTCGACCATATTGTTCTGGAGGACAGCCGATCAGTTGTAGTTGAATCTTGTGTGCTGTAAGTCAGTTGGTTGTCAGACATACTTTGTAGAACAATGTCAATGTAATATATATTTGATTTAAATAATAAAAACTTTACAAACAACATGGCGCAGTCAGTAAACTGTCTCTGAATTGAATTAAATAATAATTAAAATGTTTAACGACGAAAAAAGCAATCAACAGATAAGTTATATGATTCAGGTTAAGGTATACAGAGAGATCAATTAAATAGTCACCTCGCTTGTTAACAAATTTAAATTTTTTCCGGTGCTAAATCAGCTCAGATAGATTGTTGAGCAAATAGGGCAGTAGGGAGCCCTGGAGAAGTCCTTGTTGAGGTATAAATGTTTGGTGTAAAACTGTAATTCACTCTTGTGGTTTTTTATCATATTATTCTATTTCCTAACCTCACATCTTGTCAAACGAGCTAGCAACCAATAAAACACTATGAACTGAAAGTTTATGCAAGGATTATGATTGGCTTTTATTATTCTGTGGTCGGATGTTGTTGTTATTAGATTTAAGCTGTCGCCCTGTACCGTGAACAGAAATAGAGAAGTTCAGTGTGACCTACAAAAAGTTGTTTTTATGACAAGAGTGACAGTTAATGTCTAATTGTCTACCACCAATTATTAAGATAGCTGCTACTTTGTCGGCTTGAGTACGTACCATTTTGCCTATGTAAACTCATAAACGTCTCGTTAAACAATAATAAAATTAAATATTTAAGCTATTTAGAAAAACTTTGCAAAGCAACAAATACTATTAAATTAAAAACGTCAATTTTTTTGACAACTAACCAGAGGCGGACTGAAAAATCTTCAATATTTAAATGTGAACTAATAATTTCGGTATTTATTTAATTTATCCGTCAAAAGTAGGTTAAAGCCAAACAAAATTTATATGGCTATGTAGCCAATGTCAATGCCTTTCAAACGAGATATCACTTGCCATAAGGTCCTATTTAAAATTATTGGCCAGAGTGGCACTGTGACGTCATCTATTACTATTACGTCACCTGTTACCATTCGTAGAGAAGTTTACAACACTTTATTTTCACTCTCCAAATTTTATTAATGTAAGTGTAGCCGTTCAAAAGATACGAGGGGGGGAGGGGACTTTTGAATAGCACTGTATATTTTAAATAAAAAATAACTCGAATTTTTCTAAAAAAAGTAAATGGAAATAATAGTTTATTTGAATCACCACTTTGTTCGGTCAAATTTCTCAACCACTGTATAGGTTTTCGGCCCCAATTAATTCCTTAGAAACCGCGAGGGGTCGAAAGTCGCCGTCGTCGGTATGTCACACACTCAAATCGAAAACCCCAAGCTCGAAGGGGTCAACGTAGTATCAAAGACCCCACACACACACCATCGATTCATATTGTTCCGGAGGCTCCTTAGCGGAACGGATTGCTAAATTGCGCCTACAGTTTGTGGTCTCTTCTTTCAGATTTATTCTATGGTTGACCATTGCTGGTGGGCTAACATTTAAATTTCTATACGTATTTTTTTTTTAAAAAGAGCTCGTGGATTTGGGAATATTAAAATGTTTTTTATGAGTTAGTTTTTGAATTTTTGTTTTTACGTGAATTTTGTGTAAGTATTGTAAAAGTGAAAGTTTCTGTATTCGGTGGAAACAAATTAAAGATAAAGGTAAGTTTTTCTTACAAAATATTTGTTAGATATTGTTTTTGACTATAATATTGTCTATTAGTACATAAATTAAATTATAAAAAACAAATTTCGTTTCCATATACAGCGTGTCCACGGATGGAGTAACCTATAGGTGAAAAATGTTTAAATATTAGCTTTAGTGAAAAATGTAATTCTGGATAAAAAGTTTTGCTTCTTCTGAAACCCCATAAAATGAAATAAAATTCGAATTTTTCAAAACCCGTCTCATTTTATAGCCAGTTTTATGAAAACCGTATGAATTTTTGTATTAATATAGTGAATGACGTTTACCAAACTGTAAAACTGTCAACTTTTATAAATAATTTTTCAAATTGTCATTCTTTAATAAATATTTGACAACAATGTTAGCTATTCAAGAATTATAATCACTATCAAAGATAACAATACAGAATAATAATGTAAGAAACGCTAAGTAAACAAAAAACATCTATTCAATATCATCCTCCCCAGCTTCAAAACTTCTCTCAATTCTCTTTCTAAATTCTTTGTAAGTATTTCGCAGCATTTTTGTGGGTAATTTTGTTAATGGCATCAATGATAGCTCGTTTCAAGTCTTCAATATTATTTGCGTAAACATTTTGTTTTAATTAACCCCCTAAAAAAAATCGGGGCGCAAAAATATTCATCCAGCCAGCCTCTAATTAGCAAAGTGGAATGTGACGAACATCCATTATGTTGAAAGTACATTTTACGCCTTTGCTTTGAATTTTATTTCATTTTATGGGGTTTCAGAACAAGCAAAACTTTTTATCAAGAATGACATTTTTCACCTATAGCGGATACTCCATCCGTGGACACGCTGTATATACAAAATAATTTCTTAACCTTTTTCGCAGTCAGAAGTCGTATACAATACACGGATTTATATAACACATAATTTGATCAAAAAAAAGTGAGAGCTTGTTACAGTATTATTTTTAGACGCTTGAAAAATTCTTACGGTTAGTTTATTTGTTTTAATAATTAATAAGCTCATCATTCAATACGAGCTCAACCATTTGTAACACTTTACATCTAAATGCTCTTTTCTGGGTTGCTTAAAACTTTATCTATATGAAATTCTATGTTACTTTTTCACAACCCTGTATACTGTCGTACAATGGTTCCTATTACTGTGGTATTGGTATCTGGTAACTATTTTGAAAAGTTTTTGACATTAAAATGTCTTCAAAACTAGACATTTGTAAAGTACCTAATATCAAGTTTGGCTAGACGAGTTTCTTAATGTGTTATAATAATTACAGTTTTTAGAAATCTCGAATTACTCGATAATGATACAAACAAAGTGAAAGAAGAATAATTTTCCGAGCTTGTTGACCTACGTCCCGTTATTTTTAGAGTTTAGAGCATTTGGTTGTTCTATGGGTATGGAAAATTCTTAAATTATTTCTATGATTGAATATATTGCATACTTATCTTTCCCTTACTAATATTATAAACACGAGTTTGTTACTGTTTTACGCGTCCACAACTCAACCGATCATCAGGAAATTTTGTACACATACAGGGTTGGGATAAAGTATGGAACCAAGTGAATACCTTTTAAACCAAAAGATCCATATTCATGAAAATTTGCAGGTGAGTGCAATGGAACAAAATGCATCTGATGTACATTTTTTTGTCAATAATATACTTCCGGTTTAACCGGAAATGCCATCAACTTCTTTAATTTAAATGGAACACCCTATATATTTTTACAGATTTTGAAATAGCTTGTTATTTTGAATTCATACATAATGAGTTTAGTGTAAAAAAATTTGTAAACACGGGGAATATAGCACTTTAATAAACCTCCTTTGAGTTTTTTGCATAAGAGGAAAAAACTATTTAGATAAACTAATTGATGTTGTTTGTATGCATAGTAATGAATAAACGAGTACTGTTTAGTACGTCTTTTGTTCTCCAAGTGTCAAATTCTAATTGACGGAAATATATTTTACAATTTAGAATGGTTCAATTAAGTGAAAAAGAGCGTATTGAAATTTTAATGATGATCGGTTATGGTAATCGTGTTAGAACTCATGAAGAAGTGTATCATATTTTTAATACTTTGCATCCGGAGAGAAATCCTATATCACGCTCAACAGTAACTAAAACATTACAACGTTTTAATACAACTGGGATGGTAAAAAATTTGCTAAAACCTGAAAGACCGCGGACTGCAACGAACGAAACTGTTAAACAAAATATTGCAATCGATTTAGAAGAATCACCTCAAACTTCACCACAAATTTGGCACTAAACCATGGTATCAGTCGACGTTCTGTAGGAAAGATATTAAAAACTGAAAACTATCATCCGTATAAGGTACAGTTGGTTCAAGAATTGTCAGACGATGATTTTGACCGACGGCTGGAATTTTGCGAACGGCTAATGGACATCTGTAATGTCGACGACAATTTTGCTTCTAACATAGTTTTTTCCGATAAGCCAACTTTTTGTTTAAATGGAACAGTTAATCGCCACAACTCAAGGTATTGGTCAAATGAGAATCCTCATTGGATTCATGAAGCACATACCCAGCATCCACAGAAGTTAAATGTTTGAATGGGAATTGTCGAAAATAGGCTTATAGGCCCATTTTTTATCGACGGAAACTTGAATGGTGACAAGTATTTGGATCTACTAAATAACGAAATTATGCCTGCACTTCAACAGAATAGGCAATTACCACAAAATGTTTGATTTCAACAAGATGGAGCATCTCCCCACTATGATAGACGGGTTAGGGATTTTCTGTATGCGAATTTTCCAAATCGATGGATTGGACGTAGAGGATTCATAAAGTGGCCTGCTCGTTCTCCGGATCTTAGCCCGTTAGATTTTTTAGGATCCAGAAATAAACATTCTTATCTCAAGAATATAACATTAGCCTCTCGACATATTATGAGTGATGTTTCTGTATTTTAAACGGATTTAAGGACTAACAGCTAGTTTTCAATAATTTTCAGGAAAAGTTACAGCATAAATTTATCTTTTTTTGCGTACAATCATATTTACGGACAGAATAATATAGACCAATGACTAATATTTCCGGTAAATCAACCAACCATGCCAATTGTACTTTAAACATGATATGGAAGAATTAAAACTAGTCATGCACCTACCATATTAAACGAGAAACAACACCGGGTGTTGGTAAATATCTCACAGTTGTAGATTCTTACTTATTATATTTAATGTAAAAGTGAACAATTTCATATGCATTTCGTAAAAAAGAATAAAGGCGACCTTACATTATGCTATTTAGGTGCAATTTTAAAGCCGCGCTATTTTGAAGCAATTTATGGCTTCGTTTTAAGTACACTAAGCTATTTTCGAGATAGTTTGGTTTATTTTGTATAATGCAATTCAGTGTGACAAACTTAAAAATATTTTTAGGTTATCTAAATAATTATAAAACTAAATTTGCTCACAAGTTTCTGGTATTTAACAATACTTTCAGATAAATCGGAGTTTGGGTACATTTCTGTGCCTTATTTCTTGTATTTCTATTGTGATAATCTTTTAATCTCACGTCGTAAAGACAGGGCTTGCTTTCATATAATAAAAGTAAGTGTGTGGCCATATCGGTACTCCAAACATGTTTGCTAAAATAAAAATTAATTATTACATCTGTTTTATGCCAGATAAAACAAGATAACTTACTTTTTTTTGTTTTTCTAATTAAACACGATTTGAGGTTATACCAGACCGATCTACCGCGCTGCAAGATCCAATATTTTTAGGGTTTAGGGTACAAATTTCATGAAAATAGAAACTGTTCTAATTATTTTTCTTGCTTAAAAATCGCCACAAACTAGCACACGCACAACCGCTCTGTTTATTTTATTATAGCATGCTACTTGGGGTACATACCAGTTCGCTCCCCGTGGTCAGAAATACCTGTTAATCCTGTACTAATTCGCTCCGATGACCGTATGCTAATTCGCTCCCATGTGATAAGGCGATTAAGCACCTACCTGCTTACTTTCTAAGAATACCAATGCAAAAGAAAAGTCATTATCTGTATGCAACATTATATTCACATTTTATACATGCAATTTATAGTGTATTTAATACGTCATGTATTTGTAATTATTGACAACTAATATTGGCTTGCCTTTTTCGCTTAACATTTCAACAAACATAACAAGCATTTATAAACCACCCACCTTCCACCCCTACCCGCGGTCACATTTTAATCCCTACCCTTCCAAGAAATTGCTACGGGAGCGAACTTACCCACGACCACTTTAAAATTATGGATTAAAATGTGACTGCGGGAGCGAACTGGTATACCAAAATAGCATAATGTAAGGTCGACTTAAGAATCTTTCTACCCCGAAAAGTAGTATCGTACAAACCTATTTAACGCTGTAGTTAGGTTGTATGTATGATGGGGTGACATTCACTGAGACATAAAAGATCTATTGTCTATTGTGCCCCCTTACTTCCGGAGGAACGTCTCAGATACTAGTAGCTCCTTTAGTCCTATTTCCCTGAGGAATTTTAGGATATCTGCAGGCTTCAGCTTAGGTAAATGTCCCTCTTCTATCAAATAATCTCCTAAGTGCTGTGCCCTGGGATTCTGAATCGCGGTTTCTTCTTCCATACCATAGGATCTACATTCTTCTTCCTCCACTATTTTGAGCTTTTTCAGGTGCCCATTCAGGCGGAAATGTCCCAGTAGGATCCCTGTTAAAACTCTTAGTGCAGTTTTATTTTGACTTATGCATTCATTTGATCTCAACGGGTTGTAGTCACCAATCAGAATCTTTGATTGTCTAAGCCGTACTAGATCTTTCCAATGGTCAGATCTTCTCTTTTCATTGAGTTCTTTGAGTATGCCTAGGCATTCCCACACCCTTTTAGAACTGATTACACAAGAGCTCCAGAGCTTTAATGGCTGCTTGACTATCCGACATGATGATAACATTTTGCCTTCTATATCCTTAGTCAATATTGAACTGGGTACACTTTCTTATGGCGTGAATTTCCGCTTGAAAGATACTTGTGGTTTTTCCCAAGCTTTCAGACAATTTGGTTCCTGGCCCCTACACTCCTATTCCAGTTCTTTCTATTGCTTTTAAGCCGTCTGTGTTCCATTTAATGGCGCTCTTTCCAAGTCTGGTAATGGTATTTGGATCCCATTTTTTCTTGTTGCTTAGTTAGGTTAAAATATGTAATGTTTGTCCAAAATTAAATGCAAAAGTTTAAAGATGTGTTCGTCACTATTGCGCCGAATTTACCTTTGTTTAGCTCTCTCCTAGATGCACCGAAAGCCTTTGACAAATGATTAAATAATAACTTTGACAAAATATTTCCATTTTTTCTATTTTTTTTTTAAATTTCAAGCTCCCTAGCTTTGGAAATAAGACGGGATGGACAATTTCACTTATTTCCTTATATAACTTTGGAACTATTTAAAAAACACATTTGATATATGGAATGTTTTAACTATTTGTTAAAAATATTTTAATATGCCGAAAGTACAAAAGCAATTTTGTTCAACTGGAAAAACTCGACCGATTGAAAAATGCAAGAAAACAAAATCAAAATTGTTTATTTTGATTTTTTTCCCGATGCTAACCTAAAAACTCAGTGCCACAAATAAGGTAACCCTGAAATGGGTGCCAGGTGACAAGGGTATTGAAGGGAATGAAAAAGCAGACGCCCTAGTACGAGAAGGATCGGCAACCGGCTACACCGGCCCTGAGCCGGCAACCGGTGTAACAAAGGCTTCGGTAAGAAGCTCAAACACAGTAAACTGATGGTTAAACAACCCATACCAAAACTTACTAAAGAAATCCTAAAGTTAAATAGGAGAGATATCAGGCTGGTAACCGGCGTTATAACCGGACACTGCGGCCTAAGAAAGCACCTTCACGCAATGGGGATCTTCCAAGATGAACCTATATGTAGATTATGTGGTGAGGAGGACGAAACAGCCACCCATATAATGTTCTAATGTCAGGATCTACGTTGGTGGAGGTATAGACAGATAGGGCCGGATAACAGGAGCGTCTAAATGTAGTACTCTTTACCAACGTTGCCAAGTGTAGTCCTAAACTAAAACGTTTGTGTTTTGGAAAGTAAAAATATTTTAATAATGATATTTATCACAGTTGATTAAAAAGCAATGTGTTAAGAAATCAATATTTGTCATTTTTAAAATTATGTTTAGCAAAACGTACTGAAAATTGTTCGAGTTTACAATACAGAATTATCATACAAAAAGGAAAACTCACGAATGCATAGATACATTTTCCCTAATCGAAAAATTGAATTGTGTAATTGACAGATTATTATAATAATTTTCAATAATAACCTAACCAAAACCACCCTACCTTACCCCCTACCCTAATCCGAATCGAAAAATTGAATTGTGTAATTGACAGATTATTATAATAATTTTCAATAATAACCTAACCAAAACCACCCTACCTTACCCCCTACCCTAATCCGAATCGAAAAATTCTTCGTATTTTTAGTCAATTTTTGAAAAAAACAATAAGAAAATAAAAATATCTTGACTCGGACACGACTCGAACCTGGTACCTCTGTGTTAGGAGCCCAGCACACTTACGCAGGGCTAATCTCTGCACACTTTAATGATATCGTATAGAAGGTTAAAAGCTTTAGAACCGTGCGCGCTTCGCATGAAAGCCGAGCGCCACCGGAGATACTCGATGGCGCCCTTTCAGTTTAGGACTACACTTGGCAACGTTGGTAAAGAGTACTACATTTAGACGCTCCTCCGGATAACCTTATATCCAACCTCATCAAAAGAGATACTGTGAAGAAACTTCTAGATCTCATCAAGGTCACAAATCTTCTCACGGACTAGCAGACAGACAGGACAATACAATAAGCCAACGGCTGCAGTGTTGGGGCCCACTAACCTGGCCTTTTTCGTCTCTTTACCAACCAACCTAACTTCATCGGCGCCGGATTGAAACTTAAAATATAAACAAGATTTAAATAAAATATCTGTGTTCCAAGTTATTGGGTAGGGTCTAATAGGACCTTTGCTTTGGTTCATTGTTTTCAAGTGTGTAACAATACAATATAAACCTTTTGTTAGTTACAACAGAATTTGGTTCAATATATTCTTGGCTGATTGCTTCCGTTCTAAAACACGCGAGAACATTCATTCTCGATTTCTACAAAAGTTGAATCTACGAGGGTCTATTTAATTCCGAGTATACAACAAAAGTTTTAATTCGAATCAACTACGCAGCTTACATGACTTTTAGGTTAGAGGTTAAAGAAAACCATTAAAACGGAACAACACGTCAGCTGATCGCATTTACCCACTGGTATACTTGGGTAGAAAGGATCCAATCATATGACTGTGATCCGCTCAATTCGTTCAGTTTCCGAACGTAAATTATCGTGATCCGGAGTACTTTCCGAACATTCAGATCATGATCGGGTTAACCCGATCATAGTTTCCGAAAAGCCCTCAATATGGCCAAAATCAGGTGTTCTGAAATGGTCTATTATGTCAAGGATAAATGTTAAAAGCTACAACATAACTTGAGAATTGTATCTTGATTTAAAATAACAATTGCCACAGCCCTGGTATTTACATAAATCCACAGTTGACCTGTTTTCTTAAGCACATTTATTTCTTTTTAAAATATCTGCAAGAAATATTTTTACCGCAATTCTTATGTTTTATGTACACTATTCTGCTTACTCCACCCCATTTAGAGTTTGACGCTGCACAAAGTTACAATTTTTATTGGATTAAGGGCGAGGGGTTTACTAACAGCCAGTTTTACCTCATGGTTGAGAAGTAACCGTCGGTTACGACAAAATTTAGGTTTCTCAATATATGGTCAAGGGTATAAGTGTAGGTTAACTATTAAAATATTTAACTGCAACCCAAAGTACGGGTGCTAACCAAGAAAATCTAACCTAAAATGGTTGTCAACTGCATCAACTGTTAAATTTTGAATCTGTATATTGTTATTTTTAATTAAAAACAATAAGAAATAAGAACGATTACGGTGTTAATGCCTATTGGGGAATCAAATTAAGATCGTAGCGCCGTAGAACCATAGAGATACTACAGATAGAGGCAATAAGCCATAGACCGCTGGTCGCACCGAACTCCGGTGAGAGAGCAAAATACAGACGATCAGATTTTTTTCTGTCTTTGTCTTTGTATATAACAGGCGCGCTATTAAAGAAAGACAGCCTAAACCTTTGACTTTCTACATCTCTCTTACTTGCTGACGGGTTCCGAGCTGGCTTTTTGCATCTATCTGTAGTATTTCTATGCGTATAACGATTTCTTTGTACATTGTTGTATAACCTCAATTAACTTTTACATAAGATTTCTATCGACGTTGCTTTTGGTTTCTTTTCGTTTTTTTATATTATATTCGTAGTTCTATAAGTATTGTTAATTGTATTTATTATTCAAATATATGTCAGCATATATGGCAAAAAGAAGCAAGGTTATAAAATAATGCACAAAGAAATAGTTCCGTTTAATGCCACCAGATAGAGTATAGCTTATATTGAATTACCAATAGCAACGACGATGAAGTCAGACGGTCAAAAATCATTCGTCCAAGATGTGATTAGAATTCGACAATCACGATTTTTTCTGCAGATTTTGTTTGTCCAAAAGGACAGTAGAAAGTTTGTTGGAAGAAATTTAGGAAGCCATTTCCCACACTACAATTTATCAAGGTTTAAAAAAGATTGTTTTTATTAAAATTCTTCTCTTTCTTCACGTTGGTAGTGTCTGTATAAAAACTGTGAAACGTAACCTCCTAAGGTCTTCTTTTTTCTTTTAATTTGACATAGAACACCATACTATCGATGGTTTTCATACCAACGCAACAAAAGTTAATACAACTTCATAAGTTATTAGTTAAATGATGATTGTGAAACAAGTTCTATTGGTTAAGGTTACTTAACCATAAGATTTTACCACCGATTGTGAAGCTGGCTGTAACACAGACTCGTAAACGTAAACGTAGATTATAACCTAATTTTGTGCATATTACTTCGTAACGATATTTCTTGATAATTTTATAATATACTGAGAATTCAATTCAACAAACTTCTTACGATGAGTCATAATAGTTATTTTTACAAATCCCAAAGGTCCTTCGTCAGATCCTTACCCTCAATTTCATAATTTGCATAAATTGCCACGAAACTTCCATCTTCTTATCCATTGCCCTTGAAAATTCATTTTTTTAACCACCCCCACATGAATCACCCACCTCCCTTTGCGTGATATGTAAAAGCCGTAAAAACTAAGAAAATTCTTAGATTTTACCTTGGATAACAAGAGGTTAAAGGCAGGTATATTTTAAGGAAAACCCACTTTGCAACTTTGGAAAGGAAATAGATAACATGGGAAATGGTAGCACAACCCAATCGAAAGAATGAATTAATGATGTGGCTCGCATTTCTTTCCGAGTTTGAGCAACTTTTACATGGCATTAATAGCGTTTTCCATTGACCTTCCACCAGCACGATGCAAATGAGATCCAAAATTGCACCGATCCCACGCTGGTGCGCACGTTCTTGGTTCTAGTTCGCGCGGAGCTGTTCATGTTCCATTCACCTCTTTGACAAATATAGCATATGACACTTGCTAATAATAATAAATAAAAATAGGTTATGTATCCTGCACTCTAGTCTATCGACGGTTCTGAAAAGTTTGAGCTGAGAGCGCTTGGTTAATCATCAATGAAACACAATAAAGTTGCTCCACGACGGGTCATGAAGACAATGGAACACGCGGAACTTGCAAAATTCGCGTTAAAGGTGCATTGTCCCTGGAGCGACTCTTGCGATAGTAGCTTAGCGATAGTAGCTGAGCGACAGTAGCTCAGCGACAGTAGCTAACCACGTCATTGCCGCTGAAGCGATTGTTCTAGAGCGAAGTGGTACCATGAGTTCGATACAAAAGAAGTTGTTTTTGAAATACCTTTTGGTTGAGGAAGTTGACGATGAAGAAGTGATAGAAATGCTATTTGCGCCACGAGTTGTTACACATGACATATTTGCAGCAAGACAAGAAGAAGGCTACTTTAGGATATTAATAACTAACCATTTGCTAAGTGACGACACACTGTTCTCAGAATTTTTCAGACTTTCAAAAGACCAGTTTCAGTGCACACTCGACACCAATCGCTCCACGACTGCGACTGAGCCTGCCCTCAGACCAGACTCGCTACTGTCGCCAACTACAGTCGCTAGCCGCGCCAGTCGCAGTCGCGTCAAGGACAATGGTCCCATTTGAAACAACGCTTACCAGTGATGAGCTACTGTCGCTCAGCTACTATCGCAAGAGTCGCTCCAGGGACAATGCACCTTACGTGCGCACCAGTGCGGTCAATCGAAAACGCTATAAGAAAATGCGAATGGAACTGGGGTGGACCGTTTACTCGGATCGTGCTCCCCAGTCGAATTCGCTATTACTGTATGTATGTATTTTGGGGTAACATTCACTGAGACCTAAAAGATCTATTGTGCCCCTTACTTCTACTTAGTTTCTGAGGAGAGTCTCAGATACTAGTAGCTCCTTTAGTCCTATTTCCCGGAGGAATTTTAGGATATCTGCAGGCCTCAACTTAGGTAACTGTCCCTCTTCTATCCAGTAGTCTCCCAGGTACTGTGCCCTAGGATTCTGAAATACTGTGCAGTTCGCAAGTATGTGAATGGAGGTTTCTTCTTCCATTCCACAAAATCTACAATCTTCTTCCTCCACTATTTTGAGCTTTTTAAGGTGTCCATTCAGGCGACAATGTCCCGTTAGGATTCCTGTTAAAACTCTTTGCAGTTTTGCTTTGACTTATGCATTCATTTGATCTCAACAGGTTGTAGTCACCCAGAAGAATCTTTGATTGCCTAAGCCCTACTAGATCTTTCCAATTGTCAGATCTTCTCTTTTCTTCGGCTTTACCTATTTCTTCCAATATTATATTGGAGCTGATTCCGCAAAAGGGTTCCGGCCCCCAAAAGGGTATTTCAGTCCCCCTCTTCGCTAGTTCATCTGCTATTTCGTTTCCTTCTATTCCAGTGTGTCCTGGAATCCACAGTAAGGTGACTATATTGTTCTCGCCTAGTTCATTAAGTTTGCCTAGGCATTCCCACACCATTTTGGAACTGATTACACAAGAACTCAGCGCTTTAATGGCTGCTTGACTATCAGACATTATGATAATCCTTTGCCTTCTATATCCTTTGTCAATATTGAACTGGGCACACTTTCTTATTGCGTGAATTTCCGCTTGAAAGATACTTGGGGTTTTTCCCAAGCTTTCAGAGTGTTTGGTTCCTGGCCCGTACACTCCTATCCCAGTTCCTTCTATTGCTTTTGAGCCGTCTGTGTACCATTGAATGGCATTCTTTCCAAGTCTGGAAATGGTATTTGGATCCCATTCCTTCTTGTTGCTTAATTCCGTAACGAATCAACCAAAATTGCAAACCATTCCACCGCAGTGTCGAGGTGGTGGATAAATTTGGTGGTTTACAAAATGACAGCTTAACCTCAAAAAAGTAAAGATTTTAAGCGGCTATAAATGGACGAATAAATAGAATAATGTGATAATAAAATATTGACCGCACTATTCACAGTATGATAAATTGAAAAAAGTTCTAGTGGTATCGATTGTCAGTTGTCAGATATAATGATGAATGATGTAAATAACAACAATTGCGTTTTTTTACATGTCAGTGCAGCGGTAATTGACGGTAGGCAACCAGTGGTGAATATATGATGTAAAAAAAAAGATATTGAGTATCATGAAGTAACATTTTCTAGGTTATATTATTGTGGGTCTCCCAGGACTTCATACGTGGGAGAAAATTAGAAAGACTAAATTAGTATATTGTGTCACAAGCCCAAGATTATTAGATGCACGAGCGAGCGTAGCGAAGTGATGGCAGTTGATAGTTAAGGGCTGTTAAAGCGTGTCCTGCATGCAGCAACAAACCTTTTAACCATTTTTAAAGAAAAGCTATTTTTAACCACTGAGATAATCCGTTTTCTCCAAATCTTTAAAGTCCATCACAACCGCTTTGCTTTCCTTTATCCGTCCCATTCGGTTTTAACTTGTACAATAGAAAAATATCTAACTTACTATATGATTAACGAGCGCCACTGTCTTTTCCAGTGTCGTGTTATGAAATAATTATTATGACACAATTTTGATGCAACTTTCCATCAAAATATGAGTTTATCCTTGTAAAGTATGCTGTGATATTTATTAACGTTCCGGAGCATCAAGTTACCGGAAGGCAGTTTCCGGTCTAACGGTTAACAAAAGAACAATATTTTTGTGTTTTAGGTTCGAATAAACAATAATTTTTTAAATTTAAATTACCTATGAGAGTATTGTTGCGGAACCAACCGAATGGAATGCTTTAAAAAATTATTTATGGATTTGTTATAGATAAATAATTATTACAAATACAATGTTCACCGTGAAGGTCTATGAGTGACAATGATATTTAATAAAATTGTTATTTAGCTATTAATATTTAACCCAGGTTTGTGTTTAATAAACAATACAAAATACAAATTTAGATTTAGATTTAGCTAACGCCTCGGTGGATAACAGTATTATCCTTAGGTGGGTTGAGGGGCACGACAGGAGCAAAGGTAACCGCATTTCTGATTCTTTAGCCAGGGAAGTCTTGGCCTACACCTGCCGATATAAAGGAGATGTGTCCTAGTGAACTGTCCACCTTCCTGGAAAGGACAGGATGGACGATGACTTAGGGAGGATGTACAATGGATCACATGTGGCCTAAGTGCTGTGGGCCTAACTCTACTGTACTACTGTACAGATACATAGGTAGCTATTAATACAGTGTTGACTCAAGCGGGGTACAGACCAACTTCGCGAGCTGTTCTCGAACAGTTTCCGAACATTTTCCGAGTTTGGTATGTAAGCAAATAGTTCTAGAACAGCTCAGCAGTTCGTTGTTTGTTCCGAGACCAGTCGGTAAAATCAAAGGGTTCGTTCGTGAACAGGTGGCGAGCTAAAGGCCTGGTTTCGCACGTGCGATGAATGCATGCGTCCGACGCTTGCAGCCGCTGAAGCGTTTATCGCATGCGTTTGAGTGGGTTTGCTTGTGCGTCTAGATGTAACAGTCAGCACTTCGCAGTTCAGTTCGTGAAATCATCATGGAGTTTGTGTTAGACCTTCCATTTGAAGAAGAAGATGATGATAATTCAAAGAAAACCCCATCATAACATGTACAAGCACAGAAATGCAGAAGGGACATTCAACAATTTAATTTCAAGGTATCTCGTAGATAATGAAACCAAATTTCACGCCTATTTTCCCTCCATATTTTCCAGACATTATTTTTGACAATTAGATCTTTATATTTTTCACTTGAGGCATCATAAAGGCATTTGTGAAAGGATACTAATTCAATTAATAACATCTCGTCATCCCGGCTCCATTTTTCACCACTCATGTTGACTGGTCTTCGAAGCCGTCGTTGCGTTTTGATGTTGCATTTACACGCAGCCGCTAGATATCGACGCACTAGTAAAACCACAAGCACGTGGTACCATATGAGCAGTGAGCAGTCTCTGCGATGAACGCATGCAGCGGCTGCAAGCGTCGGACGCATGCATTCATCGCACGTGCGAAACCAGGCCTTTAGTATGTATGTGGACGTTAACGTCGACGCTGTGAAATTTTGTTATTATTTATTTTAATATCCTGCTAGTGCGAAAAGTACACATCATGCATATATAGAAACCCCCTGTAGCCAAAAATCGGAAAGTCAAAGCCAATCTTTCTCTAGATAATTTGTATATTGATATTATCGGTTCTACTACCAATATCTTCTCAAAATCTTCTACAATCATACGGCTAAAATTACGAAATAAACCTTGGTCCTCCATTTGTAAATATCTGAGCAAAGGAATTCCACCATATTTAGAGCTATTTTTGAATAAACTTCTTTGCCACCATAGCTTAGTTTTATTACGTTTCCTTTTTTCGACTCGACACTTAGCAGCACAAGCAACATCACAGCACATTACATCGTTTTCTTCATCGCTTTCCAGCGATGCCATTTTTTAAAATTCATTTTTATAAATTATAATTATTTAACTAATTCTTGAATGTTTTCAAAATTACTTTCAATATCTGGAACACTCTACCGAATTCGACGAACTGTACATGGGTGGAAGGGATTAAAGTTAACTCTTCTGGTGTGGACATAGCATACTGTTCGCGTGCTGATTGGTTAAATCGGGCGCAAGATCGAGAGCTGTTCACTAGCAGCTCGCGAACTTTGTATTTTGTTCTGTACGAGCCTTCAGAGTCGGATAGAACTCACTTATGGCCCGGGACTAAAAAACGGGGGGGCCCAGTTAAAGGAATTCGAAATCCCGGAAAAACTTGGTATTTGGTATAAGTACGGGTTGCTATTTATATTTTGAGCCTTGGCTTACCAAGTGTTTACAGGCGCCATCTGATGTTTCCAATTGAAAGTTTGATCTTTTTAACCATAACCTTCTTCAGAACTTGTTGTCATTTAAGTATAACTTGTGTTATCTACAGCGACTTGAAAATTTTGTATCAGCTAAAAAATGGAATTAACTCGTGAACATTTTCGTGCGATGATTTTTTACGACTTTCGACGTGGCTTATCAAGACAAGAGTGCATCGATCAACTTAACCACTGTTAAACGCTGGTATAACGAATTTAATCGTGTCCGCAGTTCGCTCGAGGACCAAAGTCGAGAAGGTCGTCCAAAATCAGTTGTTCTGCCACAAAACATCGATGCTGTGCACGAACTGATCAAGCAAGATCGACATGTGACATCGAGAGGCATTTTTGGGCATTAGTATGACAAGCATCAATAAGATATTGCATGAACATTTAGCTGTTAAAAAGATTTGTTCGCGTTGGAACCCGCATAATTTGAGATGGATGCTCGTGTCAATTGGTGCAAAGAAATGCTCAAGAAATACAATCGCGGTGTATCAAAAGCTGTGTATAACATCTACACAGGTGACGAATCTTGGATCTATGCATATGAGCCCGAAACAAATCAGCAATCCACTGTATGGGTCTTCCAAGACGAATCCAATCCGACAAAAGTGGTTCGTGCGCGAAGCACCTCGAAGCAAATGATCACCTGTTTCTTCGGAATAACTGGACATGTGGCAGTCGTGCCGCTAGAGCAACGTAGAACGGTGAATTCTGAATGGTACACAACCATTTGTTTGCCAGAAATGCTTCGTGAAATACGAAAAAACAACCGGCAACGAAGGATCATTCTTCATCATGAAAATGCCAGTTCTCACACATCGGCTAAAACAACCACCTATTTGACTGGCCAAAACGTCGAATTGATGGGTCATCCTCCGTACAGCCCTGAGTTAGCACCAAATGACTTCTTTTTATTTCCGCATATCAAGAATAAATTACGTGGCCAACGTTTTTCGGCGCCTGAAGAAGCTGTTGATGCATTCAAAAACCATGTTTTGGAGGTACCTTAATCGGAATGGAAAAAGTGTTACGAAAATTGGTTCGAGCGCATGCAAAAGTGTGTTTTGGTTGTTTTGTATTGATACAATGATCCTTTTTATTATAAACAGTCATATATAACTTTTAAAATACCTACGGAATTAAAACAACGTCGAAAAAAGCACTAAATCAAAATCAAATAACTATTAAGAACCACGTGTTGAGCAAAGAAAGCTTGTTTATCATCAGATGTTGTATGTTCCATGTCAGATTCCTCAGGGCATGACGTCACATGGACTTGCCCTATTGCTACAGAACAATTGTCTAGCAGTTCACACAAAAAATCATAGAACTCAGTAAATAACCATTTTTTAAAATACATATTTCAATTTTTTTTGTGTTTATTGTACGTACTAAATTATACATACTATAATAAAGAACAAAAATCAAAAGCTGAAAGACAATCAATACAATATGAAACACCGAATTTCCTATATTTATTAGCTATATAAGTTACTTTAATTTTCACCCTCTTCAGTGAACAACCACTTCTAATATCATAGGAAACGTCTATAGACGTGAGTACTACGTTCATTGTTATATAAAATCATTCATCCAACCCCTTAACAAAGTGGTTGTACAGTCATCAAGGGTTGAATTTATTATGTTTTAAGTAAAAAGCTTAAGGAATCTATTTGTTAAATTTAATAGGTCAAATATAGGGGTAACGACCTTTTAAATATAGACACGTTTTTTTTATTAGATGTGCTGCTTGAAATAAATAATGTTATCATATATTCAAGGGTTCCCCTAATTATTTAAATAATCTTACAACGCCTACAACATAAGCCGATTTCTTATTCTTCGTCTTTGAATACATTTTTGTTCTCATGTTTTACACGAAGAATGCGGAGATGCGGAGCTATGTTTAGTTTGGGGTATTTTACGTCTTGCAGTTGGCATAAAACTAGTGTCAACTGTCAACACATACAGATGTCAGGGTTGTTGTAGTGTTGGTAGAGCGCTGTAGACATAGATATTCTGATCCGCCATTTTGGTGCCTTTTTGTACGTTGACGAAGTTGTTGTGTTGGTCAAATATTTTGCATGAGATTCGGTATTTATACTCAGAGACGTGGCCAGCATCCATTCGTTGCACTTTCCCAATTTTCTGATGGAAGGAAAGTTGGTAAAATAAAATGTTATGTTCAATATCAAGAATATTTCAACTCGACACATCACAAAACAATAAAATTCAGGCATCAAAATGGCGGATGAGAATACTCCTTAGTGTTGGAACGTCCAGAGAGCCCTTCTTGATTTTGAGGTTAACAGTTACTTAAGGTATGTTCCAGCAGCAATCAGAAACTGTTAGAAACAATCGGACAATAGTAGACCACTGCAATATGAATTATTAGCCGAAAGTATATTGTTTGCTATGACCAGTTAGTCTCTGATCGTTTCTGACGGTTTCTGATTGCTGCTGGAACAGATCTTTAGGCACAAAGTAAACGTCATCCACTTGATTATTATTATAATTTTGAACTTGGTGCAAAAATTTGCTTAGGTATACATCACATTGACTATGCAATCTTGTTTTATCAGCAATTACAATTTTCGCTGAAACTAAAAATAAGAATGTCTCTTTCCTTTGGTAATATATCCATGGACACACTGAATAACAGCCAGTGCAGCACGGAAGAAGGTTCGTAAAAGGGGAAAGTGAAAATATAGTTAAAAGTATTGGTAATTCCAACGAAATAACTAAAATTGTAAAAACTGCAAATGCTGCCTTTGTCCTAGGATGTATAACAAGAAAAGTTCCACAGTTTTTGTTTTTATTTAATTACCTGGCATCATTAATTCATTGTAATTTCGAGGCGATTTAATACCCGTATTTTAACCTTGAAAGTTAAAATCCTTAAAGATTATAATTTGTTACAATGACGTTATAAGCTTCAAGTTTCTACAATCGAAAGTAGTATTAAACATTTAAATCGTTCGATTTTTTCGATAAATAATTAACTAGAAAGATGATTAATATCGAACAGTAAGTAGGTCTCATGGGAAGATCACATCTGCTTTTATTGTTTTCGGTATATTTCATTCTAATTATAGAACATTTCAAATGATTATAAGGTCTGCATTACTTATAAGATAAAGTAGGTTACGTGGACTTAATCTCCAGAAGGAATATACTTTACAGGAGAGCTCTATCCCGGGGCTGTATGTGATACAAATTAGCACCCAACGTGGGGCTTCTAAGAATCTCGTCTTCCGATATGACGACAATGACTCGCATCTAGACCAGCAATTAATTGTACTGGAATTATTCTGGAACATTTTGTTAGAAATATGTAGAAATACACACGGTGTGTTTAGTGTTTTCTTGGTAAAGCTTGAAGAGTTATCGATCTCGACATTCAGTTCTATGAAACCATTTAACGGCCCGGGCCCGAACTTGTGCCTCACAAAACAAACAATCCGTAAGGAGACGAGGAACTGGTTGAGTAGTATCGATCTGGACATTCAGTTCTATGAAACCACCAGCGATATTGTCTGGAATTCCAATCAAAGAGAAATTGTAAGTGGGTTAGGTCTTATAGTACTTCCTTTGCAGCTATAGGAGTACTTCTTAAGACCGTTGGTCGTAGCAAACAACGTATACTTTCGCGTAATTTTCTCATCAACTATTCTCTGATCGTTTCGACAGTTTCATTCAGACCTTGTAGGTATCGGTAATAACCTTTATTCCCAACGACAAATTATCCTATAATGACTTTTTGATTTAATATCACATCATCAGAATTGACATTGAATGGATAAAAGTTTTATATAACGTTATCGTTATTCATTTGAAATCATTCGTGAATTTGCAGGATACAAAAGTTCATTGACACTTGATGGACATTGTAAAACAATTATTTCATATATTTCTTATTCGTACACAACCAAATTTCCATTATGGTAAAAGTAAAATTGAAATCGCTTCTTGACAAGACAATAATTATATAATGGTAGAGGTGAAAATTTATTTGAATTAAAATATTATTAGTGATTATACAAGATGTCCGTGGAAAAAAATCGGGAACGTATTGGTTAGGTCAAAATAATGGTAGTAGCTAGGCTAGGAATGGTACGGTTCTGGAACGAAACACTTTGACAGTACTGGCAGTGCCACCAGCAAGGGACGCCGAAAAATTGAAAATAAAATATACAGTGCTATTCAAAAGTCCCCTCCCCCCTTCGTATCTTTTGAACAACTACACTTACATTAATAAAATTTGGAGGGTGGAAATAAAGTGTTGTAAACTTCTCTACGAATGGTAACAGGTGACGTAATAATAATAGATGACGTCACAGTGCCACTCTGGCCAATAATTTTAAATAGGACCTTATGGCAAGTGATATCTCGTTTGAAAGGCATTGACATTGGCTACATAGCCATATTAATTTTGTTTGGGTTTAAACTAATTTTGACGGATAAATTAAATAAATACCAAAATTATTGTTTCACATTTAAATATTGAAGATTTTTCAGTCCGCCTCTGGTTAGTTGTCAAAAAAATTGACGTTTTTAATTTAATAGTATTTGTTGCTTTGCAAAGTTTTTCTAAATAGCTTAAATATTTAATTTTATTATTGTTTAACGAGACGTTTAAGAGTTTACATAGGCAAAATGGTACGTACTCAAACCGACAAAGTAGCAGCTATCTTAATAATTGGTGAATCTGGAAATAATCTCAATGAAGCGGAACGTTTATTTAATGAGAGATACCCAGATCGGCCTATCTCGAGAACTTATTTGAGGGAGCTTCTTCACAAGTTTGAAGCAACAGGTAGTGTTCAAAATGCCAAACGATCTGGTCGACCAACATTTAGTGATGATAAAAAAATTGATATAGTGGCTGAAATGGTAGTAAACCCTACTTCCTCTTCAACTAAAGTTGCGTCTATCTGTGAAGTAAGTAAAAGTACAGTACAGAGAGTGTTGGCTAAAAATAAATTTCATCCATACAAGTTAAAAATGGTGCACCACCCTTCGGATGACGACCCCGACAGAAGACTCGAATTCTGTGAATGTATGACAAATAAAATTAGTATTTTGGGAAACCACATAGTTGGTCCTGTTTTCCTAAAGTCAAATTTAAGCGGTGAAGTGTATCTGGAGATGTTACAAAATGCAATTGAGCCGAGAAAATCCAGATGAATTCGGCCATCTGGAAATAACATTTCAACAAGATGGTGCTCCTGCACATTATTATGGTGCAGTAAGACGTTACCTGGATGAAGAATATCGAGGTAGATG
This sequence comes from Lochmaea capreae, assembly GCA_949126875.1. NCBI lineage: Eukaryota > Metazoa > Arthropoda > Insecta > Coleoptera > Chrysomelidae > Lochmaea > Lochmaea capreae. The sequence goes on from OX421411.1 coordinate 3,671,300, forward strand.
GATCGGCCGGCGAGGTCCTATAGAATGGCCATCTCGGTCACCAGATCTGACACCATTAGATTTTTTTCTATGGGGGTACTTGAAATCCAAGGTTTATACTACGGCACCAGATAGCATTGGCGTTTTGAAAGAAAGAATTATTGAAGAATGCAATGCAATTTCAGCTGACGCATTCGAACGAGTACGACAAGAGTTTACTAATAGGATGTATTACTGTCAGGAAGTAGACGGAGCACATTTCGAACACTTGCTATAAGAATCCATTGTTGATATTTGATTGATTAAATTTAAAAAAATAATTTCAATAATTTTGGTATTTATTTAATTTATCCGTCAAAATTAGTTTAAACCCAAACAAAATTAATATGGCTATGTAGTCAATGTCAATGCCTTTCAAACGAGATATTACTTGCCATAAGGTCCTATTTAAAATTATTGGCTATTACGTCACCTAGCTGTTACCATTCGTAAAGAAGTTTACAACACTTTATTTTCACCCTCCAAATTTTATTAATGTAAGTGTAGCCGTTCAAAAGATACGAGAGGGGGAGGGGGCTTTTGAATAGCACTGTATATACCAAGGGTCAAATGTCAATGAAGTCCAAAGGAATCTCTGCTATTCAGAAGTTCGCTATTTAGGGTGTTGGTGAGTTCGACTTCAGCTCTTTGACAAAGAGTTTTATAAAGGTGTCAAGGCTGCTAGTGCCGCCGGCTCAGTCCTCTTTGGTGACACAGTTTTCTAATAGAAAATCGACCGTTCCTAGAAAAGAATGCTCAAAGGGTAAAAAACGGAGCCTATTACTAAAACTCCGCTGTCTGCCCGTCTGTCACCAGGCTGTACCCCATGAACCGTGATGGTTAGGCAGTTGAAATTTGCACAGATAATGTATTTCTGTTGCCGCTATAACAACAAATACTAATAAAAAAAATATATTTAAGGGGGCTCCCATACAACAAATGTGATTTTTGAAAATTTAGTTATATATTCATTTTAAAACTATTTAACTGAATTAAAATAAAACAAATATTTAAGGGGGTGTGATGCCTTTTGGCCTAAACATTAAGTCATTAATTATTTAAAATATTATCGAATAAATTCCCTTCAGCTAATTCCAATAAACCACGAATTGTTTTATAAATAATAAATATAAAGGTTACACGTACGAGTCAATGTCAAAGCAAATAAACATTATCTAGTATCATGTATGTTTACTTATAGTGAACTTGACTCTTTGTATATATAGGTAACAATAGTATTTTAAGCATTCATTATTGATTCATTATTGATTCATTATTAATTCATTATTAATTCATTATTAATTCATTATTGATTCATTATTATTATTAAGTCATTATGATGGTCATTCATGAAAGGATGATTACAGTCAGTATCATTCATTCTAAGTAGTAATCTAAGAGTAGTCAATTAGTGTTAGTGGTTAATGTATAGTAAATATTAAATAGAACATGTCCCAGTGAAACAGGTAGTTGTTTTATTCCTGGGGGATGACCCACCAAGTGACCAGCAGCACCACCTAGTCAGAGGCCCTTCTACTATCCTACTACACCCAGTATCCTCATTACATTACACATTACATGGCGATCCTGCAAACAATTGGAGTTCTGTAACAATGGGTGGTAAAGCAACGAAACAAGCGGTCCAAGAAAATGGCGTGGTCAACAGTAATTTTATAGTACAAGAAGAGGAACTCAAAGCAGATCTGGAGGTGAAGATTCTTATCTACATTATTGTGGTTGTTTTGGTACTACAATTTGGATGGTCTATATACAAGAATCATAGAAGACAAATGAAGAGGGAGATAAGAAGAAATCTACAGCAAAGCACGCTAAATCTGTAGGATGGTGAGAATATTATTTTTTTTTGTAAACTTTAAGGGTATATTCTGTTTTGTGGCTAAAATTTTTTTTGATAATTGATATTTCATATTTTTATTTCTATTGACAATGAATTTTAAATGTCCTCGAGTGATGGAAATGCAGTAACGTGGGATGAATTTGAGATTAGATTGAATTTAATTTTAGAAGATATACGTAGGAATAGTAAGCGTGTGTTAAAAAAGGAGGTTCCAAAAAGCTCAGATAGTCATATAGATATAATAAATAAGTTGTGTGATTCATTTAATAGTTTCTCTAAGTTAATAAATAAGAATTGGTATAAGTTAGAGGAGAATCAGCAGAGTACATGTATTTTATATTTTAACAAAATTAGAGAAAAGGTAGAGAAAGCATTTCAAGTGTTAGATTGTCAGTATGAAGTTCCGTCTCAATTAATTACGCGTAATAATTTAATTAATAATTTAATAGTATTAGAAGCAATGAGCAAAGATAAAAAGGAGAAAATGGCATTAAGTATGAATGACTTTTTCAATTTAGCTGGTAAGATATTACCAAATGAATTTAATGGGGATATAAGCAAATTGCAATCTTTTGTAGATGCTATAAGTTTGCTACAGGTTGGTGCAGCAGAGCATGAGGAGAATGCTGTACTATTTGTGAAAACTAGGCTAACTGGAAAGGCCAGGAGTCTAATCACCACCGAAAAATCGTTGGTAGAAATTATAGGAACCCTTAAAAAGGGACTAAAGGGAGATAGTGCTAGTTTAGTAGGAGCTAAATTAAGCAAATTAAGACAAAACAATAAGGATATAGTTGAGTATGCTTCAGAGATGGAGAAATTAACAGATCAGTTACAAGCCGCGTATTTGGCAGAAGGAATGCCAGTACATTTAGCAACTAAGTATACAACAGAAGCAGCAGTAAAATCACTGATCGACAACTCAGCATCAGAACGGATAAAAACCGTTATAGCAGCTGGGAATTTTACGACACCGCAAGAGGTGATGACTAAATTGGTTTCCATCAATGTGGGAAACAATCAGTCAACAGGAAGTGTTCTGCATTATAAGGCAGATAGAAATAAGTTTGTGTCAGGAAATACCTATTTTCCACAGCGAAATACCTATTTTCCTCAGCGAAGACACTCTTATGTAAATCATAATGGAGAAAATAATTTCCATAGGAAAAATAACTACGATAACAGTAGGAAATTTCACGCCAATCAAGGCAATAGGAGATTTACTGGTTACAGGGAGAAACCAGAAGAATATAGGAACAAGCCTAACAATAGGTTTAACAATGATAATAAATATAGAAATGTAAGAATGTGTGAGAGTGGAGAGACGAGAGTGGAAGATGAACAGAAAGAATTGGGGTTTTGAAAAAGAAAGGTGAAAAATCCAAAATTTTAAATAACTTGCATAATAATAATCATTACATTTATAACTTTGATTTAACTCTTTCAAACTTTGTGCAAATTAAAACTGACATATCGGATAATATAGATACTTTTATATTAGATACAGGTGCAGATATATCGTTATTAAAAATTTCAGATAATTTTCCACGTCACTTAATAAAGACAACACAAATCTTAAATATTAAAGGAATAACTCAGGGAGAAATTAAAACTTTGGGTACAATAGAAACTTTTCTTTTTATTAAGGGTGTAGCATTTCAACATTGTTTTCATGTAGTAGAGGAAGAATTTCCTATACCTACGAATGGAATTCTAGGTAGGGATTTCATAAGAAATTATAATTGTATTTTAGATTATTCAGAATTAAAATTATACATAGATTGTAAATCTAGGAATACAGTAACATTAGAAATTCTTGACAATCCTGAATATGATACTTTGGCAATACCGCCTAGATGTGAAGTCTATCGGTTGGTAGAAAGTTTCAAAAACTTAAGACAAGATAAAGTTGTTGAGCAACAAGAACTATTACCAGGAATATTTATAGCAAGATCTATTATATCAAAAACTAATCCTTATGTCAGAATTTTAAACACAAATTATGAAAGCAAGTCGATAAATACAAACAATATTAAAATATTGGATTTAAATTTATTTCATGTATATGCTGTGAAGAATGAAAGTAAGAATAGGTTGAAAGAATTAAGAAAAACATTAAATTTAGAGGTACCAGAATACGTGAGGGATAAGCTAATAAATCTTTGTGAGAATTTTTCAGACATTTTTGCTTTAAAGAACGACATTTTAACGCATAATAATTTTTATGAGCAAAAGCTATTGGTAAAAGATGATACTCCAGTATATATTAAAAATTATCGCACGCCACATTCTCAATCTTCAGAACTTAATAATCAGGTCCAAAAGTTATTAGAACAAGGTATAATTGAATCTTCAATCTCAGATTATAACAGTCCAGTTTTACTTGTTCCCAAAAAGGCAATCAATGGAGAGAAGTCTTGGAGACTTTGTATAGATTTCAGGCAATTGAACAAGAAAATAGTCACAGATAAATTTCCATTACCCAGAATAGATTCGATCTTAGATCAGTTAGGGAGGTCGAAATGGTTTTCAGTCATAGATCTTATGTCAGGTTTTCATCAAATTCCCTTAGAACAATCTTCAAGGAAATATACATCTTTTAGTACAGAAAAAGGTTCTTTTCAGTATACAAGATTACCATTTGGTTTAAATATAAGTCCAAATAGTTTTTCAAGAATGATGTCCATAGCATTCTCAGGATTAACTCCAGAAAAAGCATTTCTTTATATGGATGATATAGTCGTAATAGGGATGTCAGAAAATCATCATTTAAGTAATCTCGAAAGGGTGTTTGACACATGTCGGAAATTCAACCTTAAATTAAATCCACAAAAATGTCAATTCTTCAGGCGAGAAGTAACGTATTTAGGACACAATTTGTCCAGCGAAGGGGTTCTACCCGATAAGGCAAAATATTCAGTCATTGAGAAGTATCCAGTGCCCAAAAATTCAGAAGAATCTAAAAGGTTCGTAGCATTCTGTAACTATTACAGACGTTTCATTCCAAATTTCGCTGAAATATGCATACCTCTCAATAAATTATCTAGGAAAAATGTGAAATTCGAGTGGTCGGAAGACTGCGAAAAATCATTCCAAATACTAAAATCGGCATTAATTCAGCCGCCTATTTTGAAATATCCAGATTTCAATAAAAAATTTATATTGACAACAGATGCTTCAAATATTGCGTGTTCTGCAATACTTAGCCAGGAATACGAAGGTATAGATCTACCTATAGCTTATGCATCGCGAGGTTTTAAGAAAAGTGAATTAAATAAACCTATAATCATGAAAGAACTGTTAGCTATCCATTGGGGAATTAATCATTTTAAGTGTTATTTATATGGTTCTCCACATTTTATTGTGAAAACGGATCACAAGCCGTTAACACATCTTTTTTCGATGACAGAACCAACTTCGAAACTTACGAGAATTAGACTAGACCTAGAAGAATACAACTTCGAAATACAATATTTGAAAGGAAATTCAAATTATGCGGACAGTATTTCAAGGATATCCATAAATGAATTAAAAGACTTGTACATTGACAATGCTCACATTTTAGCAATAACGAGGTCAAAAACTCGTCATAATAAAGCTCAGCCTATAGGAGAAGATAAAATAGTTTCCACAGAAATAAAGGAAGATATTCGCAAGCCAGCAGTATATAAAGTACTGAATAATTTAGAGGCGCATAAATTACCAATTCTGCAATTTGAAAATAACCGTGTTTCGTTAAGGATGAACATACGGATCAAAAACAGGATGAGATTTAGCCAAGCCTTATTAAATACCGATATAGTTAACTTTGATTTAGGTCAAACGTTAGTTCAGCTTGATAAGCTAGCGGTAAATAATGGTATAAAAAGGATGAAAATTTATATGAATGATATTATTTTCACACAGTGCACTATAAAAGAGTTTATGGAAAAAGGAAACAATACGTTAAAAAACGTACAAATATGTATTTGCGATATACCTAAGATGGTGGAAAAAGAAAAAGAAAAGCAACAGATTTTAGAAACTTATCATAATGATCCTTTATTTGGAGGTCATGTAGGAAATAACAGGCTATTGAAAAAATTAAGAGCGAATTTTAGATGGAAAAACATGGAAAAAGATGTAAGAAAATATATTAAGCAATGTCACAAGTGTCAGGTCAATAAAGCAAAGAATAATCACAAGGAAGAATTTGTATTAACGGATACAGCAGAAAAACCATGGGATATAACATATATAGATACGGTCGGTCCTTTTCCACAAAGTGAAAATGGTAACCGTTATTGCATCACAATGTTATGTGAATTAACGAAATATGCAGTAATAATTCCAGTTAAAAACAAAGAAGCGAACACGATAGCTCGTGGAATTTTTGAAAATTTCATACCAAATTACGGTCTAATGAAACTAATTAGGACAGATTTAGGCACAGAATATAAAAATGAAATATTCAACGCTTTAACTAAAATGTTAAATATTAGGCATAATTACTCAACAGCATATCATCATCAATCTATAGGAGGTTGTGAGAAATTACATAGAACGCTTAATGAGTATGTGAGACACTTTATAAATGAAAGTAAGGATGATTGGGATGAATGGTGTAAACTATTTGCTTATTGTTATAATACGACTCCAAGCTCGTATCATGGTTATACGCCGTTTGAATTATTGTTCGGTAGACGTGCTAACTTACCCGAGAATCTAACAAACGAGATTGAGCCATGCTATAATATTGATGAATATCAGAATGAGTTAAAATATAAACTGCAGGTAGCTCATCAGAGAGCAGAGAAATATTTAACCAAACATAAACTGAGTAGACAAAGTCAAAATAGTAAGGTAGCTAATCCAGTTGATTTTAAAATAGGGGATTCAGTGTTAGTAAAGAGGGAAAATAGAACCAAATTCGAATCTCAATATATAGGTCCATTTACAGTCACAGAGGTGAGCGATGTTAACTGTAAAATTAAATTAGAATCAGGTGTGATAAAAGAAATACACAAAAACAGAATCCATCCTTATTGTAAAATGAATTAAAAATTGTAAAATTGAAAGTGCGAGTGAGTTTATAAACATTTCCGAATAATAAACAAAAGTGTTATAACAAACGTTCAAAACATTGAAGTGAAAATAAATAAACAACTAAGTGATCGTAAACAATTTTTAAAGGCAATGAACATTCATTTATTTATGAATATATTATGTAATCGTAGGTTAGTGACATTATTTAATAACCATCTACCATTTATTTTTAGGATAATTGTAAATTCATTTCATTAGGGGGAAAGGAAGCTCAACGGAATTTATTCTTTTTGTAAAAGGGGAAGGTGTGATGCCTTTTGGCCTAAACATTAAGTCATTAATTATTTAAAATATTATCGAATAAATTCCCTTCAGCTAATTCCAATAAACCACGAATTGTTTTATAAATAATAAATATAAAGGTTACACGTACGAGTCAATGTCAAAGCAAATAAACATTATCTAGTATCATGTATGTTTACTTATAGTGAACTTGACTCTTTGTATATATAGGTAACAATAGTATTTTAAGCATTCATTATTGATTCATTATTGATTCATTATTAATTCATTATTAATTCATTATTAATTCATTATTGATTCATTATTATTATTAAGTCATTATGATGGTCATTCATGAAAGGATGATTACAGTCAGTATCATTCATTCTAAGTAGTAATCTAAGAGTAGTCAATTAGTGTTAGTGGTTAATGTATAGTAAATATTAAATAGAACATGTCCCAGTGAAACAGGTAGTTGTTTTATTCCTGGGGGATGACCCACCAAGTGACCAGCAGCACCACCTAGTCAGAGGCCCTTCTACTATCCTACTACACCCAGTATCCTCATTACATTACACATTACAGGGGGTTCCCATTCAACAAACGTGATTTTTTTCAAATTTTTATAATTATGGTACGGAACCCTTCGTGCACGAGCCCGACTCGCACTTGGCAAGTTTTTTTTATTTTAATCTAAAATCTAATATCCTTGATGACTAACCTACAGTCACGTGAAAGGAAACAATGTATCGTAAACTCCTTCAAGGAAAATCTATGACTCCTAGACATTTTTTGTAATCACTCTTAACCCAGTTTTGGTAGACAAATAGTCTTCATTTACATATTTAGATATAATTTCGCTTTGCACATTAGGTATTTTATATAGGTCATAGGTTTACGACTACGCCAATACTTTGCATACAGGGAGAGCAATACTAAAGATTCTTTGTGTGTCTTCACTGTTAACATTTACAATTACATGATGTCCTAGTTAAAAAAATGTTTAAATACTCTAAAATTTCTAGAAAATGTGGCGTACACTGTTGCCGATTCTCCTACCGTTGCTGGTGAGGGCGAAAATGGATTGTTCCAGAGTAGAGTACAATAAATGTGTGAAGATTGCAGATCCCTTGGTGAAGGAAGCGCATCTTGTTTTCCCGGACAATCTAAATGATATCGATCAAGTTTGTAACACTTGGAATCAATTCGTAGATTGTTTAAAAACGTACACAGACGATTGTTTTACCGAACAGCAGAGAAAACAGTTCAATAGAGCTGTTGAGAGTCCAATCGAAAGCGTTCATGAAATGTGTACCCAACCTAGTTATCAAAAAGGTAAGAAAACATCTTTTTTCGTTTACAAAATAATATAGTCCATAGCAACATTTTAAATTGACACACTGTATACAGAGACAGCTTTAAGTTAAGTTAAGTATTACTTAAGGATTTTAAAAAGCCAAACATATATACAGGGTAATTTATTCGAAATAACAAAGTTCATGATTATTATGTAAAAAGGAAAAAGCTGACAACAACGTATAAACTCTCTGTATAATCTTTCAATCGTTTTAGATTACCTGAGGTATGCTCCATGTATAAAAAGCACAATTGTACAAAGATTACATTGTGGTCCGCAGTACAGTTTGCTTGTAGATCAAGTAGACCAAGGTGATATTATTTCAAAATCTACACTCTGCTGGTGAGTCAAAAACAATAGATTAAGTTCTTTTTACACAATACTACGTCAATAAACGAATTGCAAACTCACCCAAGCCAAGTACACTAAAATATTTCACTTCTTAATAAAAACTTACCATAAAGGTGAACTACAATTGAACATTTTGAAGATACTCTTTATTTGATATTTTGTTCGCTAGGAAAAATATTTACTTGAATTCATTTTCTAGTTCACATGACAGATTCAAGCAGTGCGTTCAAAGGGAAACTAGAAGACTCTGCGATAGAGGGATAGCAGACGGTCCAGCTGGAAGATTTGCTACGCAGATCATTGATAAAGCTTTGAGATTTCTGCAGGAGCAGTGCATAAATTACATGTAAGTACACGAATTGGAAAGAGTAAAGTACATCTACAAACAAATTTATTACTAATTTTTAACAATTTCAGTCCAAACTCTGGTGATTGCAATGTACATCCTTCAGACCATTACGCAGATCGAACAGACACCATGGTAATATCAACTTCCTCCAGCGAAACTCAACCTTGGAACACGTTTCAAGACTTAAGACCTAAAGAAGATTTTCCCAGCAGTATTGGTCCTACTAAAATTCCTTTTAGTCCATCTGAAGTACCGTTTTCTTCTCCAAAATTCCCTTCTACCTTTCCTTGGAGTTTCTCTAGCTCGCCAACTAGTGGCAGTTTTCCAGCATACAGTACTAATGATTTCTTAGGATCTAGAACCCGTCCGGGATCGTATGGAAGAGCTAGCTGGAGCGAAGGAAGTCCAGCTTTAGTTGGAAATACTGTACAAATGTATCCAGAAGTTTCTACGAGATCTTCTAGGCCAGATTGGGGTAGATCTTCGTCGTGGAGTACTAGACAAGACAGTACCAGTCCAAGTAAATAAAATTCAATTTTTTTCAGCGAAAACTATAGTCACTAGTTAATTAACTTGTGAAAATTTCGACCTCCCGTGGTCGTAAAGTCCGTTTCAATAAGGAAGAAGCCACCTGAAGTTGGCGTACCGACCTGCGCATAAGTCAAAATCTGTCGAGTGATCGTTCCATGCCATTGGCGTTATAAGCGATGTTTCATGCTGACAGCAATAAAATTGTTGACATTTGAGGTTGTGTTTGAAACAATCATTTACTGTCGAATATTTTTCATTTTTGAATATTTTAAGACGTTCTGCTAGTTTATTTGTGAGTGCTGTGTGTTTTATTTGATCTAAAACCATGCCTCCTACAAAACTGGTTGGGGTTAAAAGAAAATTTATCCACAGTGAAGGCCGACAGATTCTTAAAAACGTTGCAACTTTTATGGAGTCTGAAGCTGAACATGGAATCCAAATTCCTTTAAAAAATCATCGGTAAGTCAAATAAGAAAGTATAATAATCCAATATATTACTCATGGCATTCAGATTGTTGTAAAATATATGGAAGAGTATACATTACTTCAAAAATAATTGAATTCTGCTAATAATTCATATAGTCTGCTGCACTTAGCAGTTATTTATATGGTTCTAATACTTCTAATTTTGTGTTACTCTACAAAATGTGAAACCGTTACGCTACTGATTTAGATTAAAATATCAATTTTTAAATATGGCGCTGGTTTTGACATCAAGGTCGCGCATCGACTGCAACTTCAGGTGGCTTCTTCCTTATTGAAACGGACTTTACGATTACATTTTTGAAGGGGATCAATTTATTTGTAAACATTTTCATTTACAATCACCGACATGCTTATGTAACCTCGACTATATCATAGACGCATGACAAAATTTTTAAAACAGGCCATTCACGATTGACGTACGATAAAAATGTTAAAAGGGGTTAATTTATTTATGTTTTCGTCGTCGGTCTCCCTCCGCTAATGCCTAATTTCAATTTATCCTGTTCAAATTTTATATTTGTTCTAGGAACAATATCAACTACTCGGAATGCCTTGAGGAGTTTTTCTCCGTCTTGGAGTACTCCGGAAGTTACGTCTGAAACTTGGTATCCAGCAGCGGGGAATCAGATCAACAATGAAGTGGATGAGCCCAATCAACTGGGGCTGCAAAAACCCAAGAATTTGGTCGATAAATTACATTCGTTGAGTTTAGTTTTACTTATTTTGATAAGTGCCTTAGTAAATTTAGTCTAATTAATATTTATTGTACAAATTTAGTATATTATGAATGTTAAATATTACTTTAAGCAAAAATGTATTATAATTTATATAATTCGTGAACGTTATATTGGGAATACACAATATAAATTCCATTAGAGTTGCTACGAACACAAAATTAATTGCAAAATTAAAATAGCAAATTAAATAGTGATTTGGTAGATAGGTACTGTTTTTTTTAATAACGTTGTATTAATAGGCAAATTCTTGTACCTAACCAAATTATTGTTTAATAATACTATTAATTGTTTTTACTATTTACTGAAGTTTATAAATGTCATAACTAAACTAACTGCACTAGTCAAAACTGTAATAGTCATATTTTCTAGGAATTAAATTGTAAGAATGTGACATAATTTTATTCAATAAACAATAAAAGAGTTTTTATGTTTTTTTCTTTCGATTATTACCGATAAAATAAGTGGAAAAAATCACACAATCACTTCCTTATCCTCCGTATAATCGGGGAAATACCCCAAGTCTTCTTTCTTTATTGTAAACAAAGCATTTTGACACTGTTTTGAAGGACGTAAGTAACAATTTGACGACGAGTTCTAAGTGATATCGCATGAAGAAGCGAGGATTAAAATTCGTCATGTGGGAACTTATAACAATGTAATTTCGAACTATTTTGAAATAACAAATCTTCTCATCGACACTGCGTTCCATTTTTGGAATCAGGAATAGTAACAATTATTATTCTTGGCTGAACAAGATTCACAGTTACAGCTATATAGTTCGGTCACCAAACCACGAGAGGGCTTGGAAAACTCGGTTTGATATTTGAATATTGAATTGCCTATCTATCTTATTTATGTTGTGGTCACAGATTATATACTAACCAACGATACTCATTTAATAAGATTCGACTTCGACATTATTCTAACATTACCCGGAAGTAGAAATAACAATGGTCCTAAGAGAATAGAGTTTGTTTAATGTAAAATACATCTCATATTAAAATATAATTTTGTACATTAACTTTGTCCCATAGACAAAATAAAAGTATTTCTCTATGCTTTGTCCGTTGAAGTTGAAGGTCTTTTTGTTCTTCATTTTCCTCCAGTGAGTCAACTTTCTGGTAAATGACAGCATCCAATAATATTTTTGTATTGATTAACCTCTCTACCATGTCGTATCTATGTTTCACGTTTCTGACATTTTTGACATTGACCACAGATCTGTGACATTGACATTATTTGATTTGAAATGGCGTGATGTCTTCACAGAGAAAAAAATTCGCTTATCTTTTACTATTTTTGTGCATATATGTATTTAGATTAAATAATTTCTTCGTGAATGAAGCTTTTGGTAATATTATCGTTCCGTAATTACACTTGATCCAAAGGCGGTATGTATTAATATATTAATTTGACAGCTTTTTATTCTTCCATAAAAAAAACTACAATATATGATAGATAACATCGAAGAAATGAGGTAAAAAATTGTAAACATTTTTTTCTATTTTAGATATATGATTATATGCAAGTTGTCGTCGATACAGTTGCTTCAATAACCAGTAGGGTATTGTAGTGTAGAGCAGATGGAGTTTATGTAATACAGATGTACAATAAGCAAATGAAGCTCCTCCAGGCTTAACTATTATCTGATTCAGTCATAGTCCTCGGTAAGTCCTATTTATAAATGCAAATAGTTCAAATGAGCATACTGCTGCTAGTTGAAATCATTTTAAAATTTGTTAGTTTTTCTGGGAAAGAAAACAACACTTTTTTCAAAGCCTATCATTGTGATATGAAAATTTTGAGATTTGAACATTGAGTTGCTTATCTATCTTATTTATGTTACCTATGGTACCTATATGTGGTACACCAAGAAAAAATCATCTATTCATTTCGTTAGATTTAGATATTTTAAATGGCATGGTATAATTACTTAGAAAAAACAGCTTGTATCTTTTACTATTTTAGTGCATACATCTTTATATTAATTTGGTAACTTATTATACTATTCATCTATAAAACACATAAAATATTACCACTTAACAATCATCTCATCATATTATGATAGATAATCTTGATAAATGTATGTGTATGTTGAGAAAATTATTTTGACGTATCCAGATTTTCTTTGGTGTATACCGGGTGAAAACTAAGCACAATATATGACGATAGTAAATCAAAGTTTTTTAAAAATATAGAATCCGAAACAGGGAAATTCAACAACTGACAAAACTCGAATTTCTGCAATTTTTCGCAAATTCATATTGACATTTCTTGGAAAATATTAGCATTGGAAAGACCTTTGCTTATCTTTTTATCTCAGATTTATAAGTCTTTCAATTTGGCTGACTCGGATTCCATATTTTTAGAAAAATTTTCTCAAGATACAAAAACATTTATCGATATTAAAATTTTCTGAGAAATCAAGTATAAAAAAGTTTGCTCCTCCTAGTAGCTCCTCCAGTCTTAACTATTATCTGAGTCAGTTCTAGTAGACAATTTTCCTCGACTTATATTCTAAATCATATCATAACAATTAACCAACCACACAAACCATCTCACTGATATTGTTTAACAGAGTAGTTATATCTTATTGAATGTTACGGGTTTATTTCTTAGTTTCCACATAGCATCATAAAAGTTTACCGTGAAGTGAACTCAGTTTGCATCGTTAAGTTCAAATTTAATATTATCCTAACCTAACTTGAGGAGCAAATAGACTGTTTAGTGAAAAATATATCTCATATTAGAAAACTACTTTGGCACTTAAATGTGCCAAATATATTTCTATTAAATCTAAAATGGAACGCTTGTGTTTTATTTTGGTTATATGATATAGAATGATTTCTCTTCAAGTCGAGCATGGGATTCTCTTGATTTGCTTCCTCGAGTGCCCCCCTTCCATTATATGTACTAATCCTGGTTTGGTTGCCTAACTATTAGAGGTAACTTTCTATTAGATGGCAGCATCGAACAATATTTGAATCGATTGACCTCTCTATCTTGTAGTATTCTATGGTTTATAAATGCATGTTTGGTTGCATACCTATTAGAGAGCTGACTGTTTAGTAGATGGCACCATAGAACAAAATTTGTATTGATTTACCTGTATCTTATCTTAGTATTCTATGATTTACATTTCCGTACCTATTAGAGGTAACTTTCTAGTAGATGACAGCATCGAACAATATTTCAATCGATTGACCTCTCTATCTTGGAGTATTCTGTGGTTTATAAATGCATGTTTGGTTGCATACCTATTAGAAAGGTGGCACCATCGAACTAAATTTGTATTGATTTGTCTGTATTCTATGATTTACATTACGGAAACTGTCATATTACAAATTTGACATAATGGTGTGGCTTTTTCCTATCTTCACTTCACAGAGTAAAAAAAAGGTCGTTTATCTTTTACTATTTTTTCTGCACGTGTATTTATTTTAAAGAATTCCTCCGTTAATTAAACTTTTGGTAAGACTATTAATATTTTCAGTGGAATTATAAGGCGTTAATATATTATGTTGATACCTTTTTATTAATCCATAAAAACTACAATTTTACTATACCAGTTCAATCGTTCACATCGTTTAATCATTATTAGAAAATAGTTCATTTTGATGTCATTATAGATTCAACATCAAAAGGAGAAATAAGGGTAAATAAAATAAGATCATCTTAACCTAACGTATCCTTTCAAGAAAAAATCGTAGACATTTTAAATGGCGTAGTGTAATTACATAGAACAAACTATTTCTATCATTTACTATATAATTTAGCCATTGACTATTTGTCCTTCATTCCAAAATGATTTATCTGTAGTAATTGTAAATATTTTATTCTATTTTAGATATATTATATGATTGTGTACAAGTTTTCTGTTGATACAGTGTTGCTTCAATAACTACCACTTTTATTGAACCAGTAAGGTATTGTAGAACAACAGATGTACAATAAGCAATAATAGGAGCTCCTCCAGTCTTAACTATTATCTGAGTCAGTTCTAGTAGACATTGGCAAGTGTACCACACTGCCAGTTGAAATCATTTCAATATTTGTTTGTTTTCAGGAGAAGAAATCAACAACACATTTTTCAAAGTTTATTACCTATTGTCGTATAAACATTTTAAAACATCAATGTGGTTACTGCATATTGAAAAATGATGTAAGTATCTAGAGGTTGTTTATTGAAAAATATATTTTATATTAGAATATAACTTTGTCACTTGAATTTTTGCCAAATTAGTTTCTATTAAATCTACAATGGAATGTTTGTGTTTTATTTTCGGTTATTTGATATAACATATTTGGTTAGAAATTGGAAGCTTCTAATAATTATGTTAATTTGTACTTTTTTGTAAATTGCATGCACAATGTGGTACATAGAGTTTGGAAAGGAGCATAATTGACGGTGGAAATTGAGGATTATGTTGTTTTTTTTCTAACTCTATATAATACTGGTGCAAACATTGTCAATAGAACAAGTCCACATCCTCATGAAATTGATGATACACAAGCATTCTTTGCACAACACTTGGTTCTTATAGTTATCTTGATCGTGTCAGAGTAAATTTAATTTTGATTTGATGCTTTCTTCGACATTTTAATTGTTTAGGTATTTTAAAAGCTGTATCTGTTTATAATAAAAAGGATCATTAAATCAATATAGAACAACCAAATTACAAATCTACCCAAATAATTGTTACATTTCTTATATGTAAAACATTTGAAATATTGGTTTAATCAAACAGCTTTTGCTTATGAGAGAAACTCACTAATTGATTTGGTGAGCTCAGTAAGTTTTATTTATAAGTTCAAGTACCTATCTCAGATGAACACAGCACTTAGTAATAATTATTTTAAAATTTGTCTGTTTTTCAGGAAAATGAAGAAAAACAACAACAATATTAGTATAATGTGATGGAGGAACTGTGTGTTTTAATAAGATTTGACTGTAAGTACACATACATAATTATTATTGATATTCTAACATTACCCGAAAGTAGAAATAACAATATACCTACCTGAGTGGATAGAGTTTGTTAAATGAAAAATACATCTTATATATTATTTTGTGAAAAGTATTAGTGGTAGTTTAAACAAAATCCAATAGATAATGTGAATTTACAGGATTACAAATCTCCAGCCCAGTAGTCTGTTAATGTAAGTAACTCACGTAACACATCTATATCTAATTCAAGAAATCTATATACTTTTTATTCTATCAAAAAAAATTATATATCTACAATAAATTAATGTGAGAGTTAAACTGATTATTAGTTCTAATTCAAAATAAACTTTTAAGTGATATATAGATTTCAACTATAAGCAAAGAGCTGTGGTGGAGTAACTGACTCAATTAGTACAAATCGAATGATTTATAATTTATTACACACATCGATAAATAATATACTTACATTGAAATTAATCTACAATTATATTAAACGTTGTATTGGAAATCCAAATTTTAAAATCTCTGACTTCACAAAAATATTGTAAAAACCATCACTTCTCGATCAAATATTTTTGCACTACATGCTCAAACGCACTGGATTCTAAATTTTTAATCTTATAACTTACAATAAAGCAGCACCAAGAATTTACATACTATTGTCAGATGATATAAAAAGTTCAGCAATGTAGTAAATCAAACTCTATCATAATTAAAAGTATCCATTTCAGAAATATTTAGGTGTCTAACAGTTAATATGGTACCCCTTAATTATAGAACTCGACGATTTACTGGATTTTACGATTTACTTTACTTGACAATGTACTGGATTTGACAAAAAACTGATTTGTTCATGTTTTTCGGTCACAATACAAGTAGTAATAAAAACTACTTCTGCGACCTAATGTATGTATGTATTTTGGGGTAACATTCACTGTTCTATTGTGTCCCCTTACTTCTACTTAGTTTCTGAGGAGAGTCTCAGAGACTAGTAGCTCCTTTAGTCCTATTTCCCTGAAGAATTTTAGGATATCTGCAGGCTTCAACTTATGTAAAAGTCCCTCTTCTATCCAATAATCTCCAAGGTACTGTGCCCGAGGATTTTGAATTACTGTGCAGTTCGCATGTGGATGGAGGTTTCTTCTTCCATTTCACAAAATCAACAATCTTATTCCTCCACTATTTGAGCTTTTTAAGCTGCCCATTCAGGCGACAATGTCCCGTTAGGATTCCTGTTAAAACTACTTCTGCGACCTAAACTGTTTATTCAATTTAAGCTAACCAATTTCTATGTAACTATTTTTATTGAATTGAATAAATTATTATTAAAAATGTGTGGAAAAAATGCATGCAAATTTTGTAACGATAAAAATTTTTCACATTCTTTTTTTAAAAAAGCTTGTGGTTATCTGAAATGAATTCTGAATTTTTGCATTATGTCATACCATGGCTGCAATATAATGTACTTACATGAAGTTCGATGTTCGTATTTCAAACAACATCATACACATAACAACAATATACTGTTTGGTACAGAAAAATCAACATATTGTGCTTGTATTAGAATTTTCAACAAATTTCCAGTCAATATCAAAATAGAAGAATATACAATAGGATTTAGCTCTGAGTTTAGAATATTTCACAGTTGAAGAATGTCTTTAGGTGGACTTGTAGGAAGGACAAGAAAATCTACTTTTACTGTTGAATTTTTTATATATTTATATTTTTTAAATATTTTTATTGCACTTGCATATATTGATTTTATGAATGACAGTACACCACACTTTCCGCAAATGGTTTTGGTCCTTTTCTGCTTCCACCTATAGCACAACGAGCACATCTCCTTCGAGTTTGAAATACCCCTCTTTATGGTTTGTTTTTTAAGTGATCGTAACCAGTTATAGGCTATGATGAAAGCCATCTCTATCTTGAATTTGATTTGGAACAAAAATTGGTGTTGGTTCTGACCATATGTTTGGTATTATTTAAGAGAAGCATCTCTTTTGGATTCACTTTCAATCAGTTTGTAACTCTTTGATGTGCTGAGAATGGTCTAAATTACTACGGCACAGTGACACATTAACCTCTTCTGATTTCTCAGTGGAATTTAATCATCATCTTATTCAGGACATTGTCTGTAAACATAAATGATTAGTGATTGTACATATTTGTGCAATTATTCACATAATATGTAGTGTAGACTTTTTTATTGTTTTCGTTAAGTATTCTGTAACACAATTTTGTAAACTGTCAGTTGAATTTTTCCAAAATCTATCTTCGCTAAATCTAAAATAGAAGGCCTTTTTGTACTTAATTTTTCATCCACTGATTGAATTTTATTTGTGTCTTGAAATATTGTGAATTGAACTGTTATAACAAATTTTTAGTTTCAACCCTTACTGCGTGGAATATTCCTAAAATAAAATCAATCATTGTACAACTTAGTATAATTTCATTTGGACACAGTATTACAACTATAAGCAACAAGGAGGTATGCAACCAAACATGCTTGGCAAGCATGTTTGGTTGCATATCTATTAGAGTTAATTTTCTAGTAGTTGGCAGTATCGAACAATATTTGTAATGATTGATCTCTCTATCTTGGAGTATTCTGTGGTTTATAAATGCATGTTTGGTTGCATACCTATTAGAAAGGACACTTTTTAGTAGGTTATTCAGTTACAATCCTCTGGTCTTTGTATTGATGACTTCTCCATCTTATCTTATCGTATTCTATGATTTACATTTCCGGAAATTGTCATTAAATATTTGACAAAATGGCTTGATGTCTTCACAGGTAATAGGAATGCTTACCTTTTTACTATTTTTGTGCATAATTATGTATTTATATAAAATTATCCTTGAATGAAAATTTTTTCAACATTATTAATATTATCGTTCTGGAATTACACTCGATCCAAACGCGGTATGTTGAAAATTGTTAATCATGATGTTACGATAGATAGTATTGAAGCAAGAAACAAGGTACAATTATTAGCTGTAAAAAAACGATTGACTATTTCTCCTTAGAACAAGATTTCTTCGTTTTAATTGTAAATATTTTTGTCTATTTTAGATATATGATTGACTGCAAGTTGTCGTCGATACAGTTGCTTCAATAACTAGAGTACCATTTTTATTGGACCATAGGGTATTGTAGACTAGAAGGAGTTTATAATGCAGATGTACAATAAGCAATTGATGCTCCTCCAGGCTTAACTATTATCTGATTCAGTCATAGTCCTTGGTAAGTCTTATTTACAAATTCATGTAGTTCAAATAAATATACTGTTGCTAGTTGAAATCATTTTAATATTTGTTCATTTTGCTGGAAAAGAAAAGTATACACAATTATGCATATTCTAAATATCACTATGAAACCGATAGACCTTTGTCAGCTGAATTTTTCCGAAATCTACACACACATTAATTTCTTCTTGATGTTTCATTCCAAAATTACAGAAAAATGAAAAATAACAATTAGTTACAACTATCAGAAATTGGAAGCATCTGATTATACTGATTTGCATTTTTCTGTAAATTGTTTGTACCAAAAAGGTCATAGGGTTTGAAAAATGGCATAATTGATGGTGACCATTACTAAATGGGAATTGCTGATTTTGTTCATTTTTTAAACTACTGTATTCTAGTGGCTTCTTTTCATGAGAACGTTTAAAATTATGGTTTTATCAATGAAAGACATAAGACATACTTTTGCTAATAAGAAATGCTCGCTGATCATTTTGGTGCATTTAAATATGTAACATCAGTTTGTTGTTACTGATGGATTTTATTTATCATGTTACCCATTTGATTTAAGAAATGGAGAATACAAAAAACACTTGAATAATTGTATTTTATTGATTTTATATTGTTTTGCAATATTTATTGTAGTTATTGCAATTCAAAAAGAGCAAAATGAAACCATAATCAAAAGCTCGTAACATGGCATCTCCTTTTGAAACTTCTTCAATTTTCTCAACATTTTAAGCAGATTACAACCTGATTTTTACTTTTCACATTTCCACTGAATATCTAAATTCTACTTATTAGAGGTAAGTATAGCCCCAACTTGTTCACAAGAAGGAATGAGATTACCCTCCCACTACGTCCTTCACAAATCTATTGTTTTGCTCGAGCTGTTTGTCTAGACCTGTCCTTACTCATAGACTCTGTATGCTAATCCTCACATACTCCATATATTGGGAGGATTGTGATGTTTCAATCATCGTTAAAAATCTTAGCCTAGTCAGGCCTTCACAGTTAGTAGTGCAGTGTGTGTGCTGAGAAACCTTATCTTGACAAAATGTGCATATTATGGTTGTGTCTGCCAATCCGATGCTGTTGATATGTTTGTAGAGTCTACAGTGCCCTATCTGGATTCTGCTTGTGCACCAATTCTGAATTAATGGGTACTTCGTGAATTTCAGCATTGATTTTTTGATGAAATCTTTGACCTGTCTCATTCCAGGGTCCATATTCTTTACAGAGGGAGTAGAGGTACCCGAGTAAACAGATATTTTGATTTTGTTATTGCACTGACGAACTCAACAATTGTTATTTGTTTTTTGTAACGATTTTGCTAAACCACAGAATGGTTCTGGACTCTGGTCTCTTTTCACTGCCCTTGTGATTTGAGTGGCTCGTGGTTACCAGGTAAGCTTGCTTTGGGATGCCACTTAGCTTTCGGATCACAGTCTGTGGAGTCTGGTCACCATACCACTGACCCATATGCTATCATGGGTCTGACCTTCATATTATCATAATTTTTGGTTGTAGCCAGCAGTTTTTTTTGCACTGGCTAAGGGCTATCCTACTTTTTTGGATAATTTTCTTTTGATAACTTCTGGTAAGATAGTTATACATATTTTTTTAAAAATATTTTTTGACATGTTCACCACTTTTTGGTAATGGAGACATTAAGTACAGAAGTGTTTTGACTTTCACTTGCACAATTGTCATTTTCCTACCTATACTTCTGTAGGCTTGAGACTTTAGACCTAGAAATTTGTAAAATTTAAACACATTGGTGATCTTTTTTAGAATTTTATTCTTGAAACAAATTTCTTTTTGTCATTTCATCGAATATAAAGCAGTTTATATTCTGTATTTTGGAAACTACATCAATTGCTAACTGAAAATTTGATTAGTTTTATTTTATTTTGTTATATCTTGAAATTTTTTACATTCTTTATGGTGTATTTTGGGACTCGTATTTTATTTTGGTACAGTTGTGTCCAACAATGTTACATTTTTCGTATGTATAGACAACAGGAAGGGTAAAACTGAGAAAAAATTCACAATACAAAAAGTGTCATTTTCCAGAAAGTTTAATTACAAATTTTGATTGAATAAAATATTATTTTGACGGAACTATCATGATCCACTAGCATCTCCAGCTTCTTACCGTTATTAGCAACGGAAGGGGGACGAACAGCTCCAACGTTGACATCGCCCTTTTATCACCTGTTGATAAAATTATTCAATTTTCTTTTTCTACGCTCATGCAAAAAACAAAACTTTATTGAACTTTATTTAGTGGAAGAACTAGTTCTTTATTACTCTAGTGCAATAAAAACTTGATTGCACTCATCTGTCATTTTACTACAGCGTTTTGTCATCTTGGCATGAAGAAACCAACACCCAGGGCGCGTTGTATCTCACACCTAAACTCGGTTTAATTATAACTGATGTTTAGACTGATGTAATTAATGATAATAAATAAATCAATACGTCACAGTCTAAACATCAGTTATAATTAAACCGAGTTTAGGTGTGAGATACAACACACCACCATAGTCATTCCAGAATCACAGATGTTATCACAAACTCGCTTCTTGAAATGAGAACATGTTGGCCACAATTAACGACAACCAACCATAGCTAAACTGGGATGGGTTGGAAGCATGCAGTCAGGAAGGAGCGTTGGGGAATCTTGCATCTGTATTCCAGGCAGAAATCTACGCTATTGACATGTGTTTGCAATTGAATATCGAAAGGGGGTATAGAGGTCAAAAGATCCTTATACTCTCTGATAGTCAGGCAGCACTAAAATCTAGCATATCATCAGATCAGATCTAGACTGGTCTGGGACTGTCTACAAAAACTATTAACCCTGGCTAACCATAATAGAGTTACTCTTAAGTGGGTCCCTGGGCACAAGGGCGTTGTAGGAAACGAAAAGGCAGACATCCTAGCAAAGCTAGGGTCTATGAATGCATTCACTGGTCCTGGACTAGTATTTAGGATATCTAAAACTGCTGCACGTGGTTGTACATCTCGGTGGACTCGAAATAAACATCAGTCGTACTGGAGACACGTGTCAAAACAAAAACACAGAAACTCCGGGTCAAAAAACTTTCGGAGACGCTGACTAATGGAATACTAAATCTTAGCAGGGGCAAAATAAGGATGGTAACGGGTTTACTCACCGGTCACTACCTTAAGGAAGCACATGCATACAATCGGCATATATAGGGAGGAACCTATCTGTTGGTTGTGCATGGAAGAGGAGGGAACTGCCTCCCACATTATCTTCGATTGTGAAGCATTATCTCATTGGAGATATAGACTCCTAGGACTAGAACATCCAAGGGAAGATTTCTCCAAGAAAGACCTAGTGAAAAGACTGTTGAGCCTGATAATGGCTACTGGTCTCTTCACATAAACGGCACAGCCAAGAGCACAAAAAAGCCTAAAGGCTGAGGTGCCGAGGACTCTAAGCCTCTGACTGGTGGTGCTGAACCAAACAATCAATCAAACAATGGGTTGCTCTAAATGAACTAAAAATTGCGTCGATTTGAATCTTTGTCACGATGATTGGTTGATTGATTGGATTAGCATCACCAGTCAGAGACTTAGAGTCCTTGGCACCTCAACCTTTGAGCTTTTTTGTACTCTTGGTTGTGCCGTTTATGTGAAGAGACCAGTGACCCTTATCAGGCACAACAGTGTCTTCACTAGGTCCATCTTGGAGAAATCTTCCCTTGGATGTTCTAGTCCTAGGAGTCTATATCTCCAATAATATAATGCTTCGCTTTCGAAGATGATGTGACAGGCTGTTTCCCCCTCTTCCATGCACAACAGACAGATAGGTTCCTCCCTATAAATGCCGATTGTATGCAAGTGCTTCCTTAGGGTACAGTGACCGGTGAGTAAACCCGTCACTATCCTTATCTTGCCCCTGCTAAGGTCTAGTATTTCGTCAGTTAGCGTCTCCGAGGGTTTTTTTGACTAGGAGTTTGCTGTGTTCCTGTTTTGGCACGTGTCTTCTGTACGACTGATGTTTAGTTTGAGTCCACCGAGGTGTACAACCACGTGCAGCAGTTTTAGATATCCCAAATACTGGTTCATGACCAGTGAATGCAGTCTTAGGCCCTAGCTTTGCTAGGATGTCTGCCTTTTCATTTCCTACAATGCCCTTGTGCCCCGGGACCCACTTAAGAGTAACTCTATTATGGTTAGCCAGGGTTAATAGTTTTTGTAGACAGTCCCAGACCAGTCTAGATCTGATCTGGTGACTAAAGATGTTAGTGCTGCCTGACTATCAGAGAGTATGAGGATTTTTTGGCATCTATACCCCCTTTCGATATTCAACTGCAAACACATATCAATAGAGTAGATTTCTGCCTGGAATACAGATCCAAAATTCCCCAACGATGCGTGGAGCAACCTAAATAAGACGTTTTTTGGTTTTTGCATGAACGTAGAAAAAATATTGCATGCAACATGTGAAAAAAGTGTTAATTGCACTCTACGTGTCATCCAGCTCGGACTAACGGCCTCGTTGGACAATTTCACGTCGCGTGCAGTAAACACTTTTTGCACGAGCTGGATCAATAACTATTATCCACTCAATTTTTTCGTACTTGTAGGAAATCAAAAGAAAACGGAAGAGAATTAATCGAGGAAGACCGACAGAGACAGGTAGACCAACAGAAGACAAGTCAAAATGGTAGTATACGTGTGTCGAAAGTAGGTAACTAGAAAGTATAATTATTGTGCCGCCATCTACAATTCACTCACTCAACAATGTCACTTCTGTCATGTTTCAATTACTGACCTTGTTAAATGAGTGAAATGTAGATGGCGCCACAATAATAACACTCCCTTGGTACCTATTTTTTTACCTCAGACACGCACCGCTAGATCGCACTACAAAACGATCCATGGAGGTATGTAAAACCTCAAGTAGGAGGGAATAAAATATTTTTATCGGTAAATGTAGTTTTCGGAGTTTTAACGCATCTTTTCACCAATAGATGCTGGTATCCAACTCATGTATGCAGGGATAAAAACCTTGGTACAAAGTGAGTCGCGTAAGGTACTCAAAACTGCATTTATCTTGATTCTTATAAATTTGTTTGTGCTTCTTTTTGATTAAATATAATTCAAAAAGGATTAGCTTGTTTTATTGTTTTGTCCCCGCCCCTTTCCTCTCCAAATCTTCAATAAACGCAAAATTGGTTCACGGGTTTTCCGATAGATGGCGCCACTTTCGTATGAATCCCAGAAAAAACAGCGCCATCTATGGGCAAAACCGTGAACTAAAACGAAAGTGGCGCCATCTATCGGAAAACCCATGAACTAAAAGAAATTAGTTCACGGGTTTGCCCATAGATGGCGCTGTTTTTTCTGGGATTCACACGAAAGTGGCGCCATCTATCGGAGAACCCGTGAACTAAAAGAAATTAGTTCACGGGTTTGCCAATAGATGGCGCCACTTTTTCTGGGATTCACACGAAAGTGGCGCCATCTATCGGAAAACCCGTGAACTAAAAGAAATTAGTTCACGGGTTTGCCAATAGATGGCGCCACTTTTTCTGGGATTCACACGAAAGTGGCGCCATCTATCGGAGAACCCATGAACTAAAAGAAATTAGTTCACGGGTTTGCCAATAGATGGCGCCACTTTTTCTGGGATTCACACGAAAGTGGCGCCATCTATCGGAAAACCCGTGAACTAAAAGAAATTAGTTCACGGGTTTGCCAATAGATGGCGCCACTTTTTCTGGGATTCACACGAAAGTGGCGCCATCTATCGGAAAACCCATGAACTAAAAGAAATTAGTTCACGGGTTTGCCCATAGATGGCGCTGTTTTTCTGGGATTTACACGAAAGTGGCGCCCTCTATGAAATTACCTCCGAACTAGTTTATTTTGGAAGTTCATCAGCAATTTCATGCACAGATTTTCCGATTTCCATCTATCGAGTGCAAACGGAAACGCGAATAAAACTACAACAATAAAATAAACATTTATTGAAAGTATGGATTTACAAGTATTTTTACAAAGAGATTACACTATCTATAAAATGTATAGCCTCACATGCCTTCATGTTGCGTTGGATCCTATCACAACAGATGCATACAATTTGAGGAGGAAACATCCTCTCACATTATCTCATTGGAGATATATACTCCCAGGACTAAAACATCCAAGGGAGGATTTCTCCAAGAAGAACCTAGTGAAAAGACTGTTGTGCCTGATAAGGGCTATTGGTCTGTTCACATACCAACCAACCAATCAATTGTAGTGCGATCTTGCGGCGCGTGTAGAAACTAGTTTCGAGGTTGAAAAATCGGTAGCCATAAGTGCAATTAGAGTGGCGCCATCTACATTTCACTCCCTCAATAATGTCAATGTTTCACCTACTTTCGACACACGCCGCTAAATCGCACCACAATACGATCTACCGCAACATATGGAGGCATTTATTGTATAACCATCAATTGTATACGTTTCAGCTACAATTTCACTGAAACGTGTTATAATTAGATTTTTAGACGGTGTATACACAACTTGGCGATATTTTCTATTTACGGCAATCCAACTTCACTCCAAATTGTTCTTCTTAATTGAATTCAACTGCTTCGTATGTCCTTATGAAGGCTATTAAGACGCGAGATATATGCTGATGTCGTTACTACAAAGAAAAGAGATCATATTAATAGTATTACTAAAAGTTTAATTCATTAAAATAAATACACGTCCACAAAAATGGTAAAAGATAAACGACATTTTTTCTCTGTGGAGGCTCCACGCCATTTTTTCAATACGTAATTATGACAATTCGCAGGAATATCAATTGTCATTAATAGAACACTACAATAAGATATACTTAAATATCGTTCGATGCTGCCATCTATCAGCAAGTTACCTCTCTAATAGGAATGCAACCAAACATGCATTAAAGCTCCATGTTGTTTATAGTTGTAATACGGAAATGATAACTTAATTATACAATAAAATAAATAACACAACATAAATATATATTAGATTAAAAATGGCTCTTTGTCCTATCCCACTGCGCTAGCCTGGATACCGCCTCCCTTGCGTAGCTCTCTACCCTCGGTTTTTCTTCACCGAATAGGCGAAACCGCACCCTTCCTAGGCATTCGCACTCACAGAGTATGGGCTACGCGGTTTCGTCTTCTTCCTGGCAAAACCTACATAGGCTGTCATCTGCTAGGCCAATTGTGTGCATACGCTTCCTCAGCCTACAATGTCCGGTCAGCATTCCCACCATTCATAGTAGGTCGCGTGACAGTTTGGCCGAAGTGCTTTTAAGGAATAGTTCAGCGTGTCTTTGTCCTGGGGTTTTATGCCACCAGCGCCACGCCTAGTTGTTTATCCATTGGTGGATGCTGTTCCTAGGCCCGGTTATACAATTGTAGCTTCGTCAAGGCTCAAGTGTGAACTCAAGTTCAGCGTCAGATTGCTGTTGAACAAAGTAGGCTTTTTTTTATTTTTTTTTTAAAGGAGCCGTCCCTTCGCCTGCACCACCTCAGCCTCTTGGGCTTATTGTGGATTCTTCTAATGTTCTGACTACAGCCAATCCGTTCCCTGTATTAGCTCATACAGGTTCTTTACTTTACCCTTTTAACCATGACCTAGTGGAGCATCTGGGAATGCCCACAGATGGTTCGGGTCCGTAACCAGATTTTTCATTGCCATTGATTCCTTAGTGACCTGGGACCCACTCCAGTGTTACACTGTTCCGAGTCGCCAGTCTTCTAAGTTCTTCGTCGCATTCTCATACCAGCCGGGATGTTACCTTAGAGCTCTGAAGTGCTTTAAGGGCAGCTCGACTGTCACTGTAGATCCTGATCTGCCTGTTGTAGGATCTCATGTTATTTGCCCTTGCACATGCAAGTATTGCATAAACCTTTGCTTAAAATACCGAGGTATATTTACCAAGCGAGACGATTCCTTCATATTTGCTCAACTTGCTGTATATACCCTTTCCGGTGCTGAGCTCATTCCTTGATCCGTCTGTATACCAGATCAGTTTATTCGCTCTGCTGAATGGTGGTGCGTCATCTTCCTCAAGCTCCTTTCGATCTTTGATGACAATCTCGAAGTTCTAGCGAAAGATATATCTGGCGGTCATGAAGTCCGTTGGCATTTTAAAAATGTTGTCATCCGCATGCCTTATTTCTGTGTGTCCTCTTCATGGTCTGTTGCTTTTTCCAATCGAGTTAGAGCTGCCCTTGCTTCGCACATTATGACACAATGTAGCGGAGGAAGGTCTAGCATTGTTTCCAGCGCCGCTGTAGGAGTAGTCCTCATTGCCACTGTAATGCCTATGCATGCAAGTCTTTGGACCTTGATGAATTTTAGCATCGCAGAGGTTTGTCTAATCTTTTGCCACCAGACCAGAGATGCATATGTTATCCTGGGGATGACAACCAATTTGTAAAGCCAGTGGGCTTATGGTTGAGCTTCATTTGAACCTTAAGCTTAGTAAAGCCGTCAAAAGGCAGGTTTAATGTAAACTGATGACATAAATTGTATGGAAACATAACCTGTACTTAATTTATTTTTTAAATTAAAAGTTTATCAAACTTAAATATGGATATTTTAACCGATGATGAGGAACTAATTGAAATCGTACAACAACCGAGAAGTCCTCGGGTGTATAGAAAGCCTATAAATAACTTTGAATGCTGGAGGGATCATGAGTTTATTCAAAAATTTCGTCTTTCTAAAGAAACCGTTTGCTTTGTGGCAGATTGTATATCAGAGGAAATTTCTTGTAAAACTAATAGGTAACATATTAACTTAACTAATAGGTAAGTCATTACTTATCCAGTGATTGTGTGTTTTAGGAAAAATGCTTTATCTCCAGAAGAAATGCTGTTATTAAATATATTATATAAACTTTTTTAATAGGCACACAATGACGCTATAATAATTGTTTAAAACATGAACAATCCCCCCAAATGCCAAATTAGTTAGGTGACATCTTCATTTGATAAACATATTTTGACCAATTTCCTTCATACGCATGTGTCAGTTTGAAATAAGTTCTACCAACACTTGCAAGTATAGGTTTAGTAGAGCTGCTACTGAACCATGTTTGTACAACAGGTTAAGCGTTGAGCTAAGCTTATATTTAAAGCCCAGCTTTGTTGAGCTCAATTTCAAGCTTCAAATGTACAACTGGGCCTTAGTGAGGTTTTTTGCAATTGCACAGGAAGGTTCTGGCACTATCATGACCCTAGTCACTTCCTGCTTGACTAATTCATCAGCATTTTCATCGCCTTTTATTTCTTGGTGACCCGGCACCCAGGCTAGGGTCACTCTATTATGACTACCTAGTCTGTTGAGAGCCTTGCAACACTCCCACACCAGATTTGATGTTGTCCGATAAGAGCTTATCACCTTTATTGCTGCTTGGCTGTCAGAGTAGATAACGATTCTTTGGTTATCCACCTCCCGTCTCATGAACTATTCTGCACAGCATTCCACCGCCCTTACTTCTGCCTTGGAAGACAGTGGCATGTTTCCCTAGGGTTAGAGAGATCGTAATATTCACTTGTACCCCATATATTCACATAGCAAGGGTTGAAACTATTAATTTGTTAAAACCCGCCTAACAGTAAAAGATTTTTGTTTTTTTTCTCATAGAATGGACGACCGTACCCGACCGCCCCAACGTGCGACGCCAGGATCCCGAGCATTCATCTCTCTGACTGATGACCTCTGCTGGAGATGTGGAACAACTGGTCACCGCCGTGAGACCTGCAGCAGACCGTATGTTTTATTTTGTTCCCGTTGCGGACAAGTTGGCCTGATGTCCAGGGAATGCCCCTGTGACTAAACACCACCCTGTAGTTGAATTCACAATATTTCAAGGCCCAAATAAAATTCAATCATTGGAGGAAGAAGAAAGGAATAAAAGACCTTCTATTTTAGATCTAGCCAAGATAGGTTTTGGAAAAGTTCAATCGACAAAGTTAAAGTACAAAATTATATTTTAATATGAGATGTATTCGTTCAATAAACATCTTCTATATGCTCCTCAAGTTAGATCAGGGTAATATTAGAATATACACAATAATTGCTAATAGGTACTTAGATATAATCCTGTATTTTTTAAATTTTTATATCACAATAATAAGACTTGAAAAGTTTAATGTTGTTTTCTTTGCTTTACCAAAAAAACAAACGATTTTAAAATGATTTCAACTATCAACAGTATGTAATTCTTTCGAACTATTTGAATACAAATAAGACTTACCAAGGACTACTAAGAATGAATCGGAAAGTAGTTAACACTGGAGGAGCTCCTACTATTGCTTATTGTACATCTGTTGTTCTACAATATCCTACTGGTCCAATGAAAATGGTACTCTGGTTATTGAAGCAAATGTATCGATGAAAACTTGTAGAGAATCATAAATCTAAAATTGAAAAAACAACAAAGAAATTATGTTCTGAGGAGAAATAGCCAATTAACTTTACAAAAAGCTTATAATTTTAATTGTAAATATGGTTTAGCAGACCTTATTTCTTCCTTAATATTCATTCACATCATAATATTACAATTAACAATTTACACACAATGATTAAACGGTGTGAACTGACATGGTAATATAATAGCTTTGATCCCGAAGCGAGTTACTAACTAAGTTTAAAATAAGAAACAATTATTATTAACTGCGCAAACTCAATTTGTTCGTCAGTTAGGAACTCGCTTTGGGAACAATCCTAATATATTGTAGTTTTTATGGATTCATAAAAAGGTATCATTATCCCCTTTACCAAACCCTATGTACCTTTTCATGCAAACAATTTACAGAAAAATGCAAATCATCATAATTAGATGCTTCTAATTTCTAATAGTTGTAACTAATTATGTTATTTCCCATTTTTGTGTAATGAAATGTCAAGCAGAAATTAATGTGTGTGTAGATTAAGGAAAATATTCAACTGACAAAGGTCCATTGGTTTCATAGTAATATTCAGAATATGCATAATTTTGTTTCCTAACAGTCGAACTTTATTAAAACTTTGAACAATTTGTTTTCTTTTCTTGAAAAACGAACTTACCAAGAGCTATGACTGAAACAGATAATAGTTAAATCTTAAGGAGCTTCAATTGCTTATTGTACATCTGCAAATAAACTCCATTTAATCTACACTACTGGTCCAATAAAAATGGTACTCTGGTTACATCACAACAAATGTACCTAACTTCTGTCATTCTAAATATTGAAATAATTATCAATTTAGAATTTTCATATATTTTTTATTAAAGTGGAATTAATTAGGAGCAGTTAGTTTCATTTTAAATAGTGTAAGAGTCCGAACAGTAAATTCAACCTATATTCCCCCAAGTTAGGATGTGGTAATATTAGAATATACATAATTATTGTATACTTACAATCAAACATTTTCAAACACACAGTTCCTCCATTGTCGTTTTGAACTTTTGTATCCCAATAATAGACTTTGGAAAATGTTAAGTCTGGAGTAGTTTCAATTGCTTATTGTACAACTGCATATAACTCGATCTATACTAAAACACCCCATTGGCCAATAAAAGTGATACTAATCGAGTTATTGACGACAACTTTGAGACCATATCTAAAAGAGAAAAAAATATTCACAATTACTACAATGAAAACTTGTTGGAAAAATAAGAGCCAATTTCTAAAAGCTTATGATTTGAATAGTAAATATAGTTTAGCAGACCTTATTTTTTCTTTTGATGCTATATCTATCATGACATCAAAATGGACAATATTCGAAGACTGATTAAACGATGTTATTGATGGTTAACTGGTATAGCGTTATTGTAGTTTTTATGGATTAATAAAAGGGTATCAAAATAATATCACAGTGTATACTGTGATGATAAAAATTAACGTTTATTTCAACACACGTTTCTGTTTTTTTACCGCTTCTGGATTAAGTCGAATTTCTTAACGATGATATAATAATCTTACGAGAAAGTTTAATTCACGGAGAAATTCTTTAAAATAAATAAGCTTCCACAAAAATATTAAAAATGAAACCACTTTCACCTCTGTGAAGACGTCACGCCATTTTGTCAAATCAAATGACAGTTTCCGGAAATCCGTAATACATAGAATATTACGATAAGATAGGGAGGTCAATCATAACTAATATTGTCCGATGCTGCCAACTACTATAAGTTACCTAATAGGTATGCAACCAAACATGCATTTGTAAACCATAGACTACGATAAGATAGAGAGGTGAGTCAATACAAATATTTTCCGATGCTGCCATCTACTAGAAAGTTCCCTAATAGTTATGCAACCAAACATGCATCGATGATGCCTTCAGTTGCATACCTTCTGGCTGCTTATAGTTGTAATACAGAGTGTAAAATGAAATTATAGTAAGTTATAGATACAATGATTGGATTTTATTTTGGAACTATGGAAAGATTCCACGTAGTAATGATGGAAACTATTAATTTGTTAAATTCACAATATTTCAAGATACAAATATATAGCCAAGATAGATTTTGGAAAAATTCAATTTTCATTAAAGAAGCGAAGGCAAGCTCAAAGAAGATGTGCTCGTTGTGCTATAAGTGGAACGCAGAAAAGAACCAAAACAATTTGCGGAAAATGTGGTGTCCTGTCATTTAAGAACTGTTTTGCTATATAAATCATAATTAAAAATTTATATGTTCATATTTACGCATAAGTGCAATAAAAACATTTAAAAACTATAGGTATATACCTACAAAATTCAACAGTAAAAGTAGATTTTCATCTCGTTCCTAACAGATCCAATGAAGACATTCTTCAACTGTGAAATATTCTAAATTCAGAGCTAAAACAAAATCTTGTTGAACTTCTTTATATATTCTACCATTTCGATATTAACTGGTAATTTGTTGAAAATTGAAATACAAGCATAATTTGTTGATTTTTCTGTACCCAAAACAGTCTATGTGATGACAGATTATAATTTATAATTGTTATGTGTATCAGCATGCTGTATATTATTGTTGTTTGGAATAGGACAGGGCCTCCTATAGCTAACGGGCCTATAACATCATCCCCTCTTACTTAGTGACGTCACACTAGTCGCCGTACCTTACTCAAAGCAGCGTATGCAAATATTTCAAATTAACATTTCTACTCCGTGTGTTATGAGTTAATTTAAATGTATTAACGATCTTAAATCAATTGTATCTACTTTAATACGTAACATATCTTGAATTTTTTAAACTCATTACAACCTAGAAAGAGCATTCTACATTATTATTCAAAAATATTTTTGATAATGTTATTAGGTTGTGAGTATTTGCGATTATAAAAAAATGTTACCATAATTTTACAATTGGAAAGATACTG
Source organism: Lochmaea capreae (assembly GCA_949126875.1). NCBI lineage: Eukaryota > Metazoa > Arthropoda > Insecta > Coleoptera > Chrysomelidae > Lochmaea > Lochmaea capreae. Next base: position 3,703,867 of record OX421411.1, read on the forward strand.
CACAATATAAAAACGGATGATTGTTCATCACTAATTCTCCCTTGTAAGAAACTAAATCAAATTTGTTTTTTATGTGAATGATAAAGGAATTTCTTAGGATTGTAACGAACCCAAAAGTTTAAAAATTGGATTAACAGTAATGAAGATACGATTATTACAAAGATTCCATGTAAGATTTTGTTGTCTGTTACAAGACTGTGTCGATCCTCGTTTTGTTCGGCTGCTAATGTGACGTCACAATTGAAGTTGTAGGCCCGTTAGCTATAGGAGGCCCTGAATAGGAACATCAAACTTCATATACCTAAGTATATTATATTGCAATCATGGTTAAAATAAAACAAGTGGTACATTTAAGAGGATAACTTGCTAAATTAAATATAATTTTTGCAGTATAGTCATAGAAGTTATGGGCCCAGAGTTTTACGGGGTCCATTTTTTTAGTAAGCTGATAAAATTAAAAATTTAGAAGCCAGTGAGCTTGAGCATGTGGTGCAGAAGTATTTGATTGAGAAGTTTTTTTTTCAGCAAAGAGTTTTTACAATGTGTTTGTGTTGTCAGAGATTTTGAAATTTCAAGTTTGAATTAGAACTTAAAATCAGTTAAAAACTCACATCGATTTATTATTCTAAGGTAGAAATATGATTTTTTCTCTACAAAATAAAAAGTAGGTATAGAAATCTTGTATAGACATGGATGTGATATCCCATTTGAAAAACATGTTTTCCTTACATTAGTAGGCTACTGGGCTGTAGATTCTTTGTCCATTAACTATTGTTTTTGTTTAAACTACCACTACTACTTTTCACAAAGATGATTGAAAGGTGTGAATGATGATTAACTGTTTTAGTAATATTAAATATTGTAGTCTTACAGAGGAATAAAAAGCTATAAAATTAATATATTAACGTCTATTTCAACATACCGCCTTAGGATCAAATGTAATTCCGGAACGATAATATTGATAATGTTACCAAGTTTCATTCACGGAGAAATTATTTAATATAAATACATATGCACAAAAATAGTAAAAGTTCAGCGGATTATTCCTCTGTGAAGACACCATGCTATTTTAAATCAAATGTCAAATATGTCAGAAATGTAAACCATAGAATACTACAAGATAGAGAGGTCAATCAATACAAAAATATTCAATGCAAAAATATTGTTGGATGCTGCCATCTTCTAGAAAGCAACTCTTTAAAAGGTATGCAGCAAATAGTAATAGATAAGTGGATTTTTTCTCTGTGAAGACACCACGCTATTTTAAATCAAATGTCAAATATGTCAGAAATGTGAACCATAGAATACTACAAGATAGAGAGGTCAATCAATACAAAACTATTCAATGCAAAAATATTGTTGGATGCTACCATCTACTAGAAAGTACCTTTTTAATAGGTATGCAGCAAATAGTCAAAGATAAGCGGATTTTTCTCTGTGAAGACACCACGCCATTTTAAATCAAATGTCAAATATGTCAGAAGTTGAAACCACAGAATACTACAAGATAGAGAGGTCAATCAATACAAAAATATTCAATGCAAAAATATTGTTGGATGCTGCCATCTACTAGAAAGTACCTCTTTAATAGGTATGGTATACAGCAAATAGTAAAAGATGAGCGGATTTTTTCTCTGTGAAGACACCACGCCACTTTAAATCAAATGTCAAATATGTCAAAAGTTGAAACCACAGAATACTACAGGATAGAGAGGTCAATCAATACAAAAATATTCAATGCAAAAATATTGTTGGATACTGCCAGCTACTAGAAAGTACCTCTTTAATAGGTATGGTATACAGCAAATAGTAAAAGATAAGCGGATTTTTTCTCTGTGAAGACACGACGCCATTTTAAAACAAATGTCAAATATGTCAGAAGTTGAAACCATAGAATACTACAAGATAGAGAGGTCAATCAATACAAAAATATTCAATGCAAAAATATTGTTGGATGCTGCCATCTACTAGAAAGTACCTCTTTGATAGATATGCAGCAAATAGTGAAAGATAAGCAGATTTTTTCTTTGTGAAGACACCACGCTATTTTAAATCAAATGTCAAATATGTCAGAAACGCAAACCATAGAATACTACAAGATAGAGAGGTCAATCTATACAAAAATATTCAATGCAAAAATTTTGTTGGTTGCTGCTATCTACTAGAAAGTACCTCTTTAATAGGTTTGCAGCCAACATGCATTTGTAAATCATGGATAGGATAGAGAGATCAATCATTACAAATATTGTACGATGCTGCAATCTACTAGAAAGTTACATATCTAATAGGTATGCAACCAAACATGCATATTTTATGCCTGATCAGTTGCATACCTCCTTGTTGTTTATAGTTGTAGAACAGAGTGTCCAATTAAAATTATACTAGGTTGATTTTATTTTAGAATTATGGAAAGATTCCACGTAGTAAGGGTTGAAACTATTAATTTGTTATAACAGTTAAATTCACAATATTTCAAGACCCAAATAAAATTCAATCATTGGAGGAAGAAGATATAACAAAATGACCTCAGATTTATCCAAGATGAATATAGATAGATAAGACAGTTACCAATTAATACTAGAACTGAATCAAATATTCAATAGTTAAGATTGGAAGAGTTCCTATTAATTGTTTTTTCTCTTATTTTTTTTGGGAATCAAACCACAATAATGTTTTTTATTTTTTTATTTCGACGTTTCTGTTAGGGACCAAAAATGATTTCTTTACTATAGTTAATCTTGACAACGGTAGCTGGAACGCTTCCGAAACGTCGAAATAAAAAAATAAAAAACATAATTGTGGTCTGATTCCCAAAAAAAAATAAGAGAAAAAATAGTAAGTAATGCCACAAGGAACTATTACAGAAGATATTCCTATTAATTGCTTATTGTACATCTGTTGCTCTACAATATCCTACTGGAGCAATAAAAATGGTACTCTGGTTATTGAACTGTGTCGACGAAAACTGGAAATGTTACATTGACTTTTCCAGTTTTCCTTTGAATAAAGAAAAAATCAACATGCTTGCGACTTAACAAAATTTTGTTCAGAGCGTCATCTTTTTATCGTAAATAAACCAAATTGAAAGATATTAGAGGTAACCATACTTTAGTGTTTGATAAAATTAAAAAGGTGCACAACCTCAAATTATTTTTGTTGTTTAAAAACTTCGCAAAAGAGCAGTTTCCTGAAATTTCGTAAAGCAGTTTATATTCTACTAATTTAATTTGGAAATGTAGAGATATGTTCCAACACTAACAAACCAATTTAAACTAAAAATTATAATTCCTGGTAGCTTTAAACTCCAAAACTTTTTCCAACAAATAAATTTAATTGTTGGTGTAACTTTGCTTTCACACTTTCATAGTTTTTTTTTGTTTCATGACACACAGTTGCCGCGTATCAGTTTTATCTGGCCGCCGCGACGCCATCCTTTAATATCACGTGCGGAATTTTCAGTATGCGCGTTTCACTGTCCTGCAGAACACGTACAGTTTTACTCGCGTGGCAGAAAAAACGTGAAAAGTTTTTTTTAACGAACTCTAAAAAGTTTTTTATAAAAGTTAATATATAAAAAAAAAGTGCTAATGGAATTAATTCATAAATTATAATTATTATAGAAATTGTTGAAGGTATATTCATATAAATATTATAAATAAAGGTACTAGAATATATTTGAAATAATCATAGTTGAAAACAGAGATTTTTATAATTTTTTGGAATTAGAAAAAACAAATCCATAATCAAGTGATATTTTTAATTTCAAAACATTGATAAGCAATTAATTTCACTTTAACAGGGTTTATTTATTCATTAATTCATTCATTCATGCCAGGCACTTGAACTGAATCTTATTTGTACCATTTCCCATGTTATCTACTTCCATTCCAGAAGCTTTGTGTCTTCTATGTAGGACACTAGTTTGACTGGAGGGATTTTCAGTAGTTGTAATGGTTGTATAGTTTCCTCTCCTAAGTGCTTCCGTCTGAGTCCATGTAAGTTCTCGCAGAAGCAGAGTATGTGAGTAGGTGTTTCATCATGAAGATCACATTTCCTGCACAAAGGTTCACTAACTTTGTCCATTTTGTGCAGATGTCTCCTCAGGTCAGTAACTGTCTTCAAATGTCTCTTACCCAGTTTCAATAGCCTGGTTAAGAGTTCCTTGTCTACCTTGTTCAGTAAACTTTTTGTGTGTCGACATCCATTTGAGTTGGTGTTATGCAACCTTTTTCGATTCCACAAAACGGTTCCGGACCTATGAAGTCTCCTTTAGAACCTTCTTTAGCTAACTGGTCAGCCATTTCATTACCTGCAATCCCTTCATGGACCAGCACTCATATTAGAGACATTTTGTTGTCTCTTCCCAGCCTGTTGAGGGATTCTTTACAGTTTTTTACCAGTCTAGACCTAGTTGTTGGTTGTTGTTGTTTATATATTCAGGAGAGACGATTTTTTCTTCTAAATTAATGAGAATTTAATCACCAACAGACTAAGTATTGTGAATAAAAAGAAAAATGACATGTCAGTCGTATAGAAATAAATTAGTTTGATTGAAAAAGCAATAATTATACCTAAACCAAAATATTGATTACAGTATTGGGTATTAATTTATTATTCCAAAGCCACTTTCGTGAGTTTATTTAAAAAAAATTGATAGCACACATTTTTTAGAGCACCCCAAAAAATCATTATCAGAGAAGACATTATAATTCTAATAGATCAACGTAAATGATAATATTTATTTTTATATTCTTAATATAGAATAAATCAAAACACTTAAATTATTTTTTAAATAAATATTTTCAAACTAAAAGTTGTTAAATGTACCGGGTGTCTGATTAACAGAGGTAACACGCTGGGTGTTGGTAATTTGGTTCCCGTTAGGTAGTAGATTAGATATTAATTTAAGATGCCTGTAAATAATATGTAATTTGGTAAACTTGTTAATTTTATTGTAGTTTATTGCAAAAAATTATCTAGAAAGTTCTTGTTCTACGAATTTTACTTTTATTTAGAGTTGTACTTCCTCTGTGATGTTCAGTTGTGTTGTGAATTGTGTGACAATCACTTTTCTGTTAACACCACTGGAATGAATTGATGATACAACATTTTATTAAGCATTGAATTAACTTTCAAATGGTACTAAGTTTGTCAAAATCCATAAAGCGGAACAAAAGTTTACATAGTTTTATTGAGTCAGCTTTCCCACTCACCCCTACCAGTTATTTTACAAGATAGAGAAAAAAGTACTGGATCAAAGTTACGTAAAATGATTTAATGACTACGATTATTTGAATTTTGTGGTACTATAACGGTACATTTATTATACACAGACAGAAGAGTAAGATTCAATCAGCGGAGATAAAATACCTAAGAAGAGTTAAAGGCATAACAAAAAGAGATCGTATTAGAAACCAGATAATAAAGGAGGAATTAAACGTAGTACCTTTACTGGAATTCATAAAAAAGAGGCAATGGAGTTGGTGGGGACACTTACAGAGATTGAGGGATGAGGGATACCAGAGTAGTTAAAAAATATGGCAGGCAAGATCACAGAACAAAAGGAAAAGAGGAAAACCGAAAAATATCTGGGACAAAACAATTGAAAAATAATCCTAAAAGAAAGAAATCTAGCGTTGAATGAAGCAAAAATAAAAGCCAAAAACAGGAAAGAATGGTGGAAATTCATAAAAGGATGAAAAGAGATGACCGATCGGGAAGGCATGCAGTTTCTGTGTCAGTCCCCGAAAATATCGATGCAGTTCATGACATGATTTTATCAGAACGTCGAATTGGGCTAAAACGGATATCTGAAGCACTGAATATTTCATACAAACGCGTTCATCATATAGTTCATGTCAATTTGGACATGAGAAAAATTGCTGCAAAATGGATCCCCAAATGTTTGAATGTTGACCAAAAGCGTGCAAGGGTAGAAGCATCGCGTTCGATCTGTGCTCGATTTGAAAACGATGTAGACTTCTTAAACCGAATTGTTACTATGGGTGAGACTTGGGTACATTTCTACGATCCAGAAACAAAACAACAATCGATGGAATGGCGACACTCTGGTTCTCCAAGACCTAAGGAGTTTCGTGTCCAAAAATCTGCTGGAAAAGTTTTTGCTTCAGTTTTTTGGGATTGCCATGGAGTAATCATGATTGATTTTATGGATAAGGGTAGAACAATAACTGGAGATTACTATTCGACATTACTGACCACTCTACGGGAAAAAATTAAAAAGAGAAGACGCGGAAAGCTATCCAAAGGTGTTTTGTTTTTGCAGGACAAAGCCCCTGCAAACCACACAAACCTCATGTTGCCATGCAAAAAATTCGTGATTTATGATTTGAATTACTAGAACACTCCCCTTATTCACCAGATTTGGTTCCGTCCGACTATCATCTCTTTCCTCAACTGAAAAAAAGTTTAAAAGGTCGTAAATTTTCTTCCAACTAGGAGATAATAAAAGCTGTGGAGGTCTGGTTTGCAGAGCAAGAAAAAACATTTTTTTTGAAAGGTCTAGAGACGTTGGCGTTGCAGGTTCGCTGTAATAAATGTATCCAATTAAGAGGAGAATATGTTGGGTAATAAAATATTTTGACATAGAAATTTTGATTGGTTCTATAGTAGGGTAAGAGTTTTTCAATATATCCTCGTATATATAAATGTTTTTATGATATTATTGTGAACTACACTTTTTAGCAGTGGAGTAGGGAACTTGAAAATAATTTCCAGCAAGTTTTTAGTAGGTACAGATAGCTAGTTTCTGAGATACAGCGTGCTACCTCTCTTAATCGGTATATCTGACATTTCTTCTCGAAACTTTCTTACACCGTATATTTTACGCAACACTTGGAGAAAAATAATAAGAAGATTAGCGGTGGCGACTCCGCAACAAAATTTCCTTTTTTCTTATTCGATATCATCAGTTTTTGCGATAGCAGAATCAGAATTCGATAAAAAGAGATTAAAACAATATTTAACTCAATTAAAGTTGAATAAAAGTTTGTTGGAATCGAGCTGTAGTGATATCAATCATCCAGATACAAATCTTGTAACGTTAAGAAAGTGAAAAAACTTTATTCTTCATACACCAGTATATTAATAATTTATTTGCCGTTTGAGGATTGTCGAAAACTAGATTTACCTTTAGACGGCGGGGTAAAAATACCGCCTCATTTTCCATATCCTACATAATATGCGCGATGGTACAGAATACATACTTTGTGAAGAATTTTGAATACCGTAAAACATTTTTTTTTCAATTCCGAATTTTGTTATCCCTCCGTGCCCTTAGTGTAAACTTTCACAGTAGATAATCTAACATTAAATCAGAATAGTTAACGATTCTTATAAAACAGTTTTTTATACGATTTTCAAGTGTGGAGTGTAATTATTTCTTTAATAAATAAATTGTACTCGTGAAAAGTCCAACTAATGGCTTCCTTTGCGTTAAAAGACGTAAATATAAACTATTTCAAGAAATTTATCTGGTAAAAGATGATAAAATTACCTGAAACTAACCCAAATAACAGATGGACTGAAAAGTCCCGGGCCTGACAGATAGATGACGTTAGTTTTCTTGCAATCGCCTGTTTTTCAGTTAGTACTAACCTTAAAAAGACAGCTGTCAAAATTTCATGTTATTCTATTCATTAGTTCGTGGGTTGTTGTGCTAAGAGTGACGCTACTTTTAATATTTTCAAAGAATTGATAAAAAACAATGTCGTGTTTTAATTTCACACTGGTTCTTGGAAAAACATACTGTTCAAGCGAAGCAATGGTTTGAAAAGTGTTATGGGGATTCCGCTCCATCAGAAAACCCAATAAAACGATGGTTTGCTGACTTCAAACGTGGTCGTAGAGACACCGACCGACGATGCGGAACGCAGTGGATGTCCAAATGAAGCGGCAACACCAGAAAACAACAAAACGAAACAGAAAATCAACAAAATCGTTTTGAATGATCGAAAAGGAAGTTGCGTGAGGTAGCTGACATCTTAAAGATATCAAAAGTACGTGTTGGCTTTGTATTACATAAGCAATTGACTATGAGAAAGCTCTGCTCAAATTGAGTGCCGCGTTTGCTCAGTGTGGACTAAAAACAAGAACGTGTTGATGCTTCTGAGCATTGTTTGACCATGTTTAAGCGTAACAAACCGGAATTTTTGCGTCGATATGTGACAACGGATAAAATATGGATCCATCACTTCACTCAGGAATTAAAACGATCGTCATCTGAATGGACAGCAGCTGGAGAACCTCGTCCAAAGCGCCCGAAAGCACAACAATCAGCTGGAAAGGTTTAGGCCTCGGTATTTTGGGTTGTAGTATTAATCGACTATCTTGAAAAGGGAAAAAACCATTAACAGTGAATATTATATAGCGCTATTGGAGCGTTTAAAGGTCGAAATTGCAAAGAAATATCTGCATATGACGAAGAAATAAATTTTGTTTCATCAAGACAACGCACCATGTCACAAGTCAATCAAAACAATGGCAAAAGTACATGAATTGAACTTCAAATTGCTCCCACATCCACTGTATTATGTTTTGTTTGTTATGCCCGGGACTTTTGAGCCCATGTGTTATTTATGGTTATGAAGTTTATAAAACGCTTCTCCTTTTTACAAATATTTTTCGGACTACAAGTTAAGTGGGTTGTATAACGTCGAACGAAATCTCAGACTAGACGGTAGTTTATGGAATAAAATAAAGTTTTTAATAGCTTTCGGGTTATAATCTATAAAAAAAATCAAATGCAGATTACGTTTTATACAGCGTTTTTACAGTTTATTAAATTCCTTTTCGATTAAATTTAAATTGATTCAGTTGGAGGAAAATGTGAGCAATTATGATTTTTAAATTGCGTCTAGTAATTTTAAGCGTAATTAAGGTTACAAATTTCTAGCTGACGGTATCAAACTGAATAGAAAAATCGCTTAAACATACAAAATATGTTCCAAAGGAACACAAAATGGATGAAAGTGCTAATAAAAATACCTATGGAAATAAACTGGAACAAAAATCAGTGGCGGATTTACACATTTTCCGCCAGTAGACTCTTCAAATTTTGCCGCCCCTACCGATCTCTACAATTCGATAAGTTGACGATCATATTAATAAAATTTTTCTTGTCAATGAAATTCATGAGGCCGTATTTATAAAAATGAAGCATTTACTTTCAAGTAAAAGGTAGAAGTGAAAAGTTTTTCTCCAATTCGTATTCATAATCTCTACCTTTTCCTTGCAAAAAAATGCTTCTGATAAATAAAGTAAAAGGTACAATTCGCTCTGTTGTAAGCAGTCTGTTGAAGGCTATCTGATATTCCTCGTGGGGGTTGAGGTAGGGAGTCATAAGACACTGCATTATACCATACCCACTGTCTCCTAGTAGGATAGTCTTTCTTGTCTTTTTCATCACTTCACACACTGCTGAATTCTTCCATATACGAGAATCATGAACTGATCCTGGCCAACTTGCATCTATACTAGTTATGACACAATTCTGGTCGCATGTAAAACTTTTTCGATTTACATATTCGTCTCCAAATTGGGCTGGCTTTTCAATACGAATATGCGTGCAGTCAATAGCCCCAATAGCTGTTGGGAAATTGAAGCTGGTCAACCACTTTTCTTTGGCCTGCATGATTTGATTTTCTGTGTTTGGGAACCGGATCCATTCACCGGCCTATTGTACAATCCGTTTAAGCACCTTATGAAATACTCTGGACACTGTGGGCTGCGTACATCCCAATTCTTCAGCAATTGCGCTCTGGAATCCAGGGTTCGCACAAAAACTCAGAAATAGTTTCATTTGCTGTACAGGTGACAGGGCAGCTCCACGAGTTTCGTGATCCACGCCAAGAAAGTGGTCCGCCAACCACACCACAATCTCCTCGTCAAATCTAAACAATGTTATGAAATCTGATTCACGTGGCGTACGTCTTGGTTTTTAGTATTAGCCAAAACAAACACAACCAAGGATACAAGCCCTTCCAGATAGTGTTCAACTCAAGAAAACACTCCTACAAATACACTTCACGTTACAAGCTGTGTGTCAGCCGGGCAACTACTGGGAAAAGTGAGAAAAGTTCTTGTGAACCTAGATTTTTTTCAGAAGCAAATCCTTTAGTTTTTGAGCAAATGCTTCTTTTTATGAATACGAAAAACGTAAAACCTTTCACTTTAAAGCAAATCCTTTTTCTTCACTTTTTTTTATGCATATGCCTTGAAGGATTTGCTTTATTTACAGATATATATAAGTTAGGATAAACATTTTGCAACTTCTGATTCATCAGGAACTAAGATCTTTCAATGATCCAGATTCCGATTTATCCAAATTATTGAATGTCGTAATGAATACATCTGCATTTCTAATAATAGAATTAAAGCATGGTAAAGCATGTTTTGTTTTGTTTAAGCGTTGAAAAGAATATATAAATAACATTTTGAAATTGCTGCTCATTTGGTTAGGTTAAACTACAACTATTACTTTGTCGATTGCAACAAACCGCATCTCAAAATTGTTAATGATCATTACATTAATAGTTATTGGAACAAATATGTATAAAGTCAGTTTGCGCAGCTTGTTTAGTAACATTTTTCTCATATTATCACCTTGATTTTGTCATTTTGATGATACTTGCAGCATAAATAAACAAAATTACAAATTGTTTAACAATATTTGAAAAACTGACGTTTGAACATTTTTACTTTCATCAAATTGTAAGTGTCATTTGAAAACACCCTGTAGCTAATTTCTCAAGATATGGCATTATTAATTTTACAAAAATAATTTAAATTACTTTTGAAACAGACAGACAGATAAGTAGTTAAAAATTATCGTCACGCCGTTGTAATAAGTCGAAATTTTTGCTATTAGAAAATGTTTTAATCTATACATAGTCAAGATTTTAACAGGCGTGGTGTCCAAGTGTTTTCCGTTCATATTTTCAAGCTTATTATGCACACAAAATAATAAAATGGAGTAAGCAGATTGTCTAATTTTTAACCTTGCGAGAAATTTAACTTTTTCTTACAGAATTAAGTACTTCAATGTGTGTGCAAAAGTGACCTTTTGACTTACATAATACTGGAATTCTATTCACACTTCTACATTCAACCAACAGCTTCACATTTATGTATACTTGGATATATTTCAAGGTTTAATATCAGTAAAATGTTTGTTTTAATTCAGCGGTTTTATTACACAAAGCTGATGATGTCACTGCTGGCTGCTTTAACAAAAATTAAGGGATTTAATTAATTATTATTCACAGTCGGGTTAGAGACACGAAAATAAAAAAAAATCTGATTTTGTCAGCTAGAGAAAGGTGCTTTTCTTTTTCTCACTCCACACCAGATTTAATCTCATTAGAGTCTGGATTATAGCAGACGAAATTAAAAGCTTTAAATTCTACTTTTGATCATCTTTTCAGCTGGTGGTTTACTTAAAAATACAAACATTACAACGTTTTCATACAACTGGGATGGTAAAACATTTGCTAAAATCTGGAAGACCGCGGACTGCAACGAACGAAACTGTTAAACAAAATATTGCAATCGATTTAGAAGAATCACCTCAAACTTCCACCACAAATTTGGCACTAAACCATGGTATCAGTCGACGTTCAGTAGGAAAGATATTAAAAAGTGAAAAGTATCATCCGTATAAGGTACAGTTGGTTCAAGAATTGTCAGACGATGATTTTGACCGACGGCTGGAATTTTGCTAACGGCTACTGGACATCTGTAATGTCGACGACAATTTTGCTTCTAACATAGTTTTTTTCCGATGAGGCAACTTTTTGTTTAAATGGAACAGTTAATCGCCATAACTCAAGGTATTGGTCAAATGAGAATCCTCATTGGATTCATGAAGCACATACCCAGCATCCACAGAAGTTAAATGTTTGGATGGGAATTGTCGAAAATAGGCTTATAGGCCCATTTTTTATCGACGGAAACTTGAATGGTGACAAGTATTTGGATCTACTAAATAACGAAATTATTCCTGCACTTCAACAGAATCGGCAATTACCACAAAATGTTTGGTTTCAACAAGATAGAGCACCTCCCCACTATGATAGACGGGTTAGGGATTTTCTGGATGCGAATGTTCCAAATCGATGGATTGGACGTAGAGGATTCATAGAGCTCGTTCTCCGGATCTTAGCCCGTTAGATTTTTTTCTTTGGGGTTGTCTAAAATCATGTGTTTACGTTAGACGACCAACAAACTTGAGTCAAAGAATTGTTGATTAATGGCATCTGTCAACAAATATCAAATGTAAAAATGAACTGTCATGTTTAGTTAACAGATCGCTTCGTTTGAAGCTGTACCTAAACTGAATTTTTAAAATTGATGAGTCAGTCCGAAAATGGAATTAAGTAAAATAAATGAATATCCAAAAAATAATTTCTACTTCAAACCGAGAACATAAAATATAATTCTTTCATTAGCACTTTTTTTATTGATCTTTTAATAGATATAAAAGTTTTGTGTTTGCCCGCAAGGCATAATAATATATGCATAAATCGCAAATGTGACTTTTTTTTTAAAACCCATCGTCATATAATCGGAAAAGTGCTGTAGTGAATCTGTATATTGCGTGCGTGATTTTAAACAACTTTATTGGATAATAAACTCGAAAGAACAATAAAATGTTTACCCACATTACACTTCTACTCTTTGCTACAATAGGAGTTTGTATAAATAAAGCAGGTACGTAGAATTTTTTTTAATCAGAACAAATTTAAATTATTGTTGATTTAACCTAAGATTTCAAGTATAACAGTGAAAAGACCCGGGCCTGAGATATAGATGGCGCTAGTTTTATAGTAATCGCTTGTTTTTTAGTTAGTACTAACCTTTAAAAAATAGCTGTCAAAGTTTCATGATATTCTATTCATTAGTTCGTGAGTTATTGTGTTAAGAGTAACGCTACTTTTGATATTTTCAAAACAATGGATCAAAAACAATTTCGTGTTTAATTTCACACTGCTTCTTGGGAAAAAATACCGTTCAAGCGAAGCAATGATTTAAAAAGTGTTGAAGGCCGAAATTGCAAAGAAACATCCGCATATGGTAAAGAAAAAAATTTTGTTTCATCGAGACGACGCACAGTGTACGATTTTTATAAAAATCAAATATTTCGGCTCAAAATGCACTTAGGAAATTGAGCCATGAGTCAAATGATAGCTGAGGTAATGTGGAATTCGGGAAAACATTACCGTGACCTTACAAAGTTGGCCAAACCTGAAATTTTTATAAACTTTCGTGTTTTAGCATAACAAACAGTGTATTTTATGTATTTCATCACTCTGAAAAAACACCCTGTATAAGCATTAATGTTTCATGTCATGAATTAAATTATGTGCAGCCATCTACTTTTTATCCTAATTAACGAAATATAGAATCTGCGTATCATACGTGATATTAAAATTTTCAGGAAGCACGACCTCTTTTAATATTCAACCACTGATTCTTCGCCCACATTTTGCAGTACATACCAAAAACGAAATAGCTCAGCATAGCATCAGAATCTCTTCACGTCAGGAATTACTGACCTATTCGTGTCCAATATAAAAAAGATACGTTTTTTGTATCAAAATTTATAAATGTTGATCGATAAATATTATAATTGGTAGCGTTCATCCCAACAAAGTTGATCAGTTAACGATTTTTATCGTTTTTTAAGTATGCTGAACGTGCTTATCTTGATATAATAACATGTATGTATGTATGTATTTTGGGGTAACATTCACTGAGACCTAAAAGATCTATTGTGCCCCCTTACTTCTACTTAGTTTCTGAGGAGAGTCTCAGATACTAGTAGCTCCTTTAGTCCTATTTCCCGGAGGAATTTTAGGATATCCGCAGGCCTCAACTTAGGTAACTGTCCCTCTTCTATCCAGTAGTCTCCCAGGTACTGTGCCCTAGGATTCTGAAATACTGTGCAGTTCGCAAGTATGTGGATGGAGGTTTCTTCTTCCATTCCACAAAATCTACAATCTTCTTCCTCCACTATTTTGAGCTTTTTAAGGTGTCCATTCAGGCGACAATGTCCCGTTAGGATTCCTGTTAAAACTCTTAGTGCAGTTTTGCTTTGACTTATGCATTCATTTGATCTCAACAGGTTGTAGTCACCCAGAAGAATCTTTGATTGCCTAAGCCCTACTAGATCTTTCCAATTGTCAGATCTTCTCTTTTCTTCGGCTTTACCTATTTCTTCCAATATTACATTGGAGCTGATTCCGCAAAAAGGTTCCGGCCCCCAAAAGGGTATTTCACTCCCCCTCTTTGCTAGTTCATCTGCTATTTCGTTTCCTTCTATTCCAGTGTGTCCTGGAATCCACAGTAAGGTGACTATATTGTTCTCGCCTAGTTCATTAAGTTTGCCTAGGCATTCCCACACCATTTTGGAACTGATTACACAGGAACTCAGCGCTTTAATGGCTGCTTGACTATCAGACATTATGATAATCCTTTGCCTTCTATATCCTTTGTCAATATTGAACTGGGCACACTTTCTTATTGCGTGAATTTCCGCTTGAAAGATACTTGGGGTTTTTCCCAAGCTTTCAGAGTGTTTGGTTCCTGGCCCGTACACTCCTATCCCAGTTCCTTCTATTGCTTTTGAGCCGTCTGTGTACCATTGAATGGCATTCTTTCCAAGTCTGGTAATGGTATTTGGATCCCATTCCTTCTTGTTGCTTAATTCCGTAACGAATTTCTTTGAAAAGTTATACTTTTTCATCATACCATCTTGTGGCATGTCCCAGGTTGTCTGATTTCTAAGAAGTGAAGAGGTGGTTTTCGTGTCCAATATAAAAAAGATACGTTTTTTGTATCAAAATTTATAAATGTTGATCGATAAATATTATAATTGGTAGCGTTCATCCCAACAAAGTTGATCAGTTAACGATTTTTATCGTTTTTTAAGTATGCTGAACGTGCTTATCTTGATATAATAACATAACCTAATTCTATTTGACATACGACTTCAATGATTATTTATTCATCTTTGATTTCAATTAAGTTCAATAGTTCCATTCATTTTCAAGATACAAATGTATAAAATGCCTTCAAACAAAAATATGTTATGTCATTTTATATGTTTATTATCATGGTATCAAAGAATACACCAACTAACAAGAAGCGAAGTCCGACGCAATCTCTTTGGAGGTTTTGATAACAAAAATGTATGACCTTGAGAGATCGACGTTGACAGATAACTTGGAGAGAAATTTTTAAACATCGTCGATATAATTGGTCGACAAAGTGAAGTATGACAAGTATATTATTATAAAAACTGCTATTTCAGACATGCGCATACAAAAAAAGAATAGGCAGCTTGTTTGCTGGTGTATTCTTTGATGGTACTGCTACCAGAGCTCTCACATCAATTAGTTGTCAAAACATGCGTTCAGCAGGAAATTCATTATCGCTCCCATGGAGATCGAACTTCAATTTTTGGTAATGGTAGAGGGCGCTGGTGTCAATACCATACCAAAAACATCTAACTGCAGAACTATAACAACCACTCATGAGCCTTACAGACACTTTCAGTTCATGGTGTTTTATTGGTTGCTAGCTCATTTGACAGTATGTTAGGTAAGTGAGGTTGGGGAACAGAAATGAAAAATTTTATGAGTAAGAAATCCGTTTTTGTCCCCGTTCTAAAAAATATCGAAAACTGTGATCGTTTGGAGGTGAAATAATTAGTTCCATTCTGTGTTGTGTTTAAACGTTTACGCTATGAAAAATACGAATATCTATTGTCGTGTCTTCTATTCTGTATGGAAGTTTTTAAGATATTTAAAGACTCAGCACAGTTATTCTGAGGATAATAAGAGTTTAAAAGAAAAATATGGAGAATTAAAAAGACACCTTTTGTGCAATTAAGTATATTCTAAAGCCGATTATAAAATAAATTCAATAAATTTTAATAACAAATTCCATGACAGAAATATGCAATTTTTAACAATAGGTACACACCTTGCCCATTTTTAATTTTTAACAATTTTGGTTCGTTTTTATCATTCACTAACACTACTACTAGTACTAGTTTAGTCAGGCGAACATTGGCCAAGACAAACTCGAGCCAAGGTTCCGGCACTGAGGCCACTGGCGAGCCATTCCTGCTACGTATTGCATCTATGAAGCCGAGTCGAGTAGCACAGCCTAATGTGGACATACGACGAGAACATGGTTTCGACAGCCATGTCTAGGTTTATCTGCGCACATTCCAAGATAGCGTATACCTCAGCCTGATATGCAGGCACACCCTTACCCAATGTAACACAGACTTGTGTCCTCGGGTTCCTGGAGTAAACTCCAGCCCCCGCCCTATCGCTGGAGCATGAACCATCTGTGTACCTGTGAATTTCCCTCCCTTTCCCAGAATTCTCTATTCCGGATCTTCACCCTATAGGTGGTTACGAATGAGTACCTGCGCAGGCAGACATCAGCCGCTCGAGCCAGGACAGAGACATCTCACTAACACAAAAGCTGCGTTCGTTATTTGAGTCCGATCAATCTTTTTAGTCTGAATCGTTCGTTTATTACATATAGAGGTAGGGGAGGTAAATCTGAACTGTTCGGTAATTCAGCTCAGATCAGTCCGAGGTAAATCTGTTTGCTCGAAATATTGTTTATCTGTCACGTTATGAGGTTATGTTGTAGTCACTACTGTCATTAGTAAATCTCGTAGTGTTTGTTGCCCATGAATAGCGACCAAAATTGCCTCAGGGGTAGACATAGCTGTAACCAATGAATAATAAAATCTAAAACACTAAAAGAACGAAAACATCAAGCAAAAAAAACGTAGTCCGTTAATGAAAGACGCAGGTTAATAGTTTGTTTAGATCTGGTAATAAGTATAAGTAATGTCAGGTATTGTTTATAATTTGGCTACTGTCATTTATAAAAACTAAGTTTACTTATTTTGGATAGTATCGTATTTGCAATGAGCGACGCGACGTCGTGGTGAAAAAACAAACCGCATAGATAGACGATTTTGACGTCAGGTTTTGTCAATTTTTCCGTATGTTAGTTCTGCTTTGATCCCTCCGGTAGCTCTACCATTGTCTCAAATATTAAACACTTATTGCTACCACTACCAACTGTCAAAAAGTCTCGACCATTGCTGTTGAAATTGAAAGTAGGTCAATGAAGAAACTAGTTCTGTTAAATCATGTATGAATTCCTTATTCAATTTATTTTGAAAGTACCACCGTGTGGCATGTCCTAGGATTTCGGATGTCTAGAAAAAAAAAGGAAGGAGATGGTTTTTTTTATATAATAGATATGAAACTTGCTGACTAGCTATAATATTTCACCCTGTTCGAAAGATACACGTTAACTAACTGCAAGATTTTGCGTTGGGAAATGTAGTTTTAACGAAAAGAACGTGACATATTTAACCTGGATTATAAATTTCAACAACATTCATTTCTGATTCTACGCGTAGAGTGACTCCATACACTTTCGGTTGAGAATATTAATGATCCTAGACGTGAAATAATTAATCTTGTATTAGGTTAACCCTTACAGAAATACAATTTTAGTACGTGGCATATTCAATAAGGCATATAAAATGGAACAATTTGGTTCCGGAAGTCCAGTTACCAAACAGCAGATGGAGACTCAAAAGTTAACATTCCTATAAATATTTTGAATTTGGCCTTGTGCTGAAAGTAGGATCTACTTTAGCCAATTGGAGGTTTTGTTACAGTAGACAAGGTAATACTTTAGTTGATAAAATGATTCCATTTTGATTGCAATTTTGTGAAGTGATGATGGAGCGATGTATGTATGATGGGGTGACATTCAATGAGACCTAAAAGATCTATTGTGCCCCCTTATTTCTACTTAGTTCCTGAGGAACGTCTCATAGACTAGTAGCTCCTTAAGTCCTATTTCCCTCAGGAAGTTTAGGATATCTGCAGGCTTCAGCTTAGGTAAATGTCCCTCTTCTATCCAATAATCTCCTAGGGGCTGTGGAAGTTTCTTCTTCCAAGCCACAGAATCTACATTCTTCTTCATCCACTATTTTGCCCATTCAGGCGGCAATGTCCTGTTAGGATATCTGTTAAAACTATTAGTGCAATTTTACTTTAACTTAAGCATTCATTTGATCTCAACGGGTTGAAGTCACCCATCAGAATCTTTGATTGTCTAAGCCCTCTAGATCTTTCCAGTGGTCAGATCTTCTCTTTTCTTCGGCTTTGCCTATTTCTTCCAATATTACATTGGGGCTTATACCGCAAAAGGGTTCCGGCCCCCAAAAGGGTCTTTCTGTCCCCCTCTTTGCTAGTCCATCTGCTATTTCAACTCGTTCCATTCCAGTGTGTCCTGGAATCCACAGTAAGGTTATTATATTGTTCTCGCCTAGTTCATTGAGCATGCCTAGGCATTCCCACACCATTTTAGAACTGATTACACAAGAACTCAGCGGTTTTATGGCTGCTTGACTATCCGACATTATGATAATATTTTGCCTTCTATATCCTTTGTCAGTATTGAACTGGGCACACTTTCTTATGGCGTGGATTTCCGCTTGAAAGAAACTTGGGGTTTTTCCCAAGTTTTCAGAGTGCTTGGTTCCTGGCCCAGCTCTTTCTATTGCTTTTGAGCCGTCTGTGTACCATTGAATTGCATTATTTCCAAGTCTGGTAATGGTATTTGGATCCCATTCCTTCTTGTGGCTTAATTCCGTAACGAATTTCTTTGTAAAGTTATACCTTTTCATCATATCATCTAGTGGCAAAACCCAGCTTTTCCGATTTCTATATAATAATGATCCACAATTTTTAGAGCAAGTAGTATTTTCAGATGAAGCAATATTTTATTTAAATGGTACTGCCAATAGACAAAACAGTAGATAATGGTCAGACACTAAATGCCATTGGAGGATTGAGGCCAACACTCAGTATTCTGAAAAAGATAATGTTAGCATTTTGGAACAATTTTTTATTGAAAGAATGTTGACTGCTGAAAAATATTTAGAAATGCTACAAAATGATATTATTCCAGCCATTGCCGCGCTATATTCAGATTATCAAAATCCATACATGCCTACTAATTGATATGGTTTCAACAATAGAGGCTCTCGGAAGGAAAAAAAACATCATGACCTGGAACATTAGCTTGAGGACCAGAATAGCTATCTTCAATGGAACAAACATCTATCAGAAGTAAGAGCTCGAACCAGGGACCTCTTTAATAGATTAGAACTGGCTGGCAGAGATACGAGGATGTATTGATATCTAGTTAGTCTAAACCAGTTCCATGCATAAACAAAATATTGCGTTACCATAGCAACGAACAATAACTTATTAGAAGTGTCAGAGTGAAGTTTGACGTCAAAAAAGTAAACCAGAGTTACGCAATAAATTAAAAGAAAAAAGATGTCCACCGAAATTGTGAAAATCGAAAAATTAAAGTATCGAGCCATCATCAAGTACCTGTATTTAAAAGGGTTGAGAGGTAAGTAGATTTACGAAGATATGCTTAATACCTTTGGTGATCAATGTCCTTCGTATGCGACCGTGAAAAATTGGACTGCAAGCTTCAAAAGAGGTAAATTTTCCATTGAAGATGATGACCGATCGGGAAGGCCAGTTTTTGTGTCAGTCCCCGAAAATATCGATGCAGTTCATGACATGATTTTATCAGAACGTCGAATTGGGCTAAAACGGATATCTGAAGCACTGAATATTTCATACGAACGCGTTCATCATATAGTTCACGTAAATTTGGACATGAGAAAAATTTCTGCAAAATGGATCCACAAATGTTTGAATGTTGACCAAAAGCGTGCAAGAGTAGAAGCATCGCGTTCGATCTGTGCTCGATTTAAAAACGATGTAGACTTCTTAAACCGAATTGTTACTATGGATGAGATTGGATACATTTCTACGATCCAGAAACAAAGCAACAATCGATGGAATGGCGACACTCTGGTTCTCCAAGACCTAAGAAGTTTCGTGTCCAAAGATCTGATGGAAAAGTTTTTGCTTTAGTTTTTTGAGATTGCCATGGAGTAATCATGATTGATTTTTTTGATAATAACTGGAGATTACTATTCGACATTACTGACCACTCTACGGGAAAAAATTAAAGAGAAAAGACGCGGAAAGCTATCGAAAGGTGTTTTGTTTTTGCAGGACAACGCCCCTTTACACAAATCTCATGTTGCCATGCAAAAAATTCGTGATTAAGGGTTTGAATTTCTAGAACACCACCTTTATTCACCAGATTTGGCTCCGTCCGACTATCATCTCTTTCCTCAACTGAAAAAAAGTTTAAAAGGTCGTAAATTTTCTTCCAACGAGGAGGTAATAAAAGCTGTGGAGGTCTGGTTTGCAGAGCAAGAAGAAACATTTTTTTTTTGAAAGGTTTATTGACGTTGCAGGTTCACTGTAATAAATGTATCCAATTGAGAGGAGAATATTGTTTAGTAATAAAATATTTTGACATTGAAATTTTGTTTGGTTCTATAGTAGGCTAAGAATTTTTCAATATATCCTCGTACACTGAGAAGCCAAAAACTTACATAAATAATAGATAAAGAGAAATAGACTATTTATCCGACTATACCTGCTTTTAAACCAGGCCAAAAATACAATTTCATTGTTTTCACCATAACTGTTAACAGACTTTTCTTCAAACTTTCAAACTCTTCGAGCTATAGTAAAGTTTACTTAAACCTGTACATCGATACATCAGATTAATGGCAATTTGCATGATCTGAAACGTAAACAAAACCTTCTAACAAACTGTTCTTAAGAAAATCCACTTCGTCGCTGTCTATTGATTAATATTTTGTTTAATAATAATTGATATGTTGCTCATATTACGTAACCTGACTTGGTAGAAGGTTAAATAACGTCAACGAAGTTCAGAGTTACGCGAAGGAAAACAAGTTAATGTATCTTTATTTTTGTTAACTTCATCAAAAGTTGTCAGTTCATTGCTAATAATGTTTACGTTAGATCAAATGTTTCTTCAGAAAATAAACTCTTCGTGTAGTTTTATTGCTGATATATGCAATAGGGAATTTACCAATTTTTTTTTATTTATTTAAAATCGACAAATCTACAAAGCGTTTTTTTTTTAAGTTATTTAAAATAATTTCAAACGACTTCTATAGCCCGCCAAAGCTGTTGACGTCATTGAGTATGATGCCCAGTGTATCGGTCGCCGGCCACGACAGTGATGCCAGTTCGAGGAATTTTTTGGGTATCTTAGGGACACATTCTCGAGGGATTTAAACTACACTATAATATATAGTAGATGGCTGCATATAATTTAATTCATGACATGAAACATGAATGCTTATACAGGGTGTTTTTCAGAGTGATGAAATACATACACGCTGTTTAGAAAAAACTGCTGTCACTTGTCATTCACGTTACCAAACTTAAAAGTGATATGTTACTATTTTTGTTACTAAAACGTACGATTGTTTCCAAGCAATGGAAATTGGCATTTACATTCATCCTATACGACGTGATTCGACTTACAATCGGACATCGTATGACGGATCCGTGGAAATTCACCTTAAAACGACTCTACTGAATTGTTTCACATAAATAAATCCTAGTAAGATAAAAAATTTAATAAAACTCACTCCTAGAAATTTATGGAATACATTTGAAATAAAAAAAGGTTTCAAAAGAAAATATCTTCTTTTACATAAAACTTCCAATAAAAACTGAAAATATTGTCAACAGCAGACATACATCAAATAACCAATAGTCAGGAATCTTGAAACTTTCCAATATTTCCGACAACACTTGATATTACGCCAGATTGTCAGAAACACTTTTTCCTAAGTATTGAAGGGTGGAAATTGCGTTGAGATATTCAATAGCAAAAATTTTATTGCAGTCACTAAAAAATCTCTTATTTAAATTATTCAGATGCTGCAATAGAGAGTGTTTCAAGAAAACGGCCAAGCACATTAGCATTATTGTTTCATTGGCAAATAAAATAGTCCTGCTAGCTCTATTCCTGTTTAGCTCATAAGTTTAGGGTATGTCACATTTTTGTCTTATTTTCGCTAAGTAAGCGCAGATGGCAGATGGAAGCTCCGCCTTGTCACGAGATACCAGTTTACCACACTGTTACAAACTACCCAATCTATACATGTACCGGATGTCTCGGTTAAGAGAGGTAACCCGCTGTATCTCCAAAAACTATTTAACGTACGCCTCGACCAAATTCATTCAAAGAAGCGAGACAGTACTATGACAGTGCCGTAGAATAAACGCATGTACACTCGGCGAAGAAAGTTTAGTTAGTTAAATAATTTTCTAAATAAATTCTAGAGAATTTGGCAATAAATTCCATTTTAGTTATTAACTGTGCCTCTAATGTCATAAATTTAAAAATATTATGCACTATTTCACGACTTTGTGCTCACAAAATTTTGTGTTTTAGCGGCTTAAATTCCATATTAAAATTCCTACGCGGATTGTACCACTATCAGTTCAAATGGATCTTTACATTGCAACGTTCTGCATAGGACTGGTAGCTGCCGAGAGCCGACAGTATCGTACGCGTGATCTACGCGCATCCGAATCTCACACTTGAAATGAATTTGATCGAGTTGTACAGCCGACAGATCGAGACGTGAATGGTGGGAGAACTTCGAGCTGCGTGAAGTCAGAGTCAGTGTTAGACAAAGAAAGTATTCGGAAAACAGAAAGGCAATCTGCTTATACGAGTCGGGTGATAATGCTAGCGACGATCGAATTTCGTGCGCATTTCGTGGGCGGTACTTCTGACCGTTCACGTGTCGATCTGTCTGCTGTACATCTTAAACGGCCCACAGACGCTGCAATTTGTTGTACTACCGATCGTACAATCGTACAGACAGATCGTAGAATTTTAAACATGCTGAACTGCCGTACGACTCGACAGGAAAGCATAAATGCAGGAACCCGTGCCTCGTTTCGGTTCTTCGTTCGTTCATATATGAAGCATGGTTGTCAGTTGTAATCGGTTATGTAAGAATCATGAAATTCCTAAATAAGTTATTCAAGAAGGGAATATAATCATTCGATTCACCCTTCCCCTTCTTGAATCTTCATATGCGCGTTATAAAGTATTGGATATTTTTCAAGAAGGTGAAGGGGAATGCGTGGTAACCGGTTACAACTGGCATATATGAACGAACGAAGAACCGAAACGAGGCACGGGTTACTGCGTTCATGCCATCCTCTATTGAGTCCGCATCGTACTATTGGTTGAACGACAACGCCACACACGTTGTACTTATTGTACTAAAAATTGCAGCGTCTGTGGGCCGTTTTAGCTCACACATTTACATATTCGTCATCATTAGATCATTTTACAGAAGTTTGCTCCAGTAATTTTTCCTCTATATTGTAAAATAACTAGTAGGGGTGAGTGGGAAAGCTGACTCAATAAAAATATTATAACTTTTATTCCACTTTATGGATGTTGACAAACTTGGTATCATTTGAAAGGGAATTCAATCAAATAAATCATCGTTTTATTTTAGTGGTTTTAATGGTCGCTATGGGCATCTTCAAATTCGATGCTTTTCGAGTATTATTTGAACTGTTATGTAGAATCAATGAGTACCAAAGTTTTACGATTACCCTAAGTACACTGGTATTGAAATGGTTTGGTCAGTAAGTAAAATAATCTAGGATCAAGAAATTACTGGAACTTATAGACCTCCAACTGTTGTTTTACGGACAGGGAATTCTCTATCGTATAGAGCAGATTTTGATATTTAATTTGCTTTTCAATGATATGGATATACACTGTGTCCGTAAAGTATGGAACAAATTCATTTTTAGCTAAACAGGCCATTTTTAAGAAATAATCCTGAAACACGTCGATTTTTGATTTTAATTTACCGTATTTTAAAATAATATTCTAATATACAGGGAGAATTACTTT
The DNA here is from genome assembly GCA_949126875.1 of Lochmaea capreae. Taxonomy (NCBI): domain Eukaryota; kingdom Metazoa; phylum Arthropoda; class Insecta; order Coleoptera; family Chrysomelidae; genus Lochmaea; species Lochmaea capreae. Next base: position 3,727,816 of record OX421411.1, read on the forward strand.
CGAGTAATGACGTCACCGTCATTTTTTTTAAATTGAACACCCCCATTTTGTCTCAATTTTCTGATTACTCTAGCTGAGCTGATCCTAAAAATGTATCACATGTTGATTCCAATTGGTACAGGGTGGACAAAAATACAATAGTTTTGTGTGTGCTCATAAAGTAACGCGTAACATTCTTTATTAGTTAATTTAACAATATTATCAAAAATACTTATTGTCCAGCGGACAGAATATGATGAAATACAGGACTTTATAAATGTTCGAACTGCAGCCCTTGCTGTATTTGACAGTAACCCAATTATATATATATAATCAAAATCCCTGTTACCATTTAATGGTGTAGGGTATATTTTATTGTCTATATTGTCACGATATTTTTCAGTGTCTGTACACAAATTTTGCCCATTCTTTTTTGTTATTTGCTAGTGCCTTGGCCGCTAACCATGTTGTCCCTCTTTTCTTCATTATTTCTACAATTACTCCATCCCATGTTTGTTTCGGTCTTCCTCTTTTCCTAGCTCTTTTTATCCTAGATTCCCACACTTGCCTGACAGGCCTATCCTTATTCATTCTTTGGAGATGCCCCCACCAGCTAAGTTGTCTTTTTTCAATGAAATCCAGCAGTGGTTCTATTTCCAGGTCTTCTCTTATTTTTACGTTTCTCATTTTGTCTCTTTTTGTGACACCCCTGACTCTTCTGAGATACTTCATCTCTACAGCCTGAATTTGGCTTTTTTGTCGCTGTGTGAGTACCCATGATTCGCATCCAAATGTAAGGATTGGTCTGAATATGGTTTTAAAACCAAAACCAAAACAGTAACCCAAACGGTGTACAAATTCTTGTTGAACCTTGTTTATTGTGTTTTAAGAAATATTGTTTATTGCTGTCCGAATTCTCTCTTTTAATTCTTGAATATTTGCTGGTTTCGTTTGATACACAACATTTTTCAGATGGCCCCACATAAAATAATCCAAAGGATTGAAATCTGGTGACCTCGCTGGTTATTCAATTGGGTCCACGTCTACCAATCCATCTGTTCGGAAAAATTTCATCTAGGTACCTTCTAACATCTACAGCATAATGTGGAGGAGCACCATCCTGTTGGAATTAAAAACTTGCATCAAAACCTCCAGGATTACGTCAGCTGGGAAACAAATTACGTAAAGTAGGTACGAGATACCCCCTTAAAAACTCAAGGTACGTTGCCCAGTTTAAATTACCTTCGATAAAGTAGGGTCCGATGATTCGATTTCTTACGCTCACGCATCCAGTGGGGTTTTTTTTTGCCCAGTATCTACAATTCTGACGGTTAACCTCGCCATTTAACGTGAAAGTGGCCTCATCAGAAAAAATAATGTTTTGTATCAAGAGAGGGTCTCGGTGACATTTATCCATCATTTTTTCGCAAAATTGGATTCTTCTATCGGAATCATCTTTGTTTAATTCCTGCACAAGTTTGATTTTATAAGGATGTCATTTTTCAAGCTTCAATAGTTTTTGTACCGTTGTTTTGTTAACACCGATATCGTGACTTACTTTACGCACAGAAGTGTGCGCATCTTCTTCAAAACTAAGTAAAACATCTAATGCTGTATCAGCATTTGCAGAAGGACGACCTGATTTGCGTGCATGTTCAACCGTACCAGTTTCTCCCAATTTTTTTTTCAATCTTACTGACTGTTGAACGCATTATAGGTCTTTCTAGATATTTATCATTAAACAAATTGCACACTTCCATCTGAGTTCGCGATCTGTCTCCATACCCAATCATCATATGTATTTCAATTTTTTGTTTTACACTCAACTCCATTTCTACTTCAAATTAAATCTAAGCAATAATTAAAACATTCACGAATACCAAAAATATTGTAGTACTAAACTGTCACTGAACATCAATAAATTACTAAACAAATAATGACATTTTACAAAAATCTAGACGACCATGTTTTTTTAAATTGATAAAAAATAATTTCTTTAATATTCTGTCTGCTAGACCACAAGTGCCAAACAAGTTTGGAAACAGCTCATTTTTATTAATCTAAAAATGTAACAAACTACAGGGTGTTACATTTAAACCAATTGCCGCTAGACAATAAGTATTTTTGATAATATTGTTAATTTAACTAATAAAGAATGTTACGCGTTACTTTATAAGCACACACAAAACTATTGTATTTTTGTCCACCCTGTACCAATTGGAATCAACATGTGATACATTTTTAGAATCAGCTCAGCTAGAGTAATCCGAAAATTGAGACAAAATGGGGGTGTTCCATTTAAAAAAAATGACAGTGGCGTCATTACTCGAAAGTAATTCACCCTGTACATTAGATTATTATTTTAAAATACAGTAAATTAAAATCAAAAATCGACGTGTTTCAGGATTATTTCTTAAAATGGTCTTTTTAGCTAAAAATGAATTTGTTCCATACTTTACGGATACAGTGTATGATATAGTTAAGGACAACAAAAGATTTCAAAAGTTGAAAGCAAAAAGGGAATCCGTAGTGATTTTCATTACCTCTATACAAAAGGTGGTTCACTTTGTATCACGAATCGATTTGAATCAAATTTATTTTTCACAGATATTTAATGTATTGAATTGTGTAAATATATCTAATATAAATAATACAGAGTGGAAAGTCTAACTGGAACAAATTCTGTAACTTGATAAAAGGTTTATCGCAAAATTCCTGAAACACTTTTAACATCTTTATTTTCAATGGGGCGTATTACAAAGAGATTTGTTCTTCTGTTTAATTATCTGGTGGGTTGCAGACACCCCAACTGTTTTTTTAATGAAAGGGTAGGTTCATTAATTTTTTATTTGAAAGCTTTTTCGATTGCAAATACAATTCCATTTTTGTTTGTTGCTTTTTATAAGCAATGTGTAGGAAAAAAATGAAATCAGGATATATTTACTAAAATTACTGTAATTTTTTCTTACTAAGACCAATAAAAAACCTACTCGCTAGTTTTTCGGTCAATTTGAACCGAGACGCATCGTATAGAAATTTTAATGTTGATCGGATATGAGGATAGAAGTCGAACACAGATTGGAGTCCCTCGTTTGTTCACTGAAGTTCATCCAGAATTACCTTCAATTAATCGAAGTACGATTAGCAAAATTGAAATTCGATATCGGGAGCTGGGCCACGTAAGGGATGCTCCTCGACAAACGCATTTAAAAGTCGGCAAAGAAGCCCAGTTGAACATACTGTTGGAAGTTGAAGAAAATCCGGTTACTCCAGCTAGGCAAATAGCTCGCGTTCATGGTGTCAGACACAGAAGCGTTTTAAAAATTCTTAAAGAAGCCAAAAAGCACCCAAATAAGATGCAAAACCTGCAGGGGCTTAACGAAAATGATCCTAATCGCAGACTCGAATTTTACGAACGGATTATGGCTTCTATCGATTGTGGACAAATTGTTTTGGAATGGGTGCTGTTTTCTGACGAGGCTACGTTCACTTTACATAGGCACGTCAATTCCCGTTGTATGCGTGAATGCCATACCCAAAGGCAACAAAAAACAAACGTCTGGACTGGAATTATTGGGTCAACTACAATAAAACAATGGGTCAAAGCATGGAGCTGCTGAAATAATACACAATTGACAAAAGTTTAAAAAAAAATCCATTATTCCAACTGCTATTCATCGGGTAAAGAGAGTACAGAAATCGCTAGTGCGTCGGGATTCTGCAGTAATGAAAAATTTGTTTGAAATCGGTTCTGCTTCTGCTTACAGATTTCTCTATCTCGCCGACAAGTTGTGAAACGGTGAAATTAACTTTACTCACAACTACATAATCGTGCAAGCAGAAAGAGTTGACGGTTTTGTTGAAGATACGGGTACATTTGATCCATTTGAAGTTGGAACCTTGTTTTCCCTTAGAAATTAAGTTTATTCACCTTAAATTGTCTACGAATAATTATCAACATTTTACCTCTACTATTTTTTCATTATAATCATAATTACATCTTGAACTACCTCTCAGCTAAAGCCCTTTTATTCTTTTTTCTAAATAAACTTTCTAAGTAGTCTGGTAATATCCAGTACAACACAGGATAATTAAGTGAATTCCTTTCGAAATTAACTTGTTGAATAAAAATTAAAGAAAATTCAACATTTACATGCTGTCTGACTCTTGCGAAATTTCAAATTCTTGCGATTCCAATTGGAACCTGAAAAATTTCCGCTATTTTAAATTGAGTGGAAAGAATTTATATAGGGGCGATTTGGGTACATTTGAACTTTAATGCAAACGTAATGAAAAAGGAAACTGTTCACGCCATGCAGTGGCGGGGAGTTTAACAAGAAAATAAAGGGCGTCGACCCAACACTGTAGTGGAACGCCTCTGATGTGATTATTACAGTGAAGCAGTGTCGTGCGCGATTAGTACTTGGATGAGTGACCAGTGGGAAAAAACCGTCGTATAGTTATAGTTGAAGCTGAGAAAGAAGAAAGAGTAACAATATGAACCAATAAAAATAGATTAGTTCCCGAAGACAGTATAGTAGTTCCTTTAAACCGGTGTTTTTCAACCTTTTTCATGACACGACCCCCCTAGTATCAAAAAATATTTCGCGACCCCCCAACCCCTTTTTTCCATGTATGTTAAAAATATGTAATACTTACAAAAATTTTATCCTATAAATCAAAACAACTTTGATTAACTTTCGTCCATACAGTCTTTCATTGAAGAAGTCGGAAGCGATATCAACATCAACTCATATATATCTGGTATGAAAATGGTGTTACATAATTTGAAGAAAGAATTATGTCATTACTTCTCTCTACAAGAGATATCGGATAACACTGGGCAAAGATGGATCTTAAATCTGTTTTTAAATGTAGCTATAAACGAGGCAAATTTAGCAACCAAAGCTCAAAGAGAATCTGCTGGAACTATCTGCCGATGGGATGTTGTACTTGGAATTCAAGTCTGAAAATTTGGATAAGTTTTGGTTAAAAAGAAAAACAGAATACCCGGAATTAACAACCGAGGCTTTGAAGTGTTTGATTCCATTTTCTACCTCGTAATAATATCAAACTATACGCGCGCTGTCACTTATCTATCACTTTCTGTTTGAATATAAAGATTATCTGATTATCACGTACAAAAATGTACTCGCTGCATAACGAACGCTATCGTTAGGAAGCGAGTGACCTTGAGTGTTGCGAACGGTCAAGAATTGGGGTCCAGGGGCCGTATTCTCGACAAGTGAGCTTTTTGACGTATACGCATCAAAACGAATGGTTCATGTGCGAGTACTTGTTTGAAGTGATATTCTTGACGACCATTAGTTTTTTGGAACGTATACTTACGCTAGATAATGTGCGATCATAACGTCCGGCATCACTGCAACATCTCAGTAAGTACAGAAATTGGTTCGTAAATTGACGTTTTGTGAACTTAAATTCAAAAACTGACAACTGGCAAAGTGAAAGATTGTCAACATTTGTGATTTATAGAAAATTGAGGAAAAATAATTTTATGTAGGATGTCTCATCGAGATAAAGAAAAGTCAAATGACCGATTGCCAGAAAAATCTCCTTATTGAGTATCTTTACATTCAAAGATGCCGAATTGTTTGTCACTTAAATCAGTAAAAGGATTTCCGCGCTGTCTATATCTTCGCCTATCTATTTGTTCCGCATCTTCCATTGCATCAATTAACATTAACTGTACCACTTCATCCATTTTTCTAAACATATTTTTGACAATATTAAAAAATACCTGTCTTAGAAGTTGACAAAACTATAAAACAAACGATACTAAGCGCTCTCTGTAAACACTCGTTTTGAAAATACGCATCAATGTTCACGAGTCAAGAATACCAAAACGTACGAATCTCTGGAAGTGCGCATACGCATCAAACGTTCACTTGTCGAGAATACGGCCCCAGACACGCTTTCATAAATTTACAGCTTTGCCACATGTACGTATGCGACAAAATGTCGAACGGTGACATTAATGTCGAAGGTGGTTCAAGAATACGATCTCAAATTTTCGTTCGACATTTTTGTTCGACAAATGTCGATTGCGACATTTTTGATCGAGATTCGAGAATCCGGGCACATAGTCTACAATTGATATTGTTACTTCTGACCTGTACTGAGGATATGTAGAGGTTCATAAAAAAAGAAGAAGACATACATCTGGAATCATCTAGAACTGTCATCGAAAAGTATATAAATGTCATCGGAAAATTGAGAACTGTCTGGAGTAGGTGAAAAGTATAAAAAGAGGGACAATTGACTTGAGTAATAGTTTGAGTTCTTTGTTCTGATAGTGAGACATTATTTGTAATTGAGTTGTGAAAGTTAAAGTTGTAGAAATAAGGAAAGTTGTTATACCAAGAGGTATTGACAGTGACCTTTGGTAATTTGTTTTGAAAGCATTGTATAAAATATGTATAGAAAGAAGTAGCATATTCATTTTCGACGTGTAACTTTTTGCTTCATACATTTTTCATGGAAATAATACAGAAAGAAAAAAGAATTTGTGGTATTTTTGCGCCTAAAGGGGCTCAACACCCTTTCGAACCCCAAACATTATTTTCTTAATATTAAATTTAAAAAAAAAATTAATTTTCCAAAAAATAAACACTTTTTTGTTACAAAATAATTAAAATAAGTATTTCTTGGGTTTTGACACTTTTTTTTATGGGAAAATTTTAATTAATATTCCTTGTTGTTGGACGTTTCCATTTAATATTTCCATCTTATACATTATGTAGATGTATTGATCAGTATTTATGACAAAATTCCATCGCGCCACTTTACGACTTTATTTTTATGTATCTATTTTATGGGTACTTGTATAAGATTGGATCCATTTTGATAAAGAAACGCTGATCCCTAATTTGTACGACAAAAACCGCAAGTTTCTAAATTTTTTATAAAGATTCGTTACATATCTTGTTCCCTTCTAAAGTAAAAGTTTTTAAATTAAATAATTAAGATGCAAATTTCATATTTATATAAACTTTTAAAAAACTACCGTCTTTGTTTGAATAATCTAGTAGTAGTAGTATCGTATTTTTCATCATATTTTTCAAAAAATTCCTCAATTTAAAACATGTTTAACAAAAAAAAAACGTGTCTCCAGTACGGATGATGTTGATGATGTGAGAGGCTGTTTCCTCTTCTTCCATACACAACCGACAGATAGGTTCCTCCCTATAGATAGTGCCGGATGACCCTATATACAACCTCACCAAAAAAGATACTGTGAAGAGACTTCTAGATCTCATCAAGGTCACAAATCTTCTCACGGACAGTGAGTGAACTCGTCACTATCCTTATCTTTCCTCTGCTAAGGTTTAGTATTTCGTCTCCGAGGGTTTTTTTATCAGGAGTTTGCTGTGTTCCTGTTTTGGCACGTGTCTCCAGTACGACTGATGTTTAGTTTGAGTCCACCAAGATCTACAACCACGTGCAGCAGTTTTTGATATCCCAAATACTGGTTCAGGACCAGTGAATGCAATCTCAGACCTCTAGCTTTGCTAGGATGTCTGCATTTTCATTTCCCACAATGCCTTGTGCCCCGGGACCCACTTAAGAGTAACTATATTATGGTTAGCCAGGGTTAATAGTTTTTGTAGACAGTCCCAGACCAGTCTAAATCTGATCTGGTGACTAAAGATGTTAGTGCTGCCTGACTATCAGAGAGTATAAGGATCTTTTTGCCTCAACTTCTGGTGTATGGTAGGTAAATATTGTAAAAGTGCGAATTTTCCATTAGTGACTCTGTATTCAAAAATTCCGTCTGTTAAATTCTATTATTTTGTTAAAAATATTTATCCCACGTCCAGATTTCCTTGTGTTCGATGTTCGTTGATTTGATTGTTAAAAGATTTCCAGTTTGCGTGGGGAAAAACGAGCAAAACTAAATGACTAGCATTCAAGTCTAAACTGAAAACAATGAATTTTAGCAGCTTTTAACGAAACGAACGTTATTGAATGGAAAATATTACTGTAGAGAGAATTTCCACTTGATTCTTCCCCATGAAAAATGTTATCCTGAATAAAAGTAACGAGCGATCGCGGACAAGTATTTCAATAAATAAGTTACTTCGCGTGTTTGATCCATAATTGGAATTTTTCGAATTTTTAAAGTATATACAGGGTGTAACAAAAAGATTTAAATTAAAATTAAGTCGATGGAACTTTACTTATCCACAATATGGAGAAGCTGTATGAAATTACTGCATATATTTATAGAAAATTATAATAGTAAGCCGCGTCCTCACCGAGTCGACAAAACCGTCCACACCAGAGCTGGCAGAAATGATGTCGATCAGACTAATCAACATGTCTGACGAAGATTCATTAGCAATTTCCATAAAGGCATCGTGCCTCATGTTTCTGTTCTCTGTATCTGTAGAGTAGGGAGGGTGAGTGTAGGCTCACAGCACTTAGGCCACATGTGACCCATTGTACATCCTCCCGAGGAGTTGTCTTCCTAGGTCATTGTCCATCCTGTCCTTCTCAGGAAGGTGGACAGGTCACTAGGAGACATCTCCTTTATATCGGCAGGTGTAGGCCAAGACTCACCGAACACACACTCTCTTATTGACGATAACTCCGGACACTCGCATAAGACATGCCTGACAGTTTCATCTTCCTGTTCACACATCCTGCATAGAGGTGTGTCCACTAGCCCCATAGTATGGAGGTGTTTCCCTAGTTGACAGTGACCAGTCAGAAATCCTACTGTTAAACGTAGGTTTCTCCTGGTCATCGCCAAATATTTCTTCGGCTCCAGCTTCCCAGGGTCGCCCAGGGTGATCCTGGCAAGACTGCATCCTTTGATTCCATCCCATCTCTTAAGGGATTGAGTATGGGTGTAGCGTTTGGCTAGTTCCGCAATTGTCGAAGTCGTTAGGCCGTAGGTGTCACTGGGTCCTATAATTTTTAGTCCAGCGGCTTCCCTGGCTAAAGAATCAGCAATGCGATTTCCTTTACTCCTGTCGTTTAACCCACCTCAGGATAATATTGTTATCTGCCGAGGCGTCAGCTAAATCTTGGTGGCACTCTAGTACTAGCCTCGATATAACACGTTGTCTGTTTAAGGCTAATAGGGCTTGTCTACTATCAGTGCAGATTATTATGTTTTTGCCAGAAATTCCTCTTCTGGTTAGTTCTTTTGTGGCAATTGAGATACCAGCCAGTTCTGTTTGAACTACGCTGGTATTGTTTCCCATTCCCCACTTCATCTTTAGGCTTAGTGCTCTTGAGTAAACTCCACATCCTGAGCCTTCTTTCATTTTTGAACCATCTGTATATATGCGTATTGCATTTGCAGCACCTGGCTCTGTGTTCTGTTTTATTTGAATTTTGTAGGGTTTGTTAAACAAAAACATGGGTTCAATTGCATCATTGGTTGCCTGCAGCAGAGGTAGCGCAGTGAGCGCTTCCTGCCACAGGCTCAACCTCAATTGGCCCACTCCTACTTCGGGGTTTACACCAGCCGTGCGCAATCGTACCATGTTTCTGTTTTCATAATTATTAGTTTTGGAATCCCATAGATTTGATTTTAATTTGTATGCCTCAATAAAAGCTATGACTTTGTCTTGTTCATGAAAACAACAACAAGACGACACTGTCGATCGACAGTATCGACTTGGTGAGGACCCAGCTTAATATTCTTCAACGAGTGTAGAATGTTGGCTATTATTCACGCGGACGAAGTCCAAGTGAATAATAGCTATTCTATACAAGTAAAAGACTATACTTTCTCCACGACTATGTATAAAAAATTCTTCCATTGGGAATTCAGCCTCGATCGCCCTTTTAAGAGTAAAGTATCTCTACCACTGAGCTATCGTCCACATTTATTCATGAAAATGTATAAAACATTATGTTTCGTTCATAAATATAATTGGGTGATTTTCGTTTCTTGAACGTTTTATCTGACGTAAAAAATTGAGTCTCAGGTGTTGGATTTCAGGTTTTTCCATCAATAACTTCTGTTGGTTCTGGTTTTTCTCCAACGGAAACGCATCTTTTTCATAATTTTTCGTAGGCTCTCTCGGAAACCTGTAAAATTGTATTCGTCTGTACATTTTTTATGTATGCTTGTTCTGTTATATGAAAATTTGTAATGTATCTTCTAAGACGTCCTAGGTATATCGAAATCGTCGAAATTAGTGTTTGCAACACTTCTTTTTATCTTTTTGTTTTATGTTACAAATTTTTTTGAACAATGCTTAAACTGACATCCATTGCCAATATAACACGCTCCTGAACTTTTTTCTTTTAATGGTTTATTACTTACAGTCGCTTTTCTCATAAAATGAATAACGTTAGCTATAACTCCCCGTGTTTGCTTTTGCCTTTGAGACTTTGATGTTTACTCGCTGAATTTCTCACAGCAACTGACTGCTCCTGGACAGTATGTCCCCACGCTTCGTGGGTTTGAACGTTTTCAAACTTCCAGGAGTTTGTGTCCTACTGTATGAAGGAAGAAGGGCATGAATTCAAGAAATATATTGGGAGTAGCATTCAAAAAACAAGAAAAAAAAAAGAAAATAACACATGGGCTGAAAAGTCCCGGGTCTAATAAAAGAAAACACGTTTTTTTTTGTTCAAAATTAGTTTTATTTATCAACGCAATTTTCATCAAGAACAACGCAATCCATCCAGCGCCGCTTTAACATTTCAATAACACTCTTAACCTCTTAATTCCAGCGAAATTTCTTACCGGCTAGCATATTTTTAGGTCTGCGAACAGCCAGTAGTCCCTGGAAGCCAAATCTGACGAATACGGTGGATGTGGGAGCAATTCGAAGTTCAATTCATGTACTTGTGACACGGTGCGTTGTCTTGATGAACAAATTTTTTTTCTTTGCTATGTGCAGACGTTTCTTTGCAATTTCGACCACCAAACGCACCAATAACGCCATATAATATTCACTGTGGATGGTTTGTTCCCTTTTCAAGATAGTCGATGAATATTACACCACGTACATCCCAAAATACCAAGGCCATAACCTTTTCAGCTGATTAAGGTGCTTTCGGGAGCTTTCGACCACTTTGAACAGAGCTTTCTCATAGTAGTAGTAAAAGTAGCGTTACTCTAGCACAACTCACGAACTAATGAATAGAATATCAAAAAATTTTGACTGCTATCTTTTAAAGGTTAGTACTAACTAAAAAACAAGTGATTACTATATAACTAGCGCCATGTATGGGTCAGACCCGGGACTTTCCAGCCCATGTTTTACAACGAGGAATATAGGGACGAAAATAAGGGAGAATTTTCAAAATATAGAGGGGGATTGTAATTAATAAATAAAGAGGTATTTGAATAGTTTGATTGAATAGAAAGCGAATTAAAAAGTCGAGTTGCTGGGTTTGGAAAATCTAATAATTTGTTTTAAAATTCAGTAAGATGAAAATAAATCGACTGTCGAGTTTTGTAGAGTACAAAACCAAGTAGTCGTGAAAAAATATATCGAGCAATAAATTGCCTTTTCTTGGTCGTTTTACTTTGAACAGATTGAGAGTGAAATGAACAACAAAAAAACACTTTCTCAGAAAAATGTATACGGTGTTCTATTTAAAAAGAAACCAATTATGTCGTCATCACTTAATAATAGTGCACGTTGAATATTCTGTTTCTTGAAAGTACTTATTAATAATAATATTGAGCCAAGCTCTTGTTTACGTAACATTTGGGGTAGCTGAAGCTTCGTGACTATATTCACTAATATAATACATATAGAAAATATCTAATATTATCTTTAATTATGATTTATCAAATTAATATGCAAGTTGCTTCTCTACTGCCACCACCAAAGACGTACGCCAGGGGCGAGTGAGTAGTTGATTCTTCCCAATTCATTCAATACTTTCTACAAAAATATCATATTCTTTTAGTACAAGAGCTTGTACCAATTTGTCCTGGAGATCTCCTGCTCATACATTTTAACATCATGTAAAAGTTTTTTTTTATGCTGAAGACGAGAATTGACAACATTTTAGATTTTTGATAAATTATTTTTTTCGAACAATCCATATAAATCACGTTTTTCCCTAATAATCGTTTTTTTCGCCTCAACAATCGATTCTTAATAAGTTTTTTTCCAGAAGTAGAAGGTACGGTGTGAACCCGGAGAACAAGTCGAGTGAAAATATCCCATTTACGATGCCGAATCGTGTTGATATATTTTTTCCGAAGGAAAAAATAAAATATTTACTTAGGTTTGCAGTCGAAACGAATGAAAAATCTCGGAGGCCGAAAATTGACTCGGTGAATGTAATTACATGTTTGCGATAGAAAAAAATCAACATAAAATGGTTGTGAAACCCTTTTGGCAACAAAAACTGATTAAAAGAACTTATTTTTTATTTAATCCGGTAAATAAATATTTTAAAGTGAATGAACGACGATGAACTTGTTGAATAAAACATTTATTTTTTGATTTTCGGTTAACTGTCAGTTTTATCATTTTTTTTAAAGCAGCTTTTTATAGAATACGTTGGATATATTTCTCACTCCTCGCCAACGGTTGGAATTACAAACTTATGCTCCTTTGGGAAAAGGACCTGTCAATATTTGTTACAGGATATTATTATACGAAAGATCCCATCAAGCAAAGAAAAAAAAGTATATACCCAGATTTATTATTAAATAATATCCATACCCATAAACTTCAAGAATTATAAAAAAAATAATCCTTGTGGAAATAGGGAAGTATGAGGCTATAAAAAAAGGAGTGGAGTTTTATATTTGCGGTCAACTCTAACGATTCTGTGTGGGCTAGAACGAATAAAAATATAACATCTTATTTACCAGTCGTAAAAAGGAAATTATCACTTTTTATTTACTTTGCTTTTCCAGGATATTTAAACCATTATTACGGTCAAGGTGGGAGTCTATAATCAAGGAAGGAGAGTCTGGAAAAGTCACTAAGGAAAGCTTTATAATAAAGAAATCAACACAAACGCAAATACACGAGCTCAATTAAAAAATCGTGGAGGCCATAATAATGAGAATTCTGAGCAGAAATTTGGAAGACATACTTTCGGATAATGCAGAAATATGGAAAAAAATCTATGATATTTTGTATACAGGGGTACCGGAAAGTGAGGAGATCAAAATTTCGTAAAATAAAAAGTTCTTATTAAGGACATTAGAGAATTTTTATGAGAATTCTCAGAATTTACGGGTTCGACTAAGTGGATTTCTATATATGAAAATATCCAAAATACCTTAGTACCATTTTTTAAAATTTTAGGAATTAAAAAAATTAGTTTGAGTATCAGTAGCAAATACACGTGCTAAGTCAAAAAATAGTAGAGGCCACAATCATGAGAATTTTGAGCAGAAATTTTGAAGACACACTATCAGATAATGTACACATTTGGGAAAAAATCAGCGAAAACGTATCTATGATATTTTGTATACAGGGGTACCGGAAAGTGAGGAGATCAAAATTTCGTAAAATAAAAAGTTCTTATTAAGGACATTAGAAATTTTTTATGAGAATTCTCAGAATTTACGGGGTCGACTAAGTGGATTTCTATAATTATATGAAGATATCTAAAATACCTTAGTACCATTTTTTAAAGTTTTAGGAATTAAAAAAATTAGTTTGAGTATCAGTAGCAAATACACGTGCTAAGTCAAAAAATAGTAGAGGCCACAATCATGAGAATTTTGAGCAGAAATTTTGAAGACACACTATCAGATAATATACACATTTGGAAAAAAATCGGCGAAAACGTATCTATGATATTTTTTATACAGGGGTGTCGGAAAGTGAGGAGATCAAAATTTCGTAAAATAAAAAATTCTTATTAAGGACATTAGAAAATTTTTATGAGAATTCTCAGAATTTACGGGGTTGACTAAGTGGATTTCTATATATAAAAACATCCAAAATACCTTAGTACTATTTTTTAAAATTTTAAGAATTCAAAAAATTAGTTTGAGTATCAGTAGCAAATACACGTGCTAAGTCAAAAAATAGTAGAGGCCACAATCATGAGAATTTTGAGCAGAAATTTTGAAAACACACTATCAGATAATATACACATTTGGAAAAAAATCGGCGAAAACGTATCTATGATATTTTTTATACAGGGGTGCCGGAAAGTGAGGAGATCAAAATTTCGTAAAATAAAAAATTCTTATTAAGGACATTAGAAAATTTTTATGAGAATTCTCAGAATTTACAGGGTTGACTAAGTGGATTTCTATATACAAAAATATCCAAAATACCCTAGTACCATTTTTTAAAATTTTAACAATTCAAAAAATTAGTTTCAGTATCAGTAGCAAATACAATTGCTAAGTCAAAAAATAGTGGAGGCCACAATCATGAGAATTTTGAGTAGAAATTTTGAAGACACACTATTAGATAATATACACATTTGGAAAAAAATCGGCGAAAACGTATCTATGATATTTTGTACACAGGAGTACCGGAAAGTGAGGAGATCAAAATTTCGTAAAATAAAAAATTCTTATTAAGGACATTAGACATTTTTTTGGAGAATTCTTTGAATTTACGGGGTCGACTAAGTGAATTTCTATATATAAAAATATCCAAAATACCTTAGTACCATTTTTTAAAATTTTAAGAATTCAAAAAATTAGTTTGAGTATCAGTAGCAAATACATGTGCTAAGTCAAAAAATTGTAGAGGCCACAATCATGAGAATTTTGAGTAGAAATTTTGAATACACACTGCCAGATAATGTACACATTAGGGAAAAAATCGGCGAAAACGTATCTATGATATTTTGTACACAGGAGTACCGGAAAGTGAGGAGATCAAAATTTCGTAAAATAAAAAATTCTTATTAAGGACATTAGACATTTTTTTGGAGAATTCTTTGAATTTACGGGGTCGACTAAGTGAATTTCTATATATAAAAATATCCAAAATACCTTAGTACCATTTTTTAAAATTTTAAGAATTCAAAAAATTAGTTTGAGTATCAGTAGCAAATACATGTGCTAAGTCAAAAAATTGTAGAGGCCACAATCATGAGAATTTTGAGTAGAAATTTTGAATACACACTGCCAGATAATGTACACATTAGGGAAAAAATCGGTGAAAACGTATCTATGATATTTTGTATACAGGGGTACCGGATAATGAGGAGTTTGAAATTTCGTAAAATAAAAAATTCTCAATACGGGTCGACTCCCCGTGAGATAGATCAACTAAATATATAACTGCTATATAACCCTACCGTAAAAATAAAATTATCACTTTTTACTTACTGTCCTTTTCCTTGATATTTAAACCATTATTAAGGTCAAGGAAGAAATGTACTGGAGCGTCCAGAAAAAATTACTAAGTCATCAAGAAAAAATTACTAAGTCATCAAGGAAAAATTATGGTTTATAACAAAGAAATCAACACCCTGTATCTCATTAACGACAAAACTTATCACACATATTTACAGGAACTCTTAGTCTTGAAATTCACGGACGAATTGCCCACAACAATATTTTTGATTATTTTAGGAAAATATTCTTAGAATATCTTACGTATTAGTTTCTATTTAAAGCCTCACAACTACGCCTCTGTTAATTAATTTATAGTTTTCTCAGTCTGAACAATACGTTGATATGGATGGAGTTAGCTGGGTATTAAAACGGTATATCGCTTCCTGTCATACGTAAATTAGAAGTTCTCTGTTCCAGTAGGTTCACGTGAGATATCATAGCTAAAGGGATTACAATTTGATGGATGATACATTGGTAAACATACTCAACGTATCCCTTTCAAAATCCAATTCTGTGGTAAACAATACTACCTGTATAATCTCAATTGTATCATTAAACATATATATCTTCTTGGAAAACAAACTTTTACGGGAATTTAGTATATGAAAGTCGAGATTCGAAAGGTTGATTCGTAACAGATAGCACTGGATTTATTTTTAAAGTGCAAGAAAAAGAAAACGTTATTTGGGTCCAAACTAGAGATGTACCGGGTGGATGGATCGATGGAAGGTCTTTCTAAATTTTGTTTATTTCATTTGAAGCTAATCAGTACAATTGAAATTGGATAAAATTCCTACCAAAAAATATCTATAGGGATAGGAAAAAATAATGGAAATTTTGAGCTGAAATATGGAAGACACACTCTCAGATTGTGAACGGATATGGGAAAAAATCAGCGGAAATTTATCTGTAATAAAGTGAGGGGATTGAAATTTCGGAAAATACATTTTTTTATTAACATTACTCGATTTTTATGAGAAATTTTAGAATCTACGGGATTGATTACTATAATTTTATATGTAGAAGTATCCAAAATAATTTAGTTCCGATTTTGAAAGTTAGAAATATTAAAAAAATTAGTTTGCGTATCGGTCGCAAAATACAAGCGCTAAATGAAAAAATCGTAGAGATCATAATATTGAGAATTTTGAGCTGAAACTTGGAAGGCACCTTTTCAGATAATGATCAAACGTGTAAAAAAATCAGCAAAAACGTACCTATGATATTTTGTATACAGGGGTAAATTTCTAAAAAAAAATTTTTTATTAAACATTAGAAATTTTTTATGAAAGATCTTGGAGTGTATGGGACTGAATTGGTGAATTTTTATATTAAAGTATCCATAATACGTCAGTTGCGATTTTAAAAGTTTTAAAAATTCAAAAAATAAGCAATTGAGCAAATACACTCGCTAAGTCAAAAAATCGTAGAGATCATAATAATGGGAATTTTGAGCTGAAACTTGGAAGGCACCTTTTCAGATAATGATCAAACGTGTAAAAAAATCAGCAAAAACGTACCTATGATATTTTGTATACAGGGGTACTGGAAAGTGAAGGGATTAAAATTTCTAAAAAAAATTTTTTTATTAGACATTAGAAATTTTTTATGAAAGATCTTGGAGTGTATGGGGCTGAATTGGTGAATTTTTATATTAAAGTATCCATCATACATCAGTTGCGATTTTAAAAATTTTAAAAATTCAAAAAATTCAATAAATGAGCAATTGAGAAAAACACGCGCTCAGTCAAAAAATCGTAGAGGCCATAATAATGGGAATTTTAAGCTGAAATTTGGAAGACTCACTCTCAGATGGTGAACGGATATAAGAAAAAATCAATAGAAATGTATCTATAATATTTTGAATACATAGGTACTGGAAAGTGAGGGAATTGAAATTTCGGAATTTTTTTTATTGCTAGAGCGGCGGTCTTTTCTTTGTTAGGCCCAGGATTTTTCAGCCAATGTGTTAGCAATACCTTATATCAAAAGCTTTAAAAATGGTTTGTAACAGGTTAATTCAACATTCTGTATGGTTCGAGATCATTTCAAAATATGTACCTTAAAGACAAAAACTTATTTTCTCAATTACATTTTTTGATTTCTCTCAAAACAACTTTGTCGTGAGATTGGTACACCCCGTATATACACCTTTTACTTTTTGTATACAATGTACTCCCATATATTGAAAATATAGATAATTTTTCTTTTTATATTATCCTGTTTGTTAAAGATAAGGATTAGTTTAATGGTCGTTAATCTCTAAGGATTTTTCGCAATGTCAATATTTTGTTGGTGTCAGCTACTGATGAATTATCAACCGAAAATTTCAGTATCTAGTACGATTTTGTTTGTTTTTAATTATCGTTCCAATGCAATTTTGATCTTAAAACGTTATTGTGTTCGTATGTTTTGCATTTATGCCTTTGAAAGATCAAATCCTGCTAATCTCTATTCTGTTTCTTCCAATCCATGCTGTTTCCGTCGTAAATTTCATGTACCACTTATCGTAAACCACTTAGAAATCTATAGTTGTGAGTAAAATTAATTTGCACCGTTTCACAATTTGTCGGCGAGATAAAGAAATCTGTAAGCAGAAGCAGAACCGGTTTCAGATAGGATAGATTGCATCTGTGGAATCAGGCAGAATAAATAAATAAACGTTAACATTGTTTATGTTGGCATAAAATAGTACGTCTGTTTACTCTTCTAGTAAACTAGAGCAATAAGTATTAATGTAGAGGACATCACAGTAAGAGGACTGGTCATGAGGGGATGTCCACAAGGAGGAGTCTTATCACCCCTTCTGTGGAACATGGTTCTAGACACCCTGATTAATCACCTCAACAACAATGGATTCTACACAATTGCTTACGCAGATGACATAGTTATCTTGCAGACCGGCAAATTTGTGAACACACTGTGCGATAGAGCGCAGGATGGGCTTAAATTAATTGAAAAATGGTGCAAGGAACACTCACTGTCGATCAATCCCAGAAATACTGAGATGGTCCTTTTCACCAGGAAAAGAAGTTTATCGGGTTTGAAACCTCCTGAAATCTTCAAAAGCAAACTAAACTTTTCGGAAGAGGTGAAATACCTTGGTATTACCCTCGACAGGAAACTAACATGGAACTCTCATCTACACAACAGAGCAAAAAGAGCATATGTGGCTTATGAGCAGTGTCGGAGGACAGTGGGACGCACATGGGGTTTGTCACCCCGTGTGGTTACCTGGATCTACACTGCAATAATAAGACCCATGTTAACGTATGGAGCAATTGCATGGGGACCGAAGGTTCTACAAGCAACGGCCATCCAAAAATTATATCAAATACAGCGAATGGCTTGCTTAAACATCACAGGAGCCATGAGAACAACACCAACCGCAGCAATGGAACTAATTACTGGTCTGACCCCTCTGGACCTGTACGTCAAGGAGGTTGCGTTAATGGCCATGGTACGATTGCGCACGGCTGGTGTAAACCCCGAAGTAGGAGTGGGCCAATTGAGGTTGAGCCTGTGGCAGGAAGCGCTCACTGCGCTACCTCTGCTGCAGGCAACCAATGATGCAATTGAACCCAGGTTTTTGTTTAACAAACCCTACAAAATTCAAATAAAACAGAACACAGAGCCAGGTGCTGCAAATGCAATACGCATATATACAGATGGTTCAAAAATGAAAGAAGGCTCAGGATGTGGAGTTTACTCAAGAGCACTAAGCCTAAAGATGAAGTGGGGAATGGGAAACAATACCAGCGTAGTTCAAACAGAACTGGCTGGTATCTCAATTGCCACAAAAGAACTAACCAGAAGAGAAATTTCTGGCAAAAACATAATAATCTGCACTGATAGTAGACAAGCCCTATTAGCCTTAAACAGACAACGTGTTATATCGAGGCTAGTACTAGAGTGCCACCAAGATTTAGCTGACGCCTCGGCAGATAACAATATTATCCTGAGGTGGGTTAAAGGGCACGACAGGAGTAAAGGAAATCGCATTGCTGATTCTTTAGCCAGGGAAGCCGCTGGACTAAAAATTCTAGGACCCAGTGACACCTACGGCCTAACGACTTCGACAATTGCGGAACTAGCCAAACGCTACACCCATACTCAATCCCTTAAGAGATGGGATGGAATCAAAGGATGCAGTCTTGCCAGGATCACCCTGGGCGACCCTGGGAAGCTGGAGCCGAAGAAATATTTGGCGATGACCAGGAGAAACCTACGTTTAACAGTAGGATTTCTGACTGGTCACTGTCAACTAGGGAAACACCTCCATACTATGGGGCTAGTGGACACACCTCTATGCAGGATGTGTGAACAGGAAGATGAAACTGTCAGGCATGTCTTATGCGAGTGTCCGGAGTTATCGTCAATAAGAGAGTGTGTGTTCGGTGAGTCTTGGCCTACACCTGCCGATATAAAGGAGATGTCTCCTAGTGACCTGTCCACCTTCCTGAGAAGGACAGGATGGACAATGACCTAGGAAGACAACTCCTCGGGAGGATGTACAATGGGTCACATGTGGCCTAAGTGCTGTGAGCCTACACTCACCCTCCCTACTCTACAGATACAGATACTCTTCTAGTATATTCATTGTTCGGAGCCTATAATAATATCTTCCTCTTCTAATGGTCGCCAAAAAACCATAATTTTGATTATAACCAACAAAATAGTTCACCCACCCTGGGACGTTCACAGTCCATGTAGACTAACAATTCAAGTAAACTTTACATAGTCTTTTCAGCCCATGTGCTAGATACACAACACATTTAGTCTGTAGGTTAATGTTTTGTGCAGTCATATTAACAGTTTGAAAAGAAGTCGAACGAATCAGACAACCGAATCGCAAAATATCACACCATGGAATGAGAATGATCTCTTGGAACGTACTTATACAAAGCAGCCCAGGAGCTCTTATAAATTCTGCACCAGTTAACTTATTTAAACTAAATTTTTCGAAAAAAGATCTTTCCTCCGCCGGTAATTCTTTTAGCAATATTTATGCTTTGTGACCGGTTTTTAACTCCAATAAAACTATATAATTTTTTACTCTTTAAATTAGAATTCGTATATTTCTGTTTATTTCAAAATTAACACATGTTCTAATTAGTCAAACTAATTTTTATTATTGGAATAAAGAAACTGTGACACAAAGTTCTTTGTTTAAATTATTCAAGAACATTAAATATTCATACCAGAGATCGTCCTTTATAAAGACGTAATTTGCAGGCGCAGGTGTTCAGATTGTCTCTGAATATTTAATAATCATTACGAAAATAATATTCCATTCTATAAATTCAAGGAGATTTGAAATATGGTTTTACTTAGAAGCTTTTTTCAACTATTTTAAAAAGTGTGGTTGCATTTTTGTAATTTATGAAATAAAAACAGTCAACTACTTTTGTAGATAATGTGGAAGCAGTGTCGTAACTTGAGTTGACCCATGAGGGGGGAGGGGTTACTCCCTTCAAAAAAAAATATTTCTCATAATACAGGTATAATATAATAAACGGGGTTGGGATAAAGTATGGAACCAAGTAAATATCTTTTAAACGAAAAGAAGGATATTTATGAAAATTTGCAGGTGAGTGCAATGGAACATAATGCATCTTTAATTTAAATGGGACACCCTATATATTTTTACATATTTTGAAAGAGCTTGTTATTTTGAATTCATAAATACTGAAACTTGCCCCGGCTCCTTCGCCTTTTTGTCGAAATTTTCGAATTTTTAAAATTTTGGCGAATGCTCAGAAGCGCGCGCTCGCCAAAATTTTAATTTGAGATACGATGCCCAACTATAAATATCTTGTTTAAATCTAGAATAATAAGCTAATATAAAGTTGAAAATGGGGTTCGTTGAAGAGCTGAGATGGATATTTATGACATAAGCACCATATTAACGATCATACGGGGTTGGGATAAAGTATGGAACCAAGTAAATATATTTTAAACGAAAAAAACGATATTTATGAAAATTTGCAGTTAAGTGCAATGGAACAAAATGCATCTGATGTACATTTTTTTGTTAATAATATACTTCCGGTTTAACCGGAAATGCCATCAAGTTCTTTAATTTAAATGGGAGACCCTATATATTTTTACAGATTTTGAAAGAGCTTGTTATTTTGAATTCATACATACTGAGTTTAGTGTAAAAATTTTTGTAAAAACGAGGAATATACCACTTTAATCAACCTCCTATATGAGTTTTTTGCATTATTAGAGCAAAAAACTATTTAGATAAACTAATTGATGTTGTTTGTATGCATAGTAATAAATAAACGAGTACTGTTTAGCACGTCTTTTGTTCTCCAAGTGTCAAATTCTAATTGACGGAAATAAATTTTACAATTTAGAATGGTTCAATTAAGTGAAAAAGAGCGTATTGAAATTTTAATGATGATCAGTTATGGTGATCGTGGTAGAACTCATTATGAAGTGTGTCATATTTTTAATAATTCACACTTCAACAGAATGGGCAATTACCACAAAATGTTTGGTTTCAACAAGATGGAGCACCTCCCAACTATGATAGACGGGCTAGGGATTTTCTGGATGCGAATTTTCCAAATCGATGGATTGGAAGTAGAGGATTCATAGAGTGGCCTGCTCGTTCTCCGGATCTTAGGCTGTTAGATTTTTTTCTTTGGAGTTATCAAAAAACACGTGTTTACGTTAGACGACTAGGAGTTACAGGAATTGGGACAAAGAATTATTGATGAATGTGAACTAATACGTGGAGAAGTCTTGGAAAGAGTGACTCAAGAATTTGTTAATAGGATGGCATATTGTCAGCAAGTAAACGGCGAGCATTTTGAACATTTGAGGTAATTTTGTTTCTCATTATTTTAAAATAATGAAATGTACACCTACTGTACGACTAACAGTGAGTATATTATTAACAAAAAAATGTACATCAGATGCATTTTGTTCCATTGCACTTACCTGCAAATTTTCATAAATATCGTTCTTTTCGTTTAAAAGATATTTACTTGGTTCCATACTTTATCCCAACCCCGTATACAATCACTCAAGACAATCTGTGGACTCTGGAAGAGTGGCAAGTATTTTCAGAAGGGTGTTAATAGTGGGGAAACATCCTTGTGGCAAGCAGTGTAGTGATGAATTGCCTTTCTTGAACGGATTTTCAAATCTTTCACCTTCTTGTACATCATATGAAGTTCTCTAATGGCAAAAAACTCACCAATTGGTATAATCTTCCTGATAAAAATTCGGAAGTTTCTTTAAACTTTTTTCTTGTGTTTTGGTGGCATCAGCATTGCTGGTAAATATTAGACACTCAGTACTTCTACATGTTTTGGAAACCGACGATTTAATTCACTTAAAAAGTGATTTAAAAATGGCAAAAATATGGAAATCATAAAATATTATTCAGGAGTGTTGGTTTCAATATGTGTTTGTCTTCCAGTTCTTCTTGGTGTTTTAATTGCGGAACTGAGTAATTCAAAAAGGTTGGAACAAGGCAGCACAAGTACAGCGAGCAAAACTGACTGACTGACTCTGGAGTGGGGGTCTTAATAACATACTTTATACGAGTCACGTGACTTACAGGTGGCGAAAAGACGATTCCACTCGCAAAAGTAGGAAAGATTGCTGAGAGGGCAAAATCTTTCAGTTTTTTTTTTACATTTTTACTTACAATTATTTTTTTTTGTTTAAATTTCTTCTAATCAAGAGGGGGATGGGTTTCAGTCCACAATAACTTTCCTTCGTTACGCCTATGCGTAGAAGCTTTTTGAAATTTAAGCAAAGTTGCATCAAAACACCATCACAAAAACAAATCCATTACTGTGGATCATTTAGTTGAGGTAAAAACCGACAGGACTCATTGAGAAGTGGATGAATATACAAAACAAAACGAAATGGAAGTTAAATAAGTTAAAATATTAAACCCCCAGTCATATTGTTTTCCAAATGGAATTACATTATTTGTAGGTATTGGAATTTTAAAGTATTCACAAAAAAATACACGTCTTTAACAGAGTACGACGTAAATTTTTTTTTTCAAGTGAAAATCCAAAGGGAAAATCATCAAAAGCAGGAACAAGTAAAATGTAATAAATGAAAATCAAATTGAGTTATATATACGCTAACCGAAAATAATTTCATTTTATTCAGGGGAACATTTTGAGTCCATATTTCCAAGCATTAAGGGAGATAGCAGAAAGCAATTTAAATCGCGAAATATTTCAATACTTGCTTCGAAATTTCCCATAAAAAAAAATTTTCCTAACATTAAGGGAGATAGCAAAAAGCAGATTACCTAAATCATGAAAATATTCGAAAATCCACTTTCTGAAATTTTATGTATCCATAACTCGGCTAATAGGAGAGATAGAACATTCTAGTGTCCGCCATTCGATTCAGGGGAACATTTTACATATGGATAATAATTTTGAGATGATATTTCCAAGCATTAAGGGAGATAGCAGAGAGCAATTCAAATCGCGAAATATTTCCATACCTACCCCTTGCTGCAAAATTTCCTACAAAAAAAAATTTTGCAAATTGGAATTGGCTATAAATTGGTAGCCGGGGGTTTTTTGGGACGAAAAATCGACTGGCACAGTCTGTTTTTTAATAAAACAATTCTTTCGCCTTCAAATAACGTAATGAAATTTTCGAAATCCACTTTCTAAAACCAAAAATACTCATAACTAGACTAATCGTGAAGATGGAATGTTCTAGTCTTCACCAATCGATTCAGTGCAACATTTTACATAGGACAATTTTGATTTCATATTTCCTAACATTAAGGGAGATAGCAAAGAGCAAATTAAATCATGAAAATATTCGAAAATCCACATTCTGAAATTTTATGTATCCATAACTCGACTAATTGGAGAGATAGAAGGGAGATAACAGAGAGCAAATTAAATATTCGAAAATCCACTTTCTGAAACTTTATGTATCCATAACTCGACTATTTGGAGAGATAAAACATTCTAGTCTCCGCCATTCGATTCAGGGGAACATTTTACATATGGATAATAATTTTGAGTTGATATTTCCAAGCATTAAGGGAGATAGCAGAGAGCAATTCAAATCGCGAAATATTTCCATACCTACCCCTTGCTGCAAAATTTCCTACAAAAAAAAAATTTTGCGAAATGGAATTGGCTATAAATTGGTAGCCGGGGGTTTTTTGGGACGAAAAATCGACTGACTTAGTCTGTTTTTTAATAAAACAATTCTTTCGCCTTCAAATAACGTAATGAAATTTTCGAAATCCACTTTCTAAAACAAAAAATACTCATAACTCGACTAATCGTGAAGATGGGATGTTCTAGTTTTAACCAATCGATTCAGTGCAACATTTTACATAAGACAATTTTGATTTCATATTTCCTAACATTAAGGGAGATAGCAAAGAGCAAATTAAATCATGAAAATATTCGAAAATCCACTTTCTGAAATTTTATGTATCCATAAGTCGACTATTTGGAGAGATAGAACATTCTAGTCTCCGCCATTCAATTCAGGGGAACATTTTACATATAGAATTGAATTTTGAGTTTATTTTTCAAAGCATTAAGGGAGATATCACAGAGCAATTGAAATCGCGAAATATTTCCATACCTACCCCTTGCTTCAAAATTTCATACAAAAAAAAAATTTTGCGATATGAAATTGGCTATAAATTGGTAACCGGGGTTTTCTTGGGACGAAAAATCGACTGGCACAGTATGTTTTTTAAAAAAATCATTCTTTCGCCTTCAAATAACGTAATGAAATTTTCGAAAATCCACTTTCTAAAACAAAAAATACTCATAACTCGACTAATTGTGAAGATGGAACGTTCAAGTCTTCACCAATCGATTCAGGGAAACATTTAACATATACAAATGAATTTTGAGTTTATATTTCCGACTATTAAGGGAGAGAGCAGAGAGCAAATTAAATCGTGAAAATATTCGAAAATCCACATTCTGAAACTTTATGTATTCATAACTCGACTAATTGTGAGGATGGAACGTTCTAGTCTTCACCAATCGATTCAGGGAAACATTTTACATATACGAATGAATTTTGAGTTCATATTTCCGACTATTAAGGGAGAGAGCAGAGAGCAAATTAAATCGTGAAAATATTCGAAAATCCACATTCTGAAACTTTATGTATTCATAACTTGACTAATTGTAGAGATAGAAGGTTCTAGTCTGCGCCATTCGATTCAGGGGAACATTTTACATATAGAATTGAATTTTGAGTTTATTTTTCGAAGCATTAACAGAGATAGCAGAAAGCAAATTAAATATTGGAAAATCCACTTTCTGAAATTTCATGTATCCATAACTCGACTAATTGGAGAGATAAAAGGTTCTAGTCTGCGCCATTCGATTCAGGGGAACATTTTACATATAGAATTGAATTTTGAGTTTATTTTTCGAAGCATTAACAGAGATAGCAGAAAGCAAATTAAATATTGGAAAATCCACTTTCTGAAATTTCATGTATCCATAACTCGACTAATTGGAGAGATAAAAGGTTCTAGTCTGCGCCATTCGATTCAGGGGAACATTTTACATATAGAATTGAATTTTGAGTTCATTTTTCGAAGCATTAAGGGAGATATCACAGAGCAATTGAAATCGCGAAATATTTCCATACCTACCCCTTGCTTCAAAATTTCATACAAAAAAAAATTTTGCGGAATGAAATTGGCTATAAATTGGTCACCGGTGTTTTCTTGGGACGAAACATCGACTGGCACAGTCTGTTTTTTAATGAAATCATTCTTTCGCCTTCAAATAACGTAATGAAATTTTCGAAAATCCACTTTCTAAAACAAAAAATACTCATAACTCGACTTATTGTAAAGATGGAACGTTCTAGTCTTCACCAATCGATTCAGGGAAACATTTTACATATACAAATGAATTTTGAGTTTATATTTCCGACTATTAAGGGAGAGAGCAGAGAGCAAATTAAATCGTGAAAATATTCGAAAATCCACATTCTGAAACTTTATGTATTCATAACTTGACTAATTGTAGAGATAGAAGGTTCTAGTCTGCGCCATTCGATTCAGGGGAACATTTTACATGAAGAATTGAATTTTGAGTTCATTTTTCGAAGCATTAAGGGAGATATCACAGAGCAATTGAAATCGCGAAATATTTCCATACCTACCCCTTGCTTCAAAATTTCATACAAAAAAAAATTTTGCGGAATGAAATTGGCTATAAATTGGTCACCGGTGTTTTCTTGGGACGAAACATCGACTGGCACAGTCTGTTTTTTAATGAAATCATTCTTTCGCCTTCAAATAACGTAATGAAATTTTCGAAAATCCACTTTCTAAAACAAAAAATACTCATAACTCGACTTATTGTAAAGATGGAACGTTCTAGTCTTCACCAATCGATTCAGGGAAACATTTTACATATACAAATGAATTTTGAGTTTATATTTCCGACTATTAAGGGAGAGAGCAGAGAGCAAATTAAATCGTGAAAATATTCGAAAATCCACATTCTGACACTTTATGTATTCATAACTTGACTAATTGTAAAGATAGAAGGTTCTTGTCTGCGCCATTCGATTCAGGGGAACATTTTACATATAGAATTGAATTTTGAGTTTATTTTTCGAAGCATTAACAGAGATAGCAGAAAGCAAATTAAATATTGGAAAATCCACTTTCTGAAATTTCATGTATCCATAACTCGACTAATTGGAGAGATAAAAGGTTCTAGTCTGCGCCATTCGATTCAGGGGAACATTTTACATATAGAATTGAATTTTGAGTTTATTTTTCGAAGCATTAACAGAGATAGCAGAAAGCAAATTAAATATTGGAAAATCCACTTTCTGAAATTTCATGTATCCATAACTCGACTAATTGAAGAGATAGAAGGTTCTAGTCTGCGCCATTCGATTCAGGGGAACATTTTACATAAAGCAGTGAATTTAGAGTTTATTTTTTCAAGCATTAAGGGAGATATTACAGAGCAATTGAAATCGCGAAATATTTCCATACCTACCCCTTGCTTCAAAATTTCATACAAAAAAAAAATTTTGCGAAATGAAATTGGCTATAAATTGGTAACCGGGGTTTTCTTGGGACGAAAAATCGACTGGCACAGTCTGTTTTTTAATAAAATCATTCTTTCGCCTTTAAATAACGTGATGAAATTTTCGAAAATCCACTTTCTAAAACAAAAAATACTCATAACTCGACTAATTGTAAAGATGGAACGTTCTAGTCTTCACCAATCGATTCAGGGAAACATTTTACATATACGAATGAATTTTGAGTTTATATTTCCGACTATTAAGGGAGAGAGCAGAGAGCAAATTAAATCGTGAAAATATTCGAAAATCCACATTCTGAAATTTTATGTATTCATAACTTGACTAATTGTAGAGATAGAAGGTTCTAGTCTGCGCCATTCGATTCAGGGGAACATTTTACATAAAGAATTGAATTTTGAGTTTATTTTTCGAAGCATTAACAGAGATAGCAGAAAGCAAATTAAATATTGGAAAATCCACTTTCTGAAATTTCATGTATCCATAACTCGACTAATTGGAGAGATAGAAGGTTCTAGTCTGCGCCATTCGATTCAGGGGAACATTTTACATATAGCAGTGAATTTAGAGTTTATTTTTTCAAGCATTAAGGGAGATATTACAGAGCAATTGAAATCGCGAAATATTTCCATACCTACCCCTTGCTTCAAAATTTCATACAAAAAAAAAATTTTGCGAAATGAAATTGGCTATAAATTGGTAACCCGGGGTTTTCTTGGGACGAAAAATCGACTGGCACAGTCTGTTTTTTAATAAAATCATTCTTTCGCCTTTAAATAACGTGATGAAATTTTCGAAAATCCACTTTCTAAAACAAAAAATACTCATAACTCGACTAATTGTAAAGATGGAACGTTCTAGTCTTCACCAATCGATTCAGGGAAACATTTTACATATACGAATGAATTTTGAGTTTATATTTCCGACTATTAAGGGAGAGAGCAGAGAGCAAATTAAATCGTGAAAATATTCGAAAATCCACATTCTGAAATTTTATGTATTCATAACTTGACTAATTGTAGAGATAGAAGGTTCTAGTCTGCGCCATTCGATTCAGGGGAACATTTTACATATAGAATTGAATTTTGAGTTTATTTTTCAAAGCATTAAGGGAGATATCATAGAGCAATTGAAATCGCGAAATATTTCCATACCTACCCCTTGCTTCAAAATTTCATACAAAAAAAAATTTTGCGAAATGAAATTGGCTATAAATTGGTAACCGGGGTTTTCTTGGGACGAAAAATCGACTGGCACAGTCTGTTTTTTAATAAAATCATTCTTTCGCCTTTAAATAACGTGATGAAATTTTCGAAAATCCACTTTCTAAAACAAAAAATACTCATAACTCGACTAATTGTAAAGATGGAACGTTCTAGTCTTCACCAGTCGATTCAGGGGAACATTTTACTTATAGAATTAAATTTTGAGTTTATTTTTCAAAGCATTAAGGGAGATATCACAGAGCAATTGAAATCGCTTCAAAATTTCATACAAAAAAAAAATTTTGCGAAATGAAATTGGCTATAAATTGGTAACCGGGGTTTTCTTGGGACGAAAAATCGACTGGCACAGTCTGTTTTTTAATAAAATCATTCTTTCGCCTTCAAATAACGTAATGAAATTTTCGAAAATCCACTTTCTAAAACAAAAAATACTCATAACTCGACTAATTGTAAAGATGGAACGCTCTAGTCTTCACCAATCGATTCAGGGAAACATTTTACATATACAAATGAATTTTGAGTTTATATTTCCGACTATTAAGGGAGAGAGCAGAGAGCAAATTAAATCGTGAAAATATTCGAAAATCCACATTCTGAAATTTTATGTATTCATAACTCGACTAATTGTGAAGATGGAACGTTCTAGTCTTCACCAATCGATTCAGGGAAACATTTTACATATACGAATGAATTTTGAGTTCATATTTCCGACTATTAAGGGAGAGAGCAGAAAGCAAATTAAATCGTGAAAATATTCGAAAATCCACATTCTGAAACTTTATGTATTCATAACTTGACTAATTGTAGAGATAGAAGGTTCTAGTCTGCGCCATTCGATTCAGGGGAACATTTTACATATAGAATTGAATTTTGAGTTCATTTTTCAAAGCATTAAGGGAGATATCACAGAGCAATTGAAATCGCGAAATATTTCCATACCTACCCCTTGCTTCAAAATTTCATAGAAAAAAAAATTTTGCGGAATGAAATTGGCTATAAATTGGTCACCGGTGTTTTCTTGGGACGAAAAATCGACTGGCACAGTCTGTTTTTTAATGAAATCATTCTTTCGCCTTCAAATAACGTGATGAGATTTTCGAAAATCCACTTTCTAAAACAAAAAATACTCATAACTCGACTAATTGTAAAGATGGAACGTTCTAGTCTTCACCAATCGATTCGGGGAAACATTTTACATATACAAATGAATTTTGAGTTTATATTTCCGACTATTAAGGGAGAGAGCAGAGAGCAAATTAAATCGTGAAAACATTCGAAAATCCACATTCTGACACTTTATGTATTCATAACTTGACTAATTGTAAAGATAGAAGGTTCTTGTCTGCGCCATTCGATTCAGGGGAACATTTTACATATAGAATTGAATTTTGAGTTTATTTTTCGAAGCATTAACAGAGATAGCAGAAAGCAAATTAAATATTGGAAAATCCACTTTCTGAAATTTCATGTATCCATAACTCGACTAATTGGAGAGATAAAAGGTTCTAGTCTGCGCCATTCGATTCAGGGGAACATTTTACATATAGAATTGAATTTAGAGTTTATTTTTTCAAGCATTAAGGGAGATATTACAGAGCAATTGAAATCGCGAAATATTTCCATACCTACCCCTTGCTTCAAAATTTCATACAAAAAAAAAATTTTGCGAAATGAAATTGGCTATAAATTGGTAACCCGGGGTTTTCTTGGGACGAAAAATCGACTGGCACAGTCTGTTTTTTAATAAAATCATTCTTTCGCCTTTAAATAACGTGATGAAATTTTCGAAAATCCACTTTCTAAAACAAAAAATACTCATAACTCGACTAATTGTAAAGATGGAACGTTCTAGTCTTCACCAATCGATTCAGGGAAACATTTTACATATACGAATGAATTTTGAGTTTATATTTCCGACTATTAAGGGAGAGAGCAGAGAGCAAATTAAATCGTGAAAATATTCGAAAATCCACATTCTGAAATTTTATGTATTCATAACTTGACTAATTGTAGAGATAGAAGGTTCTAGTCTGCGCCATTCGATTCAGGGGAACATTTTACATATAGAATTGAATTTTGAGTTTATTTTTCAAAGCATTAAGGGAGATATCATAGAGCAATTGAAATCGCGAAATATTTCCATACCTACCCCTTGCTTCAAAATTTCATACAAAAAAAAAATTTTGCGAAATGAAATTGGCTATAAATTGGTAACCGGGGTTTTCTTGGGACGAAAAATCGACTGGCACAGTCTGTTTTTTAATAAAATCATTCTTTCGCCTTTAAATAACGTGATGAAATTTTCGAAAATCCACTTTCTAAAACAAAAAATACTCATAACTCGACTAATTGTAAAGATGGAACGTTCTAGTCTTCACCAGTCGATTCAGGGGAACATTTTACTTATAGAATTAAATTTTGAGTTTATTTTTCAAAGCATTAAGGGAGATATCACAGAGCAATTGAAATCGCTTCAAAATTTCATACAAAAAAAAAATTTTGCGAAATGAAATTGGCTATAAATTGGTAACCGGGGTTTTCTTGGGACGAAAAATCGACTGGCTCAGTCTGTTTTTTAATAAAATCATTCTTTCGCCTTCAAATAACGTAATGAAATTTTCGAAAATCCACTTTCTAAAACAAAAAATACTCATAACTCGACTAATTGTAAAGATGGAACGCTCTAGTCTTCACCAATCGATTCAGGGAAACATTTTACATATACAAATGAATTTTGAGTTTATATTTCCGACTATTAAGGGAGAGAGCAGAGAGCAAATTAAATCGTGAAAATATTCGAAAATCCACATTCTGAAATTTTATGTATTCATAACTCGACTAATTGTGAAGATGGAACGTTCTAGTCTTCACCAATCGATTCAGGGAAACATTTTACATATACGAATGAATTTTGAGTTCATATTTCCGACTATTAAGGGAGAGAGCAGAAAGCAAATTAAATCGTGAAAATATTCGAAAATCCACATTCTGAAACTTTATGTATTCATAACTTGACTAATTGTAGAGATAGAAGGTTCTAGTCTGCGCCATTCGATTCAGGGGAACATTTTACATATAGAATTGAATTTTGAGTTCATTTTTCAAAGCATTAAGGGAGATATCACAGAGCAATTGAAATCGCGAAATATTTCCATACCTACCCCTTGCTTCAAAATTTCATACAAAAAAAAATTTTGCGGAATGAAATTGGCTATAAATTGGTCACCGGTGTTTTCTTGGGACGAAAAATCGACTGGCACAGTCTGTTTTTTAATGAAATCATTCTTTCGCCTTCAAATAACGTGATGAGATTTTCGAAAATCCACTTTCTAAAACAAAAAATACTCATAACTCGACTAATTGTAAAGATGGAACGTTCTAGTCTTCACCAATCGATTCGGGGAAACATTTTACATATACAAATGAATTTTGAGTTTATATTTCCGACTATTAAGGGAGAGAGCAGAGAGCAAATTAAATCGTGAAAACATTCGAAAATCCACATTCTGACACTTTATGTATTCATAACTTGACTAATTGTAAAGATAGAAGGTTCTTGTCTGCGCCATTCGATTCAGGGGAACATTTTACATATAGAATTGAATTTTGAGTTTATTTTTCGAAGCATTAACAGAGATAGCAGAAAGCAAATTAAATATTGGAAAATCCACTTTCTGAAATTTCATGTATCCATAACTCGACTAATTGGAGAGATAAAAGGTTCTAGTCTGCGCCATTCGATTCAGGGGAACATTTTACATATAGAATTGAATTTTGAGTTTATTTTTCGAAGCATTAACAGAGATAGCAGAAAGCAAATTAAATATTGGAAAATCCACTTTCTGAAATTTCATGTATCCATAACTCGACTAATTGGAAAGATAGAAGGTTCTAGTCTGCGCCATTCGATTCAGGGGAACATTTTACATATAGCAGTGAATTTAGAGTTTATTTTTTCGAGCATTAAGGGAGATATTACAGAGCAATTGAAATCGCGAAATATTTCCATACCTACCCCTTGCTTCAAAATTTCATACAAAAAAAAAATTTTGCGAAATGAAATTGGCTATAAATTGGTAACCGGGGTTTTCTTGGGACGAAAAATCGACTGGCACAGTCTGTTTTTTAATAAAATCATTCTTTCGCCTTTAAATAACGTGATGAAATTTTCGAAAATCCACTTTCTAAAACAAAAAATACTCATAACTCGACTAATTGTAAAGATGGAACGTTCTAGTCTTCACCAATCGATTCAGGGAAACATTTTACATATACAAATGAATTTTGAGTTTATATTTCCGACTATTAAGGGAGAGAGCAGAGAGCAAATTAAATCGTGAAAATATTCGAAAATCCACATTCTGAAATTTTATGTATTCATAACTTGACTAATTGTAGAGATAGAAGGTTCTAGTCTTCACCAATCGATTCAGGGAAACATTTTACATATACGAATGAATTTTGAGTTTATATTTCCGACTATTAAGGGAGAGAGCAGAGAGCAAATTAAATCGTGAAAATATTCGAAAATCCACATTCTGAAATTTTATGTATTCATAACTTGACTAATTGTAGAGATAGAAGGTTCTAGTCTGCGCCATTCGATTCAGGGGAACATTTTACATATAGAATTGAATTTTGAGTTTATTTTTCAAAGCATTAAGGGAGATATCATAGAGCAATTGAAATCGCGAAATATTTCCATACCTACCCCTTGCTTCAAAATTTCATACAAAAAAAAAATTTTGCGAAATGAAATTGGCTATAAATTAGTAACCGGGGTTTTCTTGGGACGAAAAATCGACTGGCACAGTCTGTTTTTTAATAAAATCATTCTTTCGAATTTAAATAACGTGATGAAATTTTCGAAAATCCACTTTCTAAAACAAAAAATACTCATAACTCGACTAATTGTAAAGATGGAACGTTCTAGTCTTCACCAATCGATTCAGGGAAACATTTTACATATACAAATGAATTTTGAGTTTATATTTCCGACTATTAAGGGAGAGAGCAGAGAGCAAATTAAATCGTGAAAATATTCGAAAATCCACATTCTGAAATTTTATGTATTCATAACTTGACTAATTGTAGAGATAGAAGGTTCTAGTCTGCGCCATTCGATTCAGGGGAACATTTTACATATAGAATTGAATTTTGAGTTTATTTTTCAAAGCATTAAGGGAGATATCATAGAGCAATTGAAATCGCGAAATATTTCCATACCTACCCCTTGCTTCAAAATTTCATACAAAAAAAAAATTTTGCGAAATGAAATTGGCTATAAATTGGTAACCGGGGTTTTCTTGGGACGAAAAATCGACTGGCACAGTCTGTTTTTTAATGAAATCATTCTTTCGCCTTCAAATAACGTAATGAGATTTTCGAAAATCCACTTTCTAAAACAAAAAATACTCATAACTCGACTAATTGTGAAGATGGAACGTTCTAGTCTTCACCAATCGATTCGGGGAAACATTTTACAAATACAAATGAATTTTGAGTTTATATTTCCGACTATTAAGGGAGAGAGCAGAGAGCAAATTAAATCGTGAAAACATTCGAAAATCCACATTCTGACACTTTATGTATTCATAACTTGACTAATTGTAAAGATAGAAGGTTCTTGTCTGCGCCATTCGATTCAGGGGAACATTTTACATATAGAATAGAATTTTGAGTTTATTTTTCGAAGCATTAACAGAGATAGCAGAAAGCAAATTAAATATTGGAAAATCCACTTTCTGAAATTTCATGTATCCATAACTCGACTAATTGGAGAGATAGAAGGTTCTAGTCTGCGCCATTCGATTCAGGGGAACATTTTACATATAGAATTGAATTTTGAGTTTATTTTTCAAAGCATTAAGGGAGATATCATAGAGCAATTGAAATCGCGAAATATTTCCATACCTACCCCTTGCTTCAAAATTTCATACAAAAAAAAAATTTTGCGAAATGAAATTGGCTATAAATTAGTAACCGGGGTTTTCTTGGGACGAAAAATCGACTGGCACAGTCTGTTTTTTAATAAAATCATTCTTTCGCCTTTAAATAACGTGATGAAATTTTCGAAAATCCACTTTCTAAAACAAAAAATACTCATAACTCGACTAATTGTAAAGATGGAACGTTCTAGTCTTCACCAATCGATTCAGGGAAACATTTTACATATACAAATGAATTTTGAGTTTATATTTCCGACTATTAAGGGAGAGAGCAGAGAGCAAATTAAATCGTGAAAATATTCGAAAATCCACATTCTGAAATTTTATGTATTCATAACTTGACTAATTGTAGAGATAGAAGGTTCTAGTCTTCACCAATCGATTCAGGGAAACATTTTACATATACGAATGAATTTTGAGTTTATATTTCCGACTATTAAGGGAGAGAGCAGAGAGCAAATTAAATCGTGAAAATATTCGAAAATCCACATTCTGAAATTTTATGTATTCATAACTTGACTAATTGTAGAGATAGAAGGTTCTAGTCTGCGCCATTCGATTCAGGGGAACATTTTACATATAGAATTGAATTTTGAGTTTATTTTTCAAAGCATTAAGGGAGATATCATAGAGCAATTGAAATCGCGAAATATTTCCATACCTACCCCTTGCTTCAAAATTTCATACAAAAAAAAAATTTTGCGAAATGAAATTGGCTATAAATTAGTAACCGGGGCTTTCTTGGGACGAAAAATCGACTGGCACAGTCTGTTTTTTAATAAAATCATTCTTTCGCCTTTAAATAACGTGATGAAATTTTCGAAAATCCACTTTCTAAAACAAAAAATACTCATAACTCGACTAATTGTAAAGATGGAACGTTCTAGTCTTCACCAATCGATTCAGGAAAACATTTTACATATACAAATGAATTTTGAGTTTATATTTCCGACTATTAAGGGAGAGAGCAGAGAGCAAATTAAATCGTGAAAATATTCGAAAATCCACATTCTGAAATTTTATGTATTCATAACTTGACTAATTGTAGAGATAGAAGGTTCTAGTCTGCGCCATTCGATTCAGGGGAACATTTTACATATAGAATTGAATTTTGAGTTTATTTTTCAAAGCATTAAGGGAGATATCATAGAGCAATTGAAATCGCGAAATATTTCCATACCTACCCCTTGCTTCAAAATTTCATACAAAAAAAAAATTTTGCGATATGAAATTGGCTATAAATTGGTAACCGGGGTTTTCTTGGGACGAAAAATCGACTGGCACAGTCTGTTTTTTAATAAAATCATTCTTTCGCCTTCAAATAACGTAATGAAATTTTCGAAAATCCACTTTCTAAAACAAAAAATACTCATAACTCGACTAATTGTGAAGATGGAACGTTCTAGTCTTCACCAATCGATTCAGGGAAACATTTTACATATACAAATGAATTTTGAGTTTATATTTCCGACTATTAAGGGAGAGAGCAGAGAGCAAATTAAATCGTGAAAACATTCGAAAATCCACATTCTGACACTTTATGTATTCATAACTTAACTAATTGTAGAGATAGAAGGTTCTAGTCTGCGCCATTCGATTCAGGGGAACATTTTACATATAGAATTGAATTTTGAGTTCATTTTTCAAAGCATTAAGGGAGATATCACAGAGCAATTGAAATCGCGAAATATTTCCATACCTACCCCTTGCTTCAAAATTTCATACAAAAAAAAAATTTTGCGAAATGAAATTGGCTATAAATTGGTAACCGGGGTTTTCTTGGGACGAAAAATCGACTGGCACAGTCTGTTTTTTAATAAAATCATTCTTTCGCCTTCAAATAACGTAATGAAATTTTCAAAAATCCACTTTCTAAAACAAAAAATACTCATAACTCGACTAATTGTAAAGATGGAACGCTCTAGTCTTCACCAATCGATTCAGGAAAACATTTTACATATACAAATGAATTTTGAGTTGTTTATATTTCCGACTATTAAGGGAGAGAGCAGAGAGCAAATTAAATCGTGAAAACATTCGAAAATCCACATTCTGACACTTTATGTATTCATAACTTGACTAATTGTAAAGATAGAAGGTTCTTGTCTGCGCCATTCGATTCAGGGGAACATTTTACATATAGAATTGAATTTTGAGTTTATTTTTCGAAGCATTAACAGAGATAGCAGAAAGCAAATTAAATATTGGAAAATCCACTTTCTGAAATTTCATGTATCCATAACTCGACTAATTGGAGAGATAAAAGGTTCTAGTCTGCGCCATTCGATTCAGGGGAACATTTTACATATAGAATTGAATTTTGAGTTTATTTTTCGAAGCATTAACAGAGATAGCAGAAAGCAAATTAAATATTGGAAAATCCACATTCTGAAATTTTATGTATTCATAACTTGACTAATTGTAGAGATAGAAGGTTCTAGTCTGCGCCATTCGATTCAGGGGAACATTTTACATATAGAATTGAATTTTGAGTTTATTTTTCAAAGCATTAAGGGAGATATCATAGAGCAATTGAAATCGCGAAATATTTCCATACCTACCCCTTGCTTCAAAATTTCATACAAAAAAAAAATTTTGCGAAATGAAATTGGCTATAAATTGGTAACCGGGGTTTTCTTGGGACGAAAAATCGACTGGCACAGTCTGTTTTTTAATAAAATCATTCTTTCGCCTTTAAATAACGTGATGAAATTTTCGAAAATCCACTTTCTAAAA
This sequence comes from Lochmaea capreae, assembly GCA_949126875.1. Lineage (NCBI taxonomy): Eukaryota > Metazoa > Arthropoda > Insecta > Coleoptera > Chrysomelidae > Lochmaea > Lochmaea capreae. The sequence continues at coordinate 3,765,048 of OX421411.1, forward strand.
CAAAAAATACTCATAACTCGACTAATTGTAAAGATGGAACGTTCTAGTCTTCACCAATCGATTCAGGGAAACATTTTACATATACAAATGAATTTTGAGTTTATATTTCCGACTATTAAGGGAGAGAGCAGAGAGCAAATTAAATCGTGAAAATATTCGAAAATCCACATTCTGAAATTTTATGTATTCATAACTTGACTAATTGTAGAGATAGAAGGTTCTAGTCTGCGCCATTCGATTCAGGGGAACATTTTACATATAGAATTGAATTTTGAGTTCATTTTTCAAAGCATTAAGGGAGATATCACAGAGCAATTGAAATCGCGAAATATTTCCATACCTACCCCTTGCTTCAAAATTTCATACAAAAAAAAATTTTGCGGAATGAAATTGGCTATAAATTGGTCACCGGGGTTTTCTTGGGACGAAAAATCGACTGGCACAGTCTGTTTTTTAATAAAATCATTCTTTCGCCTTCAAATAACGTAATGAAATTTTCGAAAAACCACTTTCTAAAACAAAAAATACTCATAACTCGACTAATTGTAAAGATGGAACGCTCTAGTCTTCACCAATCGATTCAGGGAAACATTTTACATATACAAATGAATTTTGAGTTTATATTTCCGACTATTAAGGGAGAGAGCAGAGAGCAAATTAAATCGTGAAAATATTCGAAAATCCACATTCTGAAACTTTATGTATTCATAACTTGACTAATTGTAGAGATAGAAGGTTCTAGTCTGCGCCATTCGATTCAGGGGAACATTTTACATATAGAATTGAATTTTGAGTTTATTTTTCGAAGCATTAACAGAGATAGCAGAAAGCAAATTAAATATTGGAAAATCCACTTTCTGAAATTTCATGTATCCATAACTCGACTAATTGGAGAGATAGAAGGTTCTAGTCTGCGCCATTCGATTCAGGGGAACATTTTACATATAGCAGTGAATTCAGAGTTTATTTTTTCAAGCATTAAGGGAGATATTACAGAGCAATTGAAATCGCGAAATATTTCCATACCTACCCCTTGCTTCAAAATTTCATACAAAAAAAAAATTTTGCGAAATGAAATTGGCTATAAATTGGTAACCGGGGTTTTCTTGGGACGAAAAATCGACTGGCACAGTCTGTTTTTTAATAAAATCATTCTTTCGCCTTTAAATAACGTGATGAAATTTTCGAAAATCCACTTTCTAAAACAAAAAATACTCATAACTCGACTAATTGTAAAGATGGAACGTTCTAGTCTTCACCAATCGATTCAGGGAAACATTTTACATATACAAATGAATTTTGAGTTTATATTTCCGACTATTAAGGGAGAGAGCAGAGAGCAAATTAAATCGTGAAAACATTCGAAAATCCACATTCTGACACTTTATGTATTCATAACTTGACTAATTGTAAAGATAGAAGGTTCTTGTCTGCGCCATTCGATTCAGGGGAACATTTTACATATAGAATTGAATTTTGAGTTTATTTTTCGAAGCATTAACAGAGATAGCAGAAAGCAAATTAAATATTGGAAAATCCACTTTCTGAAATTTCATGTATTCATAACTTGACTAATTGTAGAGATAGAAGGTTCTAGTCTGCGCCATTCGATTCAGGGGAACATTTTACATATAGAATTGAATTTTGAGTTTATTTTTCAAAGCATTAAGGGAGATATCATAGAGCAATTGAAATCGCGAAATATTTCCATACCTACCCCTTGCTTCAAAATTTCATACAAAAAAAAAATTTTGCGAAATGAAATTGGCTATAAATTGGTAACCGGGGTTTTCTTGGGACGAAAAATCGACTGGCACAGTCTGTTTTTTAATAAAATCATTCTTTCGCCTTTAAATAACGTGATGAAATTTTCGAAAATCCACTTTCTAAAACAAAAAATACTCATAACTCGACTAATTGTAAAGATGGAACGTTCTAGTCTTCACCAATCGATTCAGGGAAACATTTAACATATAAAAATGAATTTTGAGTTTATATTTCCGACTATTAAGGGAGAGAGCAGAGAGCAAATTAAATCGTGAAAATATTCGAAAATCCACATTCTGAAACTTTATGTATTCATAACTCGACTAATTGTGAAGATGGAACGTTCTAGTCTTCACCAATCGATTTAGGGAAACATTTTACATATACGAATGAATTTTGAGTTCATATTTCCGACTATTAAGGGAGAGAGCAGAAAGCAAATTAAATCGTGAAAATATTCGAAAATCCACATTCTGAAACTTTATGTATTCATAACTTGACTAATTGTAGAGATAGAAGGTTCTAGTCTGCGCCATTCGATTCAGGGGAACATTTTACATATAGAATTGAATTTTGAGTTCATTTTTCAAAGCATTAAGGGAGATATCACAGAGCAATTGAAATCGCGAAATATTTCCATACCTACCCCTTGCTTCAAAATTTCATACAAAAAAAAATTTTGCGGAATGAAATTGGCTATAAATTGGTCACCGGTGTTTTCTTGGGACGAAAAATCGACTGGCACAGTCTGTTTTTTAATGAAATCATTCTTTCGCCTTCAAATAACGTAATGAGATTTTCGAAAATCCACTTTCTAAAACAAAAAATACTCATAACTCGACTAATTGTAAAGATGGAACGTTCTAGTCTTCACCAATCGATTCAGGGAAACATTTTACATATACAAATGAATTTTGAGTTTATATTTCCGACTATTAAGGGAGAGAGCAGAGAGCAAATTAAATCGTGAAAACATTCGAAAATCCACATTCTGACACTTTATGTATTCATAACTTGACTAATTGTAAAGATAGAAGGTTCTTGTCTGCGCCATTCGATTCAGGGGAACATTTTACATATAGAATTGAATTTTGAGTTTATTTTTCGAAGCATTAACAGAGATAGCAGAAAGCAAATTAAATATTGGAAAATCCACTTTCTGAAATTTCATGTATCCATAACTCGACTAATTGGAGAGATAAAAGGTTCTAGTCTGCGCCATTCGATTCAGGGGAACATTTTACATATAGAATTGAATTTTGAGTTTATTCTTCGAAGCATTAACAGAGATAGCAGAAAGCAAATTAAATATTGGAAAATCCACTTTCTGAAATTTCATGTATCCATAACTCGACTAATTGGAGAGATAGAAGGTTCTAGTCTGCGCCATTCGATTCAGGGGAACATTTTACATATAGCAGTGAATTCAGAGTTTATTTTTTCAAGCATTAAGGGAGATATTACAGAGCAATTGAAATCGCGAAATATTTCCATACCTACCCCTTGCTTCAAAATTTCATACAAAAAAAAAATTTTGCGAAATGAAATTGGCTATAAATTGGTAACCGGGGTTTTCTTGGGACGAAAAATCGACTGGCACAGTCTGTTTTTTAATAAAATCATTCTTTCGCCTTCAAATAACGTAATGAAATTTTCGAAAATCCACTTTCTAAAACAAAAAATACTCATAACTCGACTAATTGTAAAGATGGAACGCTCTAGTCTTCACCAATCGATTCAGGGAAACATTTTACATATACAAATGAATTTTGAGTTTATATTTCCGACTATTAAGGGAGAGAGCAGAGAGCAAATTAAATCGTGAAAATATTCGAAAATCCACATTCTGAAACTTTATGTATTCATAACTTGACTAATTGTAGAGATGGAACGTTCTAGTCTTCACCAGTCGATTCAGGGGAACATTTTACTTATAAAATTGAATTTTGAGTTCATTTTTCAAAGCATTAAGGGAGATATCACAGAGCAATTGAAATCGCGAAATATTTCCATACCTACCCCTTGCTTCAAAATTTCATACAAAAAAAAAATTTTGCGAAATGAAATTGGCTATAAATTGGTAACCGGGGTTTTCTTGGGACGAAAAATCGACTGGCACAGTCTGTTTTGCAATAAAATCATTCTTTCGCCTTCAAATAACGTAGTGAAATTTTCGAAAATCCACTTTCTAAAACAAAAAATACTCATAACTCGACTAATTGTAAAGATGGAACGCTCTAGTCTTCACCAATCGATTCAGGGAAACATTTTACATATACAAATGAATTTTGAGTTTATATTTCCGACTATTAAGGGAGAGAGCAGAGAGCAAATTAAATCGTGAAAATATTCGAAAATCCACATTCTGAAACTTTATGTATTCATAACTTGACTAATTGTAGAGATAGAAGGTTCTAGTCTGCACCATTCGATTCAGGGGAACATTTTACATATAGAATTGAATTTTGAGTTTATTTTTCAAAGCATTAAGGGAGATATCACAGAGCAATTGAAATCGCGAAATATTTCCATACCTACCCCTTGCTTCAAAATTTCATACAAAAACAAAAAATTTTGCGAAATGAAATTGGCTATAAATTGGTAACCGGGGTTTTCTTGGGACGAAAAATCGACTGGCACAGTCTGTTTTTTAATAAAATCATTCTTTCGCCTTTAAATAACGTGATGAAATTTTCGAAAATCCACTTTCTAAAACAAAAAATACTCATAACTCGACTAATTGTGAAGATGGAACGTTCTAGTCTTCACCAATCGATTCAGGGAAACATTTTACATATACAAATGAATTTTGAGTTTATATTTCCGACTATTAAGGGAGAGAGCAGAGAGCAAATTAAATCGTGAAAATATTCGAAAATCCACATTCTGAAATTTTATGTATTCATAACTTGACTAATTGTAGAGATAGAAGGTTCTAGTCTGCGCCATTCGATTCAGGGGAACATTTTACATATAGCAGTGAATTTAGAGTTTATTTTTTCAAGCATTAAGGGAGATATTACAGAGCAATTGAAATCGCGAAATATTTCCATACCTACCCCTTGCTTCAAAATTTCATACAAAAAAAAAATTTTGCGATATGAAATTGGCTATAAATTGGTAACCGGGGTTTTCTTGGGACGAAAAATCGACTGGCACAGTCTGTTTTTTAATAAAATCATTCTTTCGCCTTTAAATAACGTGATGAAATTTTCGAAAATCCACTTTCTAAAACAAAAAATACTCATAACTCGACTAATTGTAAAGATGGAACGTTCTAGTCTTCACCAATCGATTCAGGGAAACATTTTACATATACAAATGAATTTTGAGTTTATATTTCCGACTATTAAGGGAGAGAGCAGAGAGCAAATTAAATCGTGAAAATATTCGAAAATCCACATTCTGAAATTTTATGTATTCATAACTTGACTAATTGTGGAGATAGAAGGTTCTAGTCTGCGCCATTCGATTCAGGGGAACATTTTACATATAGCAGTGAATTTAGAGTTTATTTTTTCAAGCATTAAGGGAGATATTACAGAGCAATTGAAATCGCGAAATATTTCCATACCTACCCCTTGCTTCAAAATTTCATACAAAAAAAAAATTTTGCGAAATGAAATTGGCTATAAATTGGTAACCGGGGTTTTCTTGGGACGAAAAATCGACTGGCACAGTCTGTTTTTTAATAAAATCATTCTTTCGCCTTTAAATAACGTGATGAAATTTTCGAAAATCCACTTTCTAAAACAAAAAATACTCATAACTCGACTAATTGTAAAGATGGAACGTTCTAGTCTTCACCAATCGATTCAGGGAAACATTTTACATATACAAATGAATTTTGAGTTTATATTTCCGACTATTAAGGGAGAGAGCAGAGAGCAAATTAAATCGTGAAAATATTCGAAAATCCACATTCTGAAATTTTATGTATTCATAACTTGACTAATTGTAGAGATAGAAGGTTCTAGTCTGCGCCATTCGATTCAGGGGAACATTTTACATATAGAATTGAATTTTGAGTTTATTTTTCAAAGCATTAAGGGAGATATCATAGAGCAATTGAAATCGCGAAATATTTCCATACCCTTGCTTCAAAATTTCATACAAAAAAAAAATTTTGCGATATGAAATTGGCTATAAATTGGTAACCGGGGTTTTCTTGGGACGAAAAATCGACTGGCACAGTCTGTTTTTTAATAAAATCATTCTTTCGCCTTCAAATAACGTAATGAAATTTTCGAAAATCCACTTTCTAAAACAAAAAATACTCATAACTCGACTAATTGTAAAGATGGAACGCTCTAGTCTTCACCAATCGATTCAGGGAAACATTTTACATATACAAATGAATTTTGAGTTCATATTTCCGACTATTAAGGGAGAGAGCAGAGAGCAAATTAAATCGTGAAAATATTCGAAAATCCACATTCTGAAACTTTATGTATTCATAACTTGACTAATTGTAGAGATGGAACGTTCTAGTCTTCATCAGTCGATTCAGGGGAACATTTTACATATAGAATTGAATTTTGAGTTTATTTTTCAAAGCATTAAGGGAGATATCACAGAGCAATTGAAATCGCGAAATATTTCATACAAAAAAAAAATTTTGCGCAATGAAATTGGCTATAAATTGGCAACCGGGGCTTTCTTGGGACGAAAAATCGACTGGCACAGTCTGTTTTTCAATAAAATCATTCTTTCGCCTTCAAATAACGTAATGAAATTTTCGAAAATCCACTTTCTAAAACAAAAAATACTCATAACTCGACTAATTGTAAAGATGGAACGTTCTAGTCTCCACCAATCGATTTAGGGAAACATTTTACATATACAAATGAATTTTGAGTTTATATTTTCGACTATTAAGGGAGAGAGCAGAGAGCAAATTAAATCGTGAAAATATTCGAAAATCCACATTCTGACACTTTATGTATTCATAACTTGACTAATTGTAGAGATAGAAGGTTCTTGTCTGCGCCATTCGATTCAGGGGAATATTTTACATATAGAATTGAATTTTGAGTTTATTTTCCGAAGCATTAACAGAGATAGCAGAAAGCAAATTAAATATTGGAAAATCCACTTTCTGAAATTTCATGTATCCATAACTCGACTAATTGGAGAGATAGAAGGTTCTAGTCTGCGCCATTCGATTCAGGGGAACAGTTCACATATAGCATTGAATTTAGAGTTTATTTTTTCAAGCATTAAGGGAGATATTACAGAGCAATTGAAATCGCGAAATATTTCCATACCTACCCCTTGCTTCAAAATTTCATACAAAAAAAAAATTTTGCGAAATGAAATTGGCTATAAATTGGTAACCGGGGCTTTCTTGGGACGAAAAATCGACTGGCACAGTCTGTTTTTTAATAAAATCATTCTTTCGCCTTCAAATAACGTAATGAAATTTTCGAAAATCCACTTCCTAAAACAAAAAATACTCATAACTCGACTAATTGTAAAGATGGAACGCTCTAGTCTTCACCAATCGATTTAGGGAAACATTTTACATATACAAATGAATTTTGAGTTTATATTTTCGACTATTAAGGGAGAGAGCAGAGAGCAAATTAAATCGTGAAAATATTCGAAAATCCACATTCTGAAACTTTATGTATTCATAACTTGACAAATTGTAGAGATGGAACGTTCTAGTCTTCATCAGTCGATTCAGGGGAACATTTTACATATAGAATTGAATTTTGAGTTTATTTTTCAAAGCATTAAGGGAGATATCACAGAGCAATTGAAATCGCGAAATATTTCATACAAAAAAAAAATTTTGCGCAATGAAATTGGCTATAAATTGGCAACCGGGGCTTTCTTGGGACGAAAAATCGACTGGCACAGTCTGTTTTTCAATAAAATCATTCTTTCGCCTTCAAATAACGTAATGAAATTTTCGAAAATCCACTTTCTAAAACAAAAAATACTCATAACTCGACTAATTGTAAAGATGGAACGTTCTAGTCTCCACCAATCGATTTAGGGAAACATTTTACATATACAAATGAATTTTGAGTTTATATTTTCGACTATTAAGGGAGAGAGCAGAGAGCAAATTAAATCGTGAAAATATTCGAAAATCCACATTCTGACACTTTATGTATTCATAACTTGACTAATTGTAGAGATAGAAGGTTCTTGTCTGCGCCATTCGATTCAGGGGAATATTTTACATATAGAATTGAATTTTGAGTTTATTTTCCGAAGCATTAACAGAGATAGCAGAAAGCAAATTAAATATTGGAAAATCCACTTTCTGAAACTTCATGTATCCATAACTCGACTAATTGGAGAGATAGAAGGTTCTAGTCTGCGCCATTCGATTCAGGGGAACAGTTTACATATAGCATTGAATTTAGAGTTTATTTTTTCAAGCATTAAGGGAGATATTACAGAGCAATTGAAATCGCGAAATATTTCCATACCTACCCCTTGCTTCAAAATTTCATACAAAAAAAAAATTTTGCGAAATGAAATTGGCTATAAATTGGTAACCGGGGCTTTCTTGGGACGAAAAATCGACTGGCACAGTCTGTTTTTTAATAAAATCATTCTTTCGCCTTCAAATAACGTAATGAAATTTTCGAAAATCCACTTCCTAAAACAAAAAATACTAATAACTCGACTAATTGTAAAGATGGAACGTTCTAGTCTTCACCAATCGATTCAGGGAAACATTTTACATATACAAATGAATTTTGAGTTTATATTTCCGACTATTAAGGGAGAGAGCAGAGAGCAAATTAAATCGTGAAAATATTCGAAAATCCACATTCTGAAATTTTATGTATTCATAACTTGACTAATTGTAGAGATAGAAGGTTCTAGTCTGCGCCATTCGATTTAGGGGAACATTTTACATATACAAATGAATTTTGAGTTCATATTTCCGACTATTAAGGGAGAGAGCAGAGAGCAAATTAAATCGTGAAAATATTCGAAAATCCACATTCTGAAACTTTATGTATTCATAACTTGACTAATTGTAGAGATAGAAGGTTCTAGTCTGCGCCATTCGATTCAGGGGAACATTTTACATATAGAATTGAATTTTGAGTTTATTTTTCGAAGCACTAACAGAGATAGCAGAAAGCAAATTAAATATTGGAAAATCCACTTTCTGAAATTTCATGTATCCATAACTCGACTAATTGGAGAGATAGAAGGTTCTAGTCTGCGCCATTCGATTCAGGGGAACATTTTACATATAGCATTGAATTTAGAGTTTATTTTTTCAAGCATTAAGGGAGATATTACAGAGCAATTGAAATCGCGAAATATTTCCATACCTACCCCTTGCTTCAAAATTTCATACAAAAAAAAAATTTTGCGAAATGAAATTGGCTATAAATTGGTAACCGGGGCTTTCTTGGGACGAAAAATCGACTGGCACAGTCTGTTTTTTAATAAAATCATTCTTTCGCCTTCAAATAACGTAATGAAATTTTCGAAAATCCACTTTCTAAAACAAAAAATACTCATAACTCGACTAATTGTGAAGATGCAACGTTCTAGTCTTCACCAATCGATTCAGGGAAACATTTTACATATACAAATGAATTTTGAGTTTATATTTCCGACTATTAAGGGAGAGAGCAGAGAGCAAATTAAATCGTGAAAATATTCGAAAATCCACATTCTGAAACTTTATGTATTCATAACTTGACTAATTGTGAAGATGGAACGTTCTAGTCTTCACCAATCGATTCAGGGAAACATTTTACATATACAAATGAATTTTGAGTTCATATTTCCGACTATTAAGAGAGAGAGCAGAGAGCAAATTAAATCGTGAAAATATTCGAAAATCCACATTCTGAAACTTTATGTATTCATAACTTGACTAATTGTAGAGATAGAAGGTTCTAGTCTGCGCCATTCGATTCAGGGGAACATTTTACATATAGAATTGAATTTTGAGTTTATTTTTCAAAGCATTAAGGGAGATATCACAGAGCAATTGAAATCGCGAAATATTTCCATACCTACCCCTTGCTTCAAAATTTCATACAAAAAAAAAATTTTGCGAAATGAAATTGGCTATAAATTGGTAACCGGGGTTTTCTTGGGACGAAAAATCGACTGGCACAGTCTGTTTTTTAATAAAATCATTCTTTCGCCTTCAAATAACGTAATGAAATTTTCGAAAATCCACTTTCTAAAACAAAAAATACTCATAACTCGACTAATTGTAAAGATGGAACGTTCTAGTCTTCACCATTCGATTCAGGGGAACATTTTACATATAGATAAGAATTTTGAGTAGATATTTTCAAGCATTAAATCCTAACGATCTTTTTAATTTTGAAAAATATACAACGAACTACAACCTTCGTACTATTGGACAACCCCAAGGAATTAAATCAATAATAAGATAATAAAAATATTCAATGTTTTATACTCCATATAAACTTCATTTATTAAACAATTCAGAAGATACATACGGTATAAATCTTTGAACCGTAAACTAAATTTGTCCATTCTTAAGCTTGACATAAAAATGTACCTGTCTCAGCACCAAACATTCTCTTCTCTTGGTAAAAATATTCCTATTGTATGTTCATTGAATATTCAATAGACAATTTATGTTGGCAACTGCAACAAATCTTCTTTCAAGAAATTGATTATTTAAATATATGTATGTATGGAATATACTATAAAGGACAAAATGCATGGAATTTATACCTATTGACCAATATAATTCAACCTATCAAAATGTGTAGTTCATTTTGCAGTAATACTTTTGAGCCGACCCGTTCTCTTTGACGAAGACTGTACAGAATCGTGGAATTTTATATTTATTTGTTTTATTAAAACCATGAAAAAATTACACTTCATCAAATTTAGGTGTTTTTCTTGACAATATTTCATTTTAATTTACCCCAATCACTTCAAACAAAAAATAATATCTAATTATCGTTCTAATTTGTTCATCAAAGAGCATTTCTTAAAAGAACCCCTCAATCGACATCATTCAAAATCGTTTTACGTGTTTATATAACACGCTTAATTCAATTTTAAGATAAATTGAGTTTGCTGTGCAAAGGGTCTGCTTTAAACGTCTGTATTAACACCGGAAACTTGCCCCGGCTCCTTCGCCTTTTTGTCGAAAAATTTCGAATTTTTAAAATTTTGGCGAATGCTCAGCAGCGCGCGTTCGCCAAAATTTTAATTTGTGATACGAAGCTCGACTCTAAATATCTTGTTTAAATCTAGTATAATAAACTAATTAGACCAATACAAAGTTGAAAATGGGGTTCGTTGAAGAACTGAGATGGATATTTATGACATAAGGATCATATTAACGATCATACGGGGTTGGGATAAAGTATGGAACCAAGTAAATATCTTTTAAACGAAAAGAACGATATTTATGAAAATTTGCAGTTAAGTGCAATGGAACAAAATGCATTTTTTGTTAATAATATACTTCCGGTTTAACCAGAAATGCCATCAACTTCTTTAATTTACATGGGATACCCTATATATTTTTACAGATTTTGAAAGAGCTTGTTATTTTGAATTCATACATACCGAGTTTAGAGTAAAAAATTTTGTAAAAACGAGGAATATAGCACTTTAATCAACCTCCTTTGAGTTTTTTGCATTAGAGCAAAAAACTATTTAGATAAACTAATTGATGTTGTTTGTATGCATAGTAATAAATAAACGAGTACTGTTTAGTACGTCTTTTGTTCTCCAAGAGTGTCAAATTCTAATTGACGGAAATAAATTTTACAATTTAGAATGGTTCGATCAAGTGAAAAAGAACGTATTGAAATTTTAATGATGATCGGTTATGGTGATCGTGTTAGAACTCATAAAGAAGCGTGTCATATTTTTAATAATTTGCATCCGGAGAGAAATCCAAATGTTTGAATGTTGACCAAAAGCGTGCAAAGGTATATAGAAGCATTGCGTTCGATCTGTGCTCGATTTGAAAACGACGTAGACTTCTTAAACTGAATTGTTACTATGGATGAGATTTGGTGCATTTCTATGATCCAGAAACAAAGCAACAATCAATCGACGAAATGGCGACACTCTGGTTCTCCAAGACTTAAGAAGTTTCGTGTCCAAAAATCTGCTGGAAAAGTTCTTACTTCAGTTTTTTGGGATAGCCATGGAGTAATCGTGATTGTTTTTTTGGATAAAGGTAGAACAATAACTGGAGATTACTATTCGACATTATTAACCACTCTACGGGAAAAAATTAAAGAGAAAAGACGCGGAAAACTATCCAAAGGTGTATTGTTTTTGCAGGACAACGCCCCTGCACACAAATCAGATGTTGTCATGCAAAAAATTCGTGATTTAGGGTTTGAATTACTATAACACCCTCCTTATTCACCAGATTTGGCTCCGTCCGACTATCATCTCTTTCCTCAATTGAAAAAAAGTTCAAAAGGTCGTAAATTTTCTTCCAACGAGGAGGTAATAAAAGCTGTGGAGGTCTGGTTTGCAGAGCAGAGTTCAGCTTCGGAACGTAGTCTACCTCGAGATCAGTGGCGGTCATATACACTTTGTGAAGGGGGGGGGGCACGGGTGATTGTGTGATACGGCTGAACTACGGTAAAAATACACAGTATGCTGACTTGTCGACTCAAATTGGAATCAGAATCAGAATCAGAAAGTGTTGGATAGAGTTGTACGTGTTTAGTTTGTTTTTCCTGAGGTTTTTCGATTTTTCCGCGTTAATTGATATTGTTTTATGCTAAAGCCAGTGTTTAAAATTATTATAGAGTTGATCTAAGTGTTTTTTTTTCGTTTTAAAACGTTTAATTTTATTTTACTTTAACTATAAGACCATAATGCCGGGTTGTGCCGTGGCTACACGCAAAAACATCAATAGCAATACGAAAAAAACGGATAAAAGACTCTTGATTTCCAAAAAATGAAGACTTGACGAAGCACTGGATAAGTGTTTGTCGTCGTTAATTGCGAAAGATGTGAATTGTATAATGTATGGTTTTCTACCTGCTTTGTCCAAGTGCCAAAGTTTAAAATTCCTCTATAAGATGAGAAAAGTATTTTCGACTTATTTTATTTTAAAGTGTTTTTTAATTGTTAATTACACAATATAAAGATTGAGCTAGGGGGGGCATGGATCCGTTCCCCCCCTATTACCGCCACTGCTCGAAATATATATTCTACAATGATTTTATTAACTGTTGTAGGTGGTATACATGAATATTTTCTGTTTGATGATTGTGTCATTAAACGAGAATCCATTTAATGGTAATTTGGAGGGATGATGATTAAAACGTTATCAAAATAAAATATTCAACGGCAATCAGAAGCGCCATCAGCTTTTGTAGTGTGTGTAAACAATGAAGTGAATTTAATTGCGAAATAATTTTATTTGAATCAGGGCCGAAGCAAGACCGATTTTGTCGTTTTACTTGCTGTAAAATTGGCTTAAGAATTAAGCAAAAAAAGTTCAAACAATTTTTCAGTTTTTTGCTTAAAACGTCGGAGAAGTATAGTGTACAACTCGTGCGGAAACTCGATATTTCATAAAAACACTATTTGCACAATATACTATCTCCAATTAATAATCAAAATTTTAAATGTTTAGTTCGAATTATCTCCGAACGAACTATACATATTATATTTATTAATTTCAGAACAATTCAAGACTGTACAGAGCGGTGTATGTACAGATGGTTATTTCCAATGTGCGAATGATACCTTGTGTGTTCAACAAAGACAAAATTGTGATGGTGTAGCTGACTGTCCAAACGGAAGTGATGAAGAAGAATGTGGTGAGAAAATATGATTTTTGTCATTCAGTTTACAAAATGTCATAATTTTGAAACTCAATATATTGTTGCAGACGATGAACATGATGACGAGTACTGGGATCATCTTTACAGGAAAAATCCAGCTGCGGAACACGATGATTGGGACGGAAACAATTGTTGTAAGTTTAATTTTTTTAAATACACTGTGTCCCTAAAGTATGGAACAAATTCATTTTTAGCTAAACAGGCCATTTTAAGAAATAATCCTGAAACATATCGATTTTTGATTTCAATTTACCGTAATTTACCACATCTACAGCATAATGTGGAGGTGCACTATCCTGTTGAGACCATAAACTTTCATCAAAACCTCCAGGATTACGTCTGCTGGTAAACAAATCACGTAAAGTAGGTACGAAATACCCCCTTAAAAACTCAAGGTACGTTGCCCTGTTTAAATTACCTTCGATAAAGTTGGCCAGTATCTACAATTCTGACGGTTAACCTCGCCATTTAACGTGAAAGTGGCCTCATCGGAAAAAATAATGTTTTATATCAAGAGAGGGTATCGGTGACATTTATCCATCATTTTTTCGCAAAATTGGATTTTTCTATCGGGACCATCTTCGTTTAATTCCTGCACAAGTTTGATTTTATAAGGATGCCATTTTTCAAGCTTCAATAGTTTTTGTACCGTTGTTTTGCTAACACCGATATCGCGACTAACTTTACGCACAGAAGTGTGCGCATCTTCTTCAAAACTAAGTAAAACATCTAATGCTGTATCAGCATTTGCAGAGGGACGACCTGATTTGCGTGCATTTTCAACCGTACCAGTTTCTCGAAATTTATTTTCAATCTTACTGACTGTTGAATGCGTTATAGGTCTTTCTGGATATTTATCATTAAACAAATTGCACATTTCCATCTGAGTTCGCGATCTGTCTTCATACCTAATCATCATATGTATTTAAATTTTTTGTTTTACACTTAACTCCATTTCTACTTCAAATTAAATCTAAGCAATAATTAAAACATTAACGAATACCAAAAATATTGTAGTACTAAACTGTCACTGAACAAAATACTAAACAAATAATGACATTTCACAAAAAACTAGACGACTACGTTTTTTTTTAAATTGATAAGAAATAATTTCTTTCATATTCTCTCTGCTAGACCACAAGTACCAAACATGTTTGGAAACAGCTCATTTTTATTAATCTAAAAATGTAACAAACTACAGGGTGCTACATTTAAACCAATTGCCGCTAGACAATAAGTATTTTTGATAATATTGTTAATTTAACTAATAAAGAATGTTACGCGTTACTTTATGAGCACACACAAAACTATTGTATTTTTGTCCACCCTGTACCAATTGGAATCAACACGTGATACATTTTTGGAATCAGCTCAGCTAGAGTATTCCGAAAATTGAGACAAAATGGGGGTGTTTCATTTAAAAAAAATGACGGAAACGTCATTACTCGATAGTAATTCACCCTGTATATTAGATTATTATTTTAAAATACGGTAAATTAAAATAAAAAATCGACGTGTTTCAGGATTATTTCTTAAAATGGTCTGTTTAGCTAAAAATGAATTTGTTCCATACTTTACGGACACAGTGTATAGAATGGGAAAACTTGAATTATAAATAAAATATAATATTTTTTATATTTTCAGCTTTCGTTTATTTCGGTCCTTGCAAATGTAGGAAAGAAGATTTGCTCTGTGACCACCAGAACTATGATAAAGCACCTAGTGATCTTCCCATGGGAGATATTAACATACTGTAAGACTATCTCCAATTTTAAATTGTAAAAATTTATAAAAATTTTTTTTTCTAGAGATTTTACTGGTAATAACTTCAAGACTTTATCCCCCAATTCGTTCAGAGGCATCCTTTATTCGGTGGAAAAGTTGTAAGTATCGCATAATAAGTTTATTATATTGCTAGTATGGAAAGTGATCGTTTTCGCATGAGTTTTATGTTTTAAAAATATGAGGAATAATTTGTCAAATATGGTATTTTAGTGTACAACTTTTGGTCAGCGGTTCGCCCCTCGGTCTAACCATAATATGAGACAAATCGAAATTATCGTTCAAAAGTTAAGATCAAAAGAAATATCACTCAAAATACACAACTCCCACTGTATATTATTGAAATATGGGAGCAGACACTTTTAAATTGCCATTTGACATTCCTCCATACGAGGTAGGAGTATGTACAGTTCCTCATGACTCACCCTGTATGTATATGGAACATTTTAAAATTTTGAGGTTATGGAAAAAGTGCTTTTCCACAAAAGCTGTAAATTTTTAATAGACTAACAAATTTTGTACGAGTCAATTTTCGATAGAATGTCACATTAAACCGGAAATTGAAAAAAAAAATATCCTTTAGTTATTAACAGCATTTAATCTATATTAATAACAAACTATTAATTTGCTTTTTTTTCAAATTATCCCTAAAAGAGTCCAGTTTAATTATATTAGGTAATTTGCTGTACAATTTGTTACAGGATTATACCCTGCATAGGTAACATTAAATCCTGAAGGGTTTAATCCCAGGATATTGTTAAAAATAATAAAATGGTATTATCCTGATTACCTTCCGGTATAATATACTACCGGTGGTGAACAGTGTCGGTTTAAGAGTATAAAAAAGGTAAAACTAATAATAAAATAGTATAATTTAAACAAAAAGGTTATTTTAATACTACAAGTCAAACCACAATGTAATTTATTTGTCCTCAAGTGGGACCAATCAACTTGCTGCTACTAGTTCCGGATCGATATTACCATCATCAGGCTTAAAATGATAATGGTATACTTAATATTATAAAGATCTTATGGTATTAAATGTTACGAATTCAAACCATAATGAAAAACACTACAAAATTATATTATAAATTCAGGATATAATTATATGAGTTTAATATTAAATCTTTTAAGTTATATTTGACTGTTGATAAATATGAACAAAGTGATAGAAATAATTAATAATAAAATATTAACAAAACTTAATTACCTATATGAAACACGTACAACTGGAAGGAAGAGGTATGAGTAGCCATCTTCAAAATTTATTTTTTATAATATCCTAAATTTCCAAAATTGTAGGTTTCTTGCCAAAAATTCAAAGTTTCCCGCCAAAATTCAAGGTTTCCTGCTCAAATTTTAGGTTTTACGCCCAAATTTCAGGTTTTCCACCAAAAAATTTCAAGTTTCCCGCCTAAATTCAAGGTTTCCTGTCCAAATTTTAGGTTCTACGCTCAAATTTCAGGTTTTACACCAAAAAATTTCAAGTTTCCCGCCTAAATTCAAGGTTTCCTGCTCAAATTTCAGGTTTTACGCTCAAATTTCAGGTTTTCCACAAAATTTTTTCAAAATTACCGCCTAAATTCAAGGTTTCCTGCTCAAATTTTAGGTTTTACGTCCAAATTTCAGGTTTCCCACCAAAAAATTTCAAGTTTCCCGCCTAAATTCAAGGTTGCCTGCTCAAATTTTAGGTTTTACGTCCAAATTTCAGGTTTTCCACCAAAAAATTTCAAGTTTCCCGCCTAAATTCAAGGTTTCCTGCTCAAATTTTAGGTTTTACGTCCAAATTTCAGGTTTTCCACCAAAAAATTTCAAGGTTTCCTGCTCAAATTTTAGGTTTTACGTCCAAATTTCAGGTTTTCCACCAAAAAATTTCAAGTTTCCTGCCTAAATTCAAGGTTTCCTGCTAAAATTTTAGGATTTACGCCCAAATTTCAGGTTTTCCACAAAAAATTTCAAGTTTCCCGCCTAAATTCAAGGTTTCCTGCTCAAATTTTAGGTTTTACGCCCAAATTTCAGGTTTTCCACCAACAAATTTCAAGTTTCCCGCCTAAATTCAAGGTTTCCTGCTCAAATTTTAGGTTTTACGCCCCAAATTTCAGGTTTTTCACCAAAAAATTTCAAGTTTCCCGCCTAAATTCCAGGTTTCCTGCCGAAAGTTGAAATTTTTAGCGGAAAACCTGAAATGTTTAGCGGAAAACCTGGAATTTTTAGCGAAAACTTGGAATTTTTGGCGAGAATCCTAAAACTTTATAAATTAATATTAATGAAAGAAAAACCTACTACTTTTTTGACATAAACAATTTTTTTATAATCTTAGATACAAACTAATGTAACTTTGGAATTATTAAAAGTAATTAAATAGATTATGAAAAACTGAAAATATATACATGGTGTACTATTTAAAAAATATGTTAATCAGTTATTTTGGAGCAACGGTGCACCCTGTATACTTCTAATCGACTTATGCAGACGGTCTGGATTAAGTGAAAAAATTTTTATTCTACATTTGTGTTTGTAAACATAACGGAAATCTAAATATTAGCAAGTTAAGTTACTTTAAGTACACACGGTATAATAAAACTAAAGGTTAGTGGGTTCTAACCCAAGGAGAAAATTTTTCCTAGCTTTTCAGCCACTTTTAGTGTTCCCACTTACAAATTTTCTAGAAAGGGAAATTTCAAATTTGAGATTTTTATTAAAAAATAAATAAATAAAAATTTTAAGGGTGATATCTCGGAGAGGGGTGGGATGAGGAATTTTTGTTTAGGAAAGACCCATCTTAATTTCATACGACCTATCACTTCCTGAATTTACAAACACCCTGTATTACCAAAACTACTTGAAGACAAATAAATTACATAGTGGTTTGACTTGGAGTTTTGTTGAGCCCTTTTGTTTGGATTCTAACCACATTTGAGAAATAGATGAACTCTTGGTTGAATAGTATGATTTATTTACGATAAAAAGCATATGACGTTGTTTCTACACTAATTCTTCGCAGTCTTCAGTTTTTTCAAATTTTTGAATTAACAATAAATACCTTAAAAATTATTTAATAATAGACCAGGGTGGGAAGCCTTTACTTAAAAATGATAAAAAGAAGCAGAATATTATAAAAATAAAAGGAAATATAATTCACAGGCGATCTGTGGTCGGGAAGGGGAAGGGGGTGAGTTTTTAAGGGTAAAAAACGGTTAATCTCAATTTTCGGCAAAACTACAAGTCTTTTGGAAAAAAGTTAAATGGCAGAGTTGTAGGTAATAAAAAGATCTACAACTTTTGTACTCACACTTTTTTCACATAACCTCAAAATTTATGTGTAAAATTCAAAAAACCAAGTATTTGGCTTTTTATTTTTATCTTTTACAAAAAAATTTTTTGTTCACGAAATTTTGTGAAAACTTACCTTTTTATGTCCCAAATACACTGTAATTTATTTGATTTGAAATATTAATTTTTTCTTCTTATTTTGACTTAATATCGAAAAAGCACCCCAATTTTCAATCGAAAAATCACCCGTCAAAATATCAGCTTTTTTCAAAAAGTTGGTGTGCGTTCTGTTCGTTGAGATCTCTACTCTCCGATAACGTAAAAAAATATACTTATTACTATAGTAAATCTTCTCAGAAAATGAAAAAAAAATTATACTGAATAACGTAATCAGAATAAAGTATCTAAATTTACATTTATTTTTATATATTATGAGATTTTTTATTACATAAATGTAATTAGATTTTAATAAATCCAATTTTTAATTGAAGAAAATTGCAGCAGTCACATTTTTTAGATGAAAATGTATAAAAATTGCATTAAAAATTTCGAAATCGAGTTCTTTCCGATTTTTTGAATTTTCTGAGAAGATTTACTATAGTAATACATTTTTTTTCACACCATCGAAAAGTAGAGATTTCAACGAACAAAAAGCACACCAACTTTTTGAAAAAAGCTGATATATTGACGGGTGAATTTTCTGGTGAAAATTAGGGTACTTTTTCGATATTAAGTCAAAATAAGGTGAAAAAATAAATATCTCAAATCAAATAAATTACAGTATATTTGGGACATAAAAAGATAAGTTTTCACCAAATTTCGTGAAAAAAAATATTTTTTTGTAAAAGATAAAAATCAAAAACCAAAAACTTGTTTTTTTAATTTTCCACATAAATTTTGAGGTTATGTGAAAAAAGTGTGAAAACAAAAGTTGTAGATCTTTTTATTACCTACAACTTTGCCATTTGACTTTTTTCCATAGGACTTGTAGTTTTGCCGGAAATCGAGATAAACAGTTTTTTACCCTTAAAAACTCACCCCCTTCCCCTTCCCGACCTCAGATCGCCCGTAAATTATTTTTCCTTTCATTTTTATAATATTCTCCTCCTTTTCCAATGGGTTTCATCCTACTATTATTTTATTTTGGTTTCAAAAATTATCTACCCTGGTCTATAATGGAGATAGAGTTCGGGAAGCTCTGCCTTTATCATATTTGTATGTGCTCCCGATACATTTTTATAGACACCAATCCCGTATCTAATCACACATATTTTTAGGTGCAGTGTCCCTATTTTTCACAATTTTTAACTTGTCGACTACCTATACTAAATAACGAAAACAAACAGTTTTTACTATAAAATATGTTGATTCTAATTCGTATTGAAATAAATGAAAAACATGCATCCTACCTGTTGGAAATCTAGAAGTAGTTTCTTCCCCATACATTCTCCATCGTTATCCAACCACAGTACGTAATTAAAACACCACTATTCATGTTTCAGTTTTTAAATAATATACTATTTGTCACTATTACACTGTAATACCGTACAAAACATCTTTTAAATCAAACCGAAATGCATGTACGTTTAATTGTTTAATTTTAATATTGTTTGTTACAAATTTTAAATTATAAATGAACCGGCACGACCTATACGTTGATAGAAACTACACGATCAACTGTCAATAACTGCTTCTTTGTTTCCTAGTTAAAATAATAATTCGTCACGGTTGATACGATGTTTTTGTGGCAGTTTTTTTGTCACATAAAAAGTGACCTTACACATAAAATTGTTCGTTTGGAGAGATATTCACGATACGATTTATTTTATTTAAAATAATGAGTTTTAAAGAAGAATAATTATACGTATTGTGATTTGATATAAACAAAATTAATTATTCTTTAGGATATTTTGAATTGAATAAATCGAAGATAGGATTTTTTTGATAAATTTGAGAAAGGACCACATAATAATTGATCTGTTGAATAAAAATGTTCGTGGACATATTTCAGTCCAACTCGTATATATTTAAGAGATAAAGGACGTTAAAGTTGGAATGTTTTTTTTGCACATTTGTCAAGGATCGACGATACAATATAGTACTAAAGTATAGGGTGTTCCATTTATATCGCAATTTTTAAACTCGATTTTCACCTACTTTAAATGCTCAGATTAATTCGAAAAAATTTAGTAGCAATATATAGGGTGTTCCATTTATTACGCAACCTTTAAACTCGAATTTTAACCACTCTTATTAATTTGAAATTTTCTTTCAAGGACCGATGACAATACAATATAGTATTAACGTATAGGGTGTTCCATATGTAACGCAAACTTCAAACTCGATTTTTAGCCACTTTAAATGCTCAGATTAATTAGAAATTTTTTGCACACTTGTCAAGGTTCGATGACAATACAATATTGTAGTAAACTATAGGGTGTTCCATTTATAACGCAACGTTTAAACTGGATTTCCACCCACTTTAAACCCTAAGATTGATTCGAAATTTTTTTTGCGCACTTCTGAAGGACCGGTGACAATACAATATAGTACTAAAGTATAGGGTGTTCCATTTATTAGCAACCTTTACACTCGAGTTTTAGCCACTTTAAATGCTCAGATTTATTCGAATTTTTTTTGCACTATTTTCAAGGACCGATGACAATATAATATAGTACTAAAGAATAGGGTGTTCCATTTATAACGCAAACTTCAAACTCGATTTTTAGCCACTTTAAATGCTCAGATTAATTAGAAATTTTTTGCACACTTGCCAACATCCGATGACAATACAATATAATAGTAAAATATAGGGTGTTCCATTTGTAACGATACGTTTAAACTGGATTTCCACCCACTTTATACCCTCAGATTAATTCGAAATTTTTTTTGCATACTTCTGAAGGACCGGTGACAATACAATATAGTACTAAAGTATAGGGTGTTCCATTTATAACGCAAACTTCAAACTCGATTTTTAGCCATCCTAAATGCTCAGATTAATTAGAAATTTTTTCTTGCTCACTTGTCAAATAACGATCACTATGCAATAATGTGGCAAAACATAGGGTGTTCCATTTATTAAGCAGCCTTTAAACTCGAGTTTTAGCCACTCAGATTAATTCGAATTTTTTTTGCACTATTTTCAAGGACCGATGACAATACAATATATAGTACTAAAGTATAGGGTGTTCCATTTATAACACAAACTTCAAACTCGATTTTTAGCCACTTTAAATGCTCAGATTAATTAGAAATTTTTAGCACACTTGTCAAGATTCGATGACAATACAATATAATAGTAAAATATAGGGTGTTCCATTTGTAACGCAACGTTTAAACTGGATTTCCACCCACTTTAAACCCTCAGATTAATTCGAAATTTTTTTTGCATACTTCTGAAGGACCGGTGACAATACAATATAGTACTAAAGTATAGGGTGTTCCATTTATAACGCAAACTTCAAACTCGATTTTTAGCCATCCTAAATGCTCAGATTGATTAGAAATTTTTTCTTGCTCACTTGTCAAATAACGATGACTATACAATATTGTGGCAAAACATAGGGTGTTCCATTTATTAAGCAGCCTTTAAACTCGAGTTTAAAGTTAATTCGAATTTTTTTTGCACTATTTTCAAGGACCGATGACAATACAATATAGTACTAAAGTATAGGGTGTTCCATTTATAATGCAAACTTCAATCTCGATTTTTAGCCATCCTAAATGCTCAGATTGATTAGAAATTTTTTCTTGCTCACTTGTCAAATAACGATGACTATACAATATTGTGGCAAAACATAGGGTGTTCCATTTATTAAGCAGCCTTTAAACTCGAGTTTAAAGTTAATTCGAATTTTTTTTGCACTATTTTCAAGGACCGATGACAATACAATATAGTGCTAAAGTATAGGGTGTTCCATTTATAACGCAACCCTTAAACTCGATTCTTTCTCGCTTTAAATGTAAATGTAGTACAAATCACTCCACGTTTTTACCATAATAACATAAATCCATTTTATTCTAAAATAAAGAATTATTTTCTACATTATTGATTCTAAATATTTATGGTTATAAGATGAGTGAAGAAATATTTAAAATGAAATTCAAACTGTTTCATATATTTTTACTGTATTCTAAAATATAATAAAAAGTAGCTTCAGTCAAAATTGACTATCAAATACTTCATACAGAGTGAGTAAAAAAGTTGGATTTTTTGTATAGCTATTAGAATATGAATTTCTAATATGTCCAGCTTTATGATGGATATACCTACGATTACAATAGATTCAAAATATAAGATCCGATGCTTATACAGGGTGTTTCATAGTTAAACCACCATAGGTTAACTGCAAGTAGAGGACACTTTGGTGGTTCCAAATAGACTTGGTTAATTGGTCTAACATAAATATTAACAGAGATACAGGGTGTTTTATTCATTTAGTCCAATGCTTTTGAAGGCCATAACTTTAGAACCACCCTATATATTTCTTCCATTTTTGGTAAGGATATATTGCATTGATAACACAATAAGATAGTGTAATAAAAATTATTATAATCCAGGTCTGGTTTAAGAAAAATTTGCAAAATTCGATAATCTTCAAAACAACACCCTGTATATCAGAATTTTTAAAATCCAATAGATTATTCGAAGAGAACAGAAAAAATAGAGCGGCACCAAAATATTTTTCGAAGTGCACATCCCCTTTTACTGCTTAACTTTGAATGTCAAATGTCAAATGTTTCATTGACATTTTCGTACGTAATAACTTTAGAACCACCCTATAGATTTCGTTCATTTTTGGTAGGTGAAAGTTACATGAGCATCAAAATCTTATCATGTAACAAAAACAGTTACAATCCAGGTTCGGGTTAAGAAAAAAAAATATTTTATCAAGATTTTTATAAGAGTCCTCTACTTGCAGTTGACCTATGGTGGTTTAACTATGAAACACCCTGTATACAGTATGAGACAAAAGATGAGGGATGTAAATATTACGCATAAATTGTAGGGCCAAAGAAAGCATGTTTTTGTTTCATGAAGAAATGTTTGATAAACGATTTATACTTCTAAATGAAATAATAAAAAAATAAATCTTATATTTTCTATTCTATTCACTTCTTCTTCTTCAATTTTTGCTGTATCTCTTCCAGACTTTTCCCTTTAGTTTCTGGCACGATTAAATACGAAAAAGCAGCGCCACCTACTTGACAAAAAGCAAAAAAGAAAAACGGTACGTACATTCCCATATTATCAGAAGTTAACTGAAACAGTTTCGTCGTTAAAATCATGAATATAGCAAAAAGAATGTTCATTAAACAAGAAGCTTTTGCTTTTATACTCGATGAAAACATTTCTCCAATCATGAGATTCACTACATTACCTTGACCGATAGCAAAAGCTATAGTGAAGAGAACTATACCAGCTAGAGATATGTAATTTAAATCAGATAAATCGTAGGTGCTGTAGTCCTGTAAAACAAAAAATACAGCCATAACGAACAAGGGAAGGGAACAACCAATACAGGAAATTGTTAACAAAGGCTTGCGTCCAATTTTATCTACTATAAACACAGCAGTTAAGTTTACGCTCAACTGTAAACCAAATATTAAAATCGAAGCTAAATCTTTCGACATAATATCCGTAGATTTCCCGAATATAATCTGCATATATAAAGAAATTGCTGAAGTACCACTTAACTGCTGAATTACTCTTAAACCAAACATAACTATACAAGCCATTCTATTACTCTGGATTTGATACAAATCCTGGTATCTCCCAGGCTCAGACATCTGTCTATTAACATCATTTATTAACCCTTGAAGCTCTCTACCAACTTGGTCTTTCCTTCTTAAATCCTTAAGACATTCTTCTGCTTCTACGAATCTTGATTTCATTATGTAATAATAAGGACTTTCAGGCATTCTTGAAAAGAGTATGACGAATATTACCGGTAGTACCAAAAAAATTAAAGCTGCCGTATGTATTGTTACGTAAGAACCGATTATGTTAACGGTGAAGACGCCTATGATGAAGACTAAGGAGAAGAGAGAACCTAGTACGCCTCGAACTTGCGGCTCGGAAACCTGGAAAGATGATTAAAAGTTTATGGAAGACGTTTTAAGATTTATATGATTTGCTTACTTCGCCGATGTATAAAGGGAGGATTGTAAAGCAGCCAGCTTCTGCTAAACCTCCAATTAATCTTGCTAAGTACAACAGAATTTTGGAGTGGGAGGAAAAATATATCATACCCATGGAAATTATTTGCGGGGCAGCTATGAGGAGGATTGTTTTTTTCCTGCCGATTCTGTCTACTAAAGCTGGATATAGAATACTTCCGAGAATGTCACCACAAGGACCTAGTGGAAATGTAATCTGTTACGAGAGTTGTGTTTTAAGTAGTCATGAGCAGAATCTGTTTAACCTAACCGCCTACATTTTTTTCCGAGCCCGTCTGACAAATCTCCGATAACCCTGCCGCCTAATGGCTTATTGTATTTTTGCTCGTGCTTTCTCATAGCACCCAGTCTAGCACCTTTGTCCCCTGCACCAGTTTGTAGAAGTTCTTATAGCTGAATGTTTGCTATTATATAGCTCAGCGTTTCCTTGCGGTAGGCCAAGTAATAATTGTCTTTTGCTATCAAGAGTCTCGCATGTAAACAGTATATGTTTCACTGTCTCCGTTAAGCAGAGGCATATCGTCTCCAGTCAAACAATAACTGGAACTCTCACCCTAATGGACATGCGACAATTATCAATACAATCACAAATCCCATACTAACTATGGGTACTGATTATATGACGCCGACCACATCACTAGAAAAACCCTTTAACATCGAAATAGATTGGAAAGGAGAATTCAAGGAAGCACCCAAACAAGAAATAGTTTGGTTCACTGACGGTTCCAAAACGGACACTGGTACTGGCGCTGGAATATACGGTCAATCCCCCAGATGTGACATTAGTCATACACTGGGAGTAAATACCACTGTATTCCAAGCAGAAATCTACGCAATTGACTCATGTCTGAGAGAAAACATAAGGAAGGGATACAGCGGTAAAAACATTCTTATCTGCTCAGACAGTCAAGCGTCAATTAAAGCACTTAATAGTAGTACAATAAAATCCAAACTTGTCTGGGGGTGCTTAGAAAACCTCAAAAAACTCAGTGCCACAAATAAGGTAACCCTGAAATGGGTGCCAGGTCACAAGGGTAATGGAAGGAATGAAAAAGCAGACGCCCTAGCACGAGAAGGATCGGCAACCGGTGTAACAAAGCTTCTTCCATGCCCTCGATACATTGGTAACCTGGTACCCCGGTCAGCTTGACGTTATTCCGTTTGGCTAACGTCTTCAGTACTTCGATACAATCCCATACTAGTCTAGAGATCACTATACTAGATTGCCTTAAGTGCCGCCTGAATATCTGACATGATATGGATCTGCTTGCCTTCGGCTCTCGCGCATTGGAAGATTGCATATACCTCTGCCTGAAATACAGAATTGGTCCCAAAGGATGCAAAAAAGCCTGTTTATAAGCTGTTTTTTTGTAGCTCGATATACAATATGTAAAAGACAGCCTTCGTATTATAAGATTTTCAGTTTCATACATTTTATATAAAAGTAATAGAGAAAGAAAAATGATTTTCATATCGCAATATTTGGAGGGTACAAAATTATTCAAGACCACTATTCGTTAAGCTCAGGCGTAAGATTAAACTCATTTCAGGACCAAAACTTACCTATTATGGTAATATATGATGCTTCTTCTGAACTAATGTCAAATTTGTATTCGTCTGACATAATTTTTGGTAGACTTGGACTGGGCCAAGCAAAATGGATGCCAGCATTCACCATTGCTATTAAAGCTGAAACAGAATGTAGTAATTTGAAAGACAAAACAATGTTTTTTTCTTTATTTTAAACTAAGTGTATTTCTTGAATAAAAACGTTTGACGTTTGACAGCCACTTTTATTTTCATACGACTCTCCCTGTATATTTTAATTGTTGTAAGGGGTTGATGGTGAAATATCACTTATATCATTTTGTCTCTCCTTATCTATCTTATAAGGGTTTTGAAAGGGAAAACTTATGCAATATTATATTATATGTAAAATGTCATGAATTATTTATTAAAAATCATCGCTTAACTTCCTGTCGCCATTGTCGAACAGAATCCACAGACTTCCACACATCTATATCCAATTCTTCATCATTTATCCATAAGTCCTTCCATTTTGCTGTTTTCTTTTGATATGAATTCCATTCCATAGCACATCCAGAAGATTTAAACGTATCACAAAAATATTACAATATTTTATGAAAGACTAACTGACATTGTTTGATTTTCCTTGTCGGCTCGAAATATTTGAGATTTTCGCTCAAGAATCTTATTTAATTTGGAACCATTACTTTTATCTACTTTACATTTTGTTCTCCGCAAAACGGCTTTTCAATTTTAGTAATTGTCCCTAGGGATAAATGCGATAAAAGTTTCTTGAAACAGACGATTAATATCGTGAGACATCTCCGTAACCAATCTACTGTGGAATTGTTGTTTTATACTTTTTTAAATAACTTTAAATATTCACTATAACCAGAAAATATCCAGTATTCATTATAGGGTGCTTAGTTGCAAAATTAAAAAGCCAAATTGACTAAACAAATAGAATTATCAAATAAAAACATAGAAATATAACATATGGGTTGAAAAGTCCCGGGCCTGACACAAAGATGGCGCTAGTTTTATTGCAATCACTTGTTTTTCAGTTAGTACTAACCTTAAAAAGGCAGCTGTCAAAATTTCATGATATTCTGTGCTAAGAGTGACGCTACTTTTAATATTTTCAAAACAATTTCGTGTTTTAATTTTACACTGATTTTTGATGGGAAAAAATACCGTTCAAGCGAAGCAAAAGCTTGAAAAGTGTTATGGGGACTCTGCTCCATCAGACACAACAATAAAACGATGGTTTGCTGACTTCAAACGTGTTCGTAGATGATTCGGAACGCAGTGGACGTCCAAATGAGGCGGTAACACCAGAAAACATCAAAAAAAATCCACAAAATCGTTTTGAATGATCGAAAAGTGAAGTTGCATGAGTCAGCTGACGTAGTAAAGATATCAAAAGAACGTGTTGGTGTTATATTGCATGAGCAATTGACTATGAGAAAGCTCTGTTCAAAGTGGGTGCCGCGCCAGTTCACTGTTGACCAAAAACAAGAACGTGTTGATGCTTCTGAACAGTGTTTGACCATGTTTAAACGTAACAAACCGGAATTTTTGCGTCGATATGTGACAATGGATGAAACATGTATCCATCACTTCACTCTGGAATCAAAACCATCGTAATCTGAGTGGGCAACAACTGGAGAACCTCGCCTAAAGCGTCCAAAAGCACAACAATCAGCTGGAAAGGTTATTGCCACGGTATTTTGGGATGTGCATGGTGTAATATTCATCGACGATCGTGAAAAGGGAAATACCTTCAACAGTGAATATTATATAGCGTTATTGAAGCGTTTGAAGGCCGAAATTACAAAGAAACGTCCGCATATAGCAAAGAAAACATTTTTTTTTCATGAAGACAACGTACCCTGTCACAAGTCAATCCAAACAATGGCAAAACTACATGAATTGAACTTCGAATTGCTCCCACATCCACCGTATTCGCCAGATTTAGCTCCCTGCGACTACTAGTTTTTCGTAGACCTAAAAAAATGCACGCTGGAAGGAAGAGGTTATCGCCGACACTGAGGCCTATTTTGAGGCGAACGATAAATCGGTCCATAAAAGTGGTATTGGCATATTAGAGCGGCGCTGTAATGATACGTTAATGAATAAAAAAAGACGTGATTTTTTTGTTATTCCCAGAACTTTTCAGGCCATGTGTTATTACCCGACCGGTTTTACAAAATACTAGATTTGTATCATCAAGAATGTAAATGATAGTCGACGTCTATTGGATTTTGTGAAGACATTCGAAAAAGAAGGTATGAAAAAAATGTAAGGAGCACTTTCTATAATTTTTTTAAATCTTAGCATTTTTCTTTATTGTAGCCATACTAGAAACAACTTTTTTTAAATCAAAATAAAATATATTCCATAAAAGTAATATTATTTTCTTTTCTATCATGTACAGGGTGATTCAACGAGCGTACATTTGATATGGGCAATACCGATGTCCGTCCCGCGGTCAGAAAATTGAGGGTTTAGGAAAAGGGTTTTTAATCCCCGACCGATGTCCGTCCCGCGGTCAGGTGGATACACAGGTAGAATGGGCAGGATAGAATATTATTCCTAGAATAATTAGTATGATTCGTGTATTATCGACACCCTTCCACAGACCCTACCCTACCCTACTACATATTATATCTTATATGTATATATAATATATAATATCTGCAATATAAATTATCATACGGATCCACGGGACGGATTTCGGACAAACGTCTTGACCCTTTTAACCGCGGGACGGACCTCGGACGTACCTGCGTTTTACCCTGACCGCCGGACGGACATCGGAAACACCGTTTGATATGATACTATTCTACTAATCAACGAATTACAATTTTGTATTTTCCTTAATTGAAACGCATTTTTTTTTAAATGTAATCAAAACAAGTGTGAGCTGCTCTTTAAATCCATTTTGTTGAAAACAAAAACAATCTGTCAATGACCTTTCAATACCAGAAACAATTCAACCAACTTATCTTTCTGTCTCTAATTTATTAAATTTAAAAAAAAAATACCTGTCATGACCGCCATGTATTGAGGCCATGCATCTCCGAAATCAAAAATTGACAGCATAATATTCGTTTTTGAATTATATATTTAACAACCTCGCCGTTACACACTTCATTTGATGTATAAAAAGTTATTCGGGTGAGTGAATCTGCTCTTATTTTTATCATTACAGCGTATTTGCATTGAGATTTATTGACATGAAGAAAAAAAATAAACTTGTAAGATTAATTCAACATTTACATTATTTTCAGATTGAAAATATGTTTAAATATAAACTGAAATTAAAAGGAAAATGAGTAGGGGGTTGGGAAAATATACTAGGGGCGTTGTAACGAGTTTAAAATATACGGTGTGTTTCAGATTTTAAAGTAATTTTTTACTGTACGTTCTAAAAACTTCTTACTAACATCAAATGTACTTCTATATAAGTTTGGCAAGTTTATCTGAAGCCGTGAAAGGAATGCAGTCGAAAACGAGTATTTATTTGATTCATAGGTAAGTACTGTCAAAAATAAATCATGACATTGAAATGTCACAGAAGTCACCGGTTGAAATGTCACTGGTTTCGTTTTTCCTAAATTCTCTCTTAAAAATGACTATAGTAAGATAAAAATTAGAAGTATTCTATACTAGAAGTTTGTTTTGTAACTTTTTTTTGTTAATATTATTGTATGTTTGGTTGCCTATACCACAATCGGTTATTAATAGAAAATAGGTCATTAATAGAAAATAGGTCATTAATAGAGGTTGACCTATTTTGTGTACATTAAGTTTGGTCAATAACGCACGGTCGGAGGAAAACCACATTTAATGAGTTACTGAAGTACTTTTACCAAATTAAATAGAACTAGCTTTATAAAAAAGTTATTGAACAGTTAGAAGAGCGTTGAAATGTTGCCCTTGTCACTATTGGCTTTTTGCGAACATTAAAAAGATACAATAGGACTAAAATTTATATCGCAAATCCTTCTTTAATTCCGCTTGACGTCTCATTAGCCACAACCCTGATCATAAGACAATTTTCGTCTACCGTCGGCTTCAATTTCTGCCACGCCAAGCGCAGTACAAACATGGAGTCGTATCACCCTGAAGAACAATCAGTGATATCTAACTAGTGTATATAGTTATAAATTGGCGCCCAACGTGGGGCCAAAAAATTTAATTACAGAAATTCTTATATCCGATACTAACTGTATTTCCAATTTTCATTTTTAAAAATAAAATTACTGTAAATAATATAATTTCGAAATAATTACCCTAGAATTTTCATAATGTTTTCATTAAATAATGGAATTAATTAAAAACAGTTTCATCACAAAGTAAGGGTAAAATTGAAATTGTTCAATAATTTTCGAATAAAGGTTATATTTTGCTAGTAATATTTTATTTGACGCTACAACTTTCAGATCAATAATCATAAAATTTATTCACGTATGCCAATGCTACAAGCACGTACACAAAAAAACAACAATATTTCGATGTATCAATACTGACTTCTAGGCTAGATGTAATTTCAGATATTGAAGTGTATAAAGTTTCAAGTATCTGCCGCTTGAAGGCTTTTGGGAGATGGCGAAACAAAGCAAAAGTAAATAGCCTCTAGGTCTAATTTGCGCACATAACTCAACAAACAATGTTGAGGTTACGTAGAAAATTACTTCATAAGGAATTTAAGGACTTATTTCATTTTATTGTCGAAATAGAATGATATTTAGATATACGTATGATGCAAAAGTATGGAATAAATTCATTATTTCAGAAACAGACGACTTTTAAAAAAAATCTCAAAACACGTCAATTTTAATTTTTGAATGGCCATCAACTGCTATAGATGTGTTGGACATTACGTCATTAGTGATGGCGTAATGACGTCATCGACGATTTTTTTAAATACAAACCGAGGTCACGTGACAGCTCATTTGAAAGGTCTCCTTATCGCCTTTGCAACAATGTAATCATTTAAATATTTATTTCTACAGGGTTAACCAAAACTGTTGGTTTATTAATACAATTAACTTGGAATAAATGTTTACTTACATACAATTAAATTACAACAAATGTTCAAATTGCCGACCTTCAGCAATGATACAATGAGAAAGGCGAGCAGTAAATTCTTTCGTAACGTTTTCGAGGACTTCAGGTGTTATTTGTGCAATTTCCGTTCGGATTCGCTCCCTCAACTCTTCTACATTATTCGGTCGACTTTGATATACTCTGCTCTTTAAATATCCCCACAAAAAAAAGTCTAACGGAGTCAAATCTGGAGACCTTGGTGGCCATTCGATAGGCCCCCTTCTTCCTATCCACCTTCCTGGGAAAACGTTATTAAGGTAATTTCGTACCTCAACGCCATAGTGTGGGGGAGCCCCATCCTGTTGGTACCATAAATCATTTCTATTTGGAAATAGCTGATTCAGCTGTGGCAACAGATAATTTTGAAGAAATTCCAGATAACTAGCAGCAGTTAGGTTTTCCTCAAAAAAATATGGCCCTACAATTTGATTATTTATAATGCCGGCCCAAACATTCACCTTCTCGGGATATTGTGTCCTATACTCTTCCATCCAATGTGGATTTTCACTTGCCCAATATCGACATGTCTGGCGATTTACGTGACCGTTCAGCATAAAAGACGCTTCATCTGAAAAAAGTACCTTTTGTATGAAACCCGGATCTCTGTTACATTGTTCCATAACGATTTCGCAGAATTCGATTCTTCTATCAAAGTCATCTTCTAATAGCTCCTGGACCAGATGTACTTTGTATGGATGCCACTTCTCCTTTTTTAGCACTCTTACAACAGTTGATTGGTGGACATTCATATCTAGTGCGACCTGCCTAGAACTTGTATGAGGATTTTCTTGAAACGCCAGTACAACGTCCAGTTTTTTGGCTTCGGATATTGAAGTTCTACCGCTTCTGGGAAGATCTTTAACATGGCCCGTTTCTCTAAATTTTTTTTCAATTTTACTTACTGCTGATTGAGTAATTGGATCGCGATTGGGGTATTTGGCATTAAATAAATTACGAACTTCTGCTTGAGTCCTCACTCTATCTCCATAACCAATCATGGTTAAAATCTCGATTCGTTCTGTTTCTGTTAGTTTCATTTTTGTAAATGCTGTTATTAATGTCGCAAAAAATTCGAAGAGTAAAAATTTGACGTCTATTATTTGACAGATTCACAGATCATTGACGAATAAAGACGAGTCAATGACAATATTGATTTAAATATTTTTGTAAAAATAATTCCGAGCACTTACTACAATAATTAATTTCAAATTATAATGTAGCATTGTTTTTATCAATGTATTTTTTTTCGGAACCAACAATAAACACTATTTTGTTTTATTCCCAGTGGCGGTCCTTAGTGTATTATAGTTCAGTGAATGAATATTTATTGTAATTCCATGTTACTTAACAAAGTTCATAATTTTGGTTAACCCTGTAGAAATAAATATTTAAATGATTACATTGTTGCAAAGGCGATAAGGAGACCTTTCAAATGAGCTGTCACGTGACCTCGGTTTGTATTTAAAAAAATCGTCGATGACGTCATTACGCCATCACTAATGACGTAATGTCCAACACATCTATAGCAGTTGATGGCCATTCAAAAATTAAAATTGACGTGTTTTAAGATTTTTTTTAAAAGTCGTCTGTTTCTGAAATAATGAATTTATTCCATACTTTTGCATCATACTGTATATTTTTCAACTGTAGCTTCCTGAATCAATATGAAGAAAAGTTCATCTTGTTTACGAACTGAATTTATATATTCTTATTCCCCCACTATAGTGTTTATGTAAAAGGTGTTCAAAATGTTCCTCATTCACTTCTTGGCCATAATGAAACCCATTTTTCGTTTCTTCTCTAACCCTTCGCAGCATCTCTGGATCAATATTATCAAAGTCTGCGATATATTTTGGGTTTTAAATAATCCAATAGAAAAAATCAGGTTATCTAGGTGGCCACTCTCCACTCTATGTTCCCGTGGGACAATTCACTTTGCCGGAAAACCCTACAATTAATTAACTAAAAAAAGCCAGGAAGAAATTGAGTAAAACAACAATGAATTTTAATGGAAACAACTCAATGTTCGATATTTCTTTGTTACAGAATTTTGGTACACTGCAACGTAATTGAAATCCAGGAGAAATCATTTTATAAATTGGAACACACCAAGAGTTTGTAAGTTAATTAAAACATTAATATTTTGATGGAATTTATTTGTAGAATATTCTGTTTGATCAAAGTTGTTGTGCCAATTTCTACATACTCTGAATGTTTGTTAAGAGATCTCGCGAAATCTTTATTTGGTTTAATTTAGTTATTCCTACAGTATGACTTCAATTAATGTTCAACGTTTCTTATTTGAAGTGATTAAAACTATTATTTATTTAAGAAATATTTGATAATTTGGTGAGGTAAACTATTATTAAGGTTTTTTCTACTGACGTGGATATATTATGTATAGTATATCATGATACAGTAAAAGTCACGAATGTTTCTCGTTACGTCATACTTCCCTGAATGTATCAAAGACACTCTAATTTTATGTGGATATAACTGACTGCGTATGCCCATTATAAATGTATTTACCATATGTATAATTTGTTTGTAACGCGGTAGTTACGAGGCGACAAAACTATTAAAAACTGAAACCATTAAGTAATTTCGTTGAGTTATACATGTAATCATTGGAAACATTATTTACCAATTCCAAACAGAAGGTCTGTCTTTCCATCACTCCTTCCATCGATCCCCAATAAAATTTCTGGAACAAACAACGGATTGACAGAGACACTGAGGTTTGGCATTTGAAGTCCAGTAATAAGGACTGGTCTAGACAGGGAATTCTAAAATAACAGTAGGGCAAACACAAAGCAAAAAAGGTCGTAGCACATAAGCCACATATTTTCTGTAATTGATTCTGGATAAACTCAACGGGGGAGTTCGGTCCAAGCTGCCAACCCAAAAATTTTGGAAGTTTCTACCCATATTTGTAAAGATCATTTTCGATTCGTTAAAATTTTTGTTGGAGCTCCTGAATGTCAATAAGCTCCAAAACAACTTTCAGCCAATCACACATGACCTTCAAAAATATCGATATTTGTATAAAATTATCCAATTTGAAGACTTCCGCTCCCTTTACGGATATTTATAAATAATACGAACCTGCACATAACAAATTCGTTCTGAAATTTGGCCTTATCCAGAGGTAGAAAAATATGACATTATTTCTGTTGGCAGCTCCCCCATTGGTGAAGGTCCCATTGCTATGCAACCACTGTTTTGCTTTTGTGTGTTCGCACTCCTCACTTTAAAAATCAATCGATACCTATTGATTGTATTTCCAATTTTATGTAATATGTATTTTCAGTCTTTTTTGTGATCCTGAAGAGTGTAGAGTTTATTTTTCATACTATTATAAAATACCGTATGCCACTGGTATTTTTACGAATGAAATCGACCTTGTTTTCTCACTCCTTACCGTGCAGCTCCAGATGGGTTTGCAGAACTGTATATATATATTGATGTATTATTTTTAGATACCTGGATAATAACAATATCAAGATATTTCCAAACAATCTCTTCCCATTACGAAATAAGTTGCATATTTTGTAAGTATACAAAGTTTTACAAATATATTCTTTTTGTTATAAAATAAAACCATAAAAATATAAATTCAAAAATAAATATAACTCTTTCTGGAGCATGGGACGTCTCTGTAAATAAATTTGAGGTTATGTCGCGAAGATAACGCTACTGTCTTAAAATACATTTTTGTTTTTGTTATTTTTACCCTTTTGGTTGCACATTTATGACCATATATAGATTGCGTAAATTACATCCGAACCTTCCGGATTACACAAGTACGACAGAAAAACAGCTGAAAGAGAGAGAAAGAATACTTATGCGCGGTCATTAAGGCGTGTACTTTGTTTCACCTTAGGGGTGTATACTTATTTCCCGAGACTGGCCGAATGCTCATTGCCCCCCTATTTTAACCGCTGTTGCCAGAAGCGCAGATTAATTTGTACAAATGATATTTTTTTCTCGTTATCGTTGACTTTTTTTCGAGGGTGAAAATACAGCACGTTTGTGCCAGCATTACGCCAAATAATCTTAGAGATATGAGATAAAATCTTTATCACAGATTTGGTTATTGTCTGTCACAGGAAGGTGGTTTATTTGAACACTTAATTCATTAAAATTATGTTTACCTTTAGAATGGATTTTTATTTTTATTTTTTCAGGAAGTTTATATTTTATGTTTAGAATAGGTGTACCTACCTACTTATTTTATTTTTTCAATTTAATTTATTAATGGAAGGGATTTTTAGTTTATTAATTATGGTTCTCCCAAGAAATGCTGTTTTATTTTCAAGTTACAATGACTAAAATAATATCCTATTGTAGTTAGAAATTGTCAACTTGGTCTGAAATGATCATGTTGACAAAAATGAATTTTAAGATGTACAGGTTATGTAATAACGATTGTATTTTTTTATTTCTTTAACACCTTCACTCCTTCCATGTTGGGAGCATACTGAATACCACCAACTAGTGAATTCTCTCTGTAAAGGACCATTCGGCCAGTCTAGGGAAATAAGTATACACCCTTGATTGATTGATTGGATCAGCACACCAGTCAAAGGATTGATGTCCTCGGCACCTCAGCCTTAAGGCTTTTTGTGCTCTTGGTTGTGCCGTTTATGTGAAGAGACCAGCAGCCCTTATCAGGCTCAGCAGACTTTTCACTAAATTCTAGTCCTAGGAGTCTATATCTCCAGTGAGATAGTGCTTCACAATCAAAGATAATGTGAGAGGCTGTTTCCTCCTCTTCCATGCACAACCGACAAATAGGTTCCTCCCTATATATGCCGATTGTATGCATGTGCTTCCTTAGAGTGCAGTGTCCAGTGAGTAAACCCGTCACTATCCTTATTTGGGCCCTGCTAAGGTTTAGTATATCATTGGTCAGCTTCTCCGAGGGTTTTTTAACCAGGAGTTTGCTGTGTTCCTGTTTTGGCACGTGTCTCCAGTACGACTGGTGTTTAGTTTGAGTCCACCGAGATATACAACCACGTGCAGCAGTTTTGGATATCCCAAATACTGGTTCAGGACCAGTGAATGCTGTCTCGGACCCCAGCTTTGCTAGGTTGTCCGTCTTTTCATTTCCTACAATGCCCTTATGCCCTGGGACCCACTTAAGAGTAACTCTATTATGGTTAGCCAGGGTTTTAAGTTTCTGTAGACAATCCCAGACCAGTCTAGATCTGATCTGAGGACATGCTAACGCTTTTAATGCTGCCTGACTATCAGAGAGTATTAGGATCTTTTGACCCCTGTAACCCCTTTCAATATTCAGTTGCAAACACATATCGATAGCATAGATTTCTGCCTGGAATACAGAAGCAAGATTCCCCAGCGGTGCATGAAAATTGCACCTGGGTCTAGCACCATGAACTCCAGCACCTGTTCCAATGTCAGTCTTTGATCCGTCAGTGTACCACATCAACGTTCCTTCCTGACTGCTTTCTTCCAACCCGTCCCAGTTTAGCTGGATTTGGTATGGTTGGGTGTCGTTGCCCCCTTTGTATACACCCTTAAGATGAAACAAAGTGATGACCGCGCACAATTATTCTTTCTCTCTCTTTCATATATCCTTGTCGTACTTGTGTAACCCGAGGTGAGGGTTCCAAAGTAATTTACGCAATCTGAATGTCCTCCAATAACATTTTCACATAATTCGCGGTTATATTTCGTTTTATTGAATTTTTTCCATGTAGATTGTTCCTTTAAGAGTACTCTGCTGAAATTTTAGCACAGTATTCACAGTTTTGTGGTTGTTACGAATTTTTAAGTGGAGAATTTCCTGATTTACAATAATTTCATCGTGCTAACGTCAGTCGCAAACTACTGGCAGCACGTTATATGCAGTCAAGGTCATCCGATTCATCTGACAAACGTTTAAAGGAGTTTTACCACTAGTTATATTTCTATACTATGCTGTAACTCTATAAGTATTTTAATTTAGAGTGTTGTTTCCACTCAAATTTTCTTCGGAAGATTTTTGTATTTAATACTCATAAACTGAATCACTTTTCCAAAAAAATCCTTCTTGAAGTCCTCGATTAACGGATTGACGACTACCTGCTGTAGGCTTTGGTCTTAAATCGATCATCTCGGCATAAGTAAAAAAGAAATAACTTGGAACGGAGTATACAAATATTGTTTACGAAAAGTTTTCTGATCCCGATTTATTTTTCCTGATGTAAATAATATACTTTTGTAGATCTTTGATGTACAACGATATCATAAAAATCCATAGAGATGCATTTGCAAATTTAGAACACCTTCTAGAGCTGTAAGTATAGATGTTAAGTTCAGCTTTTGTTCCAATTAAATTACAAACAACTGTAGAGTAAAGATAGAAAGTGAAACTAATATTTATTCTTGTTTATTATTTTAGGGATTTGAGGGGAAATAAAATTTCAGAAATAGATTCGAAGGTGT
The DNA here is from genome assembly GCA_949126875.1 of Lochmaea capreae. Lineage (NCBI taxonomy): Eukaryota > Metazoa > Arthropoda > Insecta > Coleoptera > Chrysomelidae > Lochmaea > Lochmaea capreae. Next base: position 3,802,955 of record OX421411.1, read on the forward strand.
TCCAGCATTTGAGAAGACTAGAAATATTGTAAGTACATAAAAATTTTTTCGTTGCCGAAAACAGAAACCTACTCGGCAAGAAATTTCCATTTTCACCATAACATGTTGTAGGTGAACTACGGATCACCAAAAACATTTTATACATCATCAGTATCTTAGTTCCAGTCTATATTATCTTCTTTTTTCACTCTCTTGCTTCTCTAATTTTCTAAAACGGCTCAACTCATTGTCCAGTAAACAACCTCCACGAAGGAGGGCGGAGGCAATGATGGCAATTCTTAGGCTGATATTGGGGTACTTATGATCACCGAACAATGTTTGAGAAGGAGACACTAAAACAACTGGGACAATACTAGATGAACCGAGTGAACATCATTATACCAATTATCAACCCAATCGAATGAATAAATGAACTGCACCAAATTTTTTGTGGAATTATATAAAATTAGCTTTTTTGTGTGTTTTTCTTTAATAATAATGAATTTAATCTTCCAGGTACCTGCAAAATAATCAAATAGCTTACGTCAACGCAGGAAGTTTTCCAAAACTATCAATTCTGCAATTATCTTTGATGGAAAATAAAATAAAAGATATAGAGATGGCAGCACTGTCAAATTTAGCACAACTAAGAAGTCTGTAAGTATATTGAAGTAGGTACCTACAAAAATTCCCAGAATATTCTTTAAATTTTATTTAATATCACATATAAGTAAAATAGGTAAGATTAAAATAATTTTAAACACTGCAAGTAGATATAACTGGAGCGAGATTTTTGGTTCCGTTGCATTTTGAAGATGTACAAGTTTTACAACTCTTTATTGTAGCATTAGTGTTCAAGATCCTCGACTGAGAGGGTAGCCAATCACAATAGTTCTTCTTAGTATTATTCGGTACCTCCCAGCATCTTCGATCTACCAAAGGTAATGCGCCACCTTAAATGAATTTATTTTATATGAAAAATATGATTCTTATTACTCTTTAAACTAATGTTATGGCGTAATCGAGTTATACATATTCGTACAGCACTAATTTCAAGGTTATGAATGTCTATGATCTTCTCAAGCGAAGCTTTTTGTGAAATTATACAAGAAAGTGATAATAATCATTTGTGGAATATAATAGTAAACATTTTGTCGTAATTATTACATAGTCCAGTAAATAAAGACCGTGAAACCCCCCAATCTGTTCATCTCATTATTGTCGGACTTTTTTTTTGCAACTTGTAGGTATTCATGTGTAAATTATTCTCTGAAAATATGTCCTCCGCGGGATTTGCGGAAGGGGCTGAAAAATGGCCAATAATCTCAAAAATTGAGTTTTCCACCGATATCTCCGGAAATATGTCATTTAGAGAAGTGGGGTTTTGCTAGGAATGGAGAGCAGTTTATTATCTACAAAAATGATCCTTATCATTTTTGTCAAAAGTTTAACCGTTTTCGAGATAAACGGGCCCAAGCGTACCTTGGATTTCCAGCTGCTGCGCGGCGTCTCCGGGAGCACGCTCCGTGAATGTAGGCATGGGAGGGCGGGCAAATTAGCCCATAACTTGAGTAAAAATGAATCTTTTTTCATGATTCAAAGTGCATATGAAAGGAGGGACCTGTACCTATAACATCGTGTAACTTTTTCGTTTTTTTTATTTCCAGGAATATTGAAAAAACTGGCCAAACTTTATTTTTCCTGAATATTTGACCGCCTTTATCAATCCGTTCATATTTTTTAAATTAAGCGTAGTTTTACCGAAACCTTTTGGATAATGGGACTTTGATAGGTGGTGAATGTATTCCGAAATAATGAATAAATCATTTTTGTGTATTTATATAAACAGCATGTGTTTCTTGGGACGTTTTTTTTTTGATTTCCGGAGTTTTCTGAAAACTCTCGGGTCTACCGCAAATTGATAAACAATGATTGGCAATATCGGTCTTTAATGCACACCATTGGAAAGCTGAAAATGTCCTCTTTTCGATGGTTTTTAAAATTTTTGGCTAAGTTTTTTAGTTTTCCGGAAAATGTTTGCAAGAAATATTGATCCAGGGACAAAAATGATGGGAACCATTTTTGTAGATAATGAACTGTACTTCATTTCTAGCAAAACCCCACTTCTCTAAGTAGCATATTTCAAGAGATATCGGCCAAAAACTGAATTTTCGGGATCATGGGCCATTTTCCAGCCCCTTCCGCAAATCCCTCACGGTTATCTTCTTTTTCTTCAAACTGTCTACGCATGCTCTTTCAAATATCAATTATTATTGTTACCATTGTATAAAGATAGACATTATACAATGTTGTTACTTACTTTGATAAACTACGTATGTTTCAAAACACGTTGTATTACAATTTTCTGTATCGTATTGACTCAGTGCCTTCGCGCAATTCGAGCTTGGTCCACCGGTACAAGAGAAGCATTTAAACTCTGCATAACCTGAAAAAAAATATGAACCAAATTTATATCCTGATAATTATATTGGAAAAACGGAGGGAAAAGGTTAGAAAATCAGGGAGAGTTTCAAGGGATTCCGGATTGTCGTGATGATTTCTAAATTGACACGATGAATTCGTTAATACTTTCGAAAATACTATCAATACTGAGGTATAGAAAACACATCTTACATCAATCTGTTCGATGTTAACGTTATCCTCCGTATGTTTCTTGTGGGTTTATTTCTTATTATATTTGTTTTTGATGGGAATTAAACTACATATTTTTATTTAAAACGTTTTGGTAGCGTTTCAGATGTCGTTATCATGAGTTATTATGTTTTTCCCTTACGCTTTTATACAAATTCGACAAGTTTTAGGTTAGGCAATCCAACGACCTGTCAAAATAAATTCAATACGGCGGCGACGGTCAAATAAATAACAAAGTTAACTGTAGAGTGTTTGTTTAACCTACATTTCATTGATTTTCTTTCTGTTTTTTTGGCTGTAAATTGTGGTTTTTAAATAGTGTAGTGTTTGTCTTGTGAAATGCCTTCGATATGTATTGTGTTTGGTTGTGGAAGCCGTTCTAATTGTGATAAAGTTTCGTTTTATCGCGTTCCCGCAGAGACAAAACACAGGTTTTTAACGGAGAAAAACGATTTGACAAAACTTCGCAGGCTTGCATGGATTGCAGCAATAAAGAGAGATAATCTGGCCGAATGTAATATTGGAACACCAGAAAGTGCAGTAGACATTTTATAACTGGTAGGCTTTTTATCAAATATTATATCAACAGTGTATGGATCTAAGCCATTTATTATCCTCAATTTCTGCTGATACCTGTAGAATAAGAAAGAAATCCTCAGCATTAAGTACAGAAAACAAATCATGGGATATCCAGCATACCTTTTGCCAACATCTAGATTTTTTACTAATAACAATTTAAAATAAGCACTCTCCATCTTAGAATTGCAAAAATTTTTTTCTCAAACACTACATAACACCTAAAACCCCACAAAATACAAAGTAAACCGTTTGATAGCTATAAACCTCCGCAGCTTTCTAGGCACTATATGTTAAACAATATTGTGTTCACACCTATTTTGTTATATTTGAAAATAAAAAAGTCTAGGGTTTATCGATTTAATAAGAAGGGTGCATTTATGCTGAACCCGTGATAAACGATAAGAGTTGTGATACTACCAGAGGCGTAGCGTTTTCGCCGCACCGTTCGAATGAGTGCTACGCATTTATCGCTAGTAGATTAGGTGGTGGGTAGAGCTGACGTTAGCTTTCTGTCACTGAAATCTGATGATTTAATTAAAGTAATTCGTCCAGTTTCAATCTCCTAACGAGGCTCCATAGCCAAAGGCTTTAAGAGGTAGCTTGTAGGCCTTCACAGTGGCACAACACATGTTCTGCCGATTCCTCTTCCTCTTGAGAGAACCTGCAAAGGTCGGTTCCTGCCAATTTTATAACACTCATATGACTGTTGAGTCTGCAGTGTCAGTAATTAAACCTACTATGATTCTTCCGGCTTTTTAGCAGCAGGCCCTCTGTTACTTTGGCCTGTGTCTGTTCAGGAGTTGTTCTACACAATTCCAGAAACTTAGTTTGCTTCCATTTTTCAATGGCTGCCATTTTGTATGTGTTACCTACAACGCAGAAGGGTTCGGGGTCAAAGCAGGCAGCACTCGCTCCTTCTCGAGCCAGTTCGTCAGTTTCTTCTTTGCCCTTATAATACCCTGGCCAGAAATAGTCTTTTATGACTTGCTAGCTCAGATAGGGCACGCACGCAGTCCCATACCAGTCGTGAATTGACCTGGCTGGAATCTAGTGCCTTTAGTGCAGCCTGACTGTCCGAGTAAATAACAATTGTGTAGTTATTCACTCCCTGTCTAGCTATTTTTCTTGCACAATATTCAATGGCGGGCAGCACGACTTAATCTCTCTTAGATGTCTTATGCCGCCCGGGACCACGCTACACTCCAACCGGTATCTCGTGAAATGATGTGAAGATGCGCCGTTACAAATTTGAACGTGTGGATCCAGAAAGCCAATCGTGCGGTAGACGTTATGCAGTTATGCAGCCGAATACGTTCTCTCTATGCGTACTAGAAGTTCCTCCTTGTCACTAGATACCAGTTTACCTGTACCTGCTGCCCCCTGCACGCTACGTTACTGTATTTTACCAACCCACGGAAAAGTAAACAATGATTTTATAGGAATTGTTTATATTGGAACAACGAATACAGATATGATATGTGCGGGGATAATTGATCTATATTAAATTTGTTCTTTTTATTAAAAAAAAATTAGGATAAATCTAATTTCCAAAAAGAGATCCTCAGAAAATAAGTATATATTGGAGAATAGTCCTACACATACTTTATTTTCTCTATATCCTTGTTATCCTGGGGATATTATCCCCGAAATGGACTTAGAAGGAACGCAAGATTCGTAGAAAGCTCTTTATCCTTTCGCTGTTCGTAGAGATATCGAGTTAAATGAACTTTTAAAAGTATATAATTTTCCTAGCAGCTGTTTGTGTGTGTTAAAATCCCGTTTATACAGGATGTGTTATAAGCTAACTATTCTGAAAATTGAAAAAGCGAAACCACCGGGACTCGAACCCGGGACCCCTTAGTTACAATCATATCTTTATTTACAATTTTATGATGTGCTCTGTATATCTGCACTCGAATTGTTTAATATACTTTGTATAAATTATACCAAAGACTAATTTTAGAGTTACTGTTAACTATGCTTAATGTTCACGGATTATTTTTTTTATACCTTTCCTTGCACTTTAAACTTATGAGAGTGAGTAGCCGAATGCGATGGGTACGATATGATAGACGCGAGGGTTGATGGTTCGAGTCCTTCCTTTGGCGAAGTAATAAATAATAATAAAAATTTGTTGGGTATTACTATGGTATAAGAATTTTTAAAAGTGGTAGATTAAAGGGATTACCCCCGCACGAAAAGAGCTAATTTCGGGGTTTTGGGAATCTTAGCATTTTCTATTATTTTCGTATGGAGATTCCCAAGTTAGCGCCTCCGCCATGGTCCGGAACCGGTGCTGCACAATTACTCGCCTATCTCACTTTCCTGGCGAGCCCATTCCAGTCACGCTCTCTCACTATCACATCACATTATGGCCTCATGTGGACAATTCGTAGATCTAATCCCACTTCTGATATATAAGCTAAATATTCTGGAAATTGAAAAAGCGAAACCACCGGGACTCGAACCCGGGACCCCTCAGTTACAAGCACTTACGTTAAGCCCTGCGCTACGGCGCACAGTGGCGCCACTGTGCCACCCAAATTACTCTACGACTCACAGGATTCATCCGTTTTAGACGTGCGTCACCTTAAAATGTTCGTCTTGAGTTTGCCTATCGACCCTTGTTCCGGGATTTTTGATTTCGAATTTTATTTTTCTGTAATTTGTGTCCAAAAATTTACTTTCATGGAAAAATGGCGATTTTGGGTGCAAAAGTCATCCTAGCGAACGCAACATTGAGTTTTTACAAAACTTTTTTGAGGAAACTCTTCCTCTTGACAATCCCTGTCGGAAATGACGACCTTTATGAGAAACTTGTATTGAACGAAAAGTGTTCAGTGTCACCTAAGGAATATGTCCGAATTTTTACAGAATTTTTGGAAATTTTCCGAGATTCTGGAATTTGGCGATTTCCTGGCCAAATTAAATGGCAAAAAATATCCTCAAACACTTTTTATTGAAACAAATTTAGATTTTTGTTCCAATAGATTTTTGAGGAACAATTTCCTTTCGCATCAATAGTTTTGGATCACTATGGTCGTTTTTAGGCATGACGGCCAATTTCTCTCGCAATTTGACGTACACGGGGTTCTAGGGGTTGTCAAGAGGAAGAGTTTCCTTCAAAAAAGTTTTGTAATTACTCAATGTTGCGTTCGCTAGGATGACTTTTGCACCCAAAATCGCCATTTTTCCATGAAAGTAAATTTTTGGACACAAATTACAGAAAAATAAAATTCGAAATAAAAAATCCCGGAACAAGGGTCGATAGGCAAACTCAAAACGAACATTTTAAGGTGACGTACGTCTAAAACGGATCAATCCTGTGAGTCGTAGAGTAATTTGGGTGGCACAGTGGCGCTCCGCGCTACTGTGCGGCGTTTCATACCTATCAATGTTCTGTTCGGTATTATAAGCTACCATTCAACGTTGACTGCGTCTTACAGTGTCAAGACGAGCTTACACGTAAAAAGTGAGCATACCTTTTCGTATGTTGGTAGCCTGTTTTTTACTTTCCAGATCTACTTTTCTTTTTTTTTCCAATAGCATTTGTCTTCTCGATTTTATTGTTCTTAAATAACAAGTTTTATTGCTGCTTTTTTATGTTTTCCCTAATATTTTACGTTCCATTTTTTTTTCTTAGTAACTTTCTCACACGAGACGATATCAATTTTATGAATAAGTATTATCCTTACAACCTCAAATTACAAACTTTTCTTGTAGGTGCTCTTAAAAATTTTAACGACAAAAAAGTTTTTTAAAATGGAAAACTTACCTTGGTGTATTTGTAAAACAGCGATAAATATAACACAGAATGATAACCGAGTCATTATGAAGAAATATTGTTAATGGAAATATGCCGTAGGTAGGTTAAAATTTAAAAGTGTTAGTGAAGCGTTATCAGTTTTAATAATACCAATTAACATATTCATTTACTGATAATTTAGAATTGTAAACCTTGTTGACTGAAAAGTGAAAAATTTTGGTTCAAAAAACAAAAACAACAAATATCCACTGCAACTTTTTATGGCTCCTTTCAGATATAGTTGTGAGTAAAGTTAGTTTGCACCGTTTCACAATTTGTCGGCGAGATAAAGAAATCTGTAAGCAGAAGCAGAACTGGTTTCAGACAAATTATTCATGATTGCAGGATCCCGACGCTCTAGCGATTTCTGTACTCTCTTTTTCCGATGAATAACAACTTTACCGATAACTGCAATAATGGATAATGGACCACATGTCCGCCAGATATATCTTTCGCAAGAACTTCGAGATCGTCATCAAAGATCGAAAGGAGCTTGAGGAAGAGGACGCACCACCACTCAGCAGAGCGAATGAAATGATCTGGTACACAGACGGATCAAGGACTGAGCTCGGCAGCGGAGCGGGTATATACAGCAAGTCGAGCAAATATTTCAAGCAGAGGTATATGCAATACTTGCATTTGCAAGGACAAATAAAAGGCAGATCAGGATCTACAGTGACAGTGCCCTTAAAGCACTCCAGAGCTCTAAGGTAACATCTCGGCTGGTATGGGAATGCGTCGAAGAACTTAGATGACTGGGACTCGGAACAGTGTAACACTGGAATGGGTTCCAGGTCACAAAGAAATCGCTGGCAATGAAAATGCTGACGAACTGGCAAGAGCAGGATCGCCAACCCTGATGAACGGACCCGAACCATATCTGTGGGCATTCATGCTCCACTAGGTGATGGTTAAAAGGGTAAAAGAACAATGCAAAGAACACTGGAAGAATACGCCCAGGCAAACACTTGGGAAGAAATTCATAAAAGAACCATCAGAAAAAGTAACGAAAGAACTGCTCTCAATGAGCAGGAACAATTTACGTACCATAACGGGGCTTCTTACGGGACACTTTCCCACAAAGGAGCACCTGAACAAAATAGGGCTGTATAACGGAGATCTTACATGCAGAAGATGCAAAAAGAACACCGAAACAGCTCTGTACATATTATGCAACTGTGAGACGCTGGACCACAGGAGGCAGAAACTGTATGGAAGACCCCAAATGACTCCAGAAGACTTCTACAACCAACCAGTAAAGAACCTGTAATACAGGGAACGAATTGGCTGAATAGGCTGTAGTCAGAATACTAGGAGGATTCACAATAAGCCCAAGAGACTGAGGTGGTGCCGGCGAAGGGACGGCTCCTTTTTTTAAAAAAAACCATTCAAGTAAATTTTTCATAGACCAATCGGAAGCTACATTGCATCAATGAGAATCAATTGTTTGCTTGTGGGTAGGTCAAGACTAGAAATGTTTTATGACTTTTTTATCTTTTCGGCTTTTTAAACCTTAAAAAGACGTTAGTGTTATTTTATTGTGAAACAAAGCAAATTAATTTTACTCACAACTATATACAGATACGAGATTCGAAGAAAATTGTTGCCAGCTTCCGTATCGCTTTCTCTGTCGAAATAACGTTTGCGCACTCGTCAGTACCAGTGCAGTACGTGGGGAATATCACACACCTTGTCTTGTTTAGTGTGTTCGCAAAAATATGTCCAAATATAATTTGAGTTTGGGATTGAGCCGCTTATTTGAAGTGGTCGGATACGAATTGGTAATTGTTAAATGGTAAATTGAAGATCCTTTCATAAAGTTTGACTCTTAACAACGATATTAATTTTTTTTCTCAATTTTTACACATATGGTGACTTATAAATCGGTTTTATAGTGAAAAATATTTATTTTAAACATCATTCAAAATACAATAAATCATTTTATTTAACTTTTTATAAAAGAGGATTATAATTTTTATGCTATGTAATTAGTAACCAAGATCCACGAGATTTATTAAACTATTTTCATGGGTAAGCAAATAAAATAAAGAATATCAACTTTCGCCTCAACAAATAACAAGTAGGGAATTACCAAGTGTCGGAAATAACTCCATTACAGGAAGTATGTATCTTAATCTTTCTACACAAGCGGTATAGACACAAACTTGTATAGACTGTTCATACCTAATGTGAAGTGACTAAAACTTATTATGAGTAGCTGGTAATATTTATTTGTTTATAACGTATAAGTTGTATTTTATCTAAAATCCAACGTTAAGAAGATGTGAGTAATGAAATATAGGGTATTTAACATTTTGTAAGACTAATGTCCGATTCGGCTTGTGACTGTAGCAGCTCCTAGTAGTGTCACTTCAATATTAGTATGAACAGACTCTACTATCACCTAATTTGAGAAATAAAAGTATTATTTTGATACTGTTTTTATCTATGTGGTTGTTTCACATTGTATAATAATACGTGACATTTAGTTTTTTACTAGTTTTTCTAAAAAAAAACAATTAGTTACAGATATAGATAATTATTGTTAGTTGCAGTCGTTCAGTGATTTGAATGAGATCGAAATAGTCAAATTGATACCGTTTAAAACATGAAAGAAATGAGATTTGCTATATTATTACTATATTTGTTTTCAAAAGTGAGGTTAGGAGAAAATGAAAGTAAGAAAATTCATTTTTAACATCAAAAAAGTTTGGTATTGGCCAAATTGGTTTGTTACTTTCCACTTTAAGTGTTTTAAGTACGAATATTATTCTTACCATCTTGGAATACTTAAAGTGGAACATAAATAAACCAGTTTGATCTAGAAAAAAACTAGCTCAGCATGAGAAATAAGTCGCTGTACCTTCTGCGAAAAAATTTTTAATTCATGTGTTTTTATTACAGAATTCTCTAAAGGATCTGTTCCTTTTCCTGATCGTAAGTAAAAAAATATAAACTAAATAGATTATTTTAAAGATAGCGGAAACAAAAATGTAGTCAATTCCAAAAGTTATAAGGAAAGTTTATATTTCCTTAAACTATTTGGGGGAAAATTTATCCCATTCAGTCTTTCCGATAACAAAATTTCCTCAACCACCTGTTTCGGAGATATCACCCTTAAAATATGGTGAATATTATGGGGTCAGATTGGCCTATTTCACCACGACCTTTTCAGGTATATTATGGCCCTCTGAATCCAGATTACATTCTCCAGTTCGACTCTTTATGAAGAGCCAAGCCACCTAGAAACTGACCCCAAATATATATTGCCGGTGTTCTCCAATGAAATATTTTGCCTGTCTCTAAGTTTCTGAGATTTCAAACCATTCTAGATATTTCTATACCACCCACTATATATTATAGCCACGTAGACAGTTCCGTGAGGAGATTGTGTACTAAGGTTGCCGATGGTGGTGAGCACACTACTTGCCTTCCACTTCCCTCTCACTTTATCAATTGACTGACATTGATTATCCAGTGGCGTAAGTATTGTCAATGTCAGACTTTGAACTATTTCGTATCCATATTGAATTCAAGTACGATTCTTAACATTATTTATTTTTAACAAATACCGTGTTTTGAAAAATACCTTACCTTTAAAGCAAAGCAAAAATAATTATTATATAATAATAATTATTATTTTTAATACTTTTAAAGAAATAGGTACCGTACGCCATTGGTACGTTTTTGACAGATATCCGCTTCTTTTTAATAATTTTCTTATTTAATTCGTTTTTTTTATACATAGCTCCCGACGATGCTTTCATTAACTGTTTACATTGTCAAGGAGGTCCTAAAACAGGATGTGCGCAATTAACAATTGGAGGTATAGATGAAGGAGTTCCTTGTTCAAGTAATAAGTGTTACGAAGCATTCATTGGGTTTCAGCGTAAGTCTATTCATATATCTCATGATTCTATTAGAAAGGTCAGTCATATGACCATCAAAAAGTCTGAATTCTATACCGTTCATTGTTCGATTTGACTCATACATCTATAGAGCATTTCACTACTTTAACCTAAAAAAAAAATTGACACAATTAACAACAATTTTAGACGGAGCCATGCCTATAGTCCAAAGAAGATGTTGGAGACCTGCCGAAAACGAAACTGAACCAGATTTTTGTTCGTGGTTTGAAAAATCCGATATGAAAAAAAATACAAATGCCATTTTGTACGCTTGCAAACCTTGTACCGACGAGTTATGTAACCTAGACAAAGATTTCTGGATATATCCCGAAAGATATCCGGGAGTTAAAGTTAACAAGTTGATCTTGCAATGGTTGCAAAACGAAAATATAGATTATACTTATTAAAGAATTTAAGAATTTGTTAAAAATAAAAGTATAGCTAAAGAAACGTTTTTAAATAATTTTAAGCAAAACAACCCTACTAACACTGAACGTTCCGTTTTCAGGTATTTTTAGGACTGAACGTTCCAGACCTAAGAAAAAACGTTTCACAAACGTTATATTAATTATGTCTGAGGACATATTTTATTAAACGTGTATGCAACGTTTGACGAAAACTAAAACAAAGAAGAAAAATTTATTTCTTTAAAAAAATTTTAAATATAAAAAAGTTTCTCATTATATCCGTTTCTAATAACAAATTAAACAAAATTCGGGATATAATAATAAACAACTTTATTTTTTAGTCCCTTCTCAATTATCTGTCAAATTTGTCTTTAACAATATCTATTTTATTCCCGTATGTTTGCACACCTCGTTCAAAAAATGATAGATGGCATTTGACAAATGATGGTTGACAATTTGACAGCGTATTTTCAGCTGGGGACAGTTAATTTTCGTTCGTTTTCAAACGTTTTTTGGAATTCGAATAAAATCGGCAGTTTCTTGGAAGATCACCCTTTCCTTGTAACTAAAATAAACATTAATTAGTATTTTCAAGTATTGTACGTTATTGAAACGTTCCAGATATGTATTTGACGTTTTAAATGAGTTTCTAAAACGTTTCCAAAAATCCTACTGGCAACGTTTTAAACAGGTGATAAAAATAACGTTCCCTAATACATCTAATAAACGTTAAAAAACTTTTCCGGTATGTCCTTTTGAACGCCCTATCAACGTTCTTTTGTCTGACAGAAAACGTTCTTAAAATGTTCAAAAACGTTTTTGGTACTAGAGTACGTTGTAGGCAAACGAACTAGTGTTATTAGGGAAAGTCCTTAATATATATTTTTTTCTTTTTTAAATTAAAATTACAATAAAAACGTTTTTTAAACGATCCTAATTATAACTTTCAACTTGTAGGTATTTTAAGAATGCAAATAAAAAAATATTAAACCTTGAAATGCGTTACTGTGTTATCTTTACTAATACTCCGAACTAAATTTACATTAAATTTAGATTATTATTGTTAAAATTAGTTAAAATAAATTACCATATACCATTTGCTATACAGTTTAAATGTTTAAATAAAGTCATGAACTTTATGTAATAAGTTTAACTCAAAATTTAATTCGTATTATAAAGTTGATTTTAAGTAGAGGTCATCTATAAATACAGGGTATCCCAGGACTTATAGGACCAAACCAAAAACTTGGAAGATGGTAGAGAGACTGAAAATAAAAATAGTTATTCAGCTGCATCTAAATAACAGATTAATGTCTTGAACTCTGTACACAATACAGCTCTTCGCCTGTGCCTGGGGGCGTTTAGGTCTAGCCCGGTAGAAAGTCTCTACTGCGAAGCAAATGAACCTCCTTTATGGATAAGACGTCAACAATTATTTCTTAACTATGTTATCTCGGTATCTTCCAATCCTCTTAACCCTGTACACAGCTTGTTTACCAATGATAACTTACAGAATATCTCAACAATAAGACCTTCACCTATACTACTAAAGACAATGCCAATCAAAATTGATATTTCGCAAACATTTCCTCTACCTCTTCCCTTAATGCCGCCATGGACGAAAAACATCCCTCATATCAACAAATCTCTCACAACTCTGAATAAAAATGAAACACCAAACGATCTAATTCGAAAAACTTTTCTGGATATAATATACCGAAATGAATACGATTTGGTACTGTATACTGATGCCTCGAAAAATGAAACAGGAGTCGGTTGTGCCGTACAACATTAGAATCTCCAATTTTCTCTTCTACAATATCACCAACTTGTACTGTACATACCGGCGAACTCTATAGTATACTTCAGGCTTTCAAACATTTATTTCCGCTCCCAATAAAAATGTCTGCATATGTACATACTCTCTTGTCTCTATACATACCATTAAAGATATATTTAGTGACCATCCTCTTGTACGGAATATCCATGATACCTACCAACTCTCCATTTTCCAAAATATAACAGTTACCATTCTATGGACACCATCTCATATTGGTATAATGGGAAACGAACTTGCTGATCAACTAGCTAAAAGGGCCACAACTTTGAATTATTATGCAGATAACATCCAAATTGCATGCGATCTCGAGCAAGTCATAAGGTCAAAGCTCTATGGCAAGATCATTGGAACTCCATCCAGACAAAACTGCAAAAAATCCAACCTTCATTAAGCCACCCTTACTATATTGGAGTTTCAAATCTCTCAAGACAAGACCTAGCGGTGCTGAGAAGACTAAGAATCGGTCACACTAGATTCACTCATGGCTACCTTATGTCATCCAACAATCAACCATTCTGTTCAACCTGTAACTGCATCTACACCGTTGAACACATTATTTTAGAATGCCAACAGTATACAGCTAGAAGGCAACAGCTCAACCTCAAAGGAAGTCTTCAAGAGATACTCGGAAATCCAGATAATGTCCTCACCGTTCTCCAGTTCCTGAAAGATGTCCAGCTATATCACAAAATATAACATATTTATTGTATACTTTACTGTACCTGTGCAAGTGGCCTTAGTAGCCGAGCACGTTAATTGTAATAAAAAAAAATTATTTGTTTCATCATTCGTTAACGAGCTATTTGTAGATATGGAGAAGCAAAAAAATGACAGCAGTACGCAAACATTTTAAAATTTTAACGTTTCATCTCACTAACGCTACATTTATTTACAAACACACTGTATTATTATGATCGAATCGACAATTTAAAAACTGTTTGAAACTAACATAAAACTCCTTTCTTATAACAAACCTATAAGGAGAGAGTTAAATGTAAAATAATATTTGGAGCAAAGTTTCTCGATGTTCGAGTAAGAAAAATGTTTATCTATAATTTTCCAAGATTGCAGCTGGAGTGGAATAAGAAAACTCCAGTTTTGATAGGATTGGTAAAGTTTTATAAAATATATTTGGGTAAAGCTTTACTTGAAAGAAATTTAATGTGTTCACCGGCTATTAGATACGGTTTAGAATGGACCATTAGCAAACAATGTATTGAAATGTAACAAATATATGTATAACACATGGACTGAAAAGTCACGGACCTAACAAAGAAAACAAGCTTTTTGTTCAGAATTAGTTGTATTCATCAACGTTTCATCAAGAACAACACAATCATTCCAACGCCGCTCTAACATTTAAAAACCACTTTTACAGAACGATTTATCTTTTGCCTTTGTATCAGCGATAACCTCTTCATTCGAGCGAAATTTCTTACCAGCTAACATTTTTAAGGTCTGCGAACAGCCAGTAGTCGTTGGAGGCCAAATCTGGCCAATACGGTGGATGTGGGAGCAATTCCAAGTTCAATTCATGTAGTTTTGCCATTGTTTTGATTGATTTGTGACACGGTGCGTTGTCTTGATGAAACAAAAATTTTTCTTTGCTATATGCGGACGTTTCTTTGCAATTTCGGAGACCCCATAACACTTTTCAAGCCATTGCTTCGCATGAACGGTATTTTTTCCCATCAAAAAGCAGTGTAAAATTAAAACACGAAATTGTTTTTGATCCAGTGTTTTGAAAATATTAAATGTAACGTTTTAGCACAATAAAAGTTTTTTCGTGCCTTATCTTTAATATCTTAGGGCACTTGTAGACTTATATACTCTAACTAAAGTCAGTGTGATGACCATAAAATAAAGCAATGTTGTCAGATATATTTTCTAAAATTGTTAGGCTCGCTACGCAAATGTTCCTCTTACTTCAATAAACTGTTAGTTCGTGATGTTATAAGAAAGCTAGTTTGGAAATATTTTTAAAAAAATACATAATGTAAATTTGTTTGTAAACATTAAAATAAGTCGCTTGAAATTACTGGAAAAAGAAAAACTAATTAAAACCACTTTTTATATGTTACTATATTTAAGAAAATTTTGAAGAGCTGGCAACGTATTGCACGTGCAGTCAAGACTTCGAAACAACCAATCATCAACTGCAGTATTCATCGCAATATAACGAAATAACCGAAGTATACTCCGTTTGACGTATTTGGCAGAAAAAATTCTACGGTCTTGAGGGTGTTCGGGGGGGTTGTGTTGTGGTTCGGCTTATAATCCATTAGTATCATTCAGTGTCGGGTGTGAATTTTGTTTTAAAGAAATATTTAATATAATATCTATTTCTTGGTTGAGTGAGTTTAGTGAATTGTTATAGGTATTTATAGGAAAGTGTAGGTGATCTAGTGTAGAGAGGTATCATTAATATAATACCTTTTTGATGGTGTAGTGGTTAGGTCGCGTCAGTGAATTGTTATTAATATAATATTCATTTGTTCGTAGACGTTAGGGTAAGTTTTATAATATAATTAATTAGAATGGCATTTTGGAGACCATTTGAAACAACAGTCCAAGATGATGCCTATTGAATTGTGGATTTAAATATAAGAAGTTAGATAATCGAATGGTAATAATGGAATCTCGGCGTATCGCTGAACTTAGACAGGAGTATTTGCGCAAAATAAAAGGGTACCGTGATTCAAATAGAATTATAATTTATTTAGACGAAACTTGGTTTGATACACATGATGTTGTCAAGTGTTTATTCATTTATTTGTTATTCAAACAATCCTAACGGTTTTATTACATGAATAAATATATAAAATAAAATACATTTTATTTTAATATGTAAGAAAATAGTAGTAATGGTAATTATAATATAATTAAAACTGTATGAGGATATACACCCACCTTTAAAATATGGTTGGGTTGACGATACAAAAAACTGTTCTTTAGATACTCCGTGTTCTAGAGGAAAGCGCTTTATTATTGTATCACAAATTTTATGAATTTTGTATGCAGGTTAATTTTTTTCATTCAAATTGATTTAGTAGATTAACATTATTTCACAATATTCGAATTTATAAAAAATTTATATGCACGTCATTGGACGGCTTTTTTCTTCAAAGGGATTAAAAATATGGGTCATCACATTAACTTTGGAAGAACTTTACCATTTTACCTATTCAAAATATATAGTCTTGTAAGTACTTATGAATAAAACTTCTATTTTCGTAAAATAACGACTTATATGACTTTTTAAGCGCCGTTCTTGATAACATTAGCTGCAATGCTACCAAAACATTGAATTAAAAAATATAAGAAAGTTTCTGTTTTAATCTCCCAAAATAATTAACAAAAAGAACAATTAATACACCACAAGGAACATACAGAAGATATTTAAACATATACATAATGTCCCAAGAGTTCGAATGAGAAACTGATGATAAGACAAAAGGGGCTAAAAATAATTTTATAAGATTTTACTTCGAACGAAGCATAGGTACATGTCCGCTGTCCTCGCCTGGCGCCTGCGAAAAAAATCTTATACATTAGATAATTTTAAATATCGGTAAATAGTTATTTTAATCATTTTCAGATTTTTATCAAATAACCGACTTACCGAGTTGAAAAATGGGACTTTTTCAAACTTAACCGAACTAGAAGCTCTGTAAGTGATATTAATTGTACTAGACGTACATTTGTTTTATTTCTTACAATTTTTTTTGTAGAACACTCAATAATAATTTCATACGAACAGTGGAACTAGGCGTATTTGTGGATATTCCTAAACTGCAATCTTTGTAAGTATAAAAAGTATCTTCGTAGAATTCCTTTCGATCCAGTAGTTTTATTTTATGTAGTGGAAGACATTTTGCATATCAACTATTGGATAGATGCTGACACCAACATTGTCTAGTTGCACGATTTCTGTTTTTTTTACGTTCAATTGAGTGATTCATTGTGTTATTGTGAGTTTTTTAGTGAAATTGGGAGTTCTTGAAATGTTGTCGATCGTTTCGGTAAGTTATTGAGTGTTTTTGTGTACAATATGCAGTGACGGATTTAGGCTTATTGTCGCCCTAGGCCCGGTTTGACGCGCTTCTTACTAGCAGTATCGAAACGATCTAAAATTACATTCAAAACAATTACTAGAACAATTTCTACATGCTGTAATTTTCGCTGCAATCCTGTAGCTTTAGATGACGTAGTCGGTTTCTCATTTCTGCTCTCAGCAATGAATTCCAGTGCATTAATTATTGCAGACTACTACTTTTCTAATGCGTAACATGCATCGTGTCGAGCAGACCAACGAGTTTGATGTGAAAAGAAATTAGTACTTGCAATTTGGAAAATAGTCGACTGCATCTGCCTAGGGCTAAATCCATCACTTACAATATACTCTTATTATATGTATTACGAATAAAATTTGCCAAATTTTACCGATTTCTGTTGCTTCTATGTATATTTGAATGTCTTCGTCTTCGTTTTTAGTGACATTGAGAGTTTTTGAAATGTTTTCGAGTCTTTTTGTATTTTATTGAATGTTTCGGTGTGTTATTATATACAATTGTGAGTTATTGGATATATTAACGACTGTTTGTGTGTTATCTGTCGTTTTTGTGTGTTACCGTGAGTTTTTTAGTGAAATTGAATGTTTCGGTGTGTTATTATGTGCAATTGTGCGTTATTGGATGTATTAACTACTGATTGTGTGTTTCCGTTCGTTCTTGTGTGGAATATGTTGTAATTATGTGTGTTATTAATAAAATAATTTCCAATTGTTCGATTTCTTTTGCTTTTTATGTATATCTGAATGTTCTGTGTGCTATCGAGTATCCTCGTGTATTCTTTAGTGAAATTGGGAGTTTTTGTGTGTTACCGTGATTTTTTTTATTGAAATTGAGAGCTTTTGAATGTTTTATTGAATGTTTCTGTGTGTTTTATGTGCAATTGTGCGTTATTGGATGTATTAACTACTGATTTTGTGTGTTTCCGATCGTTCTTGTGTGGAATATGTTGTAATTATGTGTGTTATTAATAAAATACTTTCAAATTGTTCGTTTTCTGCTGCTTTTTATGTATATCTGAGTGTTCTGTGTGCTATCGAGTATCCTCGTGTATTCTTTAGTGAAATTGGGAGTTTTTGTGTGTTACCGTGATTTTTTTTATTGAAATTGAGAGCTTTTAAATGTTTTATTGAATGTTTCTGTGTGTTTTATGTGCAATTGTGCGTTATTGGATGTATTAACTACTGAATTTGTGTGTTTACGATCGTTCTTGTGTGAAATATGTTGTTATTGAGTGTGTTATTAATAAAATACTTTCCAATTGTTCGATTTCTGATGCTTTTTATGTATATCTGAGTGTTCTGTGTGCTATCGAGTATCCTCGTGTATTTTTTGTGAAATTGGGAGTTTTTGAGTGTTGCCTTGAGTTTTTTTAGTGAAACTGAGAGCTTTTGAATGTTGTTGAATGTTTTATTGAATGTTTCTGTGTGTTTTATGTCCAACTGTGCGTTATTGGATGTATTAACTACTGATTTTGTGTGTTTACGATCGTTCTTGTGTGAAATATGTTGTTATTGAGTGTGTTATTAATAAAATACTTTCCAGTTGTTCGATTTCTGCTGGTTTTTATGTATATCTGAGTGTTCTGTGTGCTATTGAGTATCCTCGTGTATTTTTTAGTTAAATTGGGAGTTTTTGTGTGTTACCGTGAGTTTTTTTATTGAAATTGAGAGCTTTTGAATGTTGTTGAATGTTTTATTGAATGTTTCTGTGTGTTTTATGTGCAATTATGCGTTATTGGATGTATTAACTACTGAATTTGTGTGTTTACGATCGTTTTTGTGTGGAATATGTTGTTATTGAGATTGAGAGCTTTTGAATGTTGTTGAATGTTTTATTGAATGTTTCTGTGTGTTTTATGTGCAATTAACTACTGATTGTGTGTTTTCTTGTACACTATATTGTTTTTATGTGTGTTACTAATGAAAAACTGTCTAATTGCACGATTTCATTTGCTTTTATGTATATTTGAGTGTTCTGTGAGTTACTGAGTGTTCTTATGCGTGTTTTATGAAATTGAGAGCTTTTTTATATGTTGTTGAGTGTTTTATTGAATATTTCGGTGTGTTATTGGTGCGTTATAGGATGTATTAAGTACTGATTGTGTGTTATTGAGTGTTTTCGTGTACACTATATTGTTTTTATGTGTGTTACTAATGAAAAACTGAGTTATTGCACGATTTCATTTGCATTTATGTATATTTGAGTGTTCTGTGAGTTACTGAGTGTTCTTGTGTGTGTTTAATGAAATTGAGAGCTTTTGTTAGTTGTTAAGAATTTTATTGAATATTTCGGTGTGTTATTGGATGTATTAACTACTGATTGTGTGTGTTCGTGTACACTATATTGTTTCTATGTGTGTTACTAATAATTGCACGATTTCATTTGTTCTAATGTATATTTGAGTGTTATGTGTGTTACCGAGTGTTCTTGTGAGTTTTTAATGAAATTGGGAGGCTTTTGTATGTTGTTGAGTGTTTTGTAAAAGCTATCCCATTAGGAGAAGTAAAAAAATTTTTTCATTCAAAAATAAAAAAGTGGTAAGAAGCTTTTTGACACTCAATACAACAAAGAAAATTGTTTTAGACGTTTGGAAGGCAACCAGATCAGATTTTTGGACAAACCAATTCTAGAAACCAGTCATCAACTTCAAACTATGTAAGTAACAACATATTTCAATGTTTCCTGTTTGAGAAATTATATATTTTTTAAGATATTTCGATCGTTTCGAGATGTGTTCGTCAGCCCAACATGTCAGAAATTGTTACCCCAAAGGTGACGGTATCTCCAATCAAGAACATATGCTGGCAAATCCTTTGCTAAGAACTTGGTGAGTGCTCCTTGTACAGTATTAAAGATCGAAAGCAAACCGTGATGAAAGCGACCTCTATAACATACCAGATACCAAAACTGTGAGCAGAAGAAGCAGCGTCCTCTAATGGGGGGAGCAATCATTAAAGAAAAGTCACTATTTGTTAAAATTGACTAAAAATGGAGTACTCAAAATTGAACTTTCTGGTTGTATTTTACTTAAAATTGTATAAATTATTTCAGTGTCTGGTTAATGGGAGCTATTGGATGTACAGGCAATCTAATCGTTCTTCTTTGTCGACGATTTGCACCAACAACGAATGCAGTGCATTCACTCTATCTCAGAAATCTGGCTCTATCTGATTTATTGATGGGTGTCTATCTATTCATCATAGCTTCTGAAGATCAACATTATCGAGGGGTCTATCTTAGTTACCAGTACATTTGGAGGCATAGCTACATGTGTAAACTTTGTGGTAAGTAGAGCGATTTTGGGGGGGACTGGCGAGTAGTTGACGTTGCTTTCTCATACTTACATAGGTACCGTACGCCATTGTTACGTTTTTGACAGTTATCCGCCATGTTTCCTCGCCCCTTACCGATGCCGCGTAGCTTCTGATAAACTTGCCAAACTATACTTATACGTACCGAAAACGAGAAGAAAAACTTGCAACAGGCATAGAAAAAGAAGATAAACAGCACGTAACAATTTTATACCCTTTAAATGTTGTTCTTTTAGGCTTCCTGAGCACGTTATCATGTGAGTCGTCCGTTTTAATTTTGACGTTAGTCACTTGGGACAGGTTTATATCAGTGACAAAACCGTTATTGAGGAAACAACATTCAAAGAAAACTGCAGCTATCACTCTTATCACACTTTGGAGTTTTGCGACGGTCGTTGCGCTTGCGCCGCTAAGTGATTTCATGAAAGGATACTTTGGTGATGAATTTTACGGAAATAACGGAGTCTGTTTGTCCTTGCATATTCACGAGCCTTATGCAATGGTAATAATTTTCAAATATTATTAGAATAAATAAGTTTCCATCAAAATCAGGGGCGTCGATCATATTTTTTATTGGGGGGTGGGTAGAAGCTTTTTGGTTTATGTAATAAAAAAAATCATATTGTAGAGAGCCATAAGTAACAGATATTAGTAACAAAACAACTTATTTATTATTTTTGGAGGGTAATTTTATCCCCTCCCCCCCATATCGACGCCCTTGAACAAAATATAAGTATAATTTAGCAAAAGTTAAAACATAACCTAAAATTTGTAGAAACTTTCTTATACATTTTAATATTCTGTTACAGCATCTTAGTAGACTCTCGTAAATGGAGTTATATTTAATAATTTACATTTACACAAATAATTCATTAATTTCGATTTCTAAATTTTTTTGTGTACACAGTTTTTACATTCATTTATTTTTTGTAGGGTTGGCAGTACTCCGCAGTTATGTTTATCTTAGTAAATACATTAGCGTTAGTGTTCATCTGCTACGCTTATCTAAGAATGATAAACGAAATAAAATCCAGTGGCGTAGCATGTAGATCGACGAGGCAAAGTCAGGATACGGATAAAGTAGCCCAAAGATTTGGGGTTATTGTTTTTACAGATTGTTTATGTTGGGTACCCGTCGTATTAGTCAAGTTGGTAGCCTTGTCAGGTGAAAATACTTTCAATTATGATCTGTCACATTTGTCAATAATCATTATAATTCTAAAATAAAAATTTTAGGTATTCCGATACCTCAAGATTTATATGCTTGGCTAGCCATATTTGTGCTTCCAATAAATTCAGCACTGAATCCAGTTCTTTATACTTTAACTACCAGTATCTTCAAAAATCAGGTATAAGATCGATTTGATTACTTAGATAGGTATACTAGACAAGTGAGATAGCGATACCGATCGTTTTATATCGACGGCTGTTGGATAAGCTTATTGGAGCAAACGAAAACCAGTGTAAAGCACTCAGTAGCGTGCAAGCTGTAGTTGTGTTGGACAGTTTATAAGATCAAACATTTTAGATTGAATTTCGTCAAAACTTATGCTCAATGTGTACTCCTAACATGCACGTTTAATAAAATTACGAGGCTAAATAGTATTTTTAATCTCGACTAAAGACAATTGGATAATAATGCTTCCTGCTGGAGTTGAAATGGGGTTTATTAAGGACACCCTATGATTATTTATGTATCTTGATCGATTTAAAACAACTTAATCAACGTAAATCTATAAATTTAAAAACTTTGGTCGTTTCAAAAATTCGTAAGTCGTTTTCATGTTTTGCACTTCACTATACAGTCTCGATTTAAGTGAAATTCCAGCCAATAAAAGCATTTTATGCTGCCTTAAATAACGTTTTGGGAATAATAACTTAAACGTATTACATTCTCTTCCTAGATAGAGTCATTATTCAGTATGGAATGATATGAATCACTTTCAAAATATATCTCTGCAATCGCATCTGCAGCTGAAATTAATTTTTTTCGTGTTAAATTTTATTTTATTTTTCAGTTTTTTTTCGGTAACCTTGAGTATATATTTTAGATAAGAAAGATGATCAGCTCTTGCTGTCGGAAAAAGTCGGAAAACAACGCAGCTTCAGAATCTGGTTTCAGTCTCAGCTTCGGAGTGTTTCCGTTGGCGGGAAAATCCAAAAAAACATTCAGCTATAGGGTGAGTTAGAAAAATGAGTATAAATTTTAAGTTAAGCTTTTCATCTCTTTTTGACCTTCCTACAAATTAATCCAACAAGCAATTTTTTTAAGTATTGGAGCTGCTCAATTAGAATTTTTGAGTGTGCACCCGTCAATTTTTCATTAAGAGAATTATTATCTCGAAAGGGCATTAAAATTTAACGTAGAATCCGAAACTGATATACAGGGTATTTAAAATAACAAACTGTCACGACTGTCAAAATGTTTTCTATCAATACGCTAAAACCTGTGATCCATTTACGCCAATTTCCATAAAAATCATGAAATCCGATTCCAATACGTAGATCGTGTAAGTCTGCGTAGTTCTGTGGTTTAGACACTACCCATGCGCACTATAATTATATTGGTTATAAAATAAATGTTTCTTTTTCAGGGTACTCATAGCAGTAGTTTAACCGGAAGTAAATCTAGCTGGAGGAGATCGACAGCGGTGTGATCGACCGTATCCGTTTTGGAAGAAAAACAATCAAAAGACACAAATGTAAAATAAAGATAATTTCTATTCAAATCAAACCCATGAATCAATTAGAGTTTATATAAATGTTTACATGTATGTATAAAATATTTCATGTTTCACTTCAAGGTGAAGTATATGATAGAAGATTTATTCGTTAATTCATAAATATGTACCTGTATACAGGATGTGCCAGGAGCTCTTATTAAAGCTTCGTAGGTAATAGAGGAGTTAAAAATATGGCAATTAATTAACGGTTTATCTTCTGCACCCTGTATGCAGGCAGCGTTCCACTATTCACTGAAGCTTACATAATATTTTTATTGATTTTGATATCAATAATCTCCCAATGGTGTTTAAAAGTTATCACTCCTTCCTTTGGTTCTTAATTCGATGGTTTCAACTGACTAGACATTCTGATGAAGTGAAGTCGACTCAATATAATATGATGATTACCATTTGTATTTTATTGATCTTGTGACCAATTATTGGATTTGATAGAGGAATAAAATAATTATAAAGGGTTGGAGAAAAATAATTAATCAAATCTTTCAAGTCTAAATCACTTTTCGGGTGTTTGTTGCAGAAGATAATTTTAATCAATCGACAGACGTTCATTTTAAACCAATTTGTTCGATCTACTATAATTGAGTGATAAAAAATCTGAATACAAAGTGTAGAAAATCCCTTTGTAAAGTTACTATACCGTATGTATTGAGTCCATCGAGTTAAGAGCAAAAGGAAGGATCAACTATTATAATAGGATCGATGGATCCGGTCCGGCTGTCAGTGAATACGTACCAACTTCAGTTTGTTTTGAATGTTTTAATGTCTAACCGATTGTCATTTTAGATGTTCTCTTAATGTTACCATTTTGTATCGATATTTTTGTATATTTTTCTATTAAGTCTTAAATGGCTGTGTGAAAAGTAAATACTGTGTATCAATTTTTATTTTTAAGATATAAATGTTTCTATGAAATGTTGTTTTTTTAATGATACTAGTCAACCAGAACGATATGTGACAGTTTTCAAACCAACGAATGTTTTTGATCGGTTTCAAACAAAGGTGTGAACATATGACAGAACGGGTCAACGGCTAACTTCAAGTTCGTTTATTTGACAGATCGGTTGTCGTTAAGCAGATCTGCGTAGATATTTATGAAGGAAATAAGATATCGAAAGACTATTTGGGTTGTAACGTCTCCAGATTCAGGATAGGAATATCAAAAAGAATAAGTGAATTGAAGTATGTTGCATTTTATCCAGATTTCGAAGAGTATGACATGAAAAATAAGTGACACTCTGACAACAATATTAATATACATTCAACAGTTTCTTGAACCGTTGCAAGTTTCATAAAAAGGCACCACAAGAACGTTGTGCTACAAGAGCATAAAAGAGGCTTGTACTATAACGGCCACTGTTTTTGAAAAATATTATTTTTCAAAAAATTCATAGAGCGTTGAATATTTATAATTATTCTTTCGACATCTGTTGAGGCTTGGACTGTTGGAAGATCTGACGTGCCGTCTTTGTCTGGAAACAGAGCAAACACTGCGGCCCAAATCAAATGGTTGGCAGGGTGTCTCTGTCTCGCCCTCGGACTAGAAATATAATTCGGCTTTATAAAGCAGATGAATATGTTTGGAAAAATATGAATAACTTTTGCAAGACGCAGTGGATAACCGAATAGATCCACTTACCTCAAATCCAACCTAACCGATCTTCTAATGACAAACGACAGTTCGTAAGACAGTCAGACACCCAGTGACAACTCGCAAAGACATGTTAGTGGCCTTTCTTTGTCACAGTTTACGAACTAGGGCTCGTTGAAATACGTTGTATCAGTATCAGTATGGCCCCTGTCTGTCTCTAGTTAGCAACTGAGATAGACGACAGACGATGGAGACACGAGAGCAACTGCTCGTTCGCAATGACAGTTGTCAGATAAGTCATAGGCAAGACAGGGTTAGCGACAACGCGTAGCAAAGTTTCAATGGCCTGTCTTTGTCGCAGTCTTCCAACGAGGGCTCTCGTTCGCATCCAACAACAGAGTCACACGACAAAGACACTAGTGCGAGTGCTGTTTCCGGACAAACAACGGAGACACGAGAGCGACTGCTCGTTCGCAATGACAGTTGTCAGATAAGTCATAAGCATTGCGTTTATCGTGAATCAGAAGAAATCACAAGACAGGGTTAGCGACAATGCGTAGCAAAGTTTCAATGGCCTGTCTTTGTCGCAGTCTTCCAACGAGGGATCTCGTTCGCATCCAACAACAGAGACAGACGACAAAGGCACAAGAGCGAGTGCTGTTTCCGGACAAACAACGGAGACACGAGAGCGACTGCTCGTTCGCAATGACAGTTGTCAGATAAGTCATAAGCATTGCGTTTATCGTGGTTCAGAAGAAATCGCAAGACAGGGTTAGCGACAACGCGTAGCAAAGTTTTAATGGCCCGTCTTTGTCGCAGTCTTCCAACGAGGGCTCTCGTTCGCATCCAACAACAGAGACACACGACAAAGACACTAGTGCGAGTGCTGTTTCTGGACAAACGACGGAGACACGAGAGCGACTGCTCGTTCGCAATGACAGTTGTCAGATAAGTCATAAGCATTGCGTTTATCGTGAATCAGAAGTAATCGCAAGACAGGGTTAGCGACAACGCGTAGCAGAGTTTCAATGGCCTGTCTTTGTCGCAGTCTTCCAACGAGGGTTCTCGTTCGCAGTCAGCGACAGAGACAGACGACAAACGGCAGAGACACAAGAGCGAGTGCTGTTTCCGGTCCCGTTCGCATCCGAATTAGTACCTTAAGGATTTTTTTCAAATAAAACAAAATTTACTAATAATTTTTATTCTCTATATCATATAATATAATAATATACACTTAAAAGTCAAAATACCTTAAATATTAAAATACAATACATATTGGAATGACAAAAATTGAGTAAATAAACAGTTATCTAACTTCCATAACCCGACAATCATCCCTTAATTCTTTAAAATAGAATCGTAAGCCTGAAACACGTACGGAGCGACTTCTACGGATCGAGATTTTAAACTAAGAGTCGCTGTCGGTAATCCCGGTTGAAGTTTAAGCTCCAAAAGAACCCAAATATTGTTGGTTAACTTTAAAGATTGATACAGCATGTCCTGTCCTTCTACATTACGTTTTGCTATGGTGAAGATGTTGTTTAAAGTCATTTTATTTGAAACGGCGTCAGTGTTACCTTTTATGTCGTTTAGGGTATATTGAACCTACAGGGGATAAATATGAAATTAGTGAGGATATAAGACTTATTTCAAATTAACTATAAGTATAAATATTTTGCTAAATGTACACTTGAAAGTAAAATAATAGTAAACAGATGTAAGTCGAGCACGTTTAGATGAGAACAGTGGTAAGGGTATCTTGTGGAACAGAAAAGATCCAGATGAACTAAGGTAATATACAGTAGAAACGGTGGAGCTTTACCATCACGTGACCCAATCTACGATTTAAGCAACACATATTTTCTACACACTCTTCTTCTATCAATATAAATCAAACATAATAACGTACGATCGATTGTCTTCTTCACAAGAACAACTTATTTATTTTGGACTTTGTAACTTATTCACCCAGTATATCGATAGATTTAATAAATTTGTCGATGTTAACCATATAAATAAAATAAAGACAATTAAAAAAGTTGAATTACTTGTTCAATTTCCAATTTGTAAAAGGCCGACCTTTGGAATATTAGCCACAACGATTATTTCTATTGAGTTGACAGAAGTTTTGATTTGATTCATATGAATATTGTTGCCGACGTAACAGTCACGTTATGGTAAAGCTCCACCGTTTCTACTGTAGGTATGCTTAATCAGTTCTAACATGATATGGGAAACCCAATGCGTAAAATGCTTAGAGCAATCTTCTGAGGCACAAAAACACCTGGAGGGTGGAGAAGAACAAAACATTTTGTACGTAGAACCAAAAATAACATCAAGAATAAAGATACAAAGGGTAAGGTGTTTGAAAGATTTGGCAAAGAAAGAATGGC
The DNA here is from genome assembly GCA_949126875.1 of Lochmaea capreae. Lineage (NCBI taxonomy): Eukaryota > Metazoa > Arthropoda > Insecta > Coleoptera > Chrysomelidae > Lochmaea > Lochmaea capreae. The sequence goes on from OX421411.1 coordinate 3,830,234, forward strand.
AAAAATTGCACTCAATAGACCAATCCAGAATGACATCACTGATAGGTCGGCCAAATTGTTCTGGAGGGCACATGTCATATTCTATTTACTTTTCATTGTTTACTGGTGAATGGATGACAGTTAGACTGTAATTAATAAAAAGTGCCCTTTTTGTAGTTAAAAGTGTGGAATACTGGGAGTAAGAGATAAGATATCTTTTTTTTTATTTCCGGCTGTTGTAGCTAAGCGAGCTGACTATTTAATTAATCTTTCTGTGCACCTGAATCTGTAGCTTTTGAATCAAGTAACTCCTCTGACATATTAATTATGGTTTAATTGAATTTAAAGACAGTTTACTGACTGCGCCATGTTATTTGTAAACTTTTTATTATTTAAATAAAATATATATTACATTGACATTGTTTTACAAGGTCTGCCTGAAAACCAACTGACTTACAGCACATGCCAAAACACACAAGGTGCAACTCCAGCAAGGTTGCCCTCCGGAACTCTATAGGCCGAAAAATAATTGGTCGAAAGTGTGTGGTGTCTGATATGAATGCATTGAAGATACGAAATTGGAAAGAGGAAGCTAAGAATAGAGAAGAATGTAGGAAACTAACGGCACTGGGTTAACAAGGCATAATAGAGCATAATATATAAAATATTTTTATGTATAAAAATGTGAAAATCCAATAAAAATTGAGAAATTAAAAAAAAAATTTAATAAACCATAAAAATAATACAAATGTTAAAGCCAATTTAGAAAAATAAACGAACTAAGTGGTATTCAGGCTGCGAATTCAATATGGTGAGGTAAAGACTGTGTATTTTATATATGACACGATGGCGAGCTTATTTTTTAGTAGAATCGGCTTTTTCTAAAATATTTACACAAGTAGGCCAAGCAAATATTATGTTATAATTTGTCTCAAAGTATATCGTCCTAGCTTTCGCCGGTAATCATCTAAATACGACCATTTTACGACCTTCTTGAACGAATTTCATAAAGAAGATAAACTTTAAGACAAACTATACATATAATTTTTTTGGTTTCTTAGTGTCAACAGGAAAACTGACAACAATGCTTTAAGTAATAGCCTTACTGCACTCTCAGTCTGAACACCAGCATAGACAATATAAATAACGCAGTAAATGTTACACGTTAAAAAGTAAACGAAAACCTGTTCGCAGTACATATACGAGGGCAGATCGAAAAGTTCCAATAACCGACGCACTAAATGACTTTTTTGTCAGTCGTAGTTTATTTTTTAACCTGGAAAACGTCACATCTAGTAACTCGAGTAATTTTGTCTTTAAAATGTGTAACGGGCGTTTCAATCAAAATAGCTCTCGGTCATATTATCAGAAAGAGAATTGTTCATTTGATATCGAACAAAAACGGTGTTAAACAAATGATTATGCCGGCATTACAAAAAGAAAAAGTTGTTTAGCTTAAAACGAAGGTTAGGAGCAGCAAAAAAACGACAAACCATGAAGAGTTCAAGTATAAGGACAACAAAGCCTGTTTGTTTCTCTGAGACAAAATACCCAGCGATTTTAGGACAGAGAAATAAGAAAAAAGAGGCGTTACGAAAATTGTTTTATTGGTCTATGTAGAATTGGAATTGAAAAACATCGAAAGTTGCAGGTGGCCTTGTTTATTTGACATCAAACGAAAAGCTGCGTTAGGAAATACTATTATGCCGGAATTACAAAAAGAAAAAGTTGTTTAGCTTAAAACGAAGGTTAGGAGCAGCAAAAAAAAACGACAAACCATGAAGAGTTCAAGTAAAAGGACAACAAAGCCTGCTCGTTTCTCTGAGACAATTCCCCAGCGATTTTAGGACAGAGAAATAAGAAAAAAAAGCGTCAAGAAATCTCAGAAGATGACGTAAGTGATACATTTTTTTTATTGGTCTATTTAGAATTGGGAGCGGCTGAAAAACATCTAAAGTTGCAGATGGCCTTGTTTATTTGACATCAAACGAAAAGCTGCAAAACATTATTATGCCGGAATTGCAAAAATAAAAAGTTATATACCATTTTAAAACGTGATTATTTTTTGGAAAACGGCGTTAAACTGGAACTTATCAATATATCCCCGTATTTATAGAAAATATGTGAAAACAAAAAAAATATTCTCACCATATTCTAAAAGATTCATCGTTAAATGGTTGCAAAAAGAAAGAAAAACTTAAAAACATCAATTTCGCTTAGGTAAAAAGCAAAAAAATTGCTTTCTCATAACTTTTCTCCAACTTCAACATATTTTTTCAAAAAAAAAAAATCCTCCTCACCTCATTAGCTGCAGGAATATCCCGCCATGTAGTTAAAAATACTCGCTTATCCAACGTACCGTCTTCACTGAATAATACTTGAATGGGTATTTGACAGGCGTAGTAAAAAATGTCCACGTTGTTCTTCACGGCAACTTGAAGAGTCGTTAGAGGATCCATACGTTGTACGGGACCAGTAGTGGCTAAAGTCAAGTTGTATTCAAGACATTGACCGGGTTGAAGAGCGGGAACGGTCAACGGAGTTGAGGGAACGATTCCGAAACTGTTTTTGTTAAATTGAATCGCGAAACTCGACATAGCCTGAAAATATTTTACTTTTATCACAAGTTTTGCAATTTTTGTACTGTAAAAATTGTTCCTCGAGTCTACGTTTTACGCCAATGGTAGAAGTAAATTTTTACGAATAAATTAACCCCCTTTAAAAAAAATTGCGTACGCCCATGGTAAATCGAAATTTTTATTAATAAATGGAACGCGTTTGAAAATTTCATTGATACATTTTTTCTTAATATATGAATCCCTTATAAAAATGTTATTGTACGCCCATGGTGGATGGAAATTTTATTGCAAGTAAATTAACCACTAAGGAAAATTTCAACGTACGCCAATGATGGAAGACAATTTTTACTAATAAATTAACCACCTTTGAAAAAATTGTATTGCACGCTCGTGCTGGATGGAAAAACTTTTCAACATAAATCAATCCCCTAAGAAAATTTTATTGCATGCTCATGCTCAATGGAAATTATTGCAAGTGAATCACTTAGCAAAATTTCAACGTACGCCAATGGTAGAAGACAATTTTTACTAATAAATTAACCACCTTGGAAAAAATTGTATTGCACGCTCATGGTGGAAGGAAATCATTGCAAGTAAATTAAACACTTAGGAAAATTTCAACGTACGCCAATGGTAGCAGACAATTTTTACTAATAAATTAACCATCTTTGAAAAAATTGTATGGTGAATGGAAATTTTTATAAATATGTTAACCCCTTTTAAAAATTGTATCCAATGCCGATGGTAAATCGAAATTTTCGAAAATAAATGAAAAATTTAATCTTATATGCCTTCAATATAAAAAAAAATTTCAACATATACAGATTGCGAAAGGGCTTTTCGAACCGTACAATTTAGACAAGCACGACAAGGAAAATATAAGAAAAACAGCTTGAAAGAGAGAGAAAGAACAACTGTGCGTGACCAGCGAGGGCGTGTATTTAGTTCCAGAGGCCGGCCGAATGTCCACTGCCCCCCCATGTCAACTGCTGTTGCCAGAAGCGCAAAATAATTTGTACAAATGATATTTTTGTCTCGTCATCGTTGACTCCCTTTCGAGCTCATGCACTATTAGGCAAAACCAAACACCTCCATCCGGCAACAGTGTCCTTTACAGAGATAATTCACATTTAAATTGCTATTCCTAGGTCTTTTCGCTACAAACGTTGATCACGTTGGAAGCGCATGCCATTGTATTTGAAAATGACACTGTTGCCGGATGGAGGTGTTTGGTTTTGCCTAATAGTACATGAGCTCGAAAAGGAGTCAACGATGACCAGACAAAAATATCATTTGTACAAATTAGTCTGCGCTTCTGGCAACAGCGGTTGAAATGGGGGGCAGTGGACATTCGGCCATCCTCTGGAACTAAATACATGCCCTCGCTGGCCACGCACAGTTGTTCTTTCTCTCTCTTTCAAGCTGTTTTTCTCATATTTTCCTTGTCGTGCTTGTGTAAATCGTACGGTTCGGAAAGCCCTTTCGCAATCTTTATATCAATCCCCTAAGAAAATTTTATTACACGCTCATGCTCAATGGAAATTATTGCAAATATATTAATCCGTTAAAATTATCATACGCCCATGGTAGGTGGCATTTTTTGTCAATATTTTGATCCTTTACAAAAATTTTTGAGGTACTCCCTTGATAAATGGACATTTTTACAACTAAATTAATCCCTTATAAAAATTTCATCCCTACCAAGGCCCAAACTAAAGATCGCCCATCACGCACAATATACAGCCGGAGCGCAGCGCGTCACATTAGCATGTTGGTGACGACGGTGACTAGTGTCGCAGGAGCGTCTAAATGTACCTCTCTTCACCGACGTTGCCTAAGGTTAATTTATCGAGAAGGGCAAGGAAAATGATTGAAGAAGCTATACAGAAGTGGACACAGAAGGGGAAGGGTGAATAACCATTTCATCCACCCTTCCCCATCTTTATAGCTTCCTTAATCATTTTCCTTGCCCTTCTCGATAAATTAACCTTGGGAATACGCTTGGCAACGTTGGTGAAGAGAACAAATTCCACAAACTTGGTTTTCACTTAAAAAAAAAGAATAACTTGCCTGCATTGCTTTGTTCGTAAACGTCATGTCCATTGACATTTGCCCGGCTCTTCTTGAAAACGTTCCTTGTATCTCGAGTCCTTTGCCCTTTTCGGCTGGCAACCAAATAGATTTCGGTGGTGTGTACATGGTAGGAGCAGTCGGTATTCCGAATATGTCACCCAAGAGACCGGTAGTAGTTGAAGGTGCAGTTGAAGTTGTAAGATCCGCTCCGCCTAACTAAATATTAAAATAATAATACATGAACTAAAATAAGAAAATAATTCTTACCAAAACGTCCAAACCTCCTCCAAGCAGATCGATATTGCTAGTTGCTGGTGCTGCGGGGGTCTGCATTGCTGGAGTCGGTGCATTGATGTCCATTGATAGTAAATCGCCTATGAGACTTTCTTGATTTGGAATAACAGTGGATTCCGGTACGTTGGAGCTTTCTTCAACAGAGCCCTGTCTTGCCGGCAACGTCTTTCTTATACCTAACATCCCAGATTGGAAAAAAAGTAAATGTTTTGGCTGTATATTTAAATGATTAATTAAAATGAATGTTCACCTGCAGATCGTCCTTCTACAAAAGCAGTTGGAGGTTTATGATAGACGCTAGCAAGAGATGAAATATGACAAATTAATTCATCCAACAGTGTTGGTTCTAACAAATCCGTTTCCTCTGAAATCAGCGGTTTGTCTGCAAGAACAACTTCTTTAGCAGCAGCTGGATCGGTACTTAATAATCTACAAAACGAGTTTTTTTTAAAATGTCTTACACCACCCTGTATATTTCACTAACCTCCAATAAATGAATCCACGATCTCTCAAATCGGGATTGTCGGAATCCTGCGTGGCTAAGCTGAGAACGTGTTGTACCAAGCCTTGAGTATGTTGAGGACGTTTCAAAAACAGTTTTACTACCGCTGTCAAAAGTTGTAACTGTACTTGTGCGTTTTCATCGCCGAAACCTTCTAAGAAACTATCCAAAAGCTCGTCAGCGTTATCGATTCTTTCTGCGTATTCTCCAATAATCCATACCATGCTAGCTCTAGCTTCAGGTTCGTCCAAAGTATCCAAGTTTTCGCATAGCGTACTGATGATACTTTCGTATTTATTTGGATATTTTCTGAGAGATAAAAAAAAGGAAATTTTTAACAAATAAATTGAACCCCTTTCAAAATTTTGCGACCTTTGCGCACAATTATATTTACGAAAACGAGTGCGAGAAATAATATCGCATTGCACCAAAAATGCACCGTTCCAAATAACTGTTACCAAAATATCGTAGCATCACCATATAATCGAGACACTTGATAGTTGACACTTGACACTAATCAGTTTATGATATCACCACTAATCTAATTTACATGTTATCTTTAAATGTTAAATTATTTAATTTAGGAAGTAGTATCGTAATAAATTGAATTAAAATGTTGGATGAAAAACTATTGCAAGAGCGTTTGAAACAATTTCAACCTGAACCTTTAGTCGATTCTGCACACAATAAAACCAAAGAGACCATCGAATCTTACACCATTAAAGAAGATGAAAATAATATTGATCTAGCAAAGACGAATTTTTTAAACTTTTTAGATAATGAAGAAATTAAGCAGTCTGCTGAAAATATTATACGAAAGTATGGGGTTGGTACATGTGGACCAAGAGCTTTTTATGGTGAGTAAACCATCTAACAGTTATTATTTAGAGTGTATAGGTAATAATATAGAATTAAACAAACATTATATTATAGTTACAGAGAATTAACTAATTAACCTATTTTGTCATTTATTATCAGTTCCCGATGATGTTGAACTGTTTGTTTGAATTATATTTAGAAATCTCTGGTAGTTTTAAATAAATAAGAAACCAGGTGAAATTTGATATTCGTTTTGGTGAAAATGAATATTATAAGATATCTAATATATTTATTTCAACAAGTATGAGTAATGAAATTTGTTTTTCTTTATTTAAAGGTACTACAGATGTTCACTTAGAACTAGAAGAAAAAATTGCCAATTTCATGCATATGGAAGATTCTATTGTATATTCCTATGGATTTGTTGCTATTTCCAGTTCAATTGCAGCTTATTGTAAAAAAAGTGACACTGTCTTTATTGATAAAGAAGCAAATTTTGCAATAAGACAAGGACTTACAGCATCAAGAAGTAAACTAGTGCATTTTGATCATAACGATCCAGTTAGTTTTAGAAAAGAAGTTGAAAAAGTTGTTAAGAATGAGAAGAAACCATCTAGTAAGTTTCTTATTGTTGAAGGCATATCTTGGAAAACTGGTAAGTCTTCAAAAAGATATTTTCCATTGCAATTAATTAATAATTAAATTTTTCCAGGCAAACTTCTCCCCTTGGAGGAATTTCTAAAAGTTTGTGAAGAATATAAGATTCGCATATTTCTTGAGGAATCCTACTCAGTGGGAATCTACGGTGAACAAGGACGTGGTTTAACAGAACATTTCAACATCGATCCAGAACGTATTGATATGATAATGGCATCTCTAGAAGGAGCCTTAGGATCAATAGGAGGCTTTTGTGCTGGTTCACATTTAGCTATCGAGCACCAAAGATTATCTGGTTCTGGATACATATTCTCAGCTTCTTTACCAACGTTTTTAGTTCAAGCTTGTATAGAAGCGATTCGGTTGTTGGGAGACAGACCGAAGAAGATAAAAACTTTAGCAAAAGAATTCCATTTATTTTTGGAGGAAACATGTAAATTCAAAGTGCACAGTGATCAGGATTCGGCTTTTAAAGTATTCACTACGAAAGATGGAAGAGAAAAAGAAGTACACGAATATTGCAAGAATAACGGTGTACATTTCTTGATGACTGATGGTGGTCTCATGATAAATTTATATGTGGATCTTCTTGATAAAAAGGAGAAGTTAGAAATGGTATATAAAGTTTTGAAGGAAGCTGCTGCTTTATAATTGTTATTTATTATGTCTTAATGTTTATTATTTTAGATTTTATATAACTTCTTGTAATATTCCTCCAGAGTGAATAAAAATTAATATAATGTTAAGTTTTGTTTGTTTCGTTCAAGTGATATAAAAAGAAACGAGTAGTTAAGAGGAAAGTACACAAATACACTTACCTGAAAATATCCTTGATCACTACAATAGCTTCTTGCACTACATAATTAACTTTAGTTTGAATCAAATCCAGCAGAGTTGCGACACATCTCTCAGCGGATGGCTCGACTTTAATAGCGCAACGTCCAATAGCTCTTACAGCTTTTCTAACAAAATCCACATCAACTTCAGTAGCATACTCTTTAAGCTCACTCAAGACCTGTGCAATGTTCACTTGCGAAGCTAATCGAATCATAATATCCAATTTTTCAAGTTTCACATAAATCGGATCATTGTACTTTACAAAAAACACCTAAAATATAAAATTTTTCTTCTCAAATTTAAACAATTCATTTCGTTAATTGTACTCACTTTCATTTCGTGCTTGAGTATATCAGGCTTCTTTTGAACAATCAAATTTATGTTTCGTAAAGCAACATACTGTACTTCAGGTTCTGAACTAAGCAGAGTTACCAAAGGAGGAGCTAATTTCTTACTTAGAGTATTACAAAATTCAGTGTCCCCAGCTAAGATCTCCATCATTTTAATCAAAACTTTAACAGCTGAAAGAACCACAGCAGCATTTGCGTGGGCTAGTCTAGGAGTGATACGTTCACATATACTTTGAGCCTCACGATCATCACGAGGAGTGTAGTTTGAAAGAGAATCGAGAATGAAAACTTGACCCCATTCAGTACACTCATTTAGAGCTGTTAGAAGTTTGTTTATCGTATTTGTGCTCAGTTCTACAGAAAAAAATGTTCAATCAATCAACTACCAAGCACAATGCATCTAGGATGACTTACCAACAAGCGGTTGACCAGTAGGACTGCTCTCGTTGATTTCAGATAAAGCAGCAACTGCGTTTGCAACTACCATGGGATTTGAGTCACTTAGTAACTCCTTTAATTGCTCTAAGAAACCTTGATCTTCTACTAATCCTAATTAAGAAAAGTTTTTATGATATTAAGAATGGAATTTGTAACACAAACAACTTACCAGATGATATATCGTACAGTTTAGCTACACATACTGCAGCTGTTTTTCTTACATATGGATCTTCATCTTTTAAACACTTCCTTAGAGGTTCACAAAGATATTCTGTAATCTTATCTACCCTTATACAACCCATAGTTCTTACTGCAAGTGCCCTAATAAGTGGATTAGGATCTTCACAGTCCTATGATAAAAATTATTAGATAACAAATATAATTATTAAAAAAAACATACCTTTACAAAAGTATTGACAGCCATTATTGCCATATCAGGCTGAGATTTAGCATAATTCATTAAATATAAATATACCAACTTCTTAAGTTCTAAATTGTCTGTTTGCATACAGTTAACGACATCAGGGAATAAAGCTGATACATCTTTACCCACTGTCATAGATGCAATGACCTACAACGAATATATAGAATTAGATTACTTAATTTCGGGAACTTGAGTCTCAAATTATACCTTCTTAACAGCCTCTTTTTTCTTTTCCTTCTTATCATTATTTAATTCAGATTTTAATTCAAATATTTCCCCCTTTTTGGTGGTGGTGAAATATTTTGAGTCCGTCATTTTAACCTAAAAATGATAGTACGTATTTAAAGTTGAAATTAATTTCAAAGTATAATTACTAATGTATTGAATAATAAAAACAAATGTGGAAATATACCTTCAAGTTGTATTGAACTGGACACGATAAAGAATTATCAAATTTCTGAAACGCCTATTAGCTTGACGTTTATGAAACGTCAGATTCAGATTAATAATTCATAGTTTTTTTTATTGTTTATGTTGGTTTCCAGGATCACCGACTTCATACCATAGTGAAGTGCTGATTGCATCTGCAAAGTTCAATTTTTAGATTTTTTCATAAAATAAGCATTATCACTTATCTTTCTTCAAAATAAAGAAGGTCAAATATCCTTAAATTATTATCTGATAACTTTAGAAAACATAGGGTGAGGGAGTTGCATAATACATACTACTTGCATGAGCAATGGGGGTTGCATATGTAGTAGATGAGGTAATTATTTGAATAGAGTAAATCGGTGATTCTGCTTCTGCGCGAACTAGCAAGTAGGTGTTTCGTGTATAGTTCGACTACGACAGTTGTCTTGTTTTGGTATCTTGTCATTCCAGTGATTGTTGTAAATTGTGTAATAGTTGTGGAGTTTATTGTGAACAATGTTATTATGCGTAAATAAACATTAAAAAATGGGTGCTAAGGATTCAAAAAGGAGTTGCTTAAGCTACGACGATGCAGTTAAACGAAGTATGTAATTTTTTTAAATCGCAATTAACGTTTTCTGTTGCTTACATCATGTGATGTTAATATTATGAGTTATAGTTGAAAAATGTATGTAATTAACTCTTGTATGAAGTCAAGGAAATCAAATAATTTTCACTCTGTTCCGTTTGGTTTCGCATTGTGTCGATAAGTCGATATGCAGTGAATAATAAATGTTATCGGTTTTTACATTTTTTTTCTGTTTATTTAGCTGCTCTTAATAATAAATATGAACGTCAATTAACATGTTTAAGTGGTGATTTCCACCGCTGTCTTAATTTGTTAAATCAAATTAGGAAGTTGTTTAATTTTGCTTCTTTATTAGCCGTTCCTTCTCATTTGTTTATGCAACGAAAAATTCTGAGTATACAAATTTAATAACACTTGTTTAATAATTATTATTACATGAAATACAAATGTTAATTTGCACACATTTAATAGCTCGTTACATTGATTTATTATACAATATTCTAAGTTGAAAGTACAAATTTTATAACTACAATTGAAATACCAAACATTTTTTCATCAACTATGGTATTTTTTGTTGTTAATAACAAATGTTTGATTGCGTTACAAATGATTGAACATTGTCTATTAAATTTAGTCTTCCACATACCTATATATTGCAAAAACACAGTTTATACTTCAATTCAAACAAATTAAAGAATGAAGGAACTATTATCTCTCTTATTTAGATTCAAAGTGACTTTCATCCACAATTAATATTTGTACTTTCCACAATGAAATGGTAAAACCAAAACAAATATTTAAAAAAATTAATGACTTCATACTTACAGAAATAAGTTGATACCTCGGTTGATACTGACCCAAATACTGAATAAATATATCATGAACTCATCTTTACATAAGTAAATAATGAAATAATTAATATTTTATCCCCCATTATATCATTTTTGACAGCTAATAGATTTGTTAAGAGTTCAGTACTGCTTCGTAATGCAGTAAAACTATCAAAATATGAGGCTACAGATGAAGGTTAAAGGGGTAAGTAGATAATGAAACGGATTTAAAACAATATAGGTTGTGATTTTAAATTAATAGATTAGACAGACTTTTATTAAAGCAGACCTAGGCAATTAAATTTTAGATAGTTTACATATTATACCTAACATGAGAAATCAAATATCCAATGAACAAATTTTGCAGTGACAGCATAGGGCTGTCAAAAACAATTACAAAACACGAATAATTGAAAAATATAACAATTTTTAAAAGTTGTTTTGCCAAATTTAATATCAAATACCTTCGAGACTGATCAATAAATTCAATCCTTTCGGTTCCATAACAACCAGTTTGTCTACTGTAGATAAATTTAATTATAAACTTTTTTCCAAATTAATAGATAATGTTATCTTTAAATGGAAACAACAACTACAAACATAGTGAATGGTTAAAACAATCGTATTTGAAATATTTCTTAAATATGTTCTATATAAATTCTTGTGTTATATAAGCTATTAAAAATGTTTAAACATACAGTGCTGCTGAAAAGTATCAAACAAAGGGATTATCTTTGAAACGGATAAAGGGAAAGTTATGAAATTCTATGATGATGAATGAAACTGTTTTCTACATATTTTAGAACAAATCTAATAATATTTTTTAAACCTAATTAACTAAATAATACAAAACTAACTAACATGTTTTTGCAGTAAATGTGTCATTTGTCTTAATTTCCTTGGTGCTAATTTGAAATTAGTATCGGTTTTAACAATTTGTACAAAAATAATGCTTTGGTTGACGTGTTTAATGCCTAATATTGTTTTTTGTTTAATTTTTTAAACCCTTAAGGTCATATCATTAGTATAGTACAATTTAATTTAGAAACTGATATTTTATAAGACTTTTTGTATTAAAGTGATAAGCAGAAGACATTATACAGTGCATAAACTTTAGTATAACTACAAATATTTGCGCCACGGAAAGTATTTTTAATGGATACCATCTAAAAAGCACATTGCTATGGTATTTCCTTATTGATATATCTTCTGCTTTTATGGCTCACAATATGTTCTTTACTAGTTTTAATTCGTTATAGTCGAGGATGTATTGATATCCAGTTAGCATAGACCAGTTCCGTGCATAAACAAAATATATAGCAACGAACAATAACTTATTAGAAATGTGAATTGTTACTATGGATGAGACTTGGGTGCATTTCTACGATCCAGAAACAAAGCAACAATCGATGGAATGGCGACACTCTGGTTCTCCAAGACCTAAGAAGTTTCGTGTCTAAAAATCTGCTGGAAAAGTTCTTGCTTCAGTTTTTTGGGATTGCCATGGAGTAATCATGATTGGTTTTTTGAATAAGGGTAGAACAATAACTGGAGATTACTATTCGACATTACTGACCACTCTACGGGTAAAAATTATAGAGAAAAGACGCGGAAAGCTATCCAAAGGTGTTTTGTTTTTGCAGGACAACGCCCCTGCACACAAATCTCATGCTGCCATGCAAAAAATTCGTGATTTAGGGTTTGAATTACTAGAACACCCCCATTATTCACCAGATTTGGCTCCATCCGACTATCATCTCTTTCCTCAACTGAAAAAAAGTTTAAAAGGTCGTAAATTTTCTTCCAACGAGGAGGTAATAAAAGCTGTGGAGGTCTGGTTTGCAGAGCAAGAAGAAACATTTTTTTTGAAAGGTCTTGAGACGTTGCAGGTTCGCTGTAATAAATGTATCAAATTAAGAGGAGAATATGTTGGGTGATAAAATATTTTGACATTGAAATTTTGTTTGGTTCTATAGAACTAAGGCTAAGAATTTTTCAATATATCCTCGTATATTTTATGGTTACTTAACATTATAATTATATTCATCTGTGTTCATTTACCCAAATAATACTACCAACTTTTTCTAAAATTTAATGACAACACTTACATCCTTATTATAACTGTCTGAAGTAGCATAATAAAAAGAGATAAGAATTTTTAAAAAGTAAATTTTTTTAAATTCGACCAAATATTGATATGTACTTAAATTACTTGCTTTATTTACATTTTTTTTTATTTGAGAGAAAATAAAAATGAGACCTGAAATATTAAATAAATAAAAAATGGAAAGAAATCAGATCGGTCGAGATGTCAAATACATACAGGGTGGTTCTCTTTTATTTATAAATGTTGTGTTCAAAAAATTTCTCTTAAATGTTTTAAGTTTGATCCAAGGAAGTAAATTCAAAATATCCGGTTCTGCTGTAAAAATAGTAATATTTAACCAGTGGTTTTAAAATGGTAAATTTTAATATTTGTCGTTGATAACATCTCCAAAGGAACGCTGACCTCTATGTCTCGATATCGTTTTTTTGCATATTTACATTTTTCCTATCTTCGTTTGTCTCTCTCTCTCATACCGAATAAATTTTTTTTTTTACTTTTGTAGACGTTAAAATGAAATTTTGTCTGCGAAGTTAATAAAATTTTAAGTCAAATTTGCAAGGTTTAAAATCGATGTACAGAATAGAATTTGGAGAAAAAATGCGTTTGTGTATATACTTACATAGTTTTTCGCTAGGTGGCTCACGAAATATGTACAGCGTGTCCACGAATGGGGTTTCATACCCTTAGGTGAAAAATGTTTAAATATTAGTTTTCGTGAAAAATTTTATTCTTGATAAAAGGTTTTGCTTGTTCTGAAACACCATAAAGTGAAATAAAATTCGAGTTTTTCAAAACCCGTCTCATTTTATAGCCAGTTTAATGAAAACCGTATGAATTTTTGCACTAAGTTTTAAAATAATGTATTAATCTAGTGAGTGACGTTTACGATGTACCAAGTAACTGTCAACTTTTATAAATAATTTTCAAATTGTCATTCTTTAACAAATATTTGACAACAATGTTTCACCTATAGGATACCCCATCCGTGGACACTCTGTATAATTGGATTTCTTACAATATTTCAGATTACTTTACAGTTAATGTATTTCTAGATTTAAATTTAGGACAAAATCCAGACACAGGTAGAAACGTGATACAGGGGATGGACAATAAGTAGTACAGATAGTTCAGAAATACTAGGCTTGTTCAACTGAAACCCATCTTTGGTCAGGTTAGCCTTGGAAACAATTGTAATCATTCAACTGACGTTTTCCAACATTAGTAGTGTATGCAAACGTCACACTGATCTGTTTATTTCGTTTATATTTGACAGCGATTTTAAGTATTATGACTTTGAAATGGCGTTTGTTGTTAACAATCCGTCCAAATGTGATAAGCGTGTGGTCATTCAATTTTTGTGTGCTGAAGGTGTGCAACCGTTGCAAATTTATACGCGAATGCAAGCAGCGTATGGAAACGCATGTTTTGCATATCTAACTGTGAAGGAATGGTGTCGAAAATTTAAGAATGGAGAAGAGAGGACGAATGATAAGCCACGACCAGGTGCATTGATTACTGCATCAACAGACAGGAATGTGGCATGTGTGGAAGGCCTGATTAGAGAAAATCGTCGAATTTCAATCAGAGCAATTTCAGAAAATGTTGGTGGGAGTATAGGATCTGTCCATAGTATCGTACACAAACTAGGTTACAGCAAAGTTTGTGCGCAATGGGTTCCTCGTCTTTTGTCTGAGGACCAAAAAAGCTTGCGACTGGGCTTGTCTTTGCAACACCTCACGGAATACAGTCAAAATGGTAATGACTTTCTCTCGTCAATAGTTGCTGGCGATGAATCTTGGTGTCATTATTTTGAACCATCCAGTAAGCTGTCATCGATGCAATGGAAACACGCAAATTCTCCGCCACCAAAGAAGTTTAAAGTTCAACCTTCTGCAGGCAAGGTGATGTTGACATTTTTTTCGACCATGAAGGACCCTTGCTGATAGAGTTTACAGAACCTAGAGTGCATATCAACGCAAACCTGTATAATGAAACTTTGAACAAGCTCCATCAAGCAATAAGAATAAAACGTCCAGGGAAGCTTTCACGTGGTGTTATTCTGCTTCACGATAATGCTCGGCCTCATGTTGCCAACGTAGTGAAAGAAAATCTGCAACGAAAGAAATGGAGGATATTAGAACATCCACCCTATAGTCCCGATTTATCGCCTTGCGATTTTCACATCTTTGGGCCACTAAAAAAGGCGTTAAAAGGTAACCGTTTTCAGTCGGACGCAGAAGTACAAAACGCTGTGAAAGAATTCTTCCAGCAGCAGCCACAAGAATTCTATAAGCAGGGTATACATCGGTCGGTGAAACAGTGGGATATGTGCCTCAATTGTAGTGGTAGTTATTTGTAACTGTACTTGTCAATAAATTTTTCCTGGACCAAAGATGGGTTTCAATTGAACTATCTCGTATATAAAAAATGTATAATACCAATTCACCTTGCACTAAAAAAAATATTTCTTGTTTACGTTTATAAGTTTAATACGTAATTTGAGGTATGCTACTAAAATTTGAATGAAATAAAGTATGTAATAGGAATTGTAATTGCCGCATGATAGAAATACCAGAATAAAAGGAAATGGACGAAATGGTCTATTGAAAGATTTGTCGTAAACATTTTGTAACAAGGTAATCTACACTCACCGGCACGAAAAACGGAGCAGTTGAATTTTTTTAAACAAACTTCAAATTTTAATGCTTTGTGATGTTTTATTATTATAATATCTTACACACAAATAAAATAACATATTTAAAATATTTTTTAACAACAATTGAATCTCTATTTGAAGTAAAAAAAGTGTTCCGAACAATTTAAAAAACGAGAACAAAAAACTTTTTGTAACAATTTAAAAAACTAGAACGAAAATAAATTTCTGATGTGTCAAAACGACTTTAAATTATTCAAAACTGAAACGACTTGCTATCCCAAACTTTGGAGCCGCATTATTAATAACGGGTGTTGCCCCACGTGCTCGAATTAATGCCTGTATCCTTCTTGGCATGCCTAAAATCAAGTGCCGAATGTCCGCTTGTGGAATACGTTCCCATTCCTCTAAAAAAGCTTGTCGCAGTTGATTTAAAGTTAAAGGAGCAGGAACACGACTTCGCATTCTTCGCCCAAGCATGTTCCAAACATGTTCTATGGGGTTGATATCTGGGCTCAGCGCTGGCCAGTTCATAACAGGAATGTTTATCTCGTTTAAATATTGTTGAGTGATTCTCGCAGTATGAGGTCTTGCGTTATCATGCATAAGAAGAAAGTCATTTCCAATAAAATCAACATAAGGGACAACAAAATCTTGGAGAACTTCCTCAATGTACCTGGCAGCAGTTAAGGAGCCTCTCGGAAGGATGTATAATTCTGTGTGTGCCTCCAGAGAAATTCCGGCCCACACCATAACGGATCCCCTTTGATATCCTACCCTAGGGCTGAAGATACATTCAGCAAAACGCTCGTGTGGCCTTCGCCATACTCTCTCACGGCCATCTGGAGACCGTAAGCTAAATCTGAACTCGTCAGTAAATAAAACGTGCCCCCATTCATTTTCACCCCAGTGCTCATGAATTCTGGCGAACTGAAGTCGTGCAACACGTTCTGGGCCTGTCGCAGGTCTACGACTGGTTAGGTTGGCTTCCCTGAGTCTTCGCCTAACTGTCCGCTCGCTTACATTAGTACTGAAGTTGATTTCTGATTTCAACAGCTGTAGGTAGGACGATTTCGTAGACTTTGTAAGGTGATAAAACGATCATCACGAGTGCTAGTTCTGCGTTGAGGACCAGTTCCAGGTCGTCTATTGTAAGCTCCAGTTTCCAAAAAACGTGTAAAAATACGGTGCACAGTGCTATTGGATACATTATACTGTCGGGCAACATATCGTTCACTCCTCCCATCTTGAAGCAACGCAACAATAGCAGCCGCTGTTACGGGATTAACAGACATATTTTTTAGATTAAATAAATGTATCACTATAGATTAAATAAACGCAGCACAAATTTAACACGTTTCTGTCACGTTGGATCTGTCACATTTCTCAAAATTCATGGCCAACTATGCACTTGCACTTTACGGCCAAGTAATAAGATCTATGGGGTTTATTATTTTAACTCAAATAAACTTTTTTACTTCAAATAAAGCTTCAATTGTTGTTAAAAAATATTTTAAATATGTTATTTTATTTGTGTGTAAGATATTATAATAAAAAAACATCACAAAGCATTAAAATTTGAAGTTTGTTTAAAAAAATTCAACTGCTCCGTTTTTCGTGCCGGTGAGTGTATAAATGTTTAAATAATTATGAGTTTCTTATCACTTTTTGACGTCATATTTTTTTCTTTTTAACTTACATCACTCGAATGTATTTCAATGACGAAGCTTTAATAATTTTAAAATTCATGATTTAACGGCAAAGTCTTTGATTTAATATGTTGGGTTTTTACCAAAAGTATATTCCCCCTTTGATAATTCGTTTCTTCGTGTAAAATTAAACATATATTAGACTGGTATCATTACAAATTGCTTTTTAAAAATTATATCAGGCCTACATAATGAGGCTTGAGTGGATAGGATATTTATGGTAGTAGATATATTTTAAAAGCTATCTTTTAGTTGGACTCATCAACCTTTGCAGTTTATGCATTATAAAACCCATAAATATATGCAACTTTGTTGTTGTATCCACCCCACATAAAAATGGAAAAAACACGCCAAAAATTATATAAAGTGGGACGTTTTTTTGCTTATAACTCCCCTTCCAATTTTTTTAATTGGAACACCCTATACCGAGGGGTAAACCGCTGGTAAAATTTTGTACACTAATTCCACTTTCATGGAGTAATACACAGTAATACCTGTGTAATACAGGTAATTCCTTAGTAATACCTAGTAATTCCCCTGTAATACCACTAATTCCCCTGTAATACCACTAATTCCCTTGTAGTACCCATAATTCCATTGTAATACCTAGAAATACACAATAATAAATAGTAATTCCTTGCCTATTTGTGGTAATATGTGTTGATACTCACGTATATTAAGTTACGGGGGCCTTTTCGGAGGGCACGTTCCGGACCCGGCTCATAATTTGTTGCTATTTTGTTGCTAATTTGTTACTGAATAATTGATTTTGTTGCTCCAGCCGTTGCCGAGAAACGCGTGGTCCCCTACCGTAATATTAACCTAGTGCAATATCTCGGTAACGGAGGAAGCTATAGCGATACGAGCCTAGTGGCATATTTTGTTGCTAATTTGTTGCTTTAAGGTGGCTTTACCAAAAAATTTCCGTAGAATAGATATAAATTCTTTTTTAATATTAGCGGTATCAGGATTTCTGGGCCAAATAAAAATACTAAGCTCCTGTTTAAGAAATTTCATATTAAATTCATCGGCACTCGTGTTCTGAATTACACTCCCTATATACCACTTGTCAACATAAAATACTGCATAGTATTCTTCTAAATGTACCTCTCTCTCTCCTCTCTCTCTCGCTCTCTCTCTGTCTCTCTGTGTTATGTTCGTCAGGTTCATTATCAGAAGAGTAATATAGCTCTTCACTCGAATGTTCCCAATGGTTTTCTATATTCTATAGTCCTAACTGGGAGTGATGTTCATCAACACTACTATTTTTCTTAGTGTAGTTATGGGTTTACTTCGAATCAATACTTGTGTTATTTTTCTCAGGTAGTTTATGTTTCATTGGTCGCGTTCATCTCAACGTAGCGCTACCGGAACGATAATCAATTTTCTGCTGAACGCGTGTTTTGTCAACTGATTGATGTGAGCGCTGTGGTATCAGTCGCCATTTTTCCCATCAGAATTATTGAAATACGCTACGCTATCGATCACTGATGCTTTAACTGTCATTTATGACAAATATTATGTGAATAAACATATAAAATGACGTAACATATTTTTGTTTGAAGATATTTTAGACCTTTGTATCTTGAAAATGAATGAACATCACTGGGAGTTATTAAACTAAATTGAAATCGCAGATGCGGCAGATGAATGAATAATTATTATAATACGATTAGAACGTTCAGCAGAATTAAGAAATGATGGGTTACTCTGAAAATCGCTACCTGATCAACTTTGTTGATATGAACGCGACCAATGCCTCGACGTATTTCCGCTCAATATCGTGTAAGTCCGACTTCAAAGGAACCGACAAAGCTCTTGTTAGATGGTGTACTCTGTGGTTGAGATCTTGAGATTCTTGCAATTAGAGTGTATGGCGCATGTGAGATTTATGTATTTGCGCAATGCGCAGCAGCTAGTATACAAGTAATACCTGTATTACACAGTAGTAATACCACATAATACCCATAAAATTCCCACTAATTCCTAGTATTACTCGGTAATTCCTAGTAATACACAGTAATACCTGTGTAATACACGGTAATTCCCTGTAATACCCACTAATTCCTGCTAATACCGCAAGCTTGTACACCAAAATTCACCAGCGGTTTACCCCTCCCCCTATACAACATACAGTGTGTACATAAACTAACGTAACTTGCTAATAACCTATACAGGGTGCACCGTTGCTCAAAAATAACTTATTAACATATTTTTTTAAATAATACACCTTGTATAAATTTCTAGTTTTTCATAATTTATTAAATCACAAATACAACCGTCAAGACCTCATAATTCTAATCTCATTTGTTCTATAGTTTTTGAGAAAAATAATTTACGGGAACGTTTTTATTACAAAAAAAATAAATATGATGTTCAAATTGTCTTTCTTCTTCTATTTGACAGTATCCAAGTCGAATATAAAAAGCTGATATGGTATTACGCAATTGCTGATTTGTTATTTAATGGGCTGTTATAGTCTAACTATTGTCAGTGTAATGATCATAAAATAAAGCAATGTTGTCAGATATATTTTCTAAAATTGTTAGGATCACTACACAAATGTTTCCCTTACTTCAGTAAACTGTTAGTTCGTGATGTTATAAGAAAGCTAGTTTGGAAATATTTTTAAATAAATACATAATATAAATTTATTAGTAAACATTAAAATAAGTCGCTTGAAATTGTTGGAAAAAGAAAAATTAATTAGAACCACTTTTTATATGTTACTATATTTAAGAAAATTTTGAAGAGATGGCATCGTAGTAGCACGTGCAGTAAAGACTTCGAAACAACCAGTCATCAACTGCAGTATTCATCTCAATATAAAGAAATAACCGAAGTATACTCCGTTTGACGTTTTTGGCAGAAAAAATTCTACGGTCTTGAGGGTGTTCAAGGGGGTTGTGTTGTGGTTCGGCTTATAATCCATTAGTATAATTCAGTGTCGGGTGTGAATTTTGTTTTAAAGAAATATTTAATATAATATCTATTTCTTGGTTGAGTGTGTATATCTACAATTGTGGCGATTAACTATACCATTTAACATAAACGTGGCTTCATCGGAAAATACTATCTTGTAAAATGAGGGACTGCTTCTACCTTTTGCATTATAGTTTCACAAAATTCTATTCTTCGGTCATAATCATCTTCAGATAATTCTTACTTGGGGTGGTAGTTTTCATCGAATAAAATTTACTCGACATAAAAATTCATATTATTGTGTCAATGCCAATCGAGTTTAATATCTGTCAGATAAGATTTTTATTTCAGTGTAATTATCAATTTTTTTTTTAGATTTCATTATTAATTAGAACGCAATTATGTGAAATTGGAGTAGATAAAACCTTTGTTAGAAAACGCAGGTGTATATAGACGGATTAAACTTGTATAATAGAGAATCTATAGTTAATAAAATATGAGTGGTCGAGATATGCTACCAAAGGTGGGTTCGATTTGCACACTATTTTCACTCCGTAAGTTCTTTTCGCTCCAAAACCGTTCGAGATGGCCCTTTGGAGCGAAAAGTGCCGTGCACCCCGCGTTCGTTTTTGTGATTTCAGAGTGAACGGAGTAGCGTAGCGTAGCGAAGCGATATCAGCTGATAGTTAAGCACTGCTAAAGCGTTTCCTGCATGTGTTACACACAACTGATTTTCTACTATCACTATCGAAAGTCGTCTTTTGTGCCTTGAAAAGCAACTGCAAAGTTGATGTTTTCCGCGAGCTGTCATAATTTGACATTAATTGCGCTCTTAAGCAGAAAGTAACTTTGGCGCACGCCTAATTTTATTTATAGATAAAAGAGAGATAGCAGTTACTTTTGGTGTGATAGTAGAAAAAATATTGTGTGTATTTAGAGCAGAAAGTCTTTTGGTAGTTTCGACAGACAAAGAGCCACTCCATATCAAATCTAAGGGTTGATATTCCGGAAAGGGGACTGGCTAAGGATATTTTGTCATAGGAAAGACCCTTTATAACTTTATAAGGACAATTTCTGGAATTCGATGCAATTGCAATTTTATCGGTTTGGTGACATTTCTGTTGCATGCAAACCGCAATAATTCTAGGAAGAAATCTAGTTTCTTTTGTGCTACCAACCAACTAACTATTCCTGCAATTTCTTGCACGTTGTATTGGGCCTTTACAACTTACTGTGTGAGCCAACAATCATCAATATTCACCAAGATATTTCAATATCTTTGGAATGACAAGAGATATCAGTTCGCGATCTTATTTGCCTTTTTGTAAGCCGGTTAATATTGATTGTGTAACATTTGTTTTATTTGGATAACGATTGATCTTTTCACAAAATAATCGGATATTCATTGTAGGTGTCGAGATAGCTGACGGTTTTATTGTTATTTTTATGGTTGCAGATTTTTCAGATAATACATTCGCAATCGTAAATCCCCTAGATTTATTCTAAAGCTCAGCTATCGGTCATTCAATTGGATAAAAAAAGCGATTAGAGTGTAGTAACCATAAAAGATATAGTCGCAGACAAATTAGAGTGGACGGGTCTTTGGAACATGGCCGGCTTTACTTTTTTGAATTATAATAATTTTCAATAATAACCCAACCAAACCTACCCCTACCAAACCACCTTCGTATTTTTGAGATAATGATTTTTGAAAACAAAATTTAAACCCATCTATTATTAATAAACGCTTACCCTTTTCACTCGTCATAGAGGTGAAATTAATATTTTCCATGTCAAACAAACAAACAAAATCACAATAACGGACACAAATAAACACGTCTTACACTCTGCACTTCAGAAGAACAATTGCTAAAAATAATCTTTTAATACCCACATGAAATCTACCTGCTTCGACAGCGGACCGAATTACGAAATCACCCTTTCGGATTTGGACAAGGTCCCTGGGAGCAGGTAGCCCTTTTGCTAGGTACCCGGACCGAATTCCGAAACACCGTTTAAAAGATTCCCAGGTCCGGATTAAAATATCCCATGAAATAGTTTGACATTTTAATAATAGTGGCTCTCCATTATTTTTGGCTTTTGTTAATAAAAATATTTCCGTTGGAACACCCAATTATAGGCTTCGCAAACTTGACACTGACACTTCTAATTAGTTATTGTTCGTTGCTATGGTAACGCAATATTTTGTTTATGCATGAAACTGGTCTAGGCTAACTAGATATCAATAATACCTTATTCGAAAAAAAAAAGTTCAATATTGACTGGACTAACAGTATTTAAAATGATATTTTTTCGTTTGCAGAATAAAAGGAATCCATTGAACATTATCAGCATAAACAAGTTTACATTAGTTTTAATCTCGACCTTGACGAAACCTATTAGTTTATAATATTTTTAAGAATTTTGGAGAAAAAAAATTATTCAAATTAAAAGTAGTAACATGTATGTAACCTGATTGATAAGGCAATTAATGTCACGAATTATATTGTTATCAGACGAGAGTCTATTTTTAAAAAAAGAAGCAAATATTAGCGCATTTACATCATCGCACAATGTCAAGCAATATTTTTCAAGGTTATTAACCGACAAACGTACTTAGATAACGGTGGTGGTATTACTTACCCCCACTTACCGATAATCCCTTGTATTCATTGCAATAAATTGTACTATAGTAAAATCGCAATCGGTGCAGAGTACTAAATAAAAATTTTATGGGACTTGCTCAGTTAAGTGGACCAAACAAAATATGTAATTTTACACTACCTGCTGTAATGAATAATGTTGTGAAAACAAGAAATTTATTTGTGTCGGCGGATTTTGTAGAAAGATAACAATGTCCAAGTCTTATCTTAATACTTTCTAGGGGTTGGTTGGTTGGTTGGTTGGTTTGTAGACAGACGAAAACAGGCCGGGTTAGTGGGCCCCAACACTGCAGCCATTGGCTTATTGTATTGCCCTGTTTGTCTGCTAGTCTGTGAGAAGATTTGTGACCTTAATGAGATCTAGAAGTCTCTTCACAGTATCTCTTTTGGTGAGGTTGTATATAGGGTCATCCGGCCCTATCTGTCTATACCTCCACCAACGTAGAGCCTCACATTCGAAAATTATGTGGGTGGCTGTTTCGTCCTCCTCGCCACATAATCTACATGTAGGTTCTTCTTGGAAGATCCCCATTGTGTGAAGGTGCTTTCTCAGGCCGCAGTGTCCGGTTATAAGGCCGGTTACCAGCCTGATATCTCTCCTATTTAACTTCAGGATTTCTTCAGTAAGTTTTGGTATGGGTTGTTTGACCATCATTTTACTGTGTTTGAGCTTCGGAATTGTTTGCCAGTATTTGAGGTGTTGTTTGTGCACCCACTGGTTTAACGTGGTTCTTACCGAAGCCTTTGTTATACCGGTTGCCGGTTCAGGACCGGTGTAGCCGGTTGCCGATCCTTCTCGTGCTAGGGCATCTGCTTTTTCGTTCCCTTCAATACCCTTGTGACCTGGCACCCATTTCAGGGTTACCTTATTTGTGGCACTGAGTTTTTTAAGGTTTTCTAAGCACTCCCAGACAAGTTTGGATTTTATGGTACTACTATTAAGTGATTTAATTGACGCTTGACTGTCTGAGCAGATAAGAATGTTTTTACCGCTGTATCCCTTCCTTATGTTTTCTCTCAGACATGAGTCAATTGCGTAAATTTCTGCTTGGAATATAGTGGTATTTACTCCCAGTGAGTGACTAACTAACTTTCTAGGGGTATAATAGTCGTAGGTTTAGGAACAGTTTAGTAGGTATAAATTGTTAATATTTGTTGTATTGCTTAATTATGAAAATACGTAGTGTGGTTTAAAATGTTGGCCGTTAAATTATGGCTCGAATTCTAGATAATACAATGTTATGATAGTTATGATATGATAGCCACCCCTGAAATGACCTGTTCCGACAGTTTTATCACTCCGCACCGATTGCGATTTTACTATAGTAGTCCCGTAAACGAGTGGTTTTCTTTCTGTTTTTCGACTGGGTACTCTCACCGACGTGAAATTCAGACAATAAGTGGAAAACAACTCCTACAGGGTGCTAATGTTCGACGTTGCCCAGGGGGTGGAAAGTATAGTCTTGAAAATAAAGGCAAAAATGGATATTGGAAGAAATTTTAAGCAAAAAGTTTCCTATGAACATTCTCCGAAAAGCCAATACGTTAGGAGTTATTCGCTATTGAAAATGTTGAAAAAAACAACGTTTTTGAGCGGTTTTTCCAAAAAAAAACTAGTAGTCCAGTATATAAAGACCGAGAAACCCCCCAACCTGTTCATCTCATTATTGTCGGACTTTTTTTTTGCAATTTGTAAAAATGGCCAATAATCCCAAAAATTGAGTTTTCCGCCGATATCTCCGGAAATATGACACTTAAAGAAGTGGGGTTTTGCTAGGAATGGAGAGCAGTTTATTATCTACAAAAATGATCCTTATCATTTTTGTCAAAAGTTTAACCATTTTCGAGATAAACGGGCCCAAGCGTACCTTGGATTTCGAGCTGCTGCGCGGCGTCTCCGGGAGCACGCTCCGTGAATGTAGGCATGGGAGGGCGGGCAAATTGGCCCATAACTTGAGTAAAATGATTCTTTTTTCATGATTCAAAGTGCATATGAAAGGTGGGACCTGTACCTATAACATCGTGTAACTTTTTCGTTTTTTTTATTTTCCAGGAATATTGAAAAAACTGGCCAAACTTTATTTTCCCTGAATATTTGACCGCCCTTATCAATCCGTTCATATTTTTCAAATTAAGCGTAGTTTTACCGAAACCTTTTTGGATAATGGGACTTTGATAGGTGGTGAATGTATTCCGAAAGAATGAATAAATAATTTTTGTGTATTTTTATAAACAACGTGTTTTTCTTGGGACGTTTTTTTTTTTATTTCCGGAGTTCTGAAAATTCTCGGGTCTACCGCAAATTGATAAACAATGATTGGTAATATCGGTCTTTAATGCACACCATTGGGAAGCTGAAAATGTCCTCTTTTCGATGGTTTTTAAAATTTTTGGCGATCGAAAGGGAACTTTTTGTAGTAAATTGTTGTTACAAAAGTATAAATATTCTATACACTTTCGTAGGATTTAAGCAAAAGGGAAGGTTTTTTAGGGGTTGAAATATGATAAACAAAATATAAATCGTAGCTCAGACAGTACACAATATTTATTCCATAAAACATTAATTTCTACAGTTTCCTCATCTCCAAGCATAAGGGGTGGTTTCCCCCCTAAAAATAATTATTAGCGCACATTAGGCACATATAGAATTTGATTTAGAGGGAAAAATAAACCTAAATTCAAATTTTCATAAAAATCCTAGGTCATACCCTATTTTAGTCCTCGTTTACTGGACTATAGTACTTTTTTCTAATCTTCATCCGCTTTTGAATCAAATGTCGCCACCATCTTTTGGGAAATATTTTTCTCTCTTCGAGGATTAAAAAGTCGAAAAGATATAAAAGCCATAAATCATTTCTAGGCTTGACCTACCCACAAGCGAACAATTGATTCTCATTGGTGCAACGTAGCTTCCGATTGGTCTATGCAAAAGTTACTTGAATCGGTGAAAATTAATTTTACTCACAACTATAAGAAGTATCTTGGTTATGAAGAACTATAGAGCCATAAAATAAAATTATTTGGAATCACCTCGTACCCAAACTGTAAGCGCATTTCCCAATGAATCGCCCTGTATAAACTAATTGTTTTTTAAGAATAGTATATCTAGTAGGTGTCTATTTAAATTTTAACCAAGCCAGTAACATTATTAACACCTGTTGTGTGTATATAAACAACAATTACCAAAAAACCGGTTTAGACAAATATACATAACAAACGATAAATAATAATAATATAGAATTGCTAATGCATGCTAATTGATATGACAATCATTATTATAATGCCAGGAATCCAATTAAAAAAAAATAGATTTTTTGTTATAACTTACGTCGAAATAGTTGATATACAGGGTGATATACAGTAATACAGACTAAACGCACGTGTCAAGAAATGTTTCAAAGCCAACGATCACTGAAAAAGATCGTAATTTTTGTTTTCATTATGTAGAATGAAGTATCTAATAGATCTGGTTTAGTGTCATCTGGCTATACGCTCATAAAAAAAACGACAGAATTTTAGGTGTTTCCTGCTAGGTGAAAATTACGTTTAAGTACTGCTGGAATTCCCGACGAACACCTGATCGCTATAACTATGCTATTTTTATCGGAATAACGCCTACATACTGTGGGTTTTTCGGGGGTAATATCCCTAGTGCATTTAATTTATACTTATTCTTTTTTCTTATTTTTTTGGGAATCAAACCACGCGTTTTTATTAACAAAATTTCCAAAATAAGCGAAAAAAAAGCGCTATCCCAATAAAAACCGTTCCTGGAACGTGCACTTCACTGGATTCCATTTCTAGTGGACTACATATCGTTAGAATGTCATAAAATAAAATATTTTATTTCACATTTTACCAGAGGTGTGATCTACTATGAATGGACCTTAATAAAATTTGACAACAAAGTTTTGTAGTCTTAAACTTCAAAATATTATTGATTGTCTAGTTGTCAAATTTTTTCGTTGTGTCAGATAGGGACCAAAAAATCATTTCTATACTAGTTAATCTTGACAACGGTAACTGGAACGCTACCGAAACGTCGAAATAAAAAACATTATTGTGGTTTGATTTCCAAAAAAATAAGAAAAAACAACAATATAACTAATAAACCATAAAGTTTGTTTTTACAAGGCAACATGTCAAACTTGCATGAAATTTTTTACCGGAAAAACTGCTTACAGCTAAGTTGACAGTTGTTAAGTAATCTTTCCACTCAAAATTTATATTTGACATACCAATTCTTTATAGCGATTGGTCAAAATTAATAGGAAGGAAATAATCTCTTCAATAAATCATATTGGTGTAAATGAAATATCTTGGAATGGAGTATACTAGATGTGATTTTATGTCCCTCTAACCTACTGTTTTGCATTACGTGCTTTGAGACATAAAAGGAATAAAACCGACAATGTTAATCATGTTTTAAATCTGAAGTTGAAGGTCAGGTATATAATGAATCCGGCCGAACAAACTTAGATGGCAAAAAAAATCTCGCTTTTAAAATTCGTGAAGAAATCCAGAAAAAAAAGGAAAAAACGAATTGCGACAGGTTCTTGATGACTATACTCAAATAATATTAAATTAAAAAAATATAAATAATTCACTCAATGTAGAAATAAAATACAGAGACCACAGGTATGTGGTTAAGTCACTATCTCATTACGTCTTGCAACATTAAATCTGCAATAAAAAAAATTCCTAATGGAGTAATAAAAACATTAATGAAAATATGCTTAAAATGTCTGTGGTAGTAGAACACTAATAAAATCTAAGGGGTTCTATAAAAATTATCAATTTTTATTATAGCTACACTGTAAGTTCCTTCGAAAAAATTTGGTAAAGTCTGTTCATACGTATATTGAAGTGACTTAAATAAGCAATGAAATAATATAATCGGGTGCTTCAGACAGGAATTTATTTACATCTGTCATTTCTTCTTTTTAAAAATGCGTTTAGGATACTTGGAAATATCCCCTATGAAAAGGAAATGGAATATTCACATCATAAGCTTGTTGCAGACTTTCGTGGAAGTACTCCTAAAGCACGGTTATTACTTTCACTATTACTAAAATCATCACTATCATCTCTGACCAAAGAGAACACCTGCAACCCACTCTCAAAAATAGTTATAGTTCAGTCAAACTATTAAAGGCACTCACTCGCTGTCGCTCGTTCGCGCTTTAACCAGTTTCGTTTTTAAATCGCCTTCATTAACAAACTAGTTTATTAAATAACTATTAACGATTATTATTTGAAATTATAACATTAATTGAATTTTTTATCGTCAACTAAGTAAGCATTTTAAATTATAATATTGACTGGGCTATGACGGTACACTCTTATTCTTAGAGTCAAACAAAAAGCCGACAACTTTAAGTTCGCACTATATCTTTTACGTCAACTATACTTAAACAACTATTATATTCCGACAAGTCATGATAACATTATTATTGATTTCATTTTTAGTGTCAAAATGACATACTTCATAGAAGATCTACTTCGGAATCAGCCAACAATGAAGATGAAGATCTTCTAAATCATCAGAATGATTTTAAATTTACAGCTATCTCTATTCTCTCTTGTTAGTCTCTTGACTAAAGTATGAACAGACCTTAACTCTATCGACAAATATGCGCATATTTGCTTTATAATTTTTTGTTAAATAGTGACACTGATCAGCAATTTTCATGCAGCTGTTTCTATATAGTTTTTTTTTCCAGTGTCAGATGCTGAATACAGGCGAGTTTGTGCAGCCTTCAAAAGACTCACCAACGGTGGACAATGGTTGAGTAGACACGCCTTTACTCAAAACGTACTAGGCGAAGGAGTACCACCGACGATAGCGGAATGGTTGTATACAGCGTGCGGAGGTACCACCAGAGGTACATCTCTCAGAGATCTTATTTGCGGACTGGTTTTGCTCACCAAAGGCACTCAAGATGAAAAAATCAAGTGAGTAACACTGTTGCCAGCTTTACTAATATTTATTAACAGCTAAGATATAATTTTTGTATTTAATTTTTTATTATTGAAGGTTTTTATGGACTCTCTACTGTAATGATTCTGCTACACAATTAACTAGAAGTGAATTTAAGGCTGCTCTACAAATAGAAGGGGATTTATCCTTTTCGGAAAATAAAACGAATATCATTTGGGACCGTACAGTTCAATCGCTTTTTAGTAATCAAGATAAAGTTTGTTTCGATGATTTTCGTGCTTGGATTTTATATAATAAAGAAGGTACCATACTGTCAAAATGGTAAGATAATTATTGGGTAAAAAGATGGGAAGGGGAAGACGTTGCAGATGGGATGGGGGGATCTAGGTGAATTGATCGAAAACAATTTATCGAATGACAATTTATCGAAAAACAATTTATCGAATAGGTGAATTTATCGAATGACAATTTTTGTAAAGTAAATTATAATAATTTCCAATAATAACCCAACCAAACCTACCCCTACCAAACCACCTTCGTATTTTTAGTCAATTTTTGAAGAATAAATTATAATAATTTCAAATAATAACCCAACCAAACCTACCCCTACCAAACCACCTTCGTATTTTTAGTCAATTTTTGAAGAATAAATTATAATAATTTCCAATAATAACCCAACCAAACCTACCCCTACCAAACCACCTTCGTATTTTTAGTCAATTTTTGAAGAATAAATTATAATAATTTCCAATAATAACCCAACCAAACCTACCCCTACCAAACCACCTTCGTATTTTTAGTCAATTTTTGAAGAATAAATTATAATAATTTCCAATAATAACCCAACCAAACCTACCCCTACCAAACCACCTTCGTATTTTTAGTCAATTTTTGAAGAATAAATTATAATAATTTCCAATAATAACCCAACCAAACCTACCCCTACCAAACCACCTTCGTATTTTTAGTCAATTTTTGAAGGATAAATTATAATAATTTCCAATAATAACCCAACCAAACCTACCCCTACCAAACCACCTTCGTATTTTTAGTCAATTTTTGAAGAATAAATTATAATAATTTCCAATAATAACCCAACCAAACCTACCCCTACCAAACCACCTTCGTATTTTTAGTCAATTTTTGAAGGATAAATTATAATAATTTCCAATAATAACCCAACCAAACCTACCCCTACCAAACCACCTTCGTATTTTTAGTCAATTTTTGAAGAATAAATTATAATAATTTCCAATAATAACCCAACCAAACCTACCCCTACCAAACCACCTTCGTATTTTTAGTCAATTTTTGAAGAATAAATTATAATAATTTTCAATAATAACCCAACCAAACCTACCCCTACCAAACCACCTTCGTATTTTTAGTCAATTTTTGAAGAATAAATTATAATAATTTCCAATAATAACCCAACCAAACCTACCCCTACCAAACCACCTTCGTATTTTTAGTCAATTTTTGAAGAATAAATTATAATAATTTTCAATAATAACCCAACCAAACCTACCCCTACCAAACCACCTTCGTATTTTTAGTCAATTTTTGAAGAATAAATTATAATAATTTTCAATAATAACCCAACCAAACCTACCCCTACCAAACCACCTTCGTATTTTTAGTCAATTTTTGAAGAATAAATTATAATAATTTCCAATAATAACCCAACCAAACCTACCCCTACCAAACCACCTTCGTATTTTTAGTCAATTTTTGAAGAATAAATTATAATAATTTCCAATAATAACCCAACCAAACCTACCCCTACCAAACCACCTTCGTATTTTCAGTCAATTTTTGAAGAATAAATTATAATACTTTCCAATAATAACCCAACCAAACCTACCCCTACCAAACCACCTTCGTATTTTTAGTCAATTTTTGAAGGATAAATTATAATAATTTCCAATAATAACCCAACCAAACCTACCCCTACCAAACCACCTTCGTATTTTTAGTCAATTTTTGAAGAATAAATTATAATAATTTCCAATAATAACCCAACCAAACCTACCCCTACCAAACCACCTTCGTATTTTTAGTCAATTTTTGAAGAATAAATTATAATAATTTCCAATAATAACCCAACCAAACCTACCCCTACCAAACCACTTTCGTATTTTTAGTCAATTTTTGAAGAATAAATTATAATAATTTTCAATAATAACTCAACCAAACCTACCCCTACCAAACCACCTTCGTATTTTTAGTCAATTTTTGAAGAATAAATTATAATAATTTCCAATAATAACCCAACCAAACCTACCCCTACCAAACCACCTTCGTATTTTTAGTCAATTTTTGAAGAATAAATTATAATAATTTCCAATAATAACCCAACCAAACCTACCCCTACCAAACCACCTTCGTATTTTTAGTCAATTTTTGTAAAGTAAATTATAATAATTTTCAATAATAACCCAACCAAACCTACCCCTACCAAACCACCTTCGTATTTTTAGTCAAT
The DNA here is from genome assembly GCA_949126875.1 of Lochmaea capreae. Lineage (NCBI taxonomy): Eukaryota > Metazoa > Arthropoda > Insecta > Coleoptera > Chrysomelidae > Lochmaea > Lochmaea capreae. Next base: position 3,861,496 of record OX421411.1, read on the forward strand.
TTTTGTAAAGTAAATTATAATAATTTTCAATAATAACCCAACCAAACCTACCCCTACCAAACCACCTTCGTATTTTTAGTCAATTTTTGAAGAATAAATTATAATAATTTTCAATAATAACCCAACCAAACCTACCCCTACCTAACCACCTTCGTATTTTATCACCATTAGGTACCTGCCACCTATTCGATAAATTGTTTTTCGATAAATTGCATTCGGTCAATTGTCATTCGATAAATTGTTTTCGATAAATTCACCGCATACCGGGATGGGGTATCCTATAGGTGAAAAATGTTTAAATACTAGTTTTAGTGAAAAATGTCATTCTTGATAAAAAGTATTGTTTGTTCTGAAACCCAATAAGATAAAAAAAAAATCGAGTTTTTCAAAACCCGTCTCACTTTATAGCCAGTTTTATGAAAACCGTATGAATATTTGCACTAAGTTCTTATGGGGTTTCAGAACAAGCAAAACTTTTTATTCAAGAATGACATTTTTCACTAAAACTAATATTTAGGTAAACATTTTTCACCTATAGGGTACCCCATCCGTGGACACGCTGTATAATACTAAAATCTGAAGAAACTGCATTTATATTAATTTTAGGCTGTTATCAAATCCTTGTGTATCGTTAAGTTCGGAATTAGAGACGCCTACTTTTTATCAAACTTTAGCTGGCGTAACTCATTTGGAAGAACAAGATATATGTGAATTAGAAAAATGTTTTTGGGCCCTACAGGGCTCCTCAGCTACGTCGAATCTGGACTTTAATTGTTTAAAATCGCGCGTGTGTCCGCCTGTACCTTTAAAAGCCTGCAAAGGGTAAGTACAACTATAATGACTAAATCTGGTGAATAATTTGATTGAAATGACATTTGACATATGTCAAATTTGACATTTCAGTCCGGTTAATGACTGATAGATGGCGTTGCACGAACTTTTTATAACTTTTAGATTATTTTTGGCATTAGACGTAAACAGAGACGATCATGTTGATTTTAAAGAATTGTGTTGCGGTATCTCAGCGGCGTGTAGAGGACCTATGGTGGAACGAATGAAATGTACGTTCATATAACCCCCTATCTAGATTTATACATTTTTTTTTTAATAACAATTTCGTTGTAGTTTGTTTCAAAATTTTCGATATGGATAGAGATTCTTATTTAAACTGCGAAGAAGTGCAACACATGACGCAAACTTTGATAATAGTAGCCAACGAAAACAAATTAACTTATTTTCAACAATTCAATCCCGAATCTCCACCGAAACGCGATCTGCTCACCGATACGACAATAACGAAAAGGTCCGATGGCGGCGATATGCACCAAGAGATACTGGCGTGTCTCAAATCGAAGTTGGATAATAAAGGGGGATTGGCGCAGGAGGATTTTTTAGTTTGGAGTGTGGAGAATAATAGTTTGGTGGCGCCTTTATTGGAATTGTTGTTTCAAGTATGTCACGTGTCTTTGGGACTGAGACCTCATTGTAGACACAACGAGTATGAGATCGGTAAGTAGAAGCTATACACTTCATTGTAATATCCCATAATATCATTGCTACAACTCCAAATTTAGATCAAGGATCGTATCTCTATCTCTCTTCATTCCTACATCTATCTCTTATAAAATAACCACCTCTATTCACACTTCACCCTATTCCAACTTTACAGACTTCTATCAACTATTATTTTAGTTGATTTATACTGTCTCACTTCCCTTCAATTGCTTTTTCCCTTATGGTACTTTGAAGACATTGTTTTACTCCATACTCCATTGAATTGCTCTATATCAACGTTTATCAGGTACCACTTTACCCAATTCCAACTTGACAGTCTCCTATCAACTATTATTTTAGTTGATTTATACTGTCTCACTTCCCTTCAATTGCTTTTTCCTTCATGTTACTTTGAAGACATTATTTTACTCCATATTCTTCTGAATTGCTCTATATCAACGTTTATCAGGTACCACTTTACCCAATTCCAACTTTACAGTCTCCTATCAACTATTATTTTAGTTGATTTATACTGTCTCACTTCCCTTCAATTGCTTTTTCCTTCATGTTACTTTGAAGACATTATTTTACTCCATATTCTTCTGAATTGCTCTATATCAACGTTTATCAGGTACCACTTTACCCAATTCCAACTTGACAGTCTCCTATCAACTATTATTTTAGTTGATTTATACTGTCTCACTTCCCTTCAATTGCTTTTTCCTTCATGTTACTTTGAAGACATTATTTTAATCCATATTTTTCTGAATTGCTCTATATCAACGTTTATCAGGCACCACTTTACCCAATTCCAACTTGACAGTCTCCTATCAACTATTATTTTAGTTGATTTATACTGTCTCACTTCCCTTCAATTGCTTTTTCCTTCATGTTACTTTGAAGACATTATTTTACTCCATATTCTTCTGAATTGCTCTATATCAACGTTTATCAGGTACCACTTTACCCAATTCCAACTTGACAGTCTCCTATCAACTATTATTTTAGTTGATTTATACTGTCTCACTTCCCTTCAATTGCTTTTTCCTTCATGTTACTTTGAAGACATTATTTTACTCCATATTCTTCTGAATTGCTCTATATCAACGTTTATCAGGTACCACTTCACCCAATTCCAACTTTACAGTCTCCTATAACTATTTGTTTTAAACTGTCTTACTTCCACTCGATTGCTTTCTCCTTTATGCTACTTTCCAGAATTCCATTTAGTACTTCAATTCTTACTTTTTATAATCTTATAACGTACCTGTCAGATTTAACGTAAATGTATCATTGTTTCTTCAGTGATGGGATGGTTGGAGAGAGAACAACGTCGTGGACTCCACGTAGGACAATTCTGGTACCTAATTTCCTCCGATTGGTGGCACCAATGGCTGAACTACACTTCGGCGCCTCGTAGTAATCTCGATATTTGTAACTGTCGCAACGAAAATCGTATCCCTATCGAAGAAGGAATAGCTTGCGACGAAAGTCTGATAAGCAATACCACCGACTACACCTCAACGTCAAACGATTTTAATTCCAACAGCTTGGAATCTATGGGAGACCTTCTTAATCGCGGAGGAGATAGGTATTATTTTGAAACATAATTTTTTTACGAGCAATGATAAATAATTTTGTAGGTGCAGTATTTCTTCTAGTTCCGGAGTATCCAGTAGCTCAGGTACGGGACCTAAAAGAAGTACCGGACAACCGGGACCCATAGATAATACCAGTTTAATAGCGGAATCGATGCATAAAGTTTCAACGTTAACGGGCGAAGGAGGACGATTAAAACGCGACGTGCCTTTGGTAGAACACAGAGACTTCGAACTAGTGCCTGAATCGTTGTGGAAGGCTCTTTCCATGTGGTACGGCGGACCAGTACCTCTACCTCGACAAGTAATCCTACCTCCAGGTCGAACTGAAGTCGAACTGGAATTCTACCCGAGAACTTTAAAAATACTCCGGCACCACGCTCAACAAAGAATCAGTACGGCTTCTTGGAGCAGCGTCGTTGGGGGTTACGGAGCTGCCGCTTTAAGTACCGCAGGATTAACTTCAACTGTAAACGCGAGTCCGAGACGTTATTTAGCACATACGGCTGCGTTTTCTCGTTTAGCGACCATACAACAAGTTACGGAATTTTTGTGCCATCGATTGAATCTCAGATTCGAAGAAGCTAGACTATGGTTGCTCAAAGAGAACTCCACTAGACTATTAGACGATGACATCGCTTCCTTGGAGGAGTTGGGGATTATAGACGGCGAACAAGTTTTGTTAGAAGTTAGAAACAAGGATCAAACGTGGCCGGAGGAATTGGGACAGTTAGTAGCTGGCGGTGGTCATGAAGTGGGGCTCAGCGTCGAAAGGAGGCCTACGATATTTCTACCAGAAGGTAAGTTAACTGTGGAAGTGGAAATTTTTCGTTGATTTTATATTCTCTAGGTGCTACAGGTCTTCATAATTTGGGTAATACTTGTTTTATGAACGCCGCTTTGCAAGCCGTCTCCAACACCAGACCTTTAACCCTTTACTTTCGAAGGGATAGTTCGTTATCAGAATTAAATCTCTCGAATCCTTCAGGGTCTAAAGGAGCGGTGGCTAGGCGGTACGCGGAACTTGTTAGGGAATTATGGGCTGGTTCGACCAGAAGCGTAGCTCCGCTTAAACTACGGTATTTAGTTAGTAAACATTCACCTAATTTTCAAGACGGCGGCCAACACGATTCGCAGGTAAAACGTTTCGCTTTCGAAAAATAAACATCTTCAGTTTATCGGATTTATTGTTTATAGGAACTGTTAGCTTGGCTGTTAGACGCTCTTCACGAAGATTTAAATCGTGTAGCGATCAAGCAATACACGGAACTTAAAGATAGTAACGGTAGACCGGATGAAATAGTGGCGGATGAAGGTTGGGAGCAGCACCTTTCGAGAGATCATTCGATTATTACCGATTTATTTTACGGTCAACTCAAAAGCAAAGTAAGTTCTTTTCTTACATTGAAGAGTTAGGTTAAGAGTGCTATTATTAATTTTAGGTTACCTGTCAAACTTGCGGCCACGAATCCGTACGTTTCGACATATTTAACGTTCTCAGTTTACCTTTGCCGATGGAAAGTTACACTCTATGCGAAGTTTTGGGTGAGTTTCGTTTTTTTTTTTAAATAAAAAATACGGTTATGTAAGTTGTTTTTTTTTTTTTTAATTCAGTCGTCCAATTAAACGGTGAGTGTTCGATAAAATACGGTATGCGTCTTCAATCGGAAGCGAAATACTTGGAGCTCAAAGAGCATTTGTTCAACATCAGCGGGATAAGACCGGAAAGATTATTGGTGGCCGAAGTTGCTTTTAGTCAGATTTGCAACATTCCAGCGGACGATGCCAAAATTAACCCCACCACCGCCATGGAACTCTACGCCTACGAACTACCGGAAACGATCGAAGTAGTTCCGAAGGCGGAAGTAGATATCGAGCCAGGTATTTATATTAATTGATAATAGTTGTTTATTTATTATTATTTTTAGTGTAGTAAGTTTTTATTTTGCAAGGTTGGTATTTGATTTAGTATTTATTAGTGTACAGAGTTGCCACTTATTAATTTAGCGTTGCAGAAGGCACAGATTCGCGCAAAATTGTTGGTAATGGTGACTATGGTATTACTCAGCGTTTCTAATGAATATTACTTGAAAATAAACATTATTTCCTTTTCCTCTTATGATGCAAGTTGGTACTTCCCATTTATGGGAAGTGTATATAGTGGCAACTTTGTACAAAATAGTTTATTTTATTTATGTTTTTTTAGTGAAATTATATTAAAATTTTCATCTTCTGAAGTTTAAGTATGACAAAATGTGCTTGTTCTCATGTCAATCGAAAAGCAATTCCAGACATATTATATAAGTTTAATGTTTCTAGTATATCTAATGATTCAGTTGACTTTTTTTATTTTAAAACTACATATTTTCTGGTTTTTCTTTAAAGAGAAACTAATCTTTGAGTACGTTAAAGAGAAGCTTGGTACATTAGAACTACTTACCACCAAAGAAAACAGTATTAACTCTTGAAAACTTTAATGAAATGCTTGTGGCTTTAATATGTACAAGATTCAAAGTAGATTTTATTGAGTTTATTTCAAGAAATTGTTAAAAATTAGAAATATAAATTCATCTTTTGATTTTCAAATCTCAATCCAAGGAAGAAAGACTCTGGTAGTATCGACAGTATTGAAGGAACATTGAAAAGATACTTGGTACATTAGAACTACTTTCTACCAAAGAAAACAGTATTAACTTTTGAAAATTTAATGAAATGCTTGTGGCTTTAATATGTTCAAGAACCAAAGTAGATTTTATTGAGTTCATTTCAAGAAATTGCTAAAAATAAGATATAAATTCATCTTTTTATTTTAAAAAAATCAATCAAACAAAGAAAGACTCTGGTAGTATCGACAGTATTGAAGGAACATTGAAAAGATACTTGGTACATTAGAACTACTTTCTACCAATAAAAACAGTATTAACTTTTGAAAAATTTAATGAAATGCTTGTGGCTTTAATATGTACAAGATTCAAAGTAGATTTTATTGAGTTTATCTCAAGAAATTGTGAAAAATAAGAAATATAAATTCAACTTTTGATTTTCAAATCTTAATCCAAGAAAGAAAGACTCTGGTAGTATCGACAGTATTCAAGGAACATTGAAAAGATACTTGGTACATTAGAACTACTTTCTACCAAAGAAAAAAGTATTAGCCCTTGAAAAATTTAATGGAATGCTGGTGGCTTTAATATGTACAAGATTCAAAGTAGATTTTATTGAGTTTATCTCAAGAAATTGTTAAAAATTAGAAATATAAATTCATCTTTTGATTTTCAAATCTTAATCCAAGAAAGAAAGACTCTGGTAGTATCGACAGTATTCAAGGAACATTGAAAAGATACTTGGTACATTAGAACTACTTTCTACCAAAGAAAAAAGTATTAGCCCTTGAAAAATTTAATGGAATGCTGGTGGCTTTAATATGTACAAGATTCAAAGTAGATTTTATTGAGTTTATTTCAAGAAATTGTTAAAAATTAGAAATATAAATTCATCTTTTGATTTTCAAAACTCAATCCAAGAAAGAAAGACTCTGGTAGTATCGACAGTATTGAAGGAACATTGAAAAGATACTTGGTACATTAGAACTACTTTCTACCAAAGAAAACAGTATTAACTCTTGAAAACTTTGATGAAATGCTTGTGGCTTTAATATGTTCAAGAACCAAAGTAGATTTTATTGAGTTTATTTCATGAAATTGTTAAAAATTAGAAATATAAATTCATCTTTTGATTTTCAAAACTCAATCCAAGAAAGAAAGACTCTGGTAGTATCGACAGTATTGAAGGAACATTGAAAAGATACTTGGTACATTAGAACTACTTTCTACCAAAGAAAACAGTATTAACTCTTGAAAACTTTAATGAAATGCTTGTGGCTTTAATATGTTGAAGAACCAAAGAAGATTTTATTGAGTTTATTTCAAGAAATTGTTAAAAATTAGAAATATAAATTCATCTTTTGATTTTCAAATCTCAATCCAAGAAAGAAAGACTCTGGTAGTATCGACAGTATTCAAGGAACATTGAAAAGATACTTGGTACATTAGAACTACTTTCTACCAAAGAAAAAAGTATTAGCCCTTGAAAAATTTAATGGAATGCTGGTGGCTTTAATATGTACAAGATTCAAAGTAGATTTTATTGAGTTTATTTCAAGAAATTGTTAAAAATTAGAAATATAAATTCATCTTTTGATTTTCAAATCTCAATCCAAGAAATAAAGACTCTGGTAGTATCGACAGTATTCAAGGAACATTGACAAGATACTTGGTACATTAGAACTACTTTCTACCAAAGAAAACAGTATTAACTCTTGAAAACTTTAATGAAATGCTTGTGGCTTTAATATGTACAACAACCAAAGTAGATTTTTTTGAGTTTATCTCAAGAAATTGTTAAAAATAAGGAATATAAATTCATCTTTTTACTTTCGAAAGTAAATCGAACAAAGAAAGACTCTGGTAGTATCTACAGTATTGAAGGAATATTGAAAATATACTTGGTACATTAGAACTATTTACTACCAAAGAAAACAGTATTAACTCTTCAAAAATTTAATGAAATGCTTGTGGCTTTAATATGTTCAAGAACCAAAGTAGATTTTATTGAGTTTATTCCAAGAAATTGTTAAAAATTAGAAATATAAATTCATCTTTTGATTTTCAAATCTCAATCCAAGAAATAAAGACTCTGGTAGTATCGACAGTATTCAAGGAACATTGACAAGATACTTGGTACATTAGAACTACTTTCTACCAAAGAAAACAGTATTAACTCTTGAAAACTTTAATGAAATGCTTGTGGCTTTAATATGTACAACAACCAAAGTAGATTTTTTTGAGTTTATCTCAAGAAATTGTTAAAAATAAGGAATATAAATTCATCTTTTTACTTTCGAAAGTAAATCGAACAAAGAAAGACTCTGGTAGTATCTACAGTATTGAAGGAATATTGAAAATATACTTGGTACATTAGAACTACTTACTACCAAAGAAAACAGTATTAACTCTTCAAAAATTTAATGAAATGCTTGTGGCTTTAATATGTTCAAGAACCAAAGTAGATTTTATTGAGTTTATTCCAAGAAATTGTTAAAAATTAGAAATATAAATTCATCTTTTTATTTTCAAAAGTCAATTGAACAAAGAAAGACTCTGGTAGTATCGACAGTATTGAAGGAACATTGAAAAGATACTTGGTACATTAGAACTACTTTCTACCAAAGAAAACAGTATTAACTTTTGAAAATTTAATGAAATGCTTGTGGCTTTAATATGTTCAAGAACCAAAGTAGATCTTATTGAGTTTATTTCAAGAAATTGTTAAAAATTAGAAATATAAATTCATCTTTTGATTTTCAAAACTCAATCCAAGAAAGAAAGACTCTGGTAGTATCGACAGTATTGAAGGAACATTGAAAAGATACTTGGTACATTAGAACTACTTTCTACCAAAGAAAACAGTATTAACTCTTGAAAACTTTGATGAAATGCTTGTGGCTTTAATATGTTCAAGAACCAAAGTAGATTTTATTGAGTTTATTTCATGAAATTGTTAAAAATTAGAAATATAAATTCATCTTTTGATTTTCAAAACTCAATCCAAGAAAGAAAGACTCTGGTAGTATCGACAGTATTGAAGGAACATTGAAAAGATACTTGGTACATTAGAACTACTTTCTACCAAAGAAAACAGTATTAACTCTTGAAAACTTTAATGAAATGCTTGTGGCTTTAATATGTTGAAGAACCAAAGAAGATTTTATTGAGTTTATTTCAAGAAATTGTTAAAAATTAGAAATATAAATTCATCTTTTGATTTTCAAATCTCAATCCAAGAAAGAAAGACTCTGGTAGTATCGACAGTATTCAAGGAACATTGAAAAGATACTTGGTACATTAGAACTACTTTCTACCAAAGAAAAAAGTATTAGCCCTTGAAAAATTTAATGGAATGCTGGTGGCTTTAATATGTACAAGATTCAAAGTAGATTTTATTGAGTTTATTTCAAGAAATTGTTAAAAATTAGAAATATAAATTCATCTTTTGATTTTCAAATCTCAATCCAAGAAATAAAGACTCTGGTAGTATCGACAGTATTCAAGGAACATTGACAAGATACTTGGTACATTAGAACTACTTTCTACCAAAGAAAACAGTATTAACTCTTGAAAACTTTAATGAAATGCTTGTGGCTTTAATATGTACAACAACCAAAGTAGATTTTTTTGAGTTTATCTCAAGAAATTGTTAAAAATAAGGAATATAAATTCATCTTTTTACTTTCGAAAGTAAATCGAACAAAGAAAGACTCTGGTAGTATCTACAGTATTGAAGGAATATTGAAAATATACTTGGTACATTAGAACTACTTACTACCAAAGAAAACAGTATTAACTCTTCAAAAATTTAATGAAATGCTTGTGGCTTTAATATGTTCAAGAACCAAAGTAGATTTTATTGAGTTTATTCCAAGAAATTGTTAAAAATTAGAAATATAAATTCATCTTTTTATTTTCAAAAGTCAATTGAACAAAGAAAGACTCTGGTAGTATCGACAGTATTGAAGGAACATTGAAAAGATACTTGGTACATTAGAACTACTTTCTACCAAAGAAAACAGTATTAACTTTTGAAAATTTAATGAAATGCTTGTGGCTTTAATATGTTCAAGAACCAAAGTAGATCTTATTGAGTTTATTTCAAGAAATTGTTAAAAATTAGAAATATAAATTCATCTTTTGATTTTCAAAACTCAATCCAAGAAAGAAAGACTCTGGTAGTATCGACAGTATTGAAGGAACATTGAAAAGATACTTGGTACATTAGAACTACTTTCTACCAAAGAAAACAGTATTAACTCTTGAAAACTTTAATGAAATGCTTGTGGCTTTAATATGTTCAAGAACCAAAGTAGATTTTATTGAGTTTATTTCAAGAAATTGTTAAAAATTAGAAATATAAATTCATCTTTTGATTTTCAAAACTCAATCCAAGAAAGAAAGACTCTGGTAGTATCGACAGTATTGAAGGAACATTGAAAAGATACTTGGTACATTAGAACTACTTTCTACCAAAGAAAACAGTATTAACTCTTGAAAACTTTAATGAAATGCTCGTGGCTTTAATATGTTCAAGAACCAAAGTAGATTTTATTGAGTTTATTTCAAGAAATTGTTAAAAATTAGAAATATAAATTCATCTTTTGATTTTCAAAACTCAATCCAAGAAAGAAAGACTCTGGTAGTATCGACAGTATTGAAGGGACACTTGGTACATTAGAACTACTACGAAAGAAAATAGTGTTATTTGTGTAAAACCTCAATTGATTACTTTCATAAAATTACCTTTACTTTTTATTACTTACGAGGGTAATTCGATAACTTTCAACTAAAAATAATCACGAACAGCACATATTGTTAAAAATTAAACTTGATGCTTCGACGATATTATAAACGTTGAACATGTTCTTATTTCTCAGAGGTGGAGATGGAAGTGTGTGATAGTCCATTGGCAAGAAGTCCCGAGGTAAGCCATGGTTCGGCCCTATGCATGCCCAACATTCTATGCTTCAAGGTATGCACGTACCCAAATAGCATTTTATTTATTTAGAAAATTTACGTACACAGTGTTCGTTTTCGTTGAAGGGATTTTTATTTTTTTACATATACATATATATAAAAAGAATTCAGTAAAATGTTTAAGTTAGTAAACCGTATATAATATTTGTTTTTCATCATAATAATTTTTTCTGGATTTTCCCCAAAATCTTTTTCTTTTTCATCAAGTTCTTCCTCCTAGTTTTGTTTTTTGATTTATGTTTGTATTATTATTAGAAAAATATCTTTCCATATGTACAAACAATCTTAATTGTCTTTTTTGTTTCTAATAATGCCTTGTGACTAATTTATCTTCCTCCCATCTTATTTTCCATCCATTCTACTCATTACTATTAATTTTTTTTAACTTCTTTTCTTATATCGTAATCTATTTTCAAGATATTTTGATGCTTTTCCTTTCCTTCAACGTCTACTTCGCCTTCATGCTTCATATACACTTTCAACTACTAATATTACTCTTTCTTTGACTACTCGTTACAATTTTGTTCCTGGCTGTCTTAATTTTTACAAAATTGACAGGAATATTTTGATATCCACCCAAAAAACGTCAAATATTGATCAAATTCAAAAGCCAGTACTATAATTCAACTTATTTTGATAAAAAATGTCTTCTGGTACTTGTAAGTGTTATAACGTGAAGAAGATTAGATGGAAACAGGATCAAAAAAGTTATTGCAAAATTTCATTTCAGTTATACAGTGTGTCATGAGGAATTGTACCCCGTTTTTGTTTTCTGTTTGTATACTTTCTAAATTTTTGTTTGGATCTCTTAAAAACCATATATGGGTGACGTTTGACATTCCCCATAGGAATCGCTTTAAAAGTTAGTTCCTCATGACTCACCCTGTATAATACGAAATTTTCAACATTTTTAAGAGACTTGGCATTGATACTGCCAAATCCTCCATTTTTTTTCAAATTAGACAATTAAAATGGTTTTTTCCCAAGCTTTGAAAACTTTAACAGAAATTCTAAAAACTTATAAATCAGACACTGTATTTTTGGTATTTAGAAGTATTTTTGAAAGTGATTTGTTGGTGGATAGTTGTTAATGTTGTGTACTGTTTGGGTACAGTTTGATTTTTTTATTGTATCGATTTCGGAAACGGAACAGAGCAATAAATAAATAATTATAAAGTTTATTCATAAATTCGGCAAATAATACACATTCGCGACCCTCGCAAAACCAGTAATATTAAAATATTATCGTGAGCATTAATTTTTTTGTATTTTTGTGTCGGGCAGGTAGTTTCACCTCGTATCAGGACGAATTTAGGCCCTTTTCTATTGTCAAGAGATTCAAAATTAAGTTAATACTTTTCTATATTTTCTAAATTACATCATTTTTGTAAAAAGAATGTACAGGGTGATTGATTAGTGTGATAAAGTTCAGTGCCTCCTTTGCCCGTTGAGATATCAATTTGAAAATTTGAGGGTTTATGGCCATCATCAGTCTCCACATTTTTAAATTATTTACAATCTTACTTTGATATGGTACAGTATTCTGGAACACCCTGTAAGATTGTTAATAATTTTTCAAATTGATATCTCAAAGGACAAAGAAGGCACTGAACTGTATCACACTAATCCATCACCCTGTATAGTTGCTGTTCAATATTTACTGTTTTTTTTTTGCTCTGTTGTGCTTAAGGAATTGATGTGAGTTTGTTTATAAATTGTCGCATAGTAAAAAGTTGTGGCTTTATTTATGTAATCTTAGTTTTTTTTTTTTAATTGTTTTCATAATCAAATTAATATTAACAATGAGGGATTTGTAGAATGATAAATTTTTTGTTTTTTCAGAACAACAAATCTAAAGAGGAAAACGTGGAACCTAGGATAAGCAATATTTCGTATAAAAAATCCTCAATATCTATACATTCCGATACATCTACTGCCTCAGGTCTGTAGAAATTAAAAAGCGGGTAGTAGCTTTTCTCAACGAAGGTTCATATCTGTTTCTAACGTCACAAAAGAACCGGCAAAACGTTAAAGCTTTATTAAACTTCATGGAAAATTGTATATATCGGTAAATTTTTTCCATGTCTGAAAGGTTGTTGTTTTGTCTACTCTTCATCTCCGCTTCTTGTTTTTGTCCAGTTTTTCTTCTTTGTGATAACCACATAAAATTAGAGTGTCTTTGATACATTTAGGGAAGTTTGACGTAACGAAAAACATTCGTGACTTTTACTACAGTTACGTTTTTAAAATCAGCCAAACTTTGCTCCCGCACTTTCGGCACACTAAAATTTTTCATATCTTTCTATTTTCAAACAGTAGTAGTTTAAGCAAGTGTCAGATAGTGCAGGAAAGCGGTATCTACCGGTAAGTGCGAAAAATTATTGTTTTAAAATGATCAATTTTTGTAAATTTAAACAATTTTGAAAAAATGTTCCTCTTTAATTCGAAGAATATACACCAGCCCCCTGTTTCTTTCTGTTCTTACACCAGCTCTTACTAATTTTCTTCTTACTTTTGAGGTACGTTCTCGGCTCTGTTTGGTTCTGCCTTTGGTGAACCACGTGTTCAAAACCGATATTGAAAGTACCACTAGAATAATTTTATTGAAATTTGGCGCTCAACGTATACTTGGACAATTATTTGAAAACAGATATGAATCTTACTTGTAGACGATTCCTTCGATCCAGCATGTCAGCATACCATCAACTTCCATACATTCGACACGTATTATAAACAGAATTTTTCCACATCTAAAATAATCTTATTTCTCTACAGATTCCTACCGCAAGTGTCCTTCTTATCTTATAGCCGTACATAGAAAATGCGTAAGACAAGATACCTATTTCTTATCGCAACAAAAAAGTAAACCCAGTCTGTTCGGAATGCCGTTACTTTTAGGTTTTAACGAAAAAAGTAGTTGTCAAAGTTTATACGAAGGCGTATGGAACCAAGTGACGAGACTGCTGAGTCCTTTACCACAAAGCGACCAACCCAACCATGCAACCGACTGGTGAGAACTGTTTCTAAACAGTAAATTTGCTTCATTTCATCAGTAATTTTTCTTGCAGTGATGACTCTCTAGGCTACGAATTTCCATTTACGTTAAAGGCCGTCCTACAAGGTGGTCAAATATGCGCTTTATGTCATTGGACGCAATTTTGTAGGGGGTGTATCATCCCCTGTTCGGAGGAGTTAGTAATAAACATGTGCGGATCTAGTTTGAATAACATGTGTATATCAATAGACTGGGATCACACAGCACTGCATTTGAGGTATCAGACAAGTAGAGAAAAGGTAAAATTAAAATAATAATTTTGGTTTTTTGACAATTAATTTCTATTTTTATTTAGATGTGGTTAGAACATGAATCGGTGGCGACGTGTAGGAAATTGCACGCGGAACCGATCGATTTAGATTATTGTCTGAGAGCTTTTACTTCGGAAGAAAGATTAGAAGCCAAATACCATTGTAGCAGTTGTCAAGATCTTCAACCTGCCACCAAAAAAATGCAAATTTGGCGGCTGCCGCCCATACTCGTGAGTAAAACCTTTTAACTTTGAAAAACAGTGTTTGAAACGGAAATTTCTTTATCAGCGTTAAGCGGTTTTTGGTAGGAGCAAAACTTATCGGTTGCCGCGTTACCGTCACCGCGACAACAATATGCTACTGTGACGTGGTGGACTCTTTTTTTTTTTTGATTGGCAATGATAAAATATTCGTAATTATGGGATAAGATTTTTAATGGGGGCTGCTAATTTTTTTGCAAAAATATCCATCCATCATGGGTGTACGATAAAATATTTATAAAGTGCTGATTTATTTGGAAATATATCCTTTTTTAATAGGCGTTCGATAAAATGTTTAAAAGGGGCTGATTTTTTGCAAAATTTTCCTTGTATCTTGAGTGTACAATAAAACTTTTATAAGGGGTTAATTTATTTGCAAAAATTTCCATCTACCATCAGCGTATGATAGAATTTCCAAAAGGGGTTGATTTTTTTGTAAAAATATACATTTATCATGGGTGTATGATAAAATGTTTAAAAGGGGATCATTTATTTGCAAATTTTTCCTTTTATCATGAGTGTACAATAAAACTTTTATAAGGGGTTAATTTATTTGCTAAAATTTCCAACTACCATCAGCGTTTGATAGAATTTTCAAAAGGGGTTGATTTTATTGTAAAAATATCCATCCACCATGGGTGTACGATAAAATTTTTATAAATGGCTAATATTTTTGCAAAAATATCTATCCGCTATAATAGGCGTACGATAAAATGTTTAAAAGGGGATCTTTTATTTGCAAAATTTTCCTTCTATCATTAGTGTACAGTAAAACTTTTATAAGGGGTTAATTTATTTGCAAAAATTTCCATCTACCATCAGCGTATGATAGAATTTCCAAAAGGGGTTGATTTTTTTGTAAAAATATCCATTAATCATGGGTGTATGATAAAATGTTTAAAAGGGGATCATTTATTTGCAAATTTTTCCTTCTATCATGAGTGTACAATAAAACTTTTATAAGGGGTTAATTTATTTGCTAAAATTTCCAACTACCATCAGCGTTTGATAGAATTTTCAAAAGGGGTTGATTTTATTGTAAAAATATCCATCCACCATGGGTGTACGATAAAATTTTTATAAATGGCTAATATTTTTGCAAAAATATCTATCCGCTATAATAGGCGTACGATAAAATGTTTAAAAGGGGATCTTTTATTTGCAAAATTTTCCTTCTATCATTAGTGTACAGTAAAACTTTTATAAGGGGTTAATTTATTTGCAAAAATTTCCATCTACCATCAGCGTATGATAGAATTTCCAAAAGGGGTTGATTTGTTTGTAAAAATATCCATTTATCATGGGTGTATGATAAAATGTTTAAAAGGGGATCATCTATTTGCAAATTTTTCCTTCTATCATGAGTGTACAATAAAACTTTTATAAGGGGTTAATTTATTTGCTAAAATTTGCATCTACCATTAGCGTATGATAGAATTTTCAAAAGGGGTCGATATTTTTGTAAAAATATCCATTTACCATGGGTGTACGATAAAATTTCTCTAAAGGACTAATGTATTTGTAAAAATGTCTATATCGGGGGGTACGATAAACGTTTCAAAGAAGTTTAATTTATTTTTAGATATTTCCGTCTATCATAGGCGTACGATAAAATTTTTAAAAAGGGTTCATTTATTTGAAAAAAATTTCTTCTATCATAAGTAGGTATGCGATTAAAATTTTATAAGGGGAATATATTCATGTAAAAATTTGCTTCTATCACTCTAAAAAATGTTCAATTATCATGACTGTACTTTAATATTTTTATAAGGGGTTAATCTATTTGTAAAATTTGATTCTATCATAGGCGCACGATGAAATTTTTAAAAGGGGCTGATTAATTTGCAAAAAAGTCCACTTGCATTGACGTACGTTGAAAACTTTCAAAAGGGTTACTTAATTTGTGAAAATTTCTATTTACCATAAGCTTACGATACAACTTGATAGAAAAGGGTTTATTCTTGCTTTCACGTTTGTCGGCTATAGATTTATAATTTTTTTTCTCTTTACAGATCATCCATTTGAAACGGTTCGTCTACGTCAACAGAAAATGGGTAAAAACGCAAAAAGTGGTAAATTTTCCGTTCAAAAATTTCGACCCCACCGCCTACCTAGCTTCCGTGCCTCAAGAAACCATCCTCAGACATCGACAGCTGTTGGAGAAGAAAAACGAAGAACCGGACAAATCCACCGACAACCAACAACCGGAAAGAATTTTAGAAGAAAATGAAGAATCGTACGGCGAAAGTAAGTGCAATCCGGACGATAAGTGTAAAGGAGAATGCGTGAAAGACGCTAACGCCCCTTTGGAAAGTTGTAAATTGTTACACGACAGTGATAAAGGGAAAGGGAATAGTAAAGTGGGGGAAAAGATAAACATGGTGAGGGCGAGATTAGAATCGACTAGTTTGTTGAAGACTCCAATAATAGACGAACACCTTAAGGATTATCACAGGCATCAATTGAAACCGGGGCAGGACGCTTTCGACCTCAAGTACCAACTATACGCAGCAGTAGTAAGTATTCTAAATTTTCTTCCAGCGGTAGAAACATTTTTCGCTACTTCCTAACGTTGTCAATATTTCCAGTGCCACTCCGGAATGCTCAACGGCGGTCATTACGTTTCTTACGCTTGTAACCCCAACGGAAATTGGTACTGCTACAACGACAGTTCCTGCCGCGAAGTCCTCCCCGATCCCGAAATCAACAGCAATAAATCCATCAATTCACGACCTTCGTCTTGTACTCCCTTAGCTAAAAAGAAGAATTTAAGAAAATCCAGTACCGGTAGCGTAGCCTCAGAAGATCTAGATAAAAAAGAAAGTACCAGTTCAACGGAAACGTTAAGTAGTTCGAGATCGAATTCGATAAATTCGGTGGATAAATTTGGTACCAACGTAGACAATTACAACGATAAATTATTTGAAGAATCTCTATATAATAGTAGGAAGTCTTTAAATAATTTTAAATGTCCCTATCGGGATGTGAAAGTACCGAAGATAGATACTAGTACGGCGTATATATTGTTTTACGAAAGATCCGGTCTGGATTATGATCCGTATCTTCCGAAAGTAAGTTGATATTTATAAATTTTGATATTTTCTATGAAACATTTAAATCAGTTGAGGTACTACCTCCGGCTGGAGGTAATAATCTGTCGAAACTGTCAACTTTTAAGCAAATTTAACAACCTAATATATTTTAATATTGATAACAACTACATGATATATAAGTGATGGTACTACCTTCGGCTGGACGTGATAATCTGTCAAACCTGTCAACTTTTAAGCAAATTTAACAACCTAACATTTTAAAAATCACCTTTGATGCATCACTAATTTAAGTAGTTCTATTGATAACTACATGGTATATTAATGGTGGTACTACTTTCGGCTGGAGGTGATAATCTGTCGAAACTGTCAACTTTTTTGGTGCATCACTAATTTAAATGGTTCTATTGATAACTGCACGGTATATTATTTTTACGTTTGGTTGACAGGTGGTACCCAACGGCAAGCAAGTGCCTATTGAAGACCCCGACGATGCTGATGCCGAACTAAGAAAGCAAGTTTGTTCGATACAGTAGCCCGGGGTTTTAAGAGAAAAGGTCTGGTAGTTCCATAAATGTTGATTTTGCGTGTTTTTTTTTGTTGGGTCAGAAAAAAATTAGTTCCTCCTCTAGAAAAAGCTTAGAGTATAAAAGTTCTACATGCAGTGTGTTCCAGAATGGATGTTAATTAACCATCTTCACATCTCCCATCCCATCCAATAATATCGTCGATAGAATGAGGAGGAACTGAATTGGCTGGCTTTTTTTATATTATTTAATTGGGTTATACTTGTTGGTTTTATTGATTTTTTGTTAATGGCAAAGAGTTTTATAACAAAAATAAAGGTAGTACCTTTAAGATATATTTTTAGATGTATCTGTGAAAGCAGGAAACATTCCAATTTATTACTAATTTAGTGTTTCTCAATTTTAAAAGAAAATATTTTTCTCCCGGCGTCTTAGGTACTCTGTACTTTTCACGAAAAATTTTACGGTACTTGAATGTTTAAAAGTTTTTGCCAAATTTGTTACATTTATTACAGTTAAAAGGACTGTTAGTTATTTTTATACGTTCCCCAAAAGTGGAGTTATATTTTTTACTTTTCAGTTTATTTAAAAAAAAAAGTTTTAAAGCGATAAGATGAAAACAGCTGATGATGTGGTAGAGTTTTATACTATTTATAAATATACAGGGAAGCTGGATAAATATTATTTGTTTCCAGAGATCATAAAATGATTTGCTTCCGATTATTAACAAAGTACTAAATTTTAAACAAAAACTATTCAATTTAGTTTTTTTTTGTTTTTGAAGTGAAATCTTCGCTCGCGTAGAGCGATTTTTGGAAAAAACTGTGGGTTCGCGTCACCGACATGCAAATGTGACGTGTTACGCCTTACTGTACTTACAATACTTATAAAGGGTTAATTTGTTTGTAAAAATTCCTTTCATGACAGAAGTACCATACAATTTCTGGAAGGGAGTTGATAAATTTACAAAAAATTTCTATCTACCATAGTCGTACGATAAAATTTTGAATGGGGTTCATTTGTTTGTAAAAATTTCCATCCTACCAAGGACGGACGATAAAATGTTTATAAGGGTATGACGTACATTGAAAAATATTTTAATTGCAAAAATGTTCGTCTATCATGGGCGTACGTTTAAATTTGTACAAGGGTTTTTTTTTGGAAAAATTTCCATCCATTATAGGCGTACGTATAATTTTTAATGGGGGTTAATTTATTTGAAATTTTTGTCTATCATGGGCGCACGTTTAAATTTGTACAAGGGGTTTTTTTGGAAAAAATTCCATCTATCATAGGCCTACGATATCATTTTTAATGGGGGTTAATTTATTTGAAATTTTTGTCCATCATGGGCGTACATTTAAATTTATACAAGGGATTGGTTTTTTGGAAAAATTTCCATCTATCATAGGCGTACGATATAATTTTTAATGGGGGTTAATTTATTTGTTGAAATTTTCATTTAACATGGGCGTACGATAACATTTTTAAAGGTTAATTATCTTGTAAAAATGTGCATCTACCACGAGCGTACGATGAAATTTGTATAAGTGGTTGATTTTTTGGAAAAATTTACATCTATCATAGACGTACGATAATAATTAAAATTGTAAAAATTTACATCTACCATAGGCGTACGACGAAATGGTCATAGATGTTTAATTTATTTATTAAAAAAAAATTCCATGGGCGTACGGTAAAAATTTTAAAAAGGGATAATTTATTTGCAAACACGAGTGGACGATAAAGTTTTTGAAAGGAGTTCATTTATTTGCAAAAATTTCCATCTACCATGGGCGTACCAAAAACGTTTAAAGGGGGTTAATTTATTCATGAAAATTTTCATTTGCCATGGGCGTACGAAATTTTTTTCAAAAGGGGTTAATTTATTTATTATTATCTTTCAATTTGCCTCATCATTAGCTGTTTTTTTTTTTGAAGAATATCTTCATTAAATTTATAACAAAAAGAGTTATTGTGATCGAGTAACGATAAAGCCTATGCCTATTTGTATAAATAAAAATTATTTTTTAAAAAAGATGCTCGTAGAAGAAATTTTTTTTCCAGTTTTCTTCGTAGACGAAACGAGGCAAGAAAAATTTTCGATATCAACTTGAAAATACGTATATGATTTTTGGGTTAAAGGATGGTTTACGGTACCCCGGACCGGGTTCGAGCCGGGCCCCGACCGCACTTTCTATACGCAACACCGAGTTGACTACGAAGATCGCTTTTTCTGTAATCAACTACTTGCATTCGGAGTGCCGGTCGAGTGCGGTCGAGGGGTAGGGCGGACAAAAAAATGTACACCGACATTTCGTTGTAGGGGTTAGAAGCTCAAATCGTGCTCGACATTCATTCTAAAAATGTATATGGACAAAAATTGGTCGTGTCTTCACCGCACGGCTCGGTACCGTCGCCGTATACCGTGTACCATCCTTAATTAAAATAAAAACAATAGTTTTAATTGAATTCAATTATATTCAAATCTTTTGAATGTTTTTTCTGTCCTTGTTTCGTCATTTTGTATAGATATGCCAAAGATATTTAAAAAAAAAAAGAGATAAACTGCTTTTTTTATAAAAAAAAAATAAATAAATCGAGATATAAATGTGAGATAGTGGATAGTGTGATCTTGAATATTTATCAATTATTATATAAGTTGTGTAAATGTTTTCCTAGTCTGATATTTTAGATTCCACTATTTTTAAGGTATTTTTTAATATGTTACATTTGACACGAGTTATTCCCTTTATGTATATGAACGTTATATACAGTCAGTTATGTATGGTGCCATTTCTAATAAAGCTTGTACATTGTTTTCGATTCGTTTTATTCCACTAAATACCCCGGACAAAGTAGTTCCAGGAGGAATCTGCAGATATACAGGACAAACCGATGCTGGAACCAGAGTCCGACCACAATAACTTTGGGACACCACGTGATTCAACGTAGGACCGCCTCGAACGTGATGCTGATCTCTGACTGGTTGCAGCTCTGAGCCAGCGGCGGAGCAACGGGCGCTTTGTTTTATGCAGCTTCTTCGTTTTCATTTCAGTCTTGACAGCATACCAGACATTACTTTGCTTTCGGTCGTCTTGTGCGATTTTTTTGTTGCGAATAGTGAATCTTTCATGTATTTTGGAACTTTTTGTGTCATGTCAATAGCAACGCCAGCATGCTTCAGCCTGGCTTGCAACTGAGTTTTTGGGAGATGAAAATTCAAGATTTTAATTTGTGATAGTATTTAAAAAAAACCATAGTACCGCAAGGGCGAGAGTAAGGATTTTATTTGACGGATAGTTTCGATTATTTCCCTCATCTGTCAAAATTTATTCGCTGATAATTCAGTTTCCTTCCTTTGCGAATAAAATCACTTCGTCTCGACTGACAGCACCTAAGTATAGGCAACATTTTATACATATTAATGACAGTCTGCGAAGTAAATCAAGTGTACGCTGAATATCAAATTGAAATTTATAATCATCATTCAGTCTGACGGTTTATAATAGTTTGGTATTGCGATAAAAATATTTATTTCTTGGTAATTAAATGTTTTGAAAAATAATCTTATCAAATACACTCACCGACAAAAAAAACTGTCACCTAAAATTATGCTGAAGTTCGTTGTTCAAGAACATTCGTAATTTTTCAACGATTTCAATTGTTTCTACACCAAATTGTTTGGTATTAAATCAAACTCCAGGAAACTTTTCCAAAATTTTGCTAGCTTATTTGTACAGGGTGAAAAAAAACCTTGTATTTGTAGTCCAGTTATTTCCGCTAGAGGTGGGCACACGAAATATTGAAAATAGCCAATCACGTTTTTCTTTTTGTTTCAAATTATCTTCAAAAAAAATCAAGATATCAAGGTGAAATAAAAACTGAAAGATGACGAGAAGGAAGGTCTTTGTAATGAACGTACTGAGCGTAAACTAAATTTCCCGAACTGTTCCACAGGGTGTTAAGAAATTGGACTACTAATACATGTTTTTTTTCACCCTGTATAAATAAGTTATCAACATTTTTTGGAAAACTTTCTGGAGTTTGTTTTAACACCAAAGAATTTATCTACAATTAGGCCTAGAGACAATTGGAATCGATGAAAAATTACGAAAGTTCTTGGACAACGAACTTAAGCAAAATTTTAGGTGGCCTAGTTTTTTGCCGATGAGTGTATAAGGCGACCATCATTATCCTCATTTGTCAAAATTTATATAGTAACAGTATCAAGCAAAAAATATCTGTCACTTAGACATGTTACTTTCAAACTTGTCAAAACAAATTTACCAAAACGTTTACAAAAGCAGTACACAAACTTTTTTTAAATGCCACCATAGACCATCCTTAATCGTTCTCCGATATGGCCATACCGATATTAAAGTTCCAGATTTTTCCAATTACAGACGCCCAAGTGTTCAATCGCCTAAATCTATTACTAACGATTCAGAAGATTCTAGAAAAGCGTTTTCCAATTCCATCGTTTTTGCAGCTGCACTAATGGGACTGTATGCAACTAAAGCTGAAATATACAGATACGTAACTTTCATGAACGCTTCGGCAGATGTACTGGCTCTTGCGAAAATAGAAATAAAACTAAGCGAAATCGCTGAAGGACGATCGGTAACTTTTAAATGGAGAGGAAGACCGTTGTTCGTAAGACACAGAACAGAAGAGCAGATTCGTATTGCAAGAGAAGTTCCTTTGTCGATCCTTAGAGATCCTGAAACCGACGAAGCCAGATGTACAAATCCTAAATTTTTAATTGTAATTGGAGTATGTACTCATTTAGGATGTACTCCGATGCCAGATGCTGGAGATTTTGGACCAGGGGGATATTATTGTCCGTGTCATGGAGCTCATTTTGACGGAGCAGGACGAACTAGAAAAGGTCCGGCGCCTATAAATTTGGTAATACCAGAGCATCGATATGTAGATGAAGATACTCTTGTCGTTGGTTAATATTTATATTAAGTACTGTATATTATTGAATTTACAAAAAAAATTTTTAAGCAGATATTGACTATTGTATTTCAATTACAATGTAAAAATATCTTATGCACTAAACACAATAGATAACATACGCACTCTACACAAACTCTCTCTGCTATCTTAGTCATATCTGTGATCTTATTTGTTTCAATCCAGCTGTCATGTGTTCTGTGATGTTATCTATGGTTTTGTGGATAGACGTCAAATCAAAACAAAAATGGCAGCGTTAGCTGGGAAAGGTTTGTCTAGAAATAAGACAACTCATTATTTATCTCTTTAAAAGGTTGGAATTATGTTGCAGGCGTACCAGAAACTGAGGAACAGCAAAAATATCGTTTTCAGGTGGAATTAGAATTCGTCCAATGTTTAGGAAACCCAAATTATTTGAATTGTAAGTAGTTAACCTTAAAATCTCCCTTGTTAATATTAATTAATTTGTATTATTTAGTTTTAGCACAAAGAGGCTATTTTAAAGACAGTACCTTCGTCAATTACTTAAAATACCTTCTATATTGGAAAGAACCAGAGTATGCTAAGTATTTAAAGTACCCTATGTGCTTATATTTTTTGGACCTTTTACAATATGAACATTTTAGAAGAGAATTGGTAAATGCTCAATGTTCTAAATTTATCGACGATCAACAAATTCTACTTTGGCAGCATTATACTAGAAGAAGAAGTCGATTGTTAACGACATCAGTAGCTAATGGTAATATGGAACAAAATAACAGCATGCAGAATAATCAAAGCAATGGTCTCATGAATTCCAAGATATCTTAAGTATAGTTAAATAAATATATTTATTGGTCTCAATCAACATATTTTTATTTGGATCTGTTAGGATTTAAAATTGTCATGTTTTTAATTTAATTTAAGTCATTGATACATGACATTCTGTAATGGTCTATCTGATATATTTGCTTAATGTAGTTTTTTCATTAAAATGTTTTTTTAATACAAATTTTGTATCTATAACTACCAATATACTTTTGGATTTGTATGATGTTTATTCACTTCGACCCACGCAATAATTAATATATTAAATCTTGATGAAAGATTTCAAAAACCATGTACAGGTTGGAATTTTTTATATGACAGAACTAACAACTTCACTGTACATTAGTAAACAGTGAAAGAGATTTTTTGTCATTTGAAATTTCCCGTAGGAGAATAAGCACAAGGTATGAGTATAATTCACCCTGTATAACACAAGCTTTTATAATATATACCAAATAATTTTTGTCAGTTGATTTTTAACATACTAACTTATACTGTATGCTGAAATCACTTGAAACATTTTTCTTTGGAAATTAAATGAATATTTTTCACCTTCTGTGTATTTAAACATAAACCATACTTCCTAGGATGTATGATTTATGTGTTTAAATAGGAACTAAAACATTTATGTGCAATACTAGGCAACTGTTCATACGACGAGTAATATGAATTGCCTAAAACTGTGACTTCCTTCCATATAATATTTCTAACTGGTTTATTTGTAATATAAAAGAATCACATATTACTCATCCCTTAAAAAATTGAGAGTTTTATTTAAGTGGAAATTCGTGTGAAAAGTTTCTTGGTTCCATAAGAATAAACGGTGGTTATTTTTTGTTAAGTTGGTTCTACTGACTTGGCTTGTTTTGATTTGTAGGCTGTTAAATATAACCCTACTTTTCGGTAAGAATTATCGTTATAATTTGTGAATAATAATTATTTGAATAAAAATGGCACCAGCATCAAGGAAGGATTGTGGGCTTGTATTGTTCGACGTGGGTTCATCGAAGAAGGAAGAACTTCTTAATGGTTTAATAAAGTTCTCAACGTTCAAATGGTTTATGAATTCCAAAAGTTTATATAGACTTATTCTGGTTAATTCAGCAGAAACATCCAATGAGAAGAATTTTCCTAATATATTTACAACAGAAGTAGATTTTGATCCTAAAGCAATTACTCAAGTTATAGAAGAAGCTAAAGTTGGAAAATCTAATTGGCTAGATGCTTTACTTCTGGCATTATATCATTTGGATGAAGCTGTAGAAATTCGTGGCTTGGTAACTTTACAACTAATATTTTTCACCACTCTAGATGTAGTAAACACGCCAGTTCTAGATTCATCTAAAATCCAAACTATAATTTCAAAACTTACAGAACATAATATGTATCTTTACATAATAGGTCCAAATGTACAGTTACCGTTTGCTATTACATCTCCAGATTCAGTATCAAGGTGTATGAAAGAATTACAAGTTGACCAAAAAAATCCAAATTTAGTTGCTGCTAAAAAGATTGTAAATGAAGTATCTAACGGTATACTTTGCCCTACAAAAATTGGTTCCAACTTTTTAATCAGTTTTAAAAATTCTCACGGAAGTTTGCCTTGGGGAAAACCATTTACAATTTGTAGTAAATTGTCAATTCCTTCTATTACCATTAAGATATTCAGAAAAGATACTTCTTTGAAGACTTACTCACCATTCCCCCGGAAATTTGTAAGAACTTTAGCTGATAATCGTAATGTGAAGGTAGAAGACTCTGAAGTGATTAAAGGAATTATTCGACATGGAAAATTTTTGAAAATTGATGACGAAATGTTTAGACCAGAAACTGATCAGTGTTTCGAGATAATTGGCTTTACGCATAAAAAATTTGTTCCAGAGACATACCTACGAGGAGAAGATACATTTTATGTTTTACCAAATGAAGCTTCTGGCAGCTTTCAAGTATTTACATATTTAGTTAATATTTTGGCAGAAAGTAATAAGTATGCTATTGGTAAGCGAGTGTACTTCACAAACAATAAAGCTCGTTACTTTGCACTGATACCAAATTTAAATTCAACACCCAAATGTTTTACTATGACAGGTATATCATTTGCGGATTATTTAACTCCACATAAATGCGAGGTACCAATTTCCCCCAAAGAAAAAATCAAACAGGACGAATTTTTTAGATTTTTCCGCAGTTTATTGGTAGATAATAAAGAATCCAAGGCTGGGATTACTATAGGGCCTACGATGATGATAGAGTTTTATCAGCAAAAGTTAATCAACGCTACTGCTAAGAAATATTTACAAAAAGATTTGAGCTTGGATGAAGTAGACGAATATCGATCCCCTACTAATAACAAGTTTTTAGAGGCTTTAAGGCAGTCGTGGCCTTCGAGAACTTTGGAAGGATCATCAAAGCGGTAATTAGTGTGATGACTTTTTTTATTGAAGACTGGAACAAACTTTATTTTAGGTTTAAGTGAGTAATTGTACGTTTTTCAATTTAAAAATCATGTATTGTGAAATTATTAGGTAAAATAAATATTTGTAATAATAATTTCTTTAAATTAGTCAATTGTAATGCGTTTTTTTTTAATTAGAGATTGGTAAATAAACATTTAAGCATTTGTAGAAAGATTGTTTTATTATCAAAATTGATAAAATTAAAATGAAGGTAATTAAAAAAAATATAGTAGTAGAGGAGAAAATATGTTTTTTGTTTATTAATTATTGATATTTAAAACTGATTTTCATTTACGTTGAAAAATCATTCAGAGCCATAAGACCATATTGCGAAAATGTCGTCTACATATCTTCACCAGACAATTTGTTTTAATTTTGATTATTTACATACTATATTTGGCTTTCAAATGTTCCATCTAAATATTTGACAAAATTGGTGAGAGACTTGAGCCCACTACTACTGCTACTAATTTAGTCAGGCGAACCTTGGCCAAGACAAACTCAAGCCAAGGTTCCGGCACTGGCGGCACTGTGCCATTCCTGCTACTTATGCATCCATGAAGCCCAGTCCCTCGATGAAGGACCCAATCCTCTCCAGTGAAAGTCTGCTTATGTCCCCAGAGGCGATAACAGGAACTCCGAAAATTCGCGTGCGTATAGCACAGCCCAATGTGGACATACGATGAGAACATGGTCTGACGTTTCGTCAGCAAGGCCGCAACCCCTGCATAGGGGGCTTTCCTCTAAACCTAGGCTACAGAGGTGTTTCCTCAAACAGCAGTGCCCTGTTAGGAGTTCTGCTATCTTTTTTAACCTACTCCTTGGTACTTCTAGAGCAGCGCTAGCATGTCCATCCCCTCAATAGCAGCTTGGACTGCCTGAGACTTTGTAGAGCCCTCCAGTGAGCAAGGAGCTGGTTTCTCAACCAGTTCCTCGTCTCCTTACGGATTATTTGTTTTGTGAGACTCAAGGTCGGGCCCGGGCCGTTAAAAGGAGTAGCCGCCCCTTCCACAGCCAGCGCGTTCGCCTCTTCATTGCCTTCAAAACCAGAGTGGGCCGGAATCCATTCTAGCCACACTGTGTTCCGCCTTGCTAGGTCAGCAAGGCGTTCACGACATTCAGCAGCAAGCCCTGAGTTGATGGTATATCCACTCAGTGCCTTAATTGCCGCCTGTCTGTCGGTGTATATGGTTATGCGTCGATCCGTATCTCTGTCTAGGTTTATCTGCGCACATTCTAAGATAGCGTATACCTCAGCCTGATATATGCAAACACACCCTTACCCAATGGAACACAGACTTGTGTCGTTGGGTTCTTGGAGTAAATTCCAGCCCCCGCCCCATCTCTGGAGCATGAACCGTCTGTGTACCAGACGATTCCATGAGAGGCTGTGAATTTCCCTCCCTTTCCCAGAATTCTCTATACCGGATCTTCACCCTTCAGGGGTTTACGAAGGAGTACCTGCACATGCAGACATCAGCCACTCGAGCCAGAACAGGGACATGAGCCTGAGCTTATTGGCGTGCCTGTACATATCCCAAACTTTTCAAGCGTAGGAGTGCCCTTCCAGCCTCAGCCTCGATCACATTTATGGCTTGAGCCCATGGCAAGACCAAAATTCTGTTAATAAAAATAAAGATATAAAAAATGTTGTGGTTTACTTTCCCAAAAAATTAACAAAAATAATAATGGAATATACCTACAGAAGATATTTTAGAGACAAGGTATGGGTCATCAATTAAATAATAGCAAATATAATACAGGGTGTTTCTAAATTCATGCGACAAAATTCAAGAGGTGATTGCTCGTATGAAATTAAGAAGGGTCTTTCCTATTACCAAAATTCCTCAGCCCTCCCCTTTCCGAGATATCAGTCTTAAAAGGTGGTGACTAAAATTGTGCTTTTATTTTTTTTCTAAAATTTCAGTAAAGCTAGAAACTTGAAGGTCTGTAATTTTCGTGCACTCGCTAAGGACTAGTATTTTTCAATATTCCTGTACATTATACGGGGGTGAAATTAGCAACCCTTATTTTATTGCATTACAAAACTTTACTGTTTTCCACTTAAGGATTTTAAGTTAAATTTTATTTAATAAAACTTCATCCTTGAGGAGTTGCCCTATCAGAAAGCTTAAAGTAAAAAAGATGCTGAGCATATAAATACGTTTGCTTAATCTCAAAAAGAAATTGATCTGTTATAGAAAATAAAACGATTTTTTTTTCAAATACTAGTTTTGTTTTTATTTTAATAATAAATAAATAAATACGATCAGACTTTGTATATTTTTTTACTAATAATCGAAACCGTCGTAGTCATCATAGTCTGGGTCAACACCAGGTGGAACGAAAGCCCCATTCGCGGCTTCCGATATTTGTTCTCCAAAACCTATTCTTGTTGCTATGCTGTATATTAACCTCATTACAGTCAATCTGAAACAAAATTTAAAATACAAACACATCGTTGATTGAACAATTCACACATTTTTTTTAAGTGCGTCAAAAAATTAGTAATTAAAATTTTTCTCAATAAAACTACGTGTATTATATCATCAATTTTTTTTGTTGGTATAAAAAATATAAATGGGTTTTTAATATACTTTTCCAAAAACACCTGAGTTTACATAATTATTTAGCGTACCCGAAAAATTTATTTACTCTTTTATTACATACAGGATAAATCACGAACACGATGGATATTTACAGCGAAACAAAAGTTTTAAAATGTTTGTCAGTAATGTTGTTTGCATTATTGATAACAGTTTAATTTTGAAACATACAGAGGAAGTCCCGACGAACCCAGTAAACACAGGATATCCACATAATGTCCACGATTTGTCCATATATGGACATGGACACAGAATGGACATCCAATGGATGTCCATTTACTACTAGTACAATAGATATATTCGTTTGGGGACATTCACTGGACCTTCACCACTGGACGTGAAGACCCAAATTACTCTACGACTCACAGGATTGATCCGTTTTAGACGTGCGTCACCTTAAAATGTTCGTCTTGAGTTTGCCTATCGACCCTTGTTCCGGGATTTTTGATTTCGAATTTCATTTTTCTGTAATTTGTGTCCAAAAATTTACTTTCATGGAAAAATGGCGATTTTGGGTGCAAAAGTCATCCTAGCGGACGCAACATTGAGTTTTTTGAAGGAAACTCTTCCTCTTGACAACCCCTACAACCCTGTGTACGTCAAATTACGAGAGAAATTGGCCGTCATGCCTAAAAACGACCATAGTGATCCAAAACTATTGATGCGAAAGGAAATTGTTCCTCAAAAATCTATTGGAACAAAAATCTAAATTTGTTTCAATTAAAAGTGTTTGTAATCAATCCAGCAATACGTACAAATTTTCTCAGAATGTTTGAGGATATTTTTGGCCATTTAATTTGGCCAGGAAATCGCCAAATTCCAGAATCTCGGAAAATTTCCAAAAATTCTGTAAAAATTCGGACATATTCCTTAGGTGATACTAAACACTTTTCGTTCAATACAAGTTTCTCCGACATTCTTCTTCCTCCACTATTTTGAGCCTTTTCAGGTTCTCTACTTATTAAGGCGCCAGAGTACTGAGGGTTTTTATCAAACTACATTCATTGGGATTTGGAGAAATAATAATCCTTTTATTGATCAGCGCTGTAAAAGGGCTCTAGATGATAAGATTATTTCCCGAATCATGTAATTACTTACCAAGAAACATATTTTTGACTCATATTCTTAATATTATTGAAGGTAAAATTATTAATATATAATTTGTATAAAGTGTTGTCTATATTTGGGTGCTGTCAGTCGAAACGATGTTATTTTATTCACAAAGGAAGAAGGCTATATTATCAGCGAATAAAGACAGAAGAGGGATATAGGTAATAGAATTATTGAACAAAGACTGAAAAATAAAAAAAATTCAAGCTATAGTCTGACACTCATAGGATAAACATATTAACTGACAGCCAGGCAACCCTTGCAGCTCTAAATAGCCCCAAGGTAACATCCAGACTGGTAGAAGAATGCCAGAAAGAATTTAATGAACTGGCAGACCACAGTAGAGTAAGACTAGTATGGGTGCCGGGACATAATGATATTTCTGGAAATGAACTCGCGAGAAGAGGTTTAGCAACGACATATGCTGGACCAGAATCAGTTCTACAACCACAATCCGAGAAGAAATACGAAAATGGGTACAACGCCAACATAGACTACAGTGGAGAAACACTCCAAAGCAGGTACACAGTAACACCTTCATAGGTGAAACGGGCTGAAGAACTACTGAATGCTAGTAGGAACAAGCTAAGAATTATTACAGGTTATCTAACGGGTCATGCCCCGGTAAAGGATAATCTGCATAAAACGGGGCTATATAACGGGGATCTTAGATGCAGACTTTGTGGCATGGAGACCGAGACCGTAACCCATATTTTGTCCGACTGTGAGGAATTGGACTCAAGGAGACAGACAATCTTCGAAGAGGCCTACGTCCCGCCTGAAGCATATGGCATGTATCCAGTTGACCTATATCATCTACTCGAGGGTACTGGAATGGCTGGGTGGGTGGAATAAAGGTGGGAGGAGAGTACAATAAGCCAACAGGCCGTTACTAGGACGGCTCACCAAAAAAAAGCTATAGTCTTTCAAAGACTGCGGAATGACAAGAAATTAAAAAGTAGGGTTATAAAATTTGCGTGTAAAAGAATTATAGTTAACTATTTTTTATGTTAATTAAAATTCTTTATAAATTATATTGTACTGACCTTGCCATTCATCCAAAATTAATTGCAAAAGTTTAAGAGTATTCAACTTCAGAACACATTGAACGTAGTTATAGAAAATTTCATAAAATTGATGAAGTCGCATATGAAAAAATATAATTTTGATATGCTAAACTTTATTGCAGCATCCTGTATATTCCAAAATAATTTAAAAAACTTTCACCGTTTCTCTATGAACATCCGTGTATCGTTGAACGTGTTTAGCCTTGTATATTTAAACACTCTGTTATTTACTTAGCAAATTTAGTAAAATTCTATTTTTGGAGGCCCATGACTTTACTAACGAAAATAAAATAAATCTGCTAAATTTTAACCTCTTGATCATTGAATTTCTATAGCGATTTGTAAATTTATTTCGACAATTTTTGACCTACTCTACTTATTTTTTTTATTTCATTCTGGAAATTTGAGTTGTGTAATTTTATTATTAATTATTTACATATTATTATTATTCGTTTACAACTTAAGGGTCTAATTGGTTTTATTGTAATCGTTTAGCCAATACCATTCATCCTGAAGCTTAGTAAACACATTTATCTGCGTTTTTTTGTATTAAAGCACTTTCTTTGATTTTTATCGATTTTTAATATTGGGCTCAATTTCAATATTACGTGCGTCGAACCCCATTGAATATGATGTATCTCTTCCCAAGCATGTTTGCAAATACCTAACTTAAAGAGCTCCCCATGTTTAATATACTTTTTGTGTTCATTTATTCGTATTTTTAATGATCTAGATGTTTCACCTAAATAGAATTTGTCGCTTTCACAGGATATCTGATATATGCAGTTTTTTGAAGATTGTTTTTCAATTTTTGGTTTAGTTTTAGTTAGCAGTATTGACCACATATTGGCTACAGTGGCTAACGTGGCTACAGTGACATCAATAGCATTGGAATAAGGCAGTGGAAGAAAGTAATGGCGGAAAAATATAAGGAAGAAAAGGTATCCCTTAGTTCACTACAAACAATAAGCCACACCACCTACCCTACCAACAGCATAGCAGCGAAAATTCAAAGCCAAAATAAAAACAAAAAAATTGTTTTTTCTGGGTTCCTTCTCATATCGGAATATCAGGCAATGAAGAGGCGGACAAATGTGTTCGTGAAGCACGAAACGCAAAGGATTCTATCATAGTAACAGACTTTGTAAATAGTGATGCAAAAGTGCAAAGTGCGTGGTAATCTCGATGGAACAACTCGACATCACTTCGAAGCCAACAGTGAAGCCGTGGCCAGATCTCCTTGAGAATCGTAGATTCCAAGTGATAGTAAAGGTCGCTTCCCACGGTCCGCGATTCTACAGATCATCACGCACAGCCGACGACCACGGACGGCAACGCATACGCAGACCAGGGCTCTTCCCACGGTGCGTGTCGGTCTGTGTAGATCTTTTGATAGCTTAATTTCAAAATGCAAAGTGAAAGCGAACGTATGTTCGCTGCAGCTGCGGCTGTAGTCTTAATTAAAGTAAAAAGAAACCACGTCGTTTAAGGTAAGAGTACTTATATATCTAATTTTATTTTCCTTTTTGTTACCCATTAGTAACAGTGGAATCACGGTAGAAAATTAACGAATGACATAAAATATTCCCTGTCCTGTTATCCTACCGGTGGTGGGATCATGGGGAATGATTCGGAAAAACTTATCATAATCTGTTACATAACTTCTTTCGAATCATTCCCCATTAAAATAGTCCTGTCGTCTGAGCTACCCCGGACGCGTTCGGACCGCACCTTTGAAGTTACCGCCACAGACGTCCTGTGCTGCCACGGACGAGACCCTTCCCACGGTGTGTCGTGCGAGCTGGTCCGCGTCCGTCCGCGACAACGCGCACCGTGGGAAGCCAGCTTAACACGTCTCAGACTGGGGCACACAAATTCATACCTCATTACGAAAGATCGCGATCCGACATGTGAAAATTGTGGAATAAAACAAACGGTGAAACATTTTATGACTGACTGCCCCAAATTCAACTCAGAAAGAGCAAAACACAAGATGTGATGCCTTTTGGCCTAAATATTAAGTTATTAATTATTTAAATTATTATTTAATAAATTCCCTTTAGCTAATTCCAATAAACCACGAATTGTTTTATGAATGATAAATATAAAGGTTGCACGTACGAGTCAATGTCAAAGCGTGAATAAATATAAACGGTATTATTTATATTTACTAAATGGTGAACTTGACTCGTCGTATAAATATGTAACGATAGTATTTTAAGAGGTCATTACAATTCAATTCAATTCATTCGATTCATTCTACAGTATTCTAATTCGTTCTAATTAGTATTCTAGTATTATTCATATTAGTGTTAGTAGTTAATGTATATTAGTAAAGTTTAAGTAATGAATAGAACATGTCCCAGTGATACAGGTAGTTGTTTTATTCCTGTAAGATGACCCACCGAGTGACCAGCAGCACCGCCTATTCAGAGGCCCTTCTACAATTCGAATGCACGCAGTATTCATACTAAGATTACCACATCATTAGACCAAGCACTTGGACCAAGTGTTCTTACAATAACATTTTAATGTTTCTAAAGTGAAATTAATATTGTTAACAAAATTTAAAAGAATAACTTTGATACACTGTCCCTCGCCCCTTCCTAGGTATTTGCAAACATACTTAGGAAGAGGGGCACCACGTTGAATTAAATATATAAAAAAATTTGGTTTGATTTTCCAAAAAATTAAGGTAAAGAAGAATGAATTAATGTTTTAAATCCTCAACAATAAAAAATTTAATGTTTTAAATCCTCAACAATAAAAAATTACCTTATAAAATCAACAGGATTTGTTTCCTTTTGCCTCAAAGCCACTTTTTTATTGTATTTCTTCTTCTTCTTAGCTTCACATGCAGTCATGAAACAAATAACAGTAACGATAACCAACAGTAACCAAAATATTTTCATTATTAATTTACGCGACACGAGAATATTTTCCTTCTTTAAAATTATCTATATTATTGTTAATGACTGGTTCTTCCGGTAATTAGTAATATTTGTGATTAATTTTGAATTTAAGTATGAATCAGATAGTAGTTTATTAAGAATGAAAATTTAACTTCGAACTAGATACTTCAACTTTTCGATTGACTGTCATATAAGGAAGTAGACATATTCACAGAATTTTAATTTGAAATGTAGGTACAGTTAGAGTTGTCTTGCAAGATTTAAGTAGGACGAAAAAGTGTGCCACTTCAGTTGAGGATATTATACAGAGGTAAATAACAAATAATTATTTTTTAAATTGATAAAAATAAAGTTTTCTATGTAAATATCTCTAAAGTCTAAGGTACAATACCCGTAAAATTAATAAGGTTGAGGTATACTGGAGAATAATTGAAATCGGTTTTTAAAAAAATACATTTTGACTTAAAATAATATTAGTTCTAATTAGTAACCAATACTCGGATAGGATGGTCTTGGTCTTGCTTTTTCGCAAGACCAACACCAATTTTGCTCATCACTATAGTAAAATCGCAATCGGTGTGGAGTACTAAATCAAAATTTTATAGGACTTGCTCAGCACAAGTGGACCAAACAAAATATGTAATTTTACACCACCTGCTGTAATGAATGTGAATACTGTAGAAAGATAACAATGACCAAGTCTTATCTTAATACTTTCTAGGGGTATAATAGGCGTAGGTTTAGGAACAGTATTAGGGGGTTCGTATGTAGGTATATATTGTTAATATTTGTTGTATTGCTTAAGTTTAAAATTATGAAAATATTAAATTAGTGTGGTTTAAAATGTTGACCGTTAAATTATGGCTCGAATTCTAAATAATACAATGTTATGATAGGTGAAGTTCTTCCAAAGTTAATGTGATGACCCATATTTTTAATCCCTTTGAAGGAAAAAGCCGCCCAATGGCGTGCATATAAATTTTTTATAAATTCGAATATTGTGAAATAATGTTAATCTACTATATCAATTTCAATGAATAAAATTAACCTGCATACAAAATTCATAAAATTTGTAATACAATAATAAAGCGCTTTCCTCTAGAACACGGAGTATCTAAAGAACAGTTTTTTGTATCGTCAACCCAACCATATTTTAAAGGTGGGTGTATATCCTCATACAGTTTTAATTATAATATAATTACCATTACTACTATTTTCTTACATATTAAGTTAAAATGTATTTTATTTTATATATTTATTCATGTAATAAAACCGTAAGGATTGTTTGAATAACAAATAAATGAATAAACACTTGACAACATCATGTGTATCAAACCAAGTTTCGTCTAAATAAATGATAGTTCTATTTGAATCACGGTACCCTTTTGTTTTGCGCAAATACTCCTGTCTAAGTTCAGCGATACGCCGAGACTCCATTATTACCATTCGATTATCTAACTTCTTATATTTAAATCCACAATTCAATAATCCCGCGCATCATCTTGGACTGTTGTTTCAAATGGTCTCCAAAATGCCATTTTAATTAATTATATTATAAAACTCACCCTAACGTCTACGAACAAATGAATATTATGTTAATATCAATTCACTGACTCGACCTAACCACTACACCATCAAAAAGGTTTTTTATTAATGATACCTTTCTACACTAGATCACCTACACTTTCCTATAAATACCTATAACAATTCACTCAACCAAGAAATAGATATTATATTAAATATTTCTTTAAAACAAAATTCACACCCGACACTGAATGATACTAATGGATTATAAGCCGAACCACAACACAACCCCCCCGAACACCCTCAAGACCGTAGAATTTTTTTTGCCAAAAACGTCAAACGGAGTATACTTCGGTTATTTCTTTATATTGCGATGAATACTGCAGTTGATGATTGGTTGTTTTGAAGTCTTGACTGCACGTGCAATACGTTGCCAACTCTTCAAAATTTTCTTAAATATAGTAACATATAAAAAGCGGTTTTAATTAATTTTTCTTTTTTCAGTAATTTCAAGCGACTTATTTTAATGTTTACTAATAAATTTACATTATGTATTTTTTTAAAAATTTTCCAAACTAGCTTTCTTATAACATCACGAACTAACAGTTTACTGAAGTAAGAGGAACATTTGTGTAGCGAGCCTAACAATTTTAGAAAATATATCTGACAACATTGCTTTATTTTATGGTCATCACACTGACTTTAGTTTTCTTACCAAATTAATATAAACATGTCACTTATAAATTGTTTTAAATAGTTCTTCCTTCGTTTTAGTATAGATTAGTAAGTGCAAATGTCTCTAAATCACCGTCGGAATTACAATAGTCACTTGAGGAGTAATTATTTATTGAAATTGTTGATGGAGTCACTGTAATTTATGCATCTAAGATTTTGTTCAGATTCCACATGTTTTCTTCCTCTTTTAATACCTAATAACTTGTCTAATAATGCTTTGCACATGTTTTAGTTTGAATGTAGTATTATGTCGACCTATAAAACTTTTCACTAGTGCCGATATCAGTTCTATCGGATTTAATTGGCAGTGATACGGGGGAAGTCGCACTACGTCAATATACCACGTTTTTTTGCTTGTTCGTCCACTGCAAATCGAGCCGGATGCTTATTCAATTTTACAATTTGTAGAAGTTCTGGTTTGACTGATTTTTGAGGAAAATTAATATTATTTTTGTCTGTTAGCCATTCAATGATCTCTTGTTTTCTCCATGATATGTTTGGCACCTTCTCAATGTGACGAGAATGGTAACTAGCGTTATCTAATACTATGACTGAACCTTTTGGTATTAGGTCAATCATCTGATGCTCAAAATATTCCTCAAAAACATCAGCGTTCATATCTTCATGGTAGTCTCCAGTTTTTTAAGATTGGAATATTAAAGAGTGTTATGATTAGACGTCGTCCCTGGACTCTTCAATCCTCTGTAGATATTCCTTGCAAAAAAGCCTAATATGCATTCAATAATATTCGTAATAAATATTTCAGTAATCCGAATGTCTCTATACCTTAAAAATAATAATAGGTACCCACCCCTGAAATGACCTGTTCCGGCAGTTTTATTACCCACACCGATTGCGATTTTACTATAGTTCTAATTTATTACACCTATAAGCAGGGTAATAAAGTGTAATCGTTCGTAAAATAGGACCATCTTATTCTGGAACAATATTCATTATTATCGTCAAACGTCTTAAACAAATAAAATTAACAATAATAAAAATAGTATAGTAACCAGGAAATATAGTTTAAAGATATGTCCATATAAAAAAAGGAAAGTGTGATAAAATACTGTAAACATATACTGTTTTTTTTGCATTAAATTACATAAAGTAGGTAGTAGGAATGCAACAAAATCACATTTAGTCGGATAATAATCAAGTCGTTATAGTAACAAACGGGTTTTATGAAAAAAGGATTTCCAAAAACTGGAAATGGAAATTGTTATCTTCTAGTTAATGGGGACATGAGACTTGTAATTAAAAATATTATAAATAAAAAATATTTTGAAATCTAAAATATCTATCAAGTATTAATTTTGAGGCTTGTTTTTTTGTATTTTCAAGAATTTCACATCAGTTAAGGGTTGTTTCCTTAGAGTAATACTACAAATAGAGTCCGCAAGTCATTCATAAAACTATCCGAAAATGCGGCACATTCTATCGCCCGGCGGGTGTAATTTAGGCGCTAACCATCCTTCTTTACCTGTCTGACCAAGAAGGGTAGATAATCCGACATGTATTTTCGCCGCTAAGAAGTGCAGGTAGGTCGAGTCATTAAAAATAACTCTTATCTTAATAAAATACGAAGGTGGTTTGGTAGGGGTAGGTTTGGTTGGGTTATTATTGAAAATTATTATAATTTACTTTACAAAAATATATCGTATTATAAATGTCGGTGATTTAATAAATAACTGTATTTCATAAATCACGTACTTCAGTCGGTTAGCGCCCAAAATACACATAGAAAGTGCATTAATCCTTTAGCGCCCAAATTACATCCGCCCCTATCGCCATACATATGTTTTCATCAATGACTTTCAAGGAGTGGGGAGAAATAGTCGGACAGTGCCACTGGTCAATAGAACTATGGAAATCTAGTAACGTTGCAGAGGGATATGTTGATCAATCAGTTAACAGTAAAAATCAAATACATACCAAAATTTTACAATCCATACAAAATAAAACGCTCTCCGATTAAGGCGCATCGTCATCTGGAGTGACATCAGTTAACCACATAACAGATGTGAAATCTTCTACTTCATTACATAAAAATCTTGATTGTAATACTCCTATAAGTTTGAATAGTTGCTCGAATGTAACAATTTACCAATTTTTAAATCATAAGTAATGTTTTGAAAAATTCCGTTATTTTTAATTTCAAATAAAAAATTTGTTCAATATATACCAGAAGTTTCTGACCCATTTTAACTGTAAAAATCTCGCAACTCAGAAACGATAGGGAGGTGCGGTTTTCGAGGAACAATTTCTTTTTATATAAAGTTTTTTCAGTATAAATGTTTAATTAGTGAAATCTTATATAGGGTGTTTTTAAAAAAATGGTATTTTTAAATGCAAATATCGTCTCTTTTTTCAATAAAACACCCTACATATTTTTATTCTATCTGAAAGCTGAACTCTTCCCCTTTCTGAAAATGCATAATTTGTTGAAGTTTAGATGTTACTTTCGTCACTCCTAAAACAATATACGAATGTGTGGAAACTTTTACCCGAAACGTCTACGAATTTCGTATTTGCATATGAACCTACTTTTAAACGACTGAAATATGCCGAGGGCCACTTTTGTTCAAGAGATTTTAAACTCTAAGACAAATCTGAAATTAAAATAAAAAACTTTTGTAAAGCAGTTTACTATAATGTGAAATTAAATCACAAACCTAAACGTATCTTGCGAAAGAACCCATCGTTAATACTGTTTATGTAAGTGGCTTTAAATAAAATATCTCCACTACAGTGTGTTGCAATCTTAAGATCATAGAAAGCGAGTGGAGGGCGACAAGATAAAAATCTAACCTTATCTTACACACATGTTAAAGGAATCAATAATTATCAGTGTTGAGGTAAATCAGTCCTATTGTGCCCCCCCATTTTCGAACACCTGCTGATCTTGTGGTACCTTCTTTATTATTTGAAAATGGCACCATCATTGATTAGAGTGGAGTGATTGTGAAGTGGTGGTACTGTTCAGAACGGAGTTGATTTTTGGTTATTTTAAACAGGAGATTCTAGAGAAAAATTAAAGTGAGTTATTATAGAGTAATTATTAATTAATAAAAATTATTTTATAAATTAATTTAAGTAAAATTATTTTAAATAAAATTAATTTAAAGTTAAGTAACATATATGGGTACATTATCCCTTAGGATAAACCACAAAAAAGGGAGGAAGAGACGGTTAGTATATATAAAGCAGAAATACATTAGTCGGGGAAAGTTAGTCCGAAAGTTGTCGTGAAATAATTGAAAATATTTCCGCCGGAGATTTTACTTTTTTAAACGAAAGTATATCTAGTATTTTTCTAGATTTTTGAGATGACTCCACTCGAGCTTGCGATGCAGCTTGCAAGCACAGCTTGGGGCAGGTGAAATGCAACAGTTTTTCGTCTATAACTTTTTAAAATTTGATTGTACAAAAAAATTGTGAGCGTCAAAATTGTAGGGAATTTTATATCCTATAAGATAAGGTTATGCAAAATTAAAAAAATAATTTTTTTCAACCCTTAATTTTTGAAAAATTGTAAAAATGTTTGCAAAATTGTTTTTTAAGCGACAAACATAATTAGAATAACAATAACGACTTCATAATATATGAAAATATAGTAGTTCGGCACCTGAAAACGTTGGTGTTTTCAGATTTCAAAAATTCAAAATGGCGGCTCTACAAAATTTCAATATATATATTTTTTTTTAAATTTGTCCCATTTCTTGAAAATTATCGCTATCGGTACGCGGTTTGCTGCAAACGATAGATAATAAGCTGTAGTTTTACGAACAGTAACAAAAAATATTTTAAAAATTTTTTTACATTATTTTTTAAGAGTTTGACTGAAAAAAAAAAATTTTTTCTCTCCGTTTTTCTTAAATTTGACATTGAAAAATATGATTCACGGACACATTAATATTTTGAAAATGTTTGTCTTCAAAAACCACGTATTTTGAAAAAAAAAATTATATTTTACGTACCAATTTCCCTGAAGAAACTTCCTTCAAAAGCCTACTTGCTAATATTGCCTACGCCTCGACTATCACTTTGCAGACTCCACTGAAATGGACAGTTTGTCGTCCTTGGTACATAAATAACTAATACACCATATTATTATATCATAAAAATAAATTATTTTAGTTATTAGTTTTCTTGGATCCTCACCCATTTATCTCGGTCACGGTCTTCTTCCAACATTCTGCAAATATTTATCCTCGATTTATTTAAAATTTAGAATTTTGTTTACTTGGTATCTGGTTACGAAACATTTAAAGTATCTGAGCCAAAACGACAGTATAGTTTATGCAATTTATTGTTATTTATTTCAATCTTATTGTTAATAATGCTAAATATTTGATCTAAGTCAGTGAACATTATTAAATGTCCGGTAAATTGTTGTTTCTAAATAAAAGTGAAAATTAGTTATTGTGTGTGATGAAACTGTCGACAACTGCAATGTTTAGTTTGACCAATAGACGTAAAGTATATAATTATAACAATACCGTGTCTTATACCAAAAGAATTCGATATCATAATATCGTAATGACACAGTTTGTTATATAAATAAATTGATAACAATTATACGTTTTGAAATGAAATTATTTCTTCCTTCATTTGCTCCTCACTTTTTATTTTGTAATTTTTGAAATCGTGACTTTTAGGACACGGTAGAATTTCCATCGTTATGTTGGTGAACGGCATAATTACAATTTTTTCTAAAATCCGGCATAATAAGTTTCTAATGCCGCCTTTCTTTTGATGTTAAATGTAGAGTCCGACCAGAATAACTTTGGGACACCACGTAGGGCCGCCTCGAATGCGATGCTGATCTCTGACTGGCTGCGGCTTGGAGCCAGCGGCGGAGCAACGGGCACTTTATTTTATATAGCTTCTTCGTTTTATTTCAGTGTTGACAGCAGACCAGACAGTACTTTGCTTTCTTTCGGTTTCTTGTGCGATTTTGTTGTTGCGAATAGTGAATTTTTCATGTCTTGGAACTTTTTGCGTCATGTCCCCCAAGAGAGTGAAACAAGGAAAAGCTTTGCATAGGTAAACAAAGGAAATTATAGATCGGGTTGCTGTACTTACGCCCACTTATGTATTGGATCACTTGTTGGAAAATCATGGACACAAAGTTTTGAGATTGCCGCCATATCATCCTGAATTGAACCCTATTGAAAAAATATGGGCATCAGTCAAAAATTTAAGAGCAGCTCATAAAACTACATTTGTTTTAAAGGATGAGCATTATCACGAAAAAGATTCGACGAGTTACCACTTAGTGAATGGATGAATGTTTGTCGACACGTCAAAGAATATGAAAACTCACAAATAGAACGAGACCACATCCTCAATAATACGTTGGATCATTTTGAAATAAACTCTTAATAATAAATTTAGTATGAAAATTACATTTTCAGTAACGCCACTGGCTGATAGGCCACACCCGCGACCACGTGGGGTCCCAAAGTTATTGTGGTCGGGCTCTAGGTGTTCCGGTATCCCTTACCAACAAGAAATTTCCTTACTGCTTTTATTCTTTTCTCAAACAACGAAATGGATTTTTTCTATCACCTGACTCTTTTTACTTATTCAAAAGGGTAATAAAAAATAAGTTAGCATCCAAATGTTTTTTACTTTTCGTATCCTCATCCGACGACGATGGTTGCAAACAATATTCTAATTTAGGTTTAAAATCCAGGCCCTGGGATACCTTCAAGTTAAGCCCAAAATCTGCTCTAATCGCTTGTTTTCCTCATTGGGTTTCGAGTCTTCTTTCCTTCCTTCAATTGTCCCTGTATATAATTTTGAGAATTTTACCATTATACAGTATTCGCCAACTAAGTTGATGTCTCAGAAATTACCAACTAAGAGAGACAGAGTAATAGTGCCCTGCCTACTCGTCTGCTATTGGTGGTAAAATTTTGACAAACTCCAATTTCATCGAACCTTATCAGGTGTTAAGATTTTCAGTAGCGTAGAGTTATTGTTTCTGCTTTGGACAATAAAGTGTTTGTAAAAATGACAGCCGTTAATAAAGAAAATCGTAAATGTTCTGAAGGACAAACTCGTCAAGTGATA
The DNA here is from genome assembly GCA_949126875.1 of Lochmaea capreae. NCBI lineage: Eukaryota > Metazoa > Arthropoda > Insecta > Coleoptera > Chrysomelidae > Lochmaea > Lochmaea capreae. The sequence continues at coordinate 3,903,577 of OX421411.1, forward strand.
TATAGAGTGTTTAATTATTTTAAGACATTAAACCTTAATTTTTTGGAATGGGTAGTTGGTTTTTTAGTTAAACTTTACTTTATTAATTGTACAAGTTGTGTTAATTTGTAACAGAAAGCGTATCCTCAGAACTTGCACGGCACTGTTAACAATTATCGGATGGGCGGCGTCAATAGCTCCCTAGAAAGCATTTAGGACTTCAAGTTAGTTGGCGAATACTGTAGCCTGTAATTTATTCGATATTGTTGGCAATTCAACATAAATAATTATTTTTTTCAACTTCTTAATCATTCACTTTCACATTTCTTTATCCAACGTGCCTTTCAACTTTTAAATTTTCATAATTTTGCAAGTATTATTAAGGAACGATATAGCCGCTCCTAATCGACAATAAATACTATAATATAATAATTAATATTTTGTAAACATTTGAATATATCTGTTGGAAACAAGCCTTTGACCTTTCCGTCAAAGATTTCGGATTAGGTATATTACTTCTTTATGCAATGTTTACTCGTAAATCTGCTATTATACAGGTGTTTCTTTTGTAATACTTATTCAAATCATCGATTGCCGTTTCAAGTATTACATAACAACTAGTTTAGTAATACCACAATAACAAAAAAAAAACACTCCCTGTCTGAACGAGTGAAGACATTTGCAAAAGTAAAGGTAGAGAAAATAAGTGGGCTTAAATAGCAATGGATGCTACAAAATAACACACTAACACAAAAGCGAGACCTTTTGAAATTTCCATAACAAGTACCTGGTATCTGATTAAGAGAGGTATAGTTGTGAGTAAAATTATTTTCAACAATTTGTCGGCGAGATAAAGAAATCTGTGAGCAGAAGCAGAACTGGTTTTAGACAAATTTTTCATTATTGCAGTATCCCGACTCACTAGCGATTTCTGTACTCTCTTTTTCCGAAGAATAGCAGTTTTACCGATAACTGTTGGCATAGAATAATACGTCTGTTTACTCTTCTAGTATATTCATTGTTCGGAGCCTATAACAATATCTGCCTCTTCGAATGGTCGCCAAAAAACCTAAATTTTGATTTTTACAGAAATGAACTAAACCCACTCTGGGACGTTCAAAGTCAATGTAGACTAACAATTCAAGTAAATTTTTCATAGACCAATCGGAAGCTACATTGCACCAATGAGAATCAAAGGTTCGTTTGTGGGCAGGTCAAGACTCGAAATGATTTATGGCTTTTTTCATCTCTTCGGTTAACAACCATTTACGACCTTCTTAAAATAATTTTACCTGAAACGGTAACTAATTTTACTCACAACTATACGTAAGTTTGTCCTAGTACTTTTCCTCTGTCTTGTAAAATAATTGGTAGGGGTGAGTGGGAAAGCTAACTCAATAAAATTGTTCTAACTTTTGTTCCACTCCATGGATTTTGACAAACTTAGTATCATTTGGAAGGGAATTCAATGCCTACTGAACTATTAAATCATCGTTTTATTTTAGTGGTTTTTACGGTCGCTAGGTGGCAGTGATTGAAGAATTGTTTTGTTTTCAATTTTTTTTGGGAACATTCAAATATATTTTTAAATCATTTACTTGAAAGATGAAGTTTGTCTCAAATTATATTGTCTTAGCTTTCGCCGATAATTATCTAAATACAACCATTTACGACCTTAAATAAAAATAATAATTTTACCTGAAATGAAATGAAATTCTTTTAAGAAAGTCGCAAATGGTTGTATTTAGATGATTATTTGCAAAAGCTTGGACGATATACTTTGAGACAAATTATACATTGTTGCTGATGACAGTATCGGCAACTACCACGCACTGAGAAAGCTGTCTTAGTAACTTACATCTCAAAAAAGGTTTTTATCTTATATATTTTTTTTACTTTCAGATTTTCTTATAATTCCTCGTCAAGTTTCCTCAAAAAATGGAATCTTCGGAAATAGCAGAGTGGTATAAAGACCAGCATGTATTTGTCACTGGCGCTACAGGATTTATGGGAAAGATTTTGGTTGAAAAATTACTCCGATCTTGTCCAGATGTCGCAGCTGTTTATATGATAATTAGAAACAAGAAAAATAAAAACGCGATGCAAAGACTGGAAGAATTCTTGAGCTGTCCTGTAGGTATTATCTTAAATAAAACAAATAAAACGGGAACCGACCCCTCACTTCTCTTATACAAGATGGATCTTGGTATCACATTACTATGAACCAAATATTCTGAAGCTTGGGAAAAACCAGTTCAATATTGATAAAAGAAAAAGGAGTATCAAGTCGGATACTCAAGCAGCCATCAAAGCACTAATTTCTTCCGTAATCAGTTCAAAAATGGTTTTGGAATGACTGGGGAAACTCAACGAACTAGGCTCACGAACGAACTCTCTTGGGGCCGTTGATAATGTATTATATTCGTAATTACCAATGTCAAATGGAATAAAAAGTCAAATTAGTTCTTATAAGAACTGATTTTAACAATAAATACACTTTCAATCCAAAAATTCGTTAAAAAAAAGACAATAAACTAAACTCGTATAACCTCAAATGCGGTAGTGTTAAACTCAACTTTTAGTACGATCAGTTATAGGTACACTTTAATTTCCATCATGGTTTCATACAATTACACAAAGTTTTTCTTGGTTTTTCCCTCGTTGATCGATTTAACTACAACATTAATATCAATACACTGATCAAAATACACAAATACCGCGTAGCACTTGCACGAATGAGTGAGAGTAAACACGGTCAGCTGATGCGAGCCATGGGCGACGCCATATTGGCCTTGGCTGCTCTGCCGATCGCCTCTCCAGTTACCTCTACTCCGCAGCAGGCTGTACCATGACATGCGATGGAATAAAAGTTTCATTTTAAGAAATAAACATGAAAAAAACAGAAGTAGGGTCCATCTTGACTATATTTTCTTTTTTTAGATTTTTGACAACATCAAACAACAACCCAACGCAAAAACTATTTTACAAAAATTGAGATGTATAAGTGGTGATATCACAGAACAAAATTGTGGAATATCAATGGAGGATCAAGAATTTTTAGAAAAAACTATAACCACAGTATTTCACTTGGCGGCAAACGTTAAATTCGATCAACCGATCAAAGCGGCGGTACAATTAAATACAGGCGGCACATTGAACGTTCTCGAATGGGCTTGTAAATTGGAAAAACTAAAAGTTTTCGTACACGTTTCAACTTCTTATTGTCATTGCAATGTTTCGGAACTGGAAGAGAAGCTGTACGATGCTCCACAAGATCCCAGGTAATACTTTTATTTAAAAATGTGTTTAACTTGTCAATTATCGGGTGAATAAGCAGCCATTTTGAAAAGTTTTATTGAAAAATCATGAAGTCTTGATTGGGAGAGAGAGATAAGCTTCATTCTCATGAAAAATGTTACAAATTTTATCGACACATATCGACATAGTTTGAAAATTAACTTAACCTAACCTAAATGTCGACGTTTATTTTGTAATAATGTAATAAAGTAATGATGTAAATGTTTATTTTTTAAGGAAAATGCTGGATCTAGTCAATTGGATGAGTGACGAACTTCTGGAAACATTAACGCCGACAATTTTACGAAATTACCCGAACAGTTATGCGTACACGAAAGGTTTGACGGAGCATCTTGTAGCCGAATTTAGTGAAAAATTACCGATAGCTATCACAAGACCGTCACTAGGTATTCTTCTATTTTATTTCAATTTCATATCATCTAACTGTATAGTACAAATTTTTTTTAAAATTCGGCGGTTATTGAACTACATCTTTTTTATTTGGAACATTTTTTGGCAACATCTGCCAATTGGCTCTGTAGCAGAATAGCGCTGGTGAAAATCGCGCTGGTCAAAAAAAGCGCTGGACAAAATAGCGCTGGACATAAATAGCGCTGGTCAAAATAGCGCTGGTCAAAATAGCGCTGGACAAAAACAGCGCAGGACAAAATAGCGCTGGATAAAAACAGCGCAGGACAAAAAGTGTTGGTAACTGTCTATAACAATATCAGAATATAAGGAACGGAAAACAAGTAAGAGCAACAATCAATATTTTTCATCATACTTCAACACATATCGCTTCCCGACCAACTGACACAGATAAACAACTACTTGTCAGTGTCATATTTATTTAAAGTCTAAAAAAATGCAATTTGGCAAGTCTCAGAAAGGAGGTGATACATTATTCCACGAAGGATATAATTACCGAAATGACAAGCAACGTGAAATTGTATTTTTTTAGACTTGAAATAGATATGACACTGACAAGTAGTTGTTTACACTTTGATCTGTGTCAGTTGGTCGGGAAGCGATATGTGTTGAAGTATGATGAAAAATATTGATTGTTGTCCTTACTTGTTTCCCGTTCCTTATATTCTGATATTGTTTGTTGTAAAGGAAGGTTGATGCTTAGCGGTGAAACTTGATTTTTCAATCACATCCTCTTGTAATAGTTGATTTTGTAAGGATATTTCTACCGGCGCTATTTTATGGTGCGCTGTTTTTTCCTGCGCTGTTTTTGTCCAGCGCTATTATGACCAGCTCTATTCTGATACAGAGCCCTGCCAATTAGATGTAATAAATCCAAGCGGACCACTCTGTACGCTACAACAGTTTAACTCATTAAATTTCAATTGATGAATGAAAGCAGTGGCGGATTGACGTAGGGGCTAGCCGGATCTTAAGCCCCGGGCTCCGTGATACAGAAAAAATGTGATGGTAAAGAAAAACTAGAGAAAAAATAAAGAGCTTGAATTTATATGATTGTTAATAAATTTTTAGTATCTAAATTTTACAGACCAAGGATCTGTTACAGTTTACTGTACAATGACGGATTTATCAAATTTTTTTATTGAATCCTTAAAAATAATTTGGTATCTTTTTACAGTAACCGCAGCCTATAAAGAGCCAATACCTGGATGGGTTGATAACTTAAACGGTCCCACGGGAATAGTAGTAGGAGCTGGTAAAGGAGTAATAAGGACAATGCATTGTAATATAGAATATACCGCAGATATTGTCCCTGTCGATATGGCTATCAATAGTTTACTGACCATTGCTTGGAAAGTTGGCAAAACACCGAAAACAAAGGAAGCGGAAGTGTTTCACATTACAGCTAATAGGGTAAGTACAGAAAGGCATTTATAACATGGAAAATTAATTAGGTTATTTTCAGGATGATATTTTAAGTTGGGGAGATGCCTTAGAAATATGCAGAAAGCATGTATATAACTATCCGTTCAGTGTTTGTCTTTGGTATCCTGGAGGAAGTCCAAAATCAAATTATTTTGTCCACTGCATTGCTGCTTTTTTCTTTCACATCATTCCCGCTTATTTCGTGGATTTATTGCTGACTTTGGCTGGCCAAAAAACTTTGTAAGTAAACTTTATCGAAAAACAATATATTAGACTCCATTTCGCATAAGAAAAAGCCACGCGCGAACTTGTCAAAAACATCGCCAAATTGTGAAATTGACATTCGACTTCAAATCAGTAACGTAACGTTTTCACATTTAGGTTAACACAACATTAAAATCTGTCGGCCTTGACTGTGGATAATTTTTCCTTCAACACAACAACATTGCTTCAAACACAACCTTAAATGCCAATAATAAAATTGCTCTCGGCATGAGGCATCGTTTGTAACGACAATGGCATCAAACGGTCGTTACGAAGCGACATAGATAAACAAGACCGATTTTGGTTTCTGCGCAAGACAGTTGGCAAACTTCACGTGAAACGGAGTCCATTAACGATCTATTTCGCCACTACAGCTGTAGTGAAAGGTGACATTTGAGCACTGCTGTTTTAATTCAATAATTATTTCTAGATTTAAATTTTTACATATGTTACGTCACACTAGGGTGGGGGGGTCTCACAAATGTGACCAGCTGTGACAAAGACGGGGGGGGGGGTCAAAAATCACGAAATTCGTGTGACGTAATTTATGAATGGCCCCTTTTAACATATCTTTTTTTCTAGTATGGTTCGCGTTCAAAAAAAAGTAAGCCTTGGTTTAAGATTACTTCAATATTATACAACTAGGTCTTGGTATTTTCACAACGACAAATCTGCCGATCTTTACAAGTCCAAGAACGCAGTAGATAAAGAGATATTTTACTGTAACAGACAGAAAATCGATTACGAAAAGTATTTCTTAAATTACATACTGGCTACCAGGAAATACTGCGTTAAAGAAGATCCATCCACTCTTCCGCACGCAAGAAAGATTCTAAGAAGATTGTATTATTTGGACGTTTTGAAAAATATCCTTTTTTGTGGATTGTTTTTATGGTTGTTCTACGGTTTTGTTACAAAGTTTCTCACGTCTATTGGAAATCCTTTAGTTTAGTTTGTTTATAAATAATTAATAATTTTAGAGAAATTAACATATTTTTATAAATTGTATAGAAGAAAATTAAATAAATTTTTTACCGTTATGTTTTAAATAGTTTTTAATTTTTTTGATCAATTTTCAACGTTTCGATATTACTTTTCATCCGAAAAAGGGTTGATAAGTGAGGGTTGAAGCTGCCTTGCCTATTTCGACAACTCGATTGCAACTAGCGCTTCAGGTGGATGGGTTTGAAACCTCATTTTTCCACTTTAAGCCATCCTATAAACCATGGAGATAACTCATACTTGAGACATAACCTGACCTCAAAATCGTCTATCTGAGCAGTTTGTTTATTCACCACAGCGTCGCGCATTGCATTTACGATACCATTAAAAATAAGTAACCTTACTTTTTATACACGACAGCTAGTCAAAGTATAAACATTACTCATGAAAAAACACAAAGTAGAAACTCGAAACATTCAAATTATATACAGTACTAGTGAGAACTCTAGAAAAAGCACAATTGCACACAAATTAATTTACTTTGGTTGATGACACCATTTTGGTATATGAAATTTTTCATTTCTGTTCCCTAACCTCAACCAAACATACTGTCAAATGAGCTAGCAATAACCAATAAAATACCATGAACTGAAAGTGAATGCAAGGCTAAGGATTGGCTGTTGTTCTGTAGTCAGATGTTTTTGGTATGGTATTGACACTGGCGCCCTCTACCATTACCAAAAATTGAAATACATGGAGTTCGATCTTCTTATATAGTCTCCATGCTATAAAATTTTAATTCTATAGGTTAGTTTTGTGGAAAGTTCAACTTTAATCTAACAATTAAAGTTTTAATGTCAATTAATATTAATTTACCAAATCCCAAATCTTTTGTTTCATACATTTTAAGTCCATTTTCCACGGTGCGAGTTGACGCTGCAACTCGAAAAACTTGCATGCATAATGGCGTTTTTTTTCGTTGGACGCGTCGGTCGCATGAATTAGAACTTGCTCTATTTTCGAGCGGTAACCCAACCCAAAATTTATATTGGCTGCTACGCTCTGACATTGCTGTCTTCTTCTACGTTTTCTTCTCGTAGAACACACACAGCATAGGCCATAATACTAATTACGGTTACTAAAACAATGCCCTCTATGTTTTCCTCATCCATTCTGTTAACTTCAAGACTAATTTTTTTCACACTGTGAGGTTATGAAACCAGAACTGCTAATTTTTTAACGAAGTTGGCAACACGTAACGTTTCCCCTATGCCTGGATGAGTCGCAGCAACAAACTATCGATGTGCTGATAGTACTTTTTCTCACAGCGATTTGTCCTAGCAACAAGTCGCTGCGATTTGTCGCAACGTGGAAAATATGCTTTATATATGTACCTAAATAATAGAGAAAGAAACAACGACATTAGCAACAAAGTTCCACTGACCTATAAACAAAGTATTATTGTAATATATTCATATAAAGTAAATATTTATATCAATTTAGATGCAAAATAGATAAATAGATACCAACCAGCATAAATCGTTAAATAATCATCAAAAACTACTCAAGCCCTATAATTTCAACCACTCGATTATCAGATTCGAATCAAAACGTTTTTACTTCCGAAAAAATTACTCCAAATGATCCGAACTTGTCTGATATGTACGTTCAAAATAACCTTTATTTTTTCATCACTTTGTTATGGTTTCTTGAAATATAATTGTCCTCATAATGTAAAGAATCCTTCGAAAATACCATGGGTTTCAGATTCTCCAATAAAAAGATTGTTTTGCGCCATTTTTCATCCAACAATTATTATACTAGGTTCGTATAGTTCTTAGTCAGTGGCGTAGCTAGGGGGACAAGGACCCTGGTGCATAGGGAAAGAATCGGGCCCTCCTCCCCGGTCCGGAGTTTGCGCAGTCGAAATTGGCTTGTTCGGGTTTTAACAGGACCCGCAGTTTGGCGTTCGGGTTTATTTTAGAGCAATTCTTGGACGGTTCGAAAACCGTCTAAGCCAGTCCCAAGTCTCGAGCTAGGACGATTTTCGGATAACTTTTTACGCATGCTCAAATCATTTGCAAAGGAGGAGGGTGGGAGATATTTTGAAAATTCGCAGAGGAAAGAGATTAGAGTAAGAGGTTTGTTTATTGTGTGTTGATACAGGATACATAACAACAGTGATGATGATAAGTTATCCTCAATTATGAATTTAGTTAGGCTAGTTCAGTTCAATAGACCATGCGGGATGTTCGGGTTTTTTCATACTGTGTTCAATTTTAAACGGTCCGAAAATAGTTCTTAGGACTGAATAAAGTACGCGACTAGTTCTGCGCCATTCCAGATTGGTTTACGGACTGTCCGAATAAAGCTAGTAGCATCGCTGTATACACTTCCGTAAGGTTACATTTAAAACTGAGGTTAGAGAGCCCTGGTGCACTGCACCACCTGGCCCTATGATAGCTACGCCACTGTTCTTAGTAACTAAGTTGTTCCGGGAAAATTAGTTATTGGGTTGTCTTTTTATCCTCTTAGGAATCGTCGAACTATTTCTTATAATAAAAACGGAACATATAGGAGACAACCTTACAACGCTGAGTATTATGGAACTTATTACATTGCTAGCAACCATTAAAACATTAATTCAAGCCAACTTAAACTGGAAGAAAAAGTTAACAGAAACTAGAGTGATGATATACGTGTCACATTATCTAAATAAATTCCCAATAGAAGATCCTTTCTTTGAATGGAATTACAAAGTATCAATTGCTTGGATTTTATTGTCAATTATAGTTTATGGCAGTGAGATTATAATACTTTTAGTTCAAGACGATTTAAATCTTTTAGTTTACCTCAAATGTATAAACAGATTGACCCTGGGTAAGTATGAGGGAAGGAAAATAAATAGCAAAGAGGGGAAGAAGAAGATCTCATAGGAAATAACATCAAACGAAAGGCGGCATTAGAAAGTTATGATGCCGGCGGCTTTTGAAAAAATTATTATTATGCCGCTTTACAAAGGAAATAATTGTTTACCGGTAGGACGTAGAAAAAAATGTTTAAAGATTAAAGAGCAGAATGAAAATAATTTGAATTTCTCAACTCCTAATTTTTCAAATAATAAATTTACTTTCCGTAGGTTATCTCCTCACTAGCTTTTATTTGAAATTCTGGATGGATATTTCCTGCTACGTAATATTTTTACGAAGATTATTTGCCCAAATCACCCGAGAAGTGGATTCTAAAATATTCGAGCTCGAATTAGTTCCAATAGCTAAAGAACTGTTCGTCGTGAATCTCCAAATGAACTTTCTAAAGAAACTAAAAACTTTAAAAAGACTCTATCTAATGATATTAGAAAGTTTACAAAGAACTAGACTTTTATACGCAGGTATTTTAGATTATACTGTTTTGGGTAATTTTTTATTGGCTATTTGGATATTGGCTGTAACTTGTATTACTATAAATGGAAGATATTCTCTTGGATTCAACTATTACACTATTCTTATTATGTTCATTTTGAAGTCCATTTTAATTACAATGTTTGCTATATTAACAGACCACATACAAAATCAAGTGAGTAACTATTATTGGTATTTACTGGTTTACTGAATTTCGATCATCTTTAGATTGAAAAACTACAATCGGTTCTGTACAAATTACCATCTAGACAATTAACACTTGAAGAAACAGCCGAGGTGAAATCAAAATTTTCTTTTTGTAAAAAATGCTGTTCTGTTTTAATTTTTCTAGGTCGAAAGTTTTATCAAGTTATTAGGATGGAAACAACCAATGAAAACTGTTAAGGATTCATATAAATTTGGTATTAGTTCAGTTAGTTCTGTAAGTATAAATGTAACATATTTAAACATTAAACTATTAATTAAAACAAACGGGATGGCAAATTTCCGCTCAACCTCGGGCGACTAGAACTCACGCTACGACACTGGCGGCTCTGTAGCAGAATAGCGCTGGACAAAACAGCGCTGGACATAAATAGCGCTGGTCAAAATAGCGCTGGTCAAAAACAGCGCAGGACAAAATAGCGCTGGACAAAAACAGCGCAGGACAAAAACAGCGCTCCATAAAATAGCGCTGGTTGAAATATCCTTACAAAATCAACTATTACAGTAGGATGTGATTGAAAAATCAAGTTTCACCGCTAAGCATCAACCTTCCTTTACAACAAACAATAACAGAATATAAGGAACGGGAAACAAGTAAGAGCAGCAATCAATATTTTTCATCATACTTCAACACATATCGCTTCCCGACCAACTGACACTGATCAAAGTGTAAACAACTACTTGTCAGTGTCATATCTATTTCAAGTCTAAAAAAATGCAATTTCACGTTGTTTGTCATTTCTGTAATTATATCCTTCGTGGAATAATGTATCACCTCCTTTCTGAGACTTACCAAATTGCATTTTTTTAGACTTTAAATAAATATGACACTGACAAGTAGTTGTTTATCTGTGTCAGTTGGTCGGGAAGCGATATGTGTTGAAGTATGATGAAACATATTGATTGTTGTTCTTACGTGTTTTCCGTTCCTTATATTCTGATATTGTTATAGACAGTTACCAACACTTTGATCACTGTCAGCCGGTCGGGAAGCGATGTTGAATTGACGAATTGAATTAGGAAAATTATTGTTATGACTGTAATTTATGAAAAATATGTTATTCCTAATTATGCTAATTCGGTACTATAGTCTATTTTTATGTATGAGATAGTAGTAAAATAAAGAAGCATAATTATCTTTGGGCGGCGCTATTTTATGGAGCTCTGTTTTTATCCTGCGCTGTTTTTGTCCAGCGCTATTTTGTCCTGCGCTGTTTTTTTCAGCGCTATTTTGATCAGCGCTATTTTGTCCAGCGCTATTTATGTCCAGCGCTATTTTGTCCAGCGCTTTTTTTGACCAGCTCTATTCTGCTACAGAGCCGACTCTGGCACGTGAGGTCAAGTAGCTTACGACCTTGATAACAACAAAAAGGTATTTTAATTCGTTTTGCAAAGCTGTTTCTCTGGTTTTTGACAGCTAACCTCGAAATTTATTTTGACAATTGTACTGACATATGCATATCTCAAACTATTCGAGAATGACGTCACTGACAGGTCGGCCATGTTGTTCTGGAAAGCACATGTTATAGTCTATTTAGTTTTCATTGTTTACTGGTAAACAAGGGATGATAGTTAGACTTGAATTAGTAATAAGTTTTTAAAATGATATAAAATGCCCTCGTTTTGTAGTGTTTTTAGTGTGGGTGCGGTTAAGATAACTTTTTGTCGATTTCCGGTTGTTTTAACCAAGAGAGGCGACTATTTAATTGATCTCTCTGTGCATCTGAATCTGTTGCTCTTGAATCACAATGTATATTGATTTTTCAGTCGTCTTTTTTAATTATTATTTAATTCAATTTAGAGACGTTTACTGACTGCTCTTTGTGTTATTTGTAAAGTTTTTATTATTTAAATAAAATATATATTACACTGATATTGTTCTACAAAGTCTGTCTGACAATCAACTGACTGACTCACAGCACATGTCAAAACGTACCAACAACACATGCCAAAACACTCAAGGCTCAATAGAGGAGTTCAGACTAGGGTCAGTGTACCCAACAAAAAGTGGTTTTTCTGACAAGAATGACAGTAAATGTCTACCATTCAAAACATAAGGTTTTTGCAGGTTTTTTATCATTGCTTCATTGAAACAGTTTTATTTGTTTTTATTGATATTCGTTTAATCGTTCATGTTTATTTCCAATTAGACTTTTGCAGCTCTAGTTAGTTGTATCTCTTATTCAGCTAAAACGTCATTTTAAATTTTAAGATTCACGCTTCGGGGGTGTATTCATTGTCTTAATAAAGCAATTTAGATGTTCGTAATGATAAAAAACCTGCAAAAATCTTATGTTTTGAATGGTAGACATTAACTGTCATTATTGTCAGAAAAAACACTTTTTGTTGGTCACACTGACCTTAGACTGAACTCCTCTATTCGAACTAATAGGTTGTCCTCCAGAACAACATGACCTACCTGTCAGTCAGGTATTATGTAATGATCTATTTTTTTTGTAGCTGACACTGGAAGTAATAGTAAATTCCATGGTTGTAACTCAACTGTATATATTTTTGGATCAACAATTAAAAGACGAGTAAATTTAATTTTAGTAACAATATTTTTAGCATATAATAATTAAGTTAGTTTACAATAAATTAATAACATTAGTATGTATTTTTAATAACCCAGAATACGTTAAAAACATTTATATAAGAAGTAACCCAGCAAGATGAAAAACAATATCTTGACAATTCGATCCAATATAAACATTCTGCAACAAAAGAAATTGATAGCTGTAAAATAAATGTTCATCTAATGAAAATATGATGAAATTTGTATAATTAACCGTAGTAGTGAACATAATGGTTTGTACATTACTAAAATGATTAAATAGAAGCTTAAGATCTGCTAGAAACTGATGACCTTGAAAGTTTCTACTCACATTTTCATATTTCTTTTTGCTACAGGAAGCATATCGTCAGTTTCTTTAAGGATATGCCGACGACAGGACAGCATGCATTTGATCAGGTAATCTCTGATGTCTATAGATCCTGGCTTGACGAAAAAATTGTTCAACTCTCTATCGTTCAATAAATTCCTTATAGTTTGTAAATTTTTTGTTTCGAAATCCCATGCTTTGGTTGTATAAAATTCAAACATTTCAGTGCCTTTCAGAATACGCATTTGAAAGTTAAATAAACTGAAAAGGATTTTTTTTTTGAAATTGTAGTGAAGAAGTGATAAAAGTGTTTACTTACATCGGCTTGTAGCCCATTACAAAAAGTATCAAGTCTATAAATAGAGCCGGGATAATTTGGAAGAGGAAAAAGTTTATTTTTGCATATAAACGATTTTTTGTTATACCTCCACCTGGGTACCATAAAATCCCGTTAAACGGTACATCGTTTTCGATAACATCTTTACCCAATTCCAATATATCTTCCCACGTTTTTTTTACGTCGGTTTCTGGTACGCATAAATTAAAAATATATGAAGAATTTCTAAAAAAGAACGACATAATATATAAATCTATAACCTTCAGCACCAGTTTTTAAAATTAAACACAATCACAATACTATAACTTAAAGGGTTTCCCTTTTATAAACCATCAAAGTAAAATTATTGAAATCTTGTGGGTGCACAAATAACTTCACTTACTTTGTATTTAGATAGTACCATGAAAACATTAAAATCCCACCAACCGTTGCATCTACCGGTATTAAGTTTGCATACGATTTGCTGTCCATATACATACATCTTATAATTCCTTTACCAGCACCTACGAATAAACCCATAGGTCCCTGTAAATTGTTGAACCATCCTGGCATTGGGTCCCGGAAAGATGGTATTACTAAAAGATAATAATTTGATAATAAACTGTCAGCTTATGACGCTATAAAAACCGGTCAAAGCTGTACATAATTTTATGCATTCACTAAGATCTAAAAGATTATGCCCCCTTACTCCTGAGGAACGTCTCAGAGACTAGTAGCTCCTTTAGTCCTATTTCCCTGAGGAATTTCAGGATATCTGCAGGCTTCTTCTATACAATAATCTCTTAGGTTTGTTCTTCCATGCCACAGAATCTACGTTCTTCTTCCTCAACTATTTTGAGCTTTTTCAGGTGCCCGTTCAGGCGTCAATGTGCAGTTAGGATCCCTGTTAAAACTCTTAGTGCAGTTTTACTTTGACTTATGCATTCATTTGATCTCAACAGTTTGTCACCAGAAGAGTCTTTGATTGTCTAAGCCCTACTAGATCTTTCCAATGGTCAGATCTTCTCTTTTCTTCGGCTTATCCTATTTCTTCCAATATTACATGGGGGTTGATACAGCAAAAGGGTCTTTCAATCCCCTTCTTTGCTAGCTCATTTCCTTCTACTCCAGTGTGTCCTGGAATCCACAGTAAGTATATTTACTAGTCTTGAACGTTATTGCTAGCCCTCGCTATCGCTCAAGCGCAAAATCGTTGCTATCTAAAGTTGTAATAAAGGTTTCAAGTGACAGTTTAATTTTGAAGAATTCACGAATGGTTCAAATTATGCGCATAAGCAGTTTGAGTACCAATAGCGTTACGATCGCAATTCGGTCCGCAGTATAAATTGTATTAACCCATTTGGTTGTCAAGTAAAATGCTTCTTATTATCTAAAAAAAGATACTTACCCACAGCTGGCCTACATATGATAATGGGAAGCTTTCCAACTTTTTCGTAGACCAAATTTTCTGCCAGAGCTTTTGAAAACGTATAGGTATTAGGCATGTTACCAATCAATCTAAAGAATATTTAAAAATATATGGTAAGAAATTGACAATAAGAAATGGTACAATACAAGTGAAGAAGATTCTTTATAGCAGGAACAAAAAATGGATGGTACTGAAGCAATAGATAAAGAAGAATCATAAACAGTAATTAAGGAACTTAAGGATAGTAAGTGCAAAACAAATAAATTTGGGTGATTTGAACATAAATAACTTTTTGTAGTACATTTTGCTTTTTATCTACAAAGGAAATAACTTACTTTTTTGTAACTGCCGGAGAAATGTCATCGAGCCAAGTTAAAGTACTCAAAACGTCATGTGGATTTAAGTTTGATTCGTACTCTTTTTCAAGAGCTCTCGACTCGTTAGGGAAGGCATATGCTGTTGATACATGGATGAACAACTGAAAAATTTATTAATCTAATTAATTTTGATTGAACATTAAGGAATAATTGACAATAAGAGGTTTCGATCCTCGGCACCTTTGAGTTCTTGGTTGGTACCGTTTTTGTGAAGTAAAGTTGTCATGTTAAAAGTATGTTTTTCATCCTCCGACAAGTAGTGCCTTCTGTTACAGACCTAGCAGCTGCAGCTAGCATTGGAACAGTCTGTGGATTGCTATGATTCTTATGTATTTTACTGTAGGTACATTATAAAAAATGCAATATTAATTATACTCATTTATTAAAAATAATAAATTAATGGAAATTATAATAATTATTGTTGTAATTATTATAAAAATATAGATTATAAACAATCTATTTTTATTCTGAAATGAAAGGTGGGTCAGGGGGGTTAAAGATATAAAATAATAATAAAATAATATCAATCTCCAAAGAGAAAGGATGAAATCAAGGGATGCAGTCTTACCAGGATCACACTGGGTGATCCTGAGAAGCTGGAGTCGAAAAAATTTTGGCGATGACCAGGAAAAGCTTACGTTTAACGGTAGGATTTCTGACTAGCCACTGTCAATTAAGGAAACACCTCCATACAATGGAGCTAGTGGACACACCTCCATGTAGGATGTGTGAACAGGAAGATGAATATGTCAGGCATGTCTTATGCGAGTACCCGGAGTTATCGTCAATAAGAGAGTGTGTGTTCGGTGAGTCTTGGCCTACACCTGCCGATATAAAGGAGATGTCTCCTAGTCACCTGTCCACCTTCCTGGAAAGGACAGAAAGGACGATTACCTAGGAAGACAACTCCTCGGGAGGATGTAAAATTGTTAACATGTGGCCTAACTGCTGTGAGATGAATCTGCCAGGCATGTCATGTGGGTCAAACTCACCCTCCCTACTTTACAGACAGACAGACTCTATAAAATAATATTTCAAATACCTTTAGTTTCCTACACTGCTCTGCAAGATCCAACATATACTTCGTGCCTCTTGTATTAATTGTCACAGCTGTTTTAACATCATCATCAAATCTTGTGGTAGCAGCACTGTGGAAAATAAAATCCACTTCTTCTATAAGCGTTTCTCTGTCGCTGGGTGATATGCCAAGATTTACTTCCGATATATTTCCTGGAACAGCGCTACATCTTTTCAGCGCTTCTGGTTGCTGGGACAACAATTTTGTATACAGCTAAAATTGAACTGTACATTAGTGATAATTTTATTATTAAACATAATATTTGGGAAACTCCTTTGGCATATACCAAGTAAACTTTTAATAAGAAGAGTTCCAGAATTCTGGAAAAATTTACATTTAAATTAGTTCACCAAGCAATTGTTAGATTACTAGATAGATGACTTAAGAGTTCACTGTCATCTAAATCAAAGAAAACTTGGACTGGAGAAGTATGAAACTGTGGAACATACGAGAATACTAGCAAGAAATAGATTTCATCAACTTTATAAGACGGACAACACTTCCATGCCTAAAAGTCCTAAAATCAGCAGTGCTAACATGGAAAAATTTTATGCAAAAATCCACACAGAAATCTGGTATGTTTTTGGACAGATACGGAAGAATGTGTGGTAAGAGCAAGATCTTAAACACTAAATATCATCCTTAATTGATCTCCCTGTACTAAAATTGTGGACAAAAACGCAACAGGAGGGGGCAGCAAGAGTGTTAAGTAACACACAAAGGCTAGCAAGCAAGGATTATGTGTATGCTCTAAATACACTGGGAGATCCTTACAAGATTACAGCAGATTAGGTTCCAGAGCGCAAGCGCGACGAAAAAGCAGGCTAGGCTTGTCAAAGCCATTCGCCGGATCTGACTTATTGTTCGGCATTTTAAAAAGGGCTACAGAAAAGTGGGTAGCCCATGGAAATGTGGAAAAACTCACTAGAACAAAGACAATCGAATAAAACTGTGGTGTTGATAACTTGAACAACCTTGGGTTAGATTGACTTGTATCGATAAAAATATAATAATACTTGTTAACTATTGAAAAATAATACTTACACAATTGTTAAATAAATCATGTATCCTTTCAGCTGGATTTTTACCTTTTTTAGTTCTTATAAGTAAGTATATTTTCTTAACGTTCGTAGTCCTTAATAATATTTCTAATAAAGCCTTTCCAACAAATCCCGTAACACCTGTTATTAATACAGTAGCTCCATCGAATGTTTCAGCTATACGATCTACCATTTCAATGGATGACATCACGAATAACTCTTACTGAAAAATATATAGATACAAATACTTACATTTAGCCAATAAGATTGAATTAGCCCAGATGGCATTATCACTTTGCGACCTATAAGATCTCCTTACACCTTACATCTTTATTTTAATACAAGAGATCTAGACTTTTTCGTCTTGGAAGTAGGTATGATAGCTCTAAGAATTTAAGTAAGCATGTTCCATGGTATTTAATGCGTTGACGGACAATTTAGATTT
The DNA here is from genome assembly GCA_949126875.1 of Lochmaea capreae. NCBI lineage: Eukaryota > Metazoa > Arthropoda > Insecta > Coleoptera > Chrysomelidae > Lochmaea > Lochmaea capreae. The sequence goes on from OX421411.1 coordinate 3,921,106, forward strand.
TATACAAATTAGTTTAATAGACAAAGAGCGATCTTCTGGAAAAATAAACTGGAAAGGAGATAAGGATGTAGGAAAAATCAAAAAGCCAATGCTATAACTACATTTTGATAGGCTAGGGTTCTAGAAGTATTCGTCTATTTATGGAAAAGAAATGTTCTGAAGATGAAGATCTTTCCGTCATTTACAGTATTGGACTTGCATCCACTTTTGATATGGAGTGGAATGTAAAAGCTCACAGTTTTAAGAAAATTGTCTTCGTAATTGTTTTTAATAATGGAGTAAAGTGACAACTTTTACAAAATTAAATGAATTACCTGGTAAATATTCCGAGACGAAGTACACTATAAAATTCAGCAAACGTGATATCAATATTGTCATTGTAAATTGAAATGCAGTTGCTTTTAAAATGTTTTACTTCGCAACAATTAATTAAAGTACTTAATGATATTGTTTTTCTCTGCACTTGTACCGGATGTCCGATTCAGAGAGGTAGCAGAATGCAGCTAGACACCCCTTGTGGGGTTGCGCCGCATAAATGCTTTCTAGATCCTCTTTCTGAGGTGGATCAATCCCCATCATCCTATCCCTCGTTTTTTCCTAACGATTCATATACTTCCTTCAGCCACTTAGATCTTCTTCGCCTTCTCCTACCACCTGGTTCCCACTGTAACATTGAGCAAGCGATTGCGCGCTCTCCTTCTCTCCATATACAGATTGCGTAAATTACTTTGGAACCCTGGCCTCGGATTACACAAGTACGACAAGGATATATGAAAGAGAGAGAAAGAATAATTGTGCGCGGTCATCACTTTGTTTCATCTTAGGGGTGTATACTTATTTCCCGAGACTGGGCGAATGGTCCTTTACAGAGAGAATTCACTAGTTGGAGGTATTCAGTATGCTCCAAACATGGAAGGAGTGAGGGTGTTAAAGAAATAAAAAAATACAATCGTTATTACGTAACCTGTGCATCTTAAAATTCATTTTTGTCAACATGATCATTTCAGACCAAGTTAACAATTTCTAACTACAATAGGATATTATTTTAGCCATTGTAACTTGAAAATAAAACAGAATTCCTTGAGAGAACCATAATTAATAAACTGAAAATCCCTTCTATTAATAAATTAAATTGAAAAAATAAAATAAGTAGGTAGGTACCTACACCTATTCTAAACATAAAATATAAACTTCCTGAAAAAATACAAATCCATTCAAAAGGTAAACATAATTTTAATGAATTAAGTGCTCAAATAAACCACCTTCCTGTGCCAGACAATAACCAAATCTGTGCTAAAGATTTGATCTCATATCTCTAAGATTATTTGGCGTAATGCTGGCACAAACGTGCTGTATTTTCACCCTCGAAAAAAAGTCAACGATAACGAGACAAAAATATCATTGTAAATGTTAATTTTAATGTATCTTGTTAATAGTTTGCTTTTTAGTAGTTTCTTATTGGTATAGTAGTATACCCTATTAGCTGCATTTATATTACACAATTAAATTCGAAAATAGAGACATGAAAATGTAATAAATCCTATAAACATAAATTTGTAATTATTGCTTTTTGTTTATGATTCCATTTTTTCACCAAACAACAATTATTTAGCATTCAAAAGTATGTTATTGAAAAATTTTTGATACAGACTCCTAAGACACCCGGTATATATGAATAAATATATTGCACCTCACAAATTTCCATAAAATTTGGTCTTTTTTTTCTTGTTAAAATTTTGTTACTGTTAATTTTTGTTTTTATTTCAAAACGCGTAATGAATTTGTGTATGACTCTAGAAACCATTAATGTCAATTCAGAACAATTAGTTAGAAATTAATTATTAATTATTCATTAGCTGGTTTTGTAGTAGGGTATGAACTGTATAAAACCTTGGACACAATAATTAAAATGAAATATTGATAATTCTCTACCGAATTTAACAAAACTTTAGCTCAGCATTATTAAGGTACCCTTAAAACTTGAAGTCGATTGAAAATTGGCTCATTAGCATACTGTAGTTGTGTACCAGCCGATTAGTCCTTGAAAAAAAACTAAATTTCAGAAACTTTCAAATAACTATAACAACCTTTTATTTTTGTCCTATAAGTTTAAAACAATTATTGACCAGTTAATTGTTAATAAATAATAAACGTGTAGTTCAACAATGTATAAAAAAGTATACACACTAGCGAATTGGACCGAAACACCTTGGCGTCGATTTACTTGCGCGGTAAATTCAAACGAACTAATGGAGAAATCAATATTAAAAATTATACTTAGTAGAACATATATATTTATTATATATATAATGCAACACATAGGCCTTTTAGACCCATAGCTTTGTGATGTCTTCTATCCCTTGCTTTCGCCTTCCAGCCTGGTATTCCTCCCTCTTTTATGTCTTCAATGGCTTCATTATACCTCCTTTATTTTGGTCTTTCTCGTTTCTGCGTTCCTTCTATATGTCTATGTCAATCAATTTTTTTTTGTCATTCTGGTGTCTGGCATCCGCTATACGGGGTTGGGATAAAGTATGGAACCAAGTAAATATCTTTTAAACGAAAAGAACGATATTTATAAAGATTTGCAGGTAAGTGCAATGGAACAAAATACATCCGATGTACATTTTTTTGTTAATAATATACTTCCGGTTTATCCGGAAATACCAATTTGTAAAAACGAGGAATATAGCACTTTAATCAACCTCCTTTGAGTTTTTTGCATTAGAACAAAAAACTATTTAGATAAACTAATTTATGTTGTTCGTATGCATAGTAATAAATAAACGAGTACCTACTGTTTAGTACGTCTTTTGTTCTCCAAGTGTCAAATTTTAATTGGCGGAAATAAATTTTACAATTTAGAATGGTTCAATTAAGTGAAAAAGAGCGTATTGAAATTTTAATGATGATCGGTTATGGTGATCGTGTTAGAACTCATGAAAAAGTGTGTCATATTTTTAATAATTTGCATCCGGAGAGAAATCCTATATCACGCTCAACAGTAACTAAAACTTTACAACGTTTTAGTACAACTGTGATGGTAAAAAATTTGTAAAACCTGGAAGACCGCGGACTGCAACGAACGAACTGTTAAACAAAATATTGAAATCGATTTAAAAGAATCACCTCAAACTTCCACCACAAATTTGGCACTAAACCATGGTATCAGTCGACGTTCTGTAGGAAAGATATTGAAAAGTGAAAAGTATCATCCGTATAAGTTACAGTTGGTTCAAGAATTGTCAGACGATGATTTTGATCGACGGCTGGAATTTTGCGAACGGCTAATGGACATCTGTAATGTCGACGACAATTTTGCTTCTAACATAGTTTTTTCCGATAAGTTAACTTTTTGTTTAAATGGATCAGTTAATCGCCATAACTCAAGGTATTGGTCAAATGAGAATCCTCATTGGATTCATGAAGCACATACCCAGCATCCACAGAAGTTAAACGTTTGGACGGGAATTGTCGAAAATAGGCTTATAGGCCCATTTTTTATCGACGGAAATTTGAATGGTGGCAAGTATTTGGATCTATTAAATAACGAAATTATTTCTGCACTTCAACAGAATGGGCAATTACCACAAAATGTTTGGTTTCAACAAGATGGAGCACCTCCCCACTATGATAGAAGGGTTAGGGATTTTCTGGATGCGAATTTTCCAAATCGATGGATTGGACGTAGAGGATTCATAGAGTGGCCTGCTTGTTCTCCGGATCTTAGCCCGCTAGATTTTTTTCTTTGGGGTTATCTAAAATCACGTGTTTACGTTAGACGACCAACAAACTTCTGAATATTTTCCTTTCCCATAGGTTCACTTTATTTTTTCATCTTCTTTACTCAATATCCAAGTTTCACTACCGTATAGTGCCGTTGGTATAATAACTGTTTTCTATAGATGTAACTTTCTAGCTACCTTCTTTGAAGTTATTATTTTATTTAGGGCTCCTGCCTGTTTACTTCCTTATGTTAGTCCTGTTTTTATTTTCATCGCCATCCTCCTTAATAACTGTTCCTTGATAGATATAGCTATCCATTGATCTCTGTCCGTTCAGCTCCACTACAAAAATTTTTCTTTGTGGGGTTATCATTTTCAAAAACTTTTACATTTACTCTCAAGCTCGCTATCTCTGCCGTCTCTACAAAAGCATTGCATGCTCTTTTCAGTTCTTTTTCTGATGTTGATAACAACGTTGCTACATCGTCTGCGTAGGACAGCAATTGCGTCGTTTTTGTTTTCAGTGTCCCCGAGCTGTTTGTTCCACTTCTTCGCACTATCCATTCTAGTATCATATTGAACAACGTAGTGAATAGGGATCTTCTTGTTTCAGTCCAGCATTTGTACCAAATACATATTTATTACGAGTAAAAAATTTCATAACCTAGGTTGAAATTTATACAAAAAATGTACGTACTGATAAGGATACCACAATCAAAAGGAAAATCGTTTGGGTGCCGGCGAAGGGGTAGAATCTCCTTAATATTTGAAAAAGTGAATTCATCCCGAAGGAAACGAGAAGTCAGGTTGAAGTTTAAACATAAAATAGATATACTAACAAGAACACTCCGTACAAAAGGAAAATCGCTTGGGTGCCGTCGAAGGGGTTGAATTAATACCCTTAACATTTAAAAAATTGAATTCAACCCGAAAGAAACGAGAAGCCAGGTTGATATGTGAACATAAAATAGATATACTAACAAGAACACTATGTACAAAAGGAAAATCGTTTCGGTAATAAAATATTTCCCCTGTATAAGCTAGGTAAATTATCCCCTTTAAAGGTAAAACAGAAATTAAACAAAATACCTTAGTTCTTCTTCATTTTGTGAATCAGGGAAACAAATTAAAGTAAAATATCCCCTCGAACACTTAAATCTATACTACAATAAAAATATTTCTCCTGTATAAGACAGGTAAATTATCCCCTGTTAAAGAAAAAGAAGAAGTTGACTGATATTCCTAAGTCTTTTCTTCTTTCCGTGAATCACAGAAACATATGAAGGTAAAATATCCCTTCTAATACATGTTAATGGTGTCGATATATACACTGCTCGCCAAAATGATACTGAAAATAGAATTAACTATAGCTATTTTCTTATAAATTCTTAGAATATACTAAAAAAATTTATTTATTAATTATTTTGGAACTTTTCTACTTTCCTTGTATACTGAAAATATCAAAAATAATAGAAAAACGTTTTTTAAAATAATCTATATTTATATTTTTAAATACGGCGGCCAGTGTATATTGAATTCATATCGATGACAAACACTTGTTTATCTCGAACGGCGTGACTAATGAATAAATTTTAAAACTTGCTTTCAGTAACGAATTAATTCTTGAATCGGACGGTCGTGTCGGGAGTGTATATTCGTAATTTACGGGAATATACTGTGTTTTCGAATTTTCGGGAGTGTACCTTTGTTCGAAATTATTTTCGGTAGTGAAAGTGTGTGTGTCTTCGAGTGTACCTAAGTGTAGTTCGAATTTTTGGTCATGATTTCCAAGGATTATCTTTTTATATATAAGGTAAGTCTGTATTTTAGTATTTGGTAGTTACTAGCACTGAATAAATCCTCTATTTATTCATTTTCCATATATTTTTTTTAAAAAGCATAAGTAAACTATGATTTTTTTTATATGTTACCCATAGAATTAAAAATAATAGTATAAGATTATTAAAAAGCCTTACAAATTAGAAAATTACACTTCCAAGTTAGTAGATGTTGCTTCCTAGTGAACGGTCTACCCTTTGGAAAGTATTTTTCTAATTTTTAAAGCGTTTTAAAAGTTTTATACCATTATTTTGACTTCTATTGATAACACGGTTTACTTAAATATGACAGTTGCTACAGGAAACTGTGATTTAGTGAAAATATTTTACCCGTATATTATTCTTTCAATAATATTTTCACCAAAAGTTATACTAATCTAAGTCTTTTGGGAAAAAGGCATATTATGAAGAAGTGATAATAGAATTTGGAAAATATGGAAAACGATATAGCTTATTCGTGTATTTTAAAAATTAAGTGCATAAACAGTTTTAAATTCTAATAAATAATTTGTTACAATACTCCAAGCTCATATAATATTATGTTAATAATCAGCAATAGGCAATTATTTACAGGCAGTATATAACTTAATCTATCGAAGAGTGTTCTAAATAAATACAGAATAAATTTTATAAAATAAGTAACCAACTGTACAATAACTAAAAATATTCGAAAAGTATATAACTTACTATATTCATGAATGTTTTAAACTCTTTCAAAATCCAATAAAATACTAAATTTGTTGATAAATTATGAATCGGTTAAAATTTTTGTATGAAAAAAGGTTTTTATAATATTTTGCATCTTTTACAAATAATTTTCATACAAAGATTTTAACCGATTCATAATTTATCAACAAATTTAGTACTTTCTTGGATTTTGAAAGAATTTAAAACATTCATCGATAGAGATATATACTTTTCGAATATTTTTAGTTATTGTACAGTCGGTTATTTATTTTATAAAATTTATTCTGTATTTATTTATTTCCAAGTATTTTTTCCAAAGACATAGGATAGCTATGTTCGTTGAGTTTGCTACCTTTTCCCAAAATATTATCCTCTCTTTATTTCTCACTACCACTCTAAGTACTTGCAATAAATAAAAATACAGAGTGTACGCAAAATAATAATATTTATACAAAAAGTTTAACTTATACTGAGTACTTTCTTATTTGATTTTGAAATAGTTTAGAATACCCCTTGATTTAGTAAGGTATGTAGGTACTTAATATACAGGTGAAATATATTTACTTAACCACAGTTTCCTGTAACAATTGTCAAATTTAAGTAAATATATTTTACCTGTATATTATCCTTTCTTCACTAGCTTTACTATCAATATACAGGGTGTTTCATTGGGAAAGGGCCTAACTTTAACTGTAGATGAGGATCACTTTAATGCTTCCAAAAACCTATATTAAATGTGTCTTCTGCACTTTATAATCGAGATACAGGGTGTTTTATAAATTTATCGTTTTTCTTTCGAACCTCATAACTTCCGAGTTACGCTGTATATTATTTTGAAATTTGGTACACGTAATAACCATTACCTAGAAACTCAATGAAAAGCATCTCCAAAAAGATAATGCAGGTCCGGCTTAACAAAAAATTTCAAAGCTCGTCTTTCCTAAAAACATCACCCTGTATATAGATTTTTTTTAAATTGCTCTTTATAATTGGAAAGAGTATTAAAAACCGAATCTACTTACTTCCTTTTTATTTTTCCGCAGACAATTTTACTACCAAAAATTTACCGTCAAAGTTATAATTTATACACTTTTTGGGGGTTAACAATGGTATCGTAGAGGTTTTTTTATTTTTTAGCTTGAAATGAAATCTATTTAATGCATATAGAGAAGCATCCTAGAAATTCAATTGAGTTTGTATGTTTACGAGTACAGACCACTAAAAAACGTAATTACAGTGCCGTACTTAGGACATACTCATTCAATATGTTTAGAATATTTCGAGCACCTTGTATGAGGATATGTATCTGGAAACTATTCACTTCTACATTTAGAATAACAAGAGTAAAATATCAGAAATAAATTTATAATTCAAAAAACGGAGAGATTTTTATTAATTACTCAAAATACTTGAAGTATTATCTAGTTTATACAAGTACTTTTATTTTACTCTTGTTATTCTAAATGTAGAAGCGCATAGTTTCCAGATACATATCCTTATACAGGGTGTTCGAAATATTCTAAACATATTGAATGAGTATGTCCTAGGTACGGCCCTGTAATCACATTTTTTAGTGGTCTGTACTCGTAAACATACAAACTCAATTGAATTTCTAGGATGCTTTTCTAGATTCATTAAATAGATTTCATTTCAAGCTAAAAAATAAAAAAAACCTCTGATACCATTGTTAACCCCCAAAAAGTGTATAAATTATAACTTTGACGATCAATTTTTGATAGTAAAATTGTCTGCGGAAAAATAAAAAGGAAATAAGTAGATTCGATTTTTTATACTCTTTCCAATTATGAAGAGCAATTTTAAAAAAATCTATATACAGGGTGTTGTTTTTAGCAAAGACGAGTTTTGAAATTTTTTGTTATGCCGGACCTGCATTATCTTTTTGGAGATGCTTTTGATGGAGTTTCTAGGTAATGGTCATTACGTGTACCAAATTTCAAAATAATATACAGCGTAACTCGGAAGTTATGAGGTTCGAAAGAAATACGATAAATTTAAAAAACACCCTGTATCTCGGTTATAAAGTGCAGAAGACACATTAAATATAGGTTTTTGGAAGCACCAAAGTGATCCCCATCTAGAGTTAAAGTTAGGCCCTTTCCCAATGAAACACCCAGTATATGAATACACAGTGTATTTAAAAAAGTTTTTAAAATATTTTGTATCTTTTACAAATAATTTTTATACAAAAAGTTTAACTGATATAAAATTAATCAACAAACTGAGTAGGTACTTTCTTATTTGAATTTGAAATAGTTTAGAAAACTCTTCGATAGAGTAAGTTATATACTGCATGTAAAAATTGCCTAATGCTGATTATTAACGTATTATATGAACTTGGAATATTGTTACAAATTATGTATTACACTCCTTACAAAAGGAAAATCGCTTCGGTTTCGTTGAAGGGGTAGAATTAATACCCTTAATATTTAAAAAAATTGAATTCAACCCGAAAGAAACGAGAAGCCAGGTTGATATGTGAACATAAAATAGATATACTGACAAGAACACTATGTACAAAAGGAAAATTGCTTCGGTAATAAAATATTTCCCCTGTATAAGCTAGGTAAATTATCCCCTTTAAAGAAAAAAAAAGAAATTAAACAAAATACCTTAGCTTCATTTTGTGAATCAGGCAAACAAATTAAAGTAAAATATCTCCACGAACTACAATCAATACTACAATAAAATATTTCTCCTGAATACGCCAGGTAAATTATCACCTGTTAAAGAAAAAGAAGAAGTTGACAGATATTCCTAAGTCTCTTCTTCTTTCCGTGAATTACAGAAACATATGAAGGTAAAATATCCCCTCTAATACATGTTAATGGTGTCGATATATACACTGCTCGCCAAAATGATACCGAAAATAGAATTCTTAATAATCATTTTCTTGTAATTTCTTAGAATATTCTAAAAATTTGTATTTATTAATAATTTTGGAACTTTTCTACTTTTCTAGTACAAGAAAAATATCAAAAAGAATAGAAAAACGTTATTCAAAATAATCTATCTTTTTATTCTTAAATACGCCTGCCAGTGTATATTGAATTCATATCGATGACAAACACTTGTTTATGTCGAACTAGCAATATAGCAATACAGTATATTTAAAAAGGTTTTTATAATGTTTTGGATCAAATAATTTTCATACAAAGATTTTAACCGATTCATAATTTATCAACAAATATAGTACATTATTGGATTTTGAAATAGTTTAAAACATTCATGAATAGAGTACCTAAGTTATATATACTTTTCGAATATTTTTGTTACATTCAACGTTTATTGCTTACAATATAATATACAGGGTGAGTCACGAGGAACTGTACATACTTCTACAATAAGTATAGGCACCTTTAGGGGATTATCAAATGACCATTAAAAAATGTCTTCTTGTTTTGATTATTAATATACAGGGTGAATTATGGATTTTCACCAAAACAATGTTGTCTGGCAACTGACATATTCAGAATTTAAAAAATCCTGGACCGTCCCAGGTCCAACTGTCTATGTATGCCCTCTGAAAAACTTATATCAGATTTTAGAAAAATCATATACAGGGTGAAGTGTTGAATATGAAGCAGTCCCACAAATTTTCACGAAGACGGTCCTGGATTTTTTAAATTCTGAATATGTCAGTTAGTTGCCAGACACCATTACAAACTTTCACCAAAGAATGAGACAAATCGACTTAGTCATTGAGAAGATATGACGAAACATTGTTTTGGTGAAAATCCATAATTCACCCTGTATATTAATAATCAAAACAAGAAGACATTTTTTGATGGTCATTTGATAATCCCTTAAGCTGCCTATAGTTATTGTAGAAGTATGTACAGTTCCTCGTGACTCACCCTGTATAAATATTATAGTTTACAATAAATATTACAAAATAACTCTGTTTTTATAAACTTTGGGTATAGGGAATGCTTAACAAAAATTAAAGTTACATAATCGAAGATTTTAACATCCCCTTTTTATAATTTCTGACTTTGAATTCATGTTTGTACATTTTCATTCCTACACTTTGCCAGTAAAGACAAACTTCTGGTAGCTTACAGCCGATAGAAAATAACCTATGAGCTGGTGGGGAATATTTTCCGTCGGTTGTAGATTTTTTGACCGATTGATTATATTTTCTACTGGCTGGGGTCATCTTCCAGCCATGGGGGACAAACTTCCATCTATGCAAGGCAACTTTCAGCCTTAATTGCTTAACTATTCAAAAAACATACCTAAGTAAGCTATGTCGTTCCTCACTTTTCTAAATATTGTCCTCCATTTCTTTTACGAGGTGGCTATTTTTACAAATGACATAGGTGAGCTATATCGCTCCTCAGCTTTTGAAATATTGTCCTCCATTTCTATCAAAAGCTGCTTATTTTCTCAAAAGACATAGGTAAGCTATGTCGTTCCACATTTTCCTAAATATTGTCCTCCCTTTCTTATAAAAGTTGGTTATTTTTCAAAAGACATACCTAAGTAAGCCATGTCATTCCACATTTTCCTAAATATTGTCCTCCATTTCTTTCAAAAATTGGTTATTTTTTCAAAAGACATAGGTAAGCTATGTCGTTCCTCATTTTTCTAAATAATGTCTTCCATTTCTTTCAAAAGTTGGTTATTTTTTCAAAAGACATAGGTAAGCTATGTCGTTCCTCATTTTTCTAAATATTGTCTTCCATTTCTTTCAAAAGTTGGTTATTTTTTCAAAAGACATAGGTAAGCTATGTCGTTCCTCAATTTTCTAAATGTTGCCCTGCCTTTCTTTCACAAGTTGGTTCTTTTTTTAACTGACTTTGGCAAGCTTTTTATTTTACTTGTCAAGGACGCCACATGTAACAGCTTGGTTGCTTACGATTGACTTTTTCCTTCACGGATGCACGCAGTACCACGCTGTGGGAAAGTGCTCGTTCACTAGGTTGTCGGTCAGACTCGTTTGCAAAGCGGGCGGTCATCCAGATGGGGCGGGTGCGCTTAAGTGTTTTCCGTTTGTTGAATGGGTATGGGTTAACAAGTTGGGGAAATTGTTGCCCAGTATGGGCTATCAAAATATCGTAGAAGCCAAAGTTGTTACATGCAAAATGGCTAATTGGCTGCTTCTGACTAACTACTAACAATTTTTTTCAGCGCTTCCTTTTCAGCATACTAACACTCTCTTACAGGCTTCAAGATTCCATCGGATTTTTGTTGAATTTTTTAATTTTGTTTGATTTTCTGTTCTAGGAATTTTACCAGCGATGGATATGCTCTTCAGAATTTTTTTGGAATATATCGATATACTCAAACTTGCTGATAGGCCTATCTCAAAAATAATAAAAATTTTAGAAAATTTTTTTCTAATTAATATAATTTAATTTAATTTTTTTCCAGCACACTAACACTCTCTTACAGGCTTCAAGATTCCATTGAATTTTTGTTGAATTTTTAAATTTTGTTTGATTTTCTGTTCTAGGAATTTTACCAGCGATGGATATGCTCTTCAGAATTTATTTGGAATATATCGATATATTCAAACTTGCTGATAGGCCTATCTCAGAAATTATAAAAAAATTTAGATAGTTTTTTTTCATTAATTTAATTTTTTGTTCCAGGATCTCTTTCAGGAAACCCTAAATTTAGATATATTTTTTTTTTCATTAATTTAATTTTTTGTTCCAGGATTTCTTTCAGGAAAGGATTTTTTAGGGTACAAAAGTTAATAATTATCTTTGACTTTTACAATTTGGAGCTCCAAATGTTTCTTTCCAGGACTATTAATAAATCAAAATTTCTATTCTGATTCATTTTTTGTTATTTGGTAAAGTAGGTAATTTTTGCATGTTTATTTTCTTAACTGCATGGGTTTAATTATTATGTGCATGCTCAAGCTTGAGTGTGGTAAGGGTTGGTGAAGTAGTGGTGATATTTGGGTGTTAATTTTAAAGTATCTTCATGCTGTATAATTTGTGTTTGATATTTTTTGTTAAAATATTGTAATAAATGTATTTAAATGTTAATATTTTGTTGATATCTGACATACAATTTTTTATGATTATTGTTAATTTTGAATTTATTTGTTCCTGATTGTATATTTGTATTACTGCACTTTGCTAGTAAAGATACACTTCTGGCAGGGTGCAGCCGGTAGAAAACAACCTGTAAGCCGGTGGGGAATATTTTCCGTCGGTTGTAGAGTTTTTTGACCGATTGATTATATTTTCTGCCGGCTGGGGTCATCTTCCAGCCATGGGGGACAAACTTCCTTCTACACAAGGCAACTTTCAGCCTTAATTGCTTAACTATTCAAAAAACATACCTAAGTAAGCGATGTCGTGCCTCATTTTTCTAAATATTGTCCTCCATTTCTTTTACGAGGTGGTTATTTTTACAAAAGACATAGGTAAGCTATGTCGTTCCTCAGCTTTTGAAATATTGTCCTCCATTTCTTCCAAATGCTGCTTTTTTTCTCAAAAGGCATAGGTTAGCTATGTCGTTCCACATTTTCCAAAATATTTTCCTCCCTTTCTTTTAAAAGTTGGTTATTTTTCAAAAGACATACCTAAGTAAGCCATGTCATTCCACATTTTCCTAAATATTGTCCTCCATTTCTTTCAAAAATTGGTAATTTTTTCAAAAGACATAGGTTCGCTATGTCGTTCCACATTTTCCTAAGTGTTTTCCTCCCTATCTTTCACAAGTTGGTTATTTTTCAAAAGACATAGGTAAGCTATGTCGTTCCTCATTTTTCTAAATAATGTCTTCCATTTCTTTCAAAAGTTGGTTATTTTTTCAAAAGACATAGGTAAGCTATGTCGTTCCTCAATTTTCTAAATGTTGTCCTGCCTTTCTTTCACAAGTTGGTTCTTTTTTTAACTGACTTTGGCAAGCTTTTTATTTTACCTGTCAAGGACGCCACATGTAACAGCTTGGTTGCTTACGATTGACTTTTTCCTTCACGGATGCACGCAGTACCACACTGTGGGAAAGTGCTCGTTCACTAGGTTGTCGGTCAGACTCGTTTGCAAAGCGGGCGGTCATCCAGATAGGGCGGGTGCGCTTAAGTGTTTTCCGTTTGTTGAATGGGTATGGGTTAACAAGTTGGGGAAATTGTTGCCCAGTATGGGCTATCAAAATATCGTAGAAGCCAAAGTTGTTACATGCAAAATGGCTAATTGGCTGCTTCTGACTAACTACTAACAATTTTTTTCAGCGCTTCCTTTTCAGCATACTAACACTCTCTTACAGGCTTCAAGATTCCATCGGATTTTTGTTGAATTTTTTAATTTTGTTTGATTTTCTGTTCTAGGAATTTTACCAGCGATGGATATGCTCTTCAGAATTTTTTTGGAATATATCGATATACTCAAACTTGCTGATAGGCCTATCTCAAAAATAATAAAAATTTTAGATAATTTTTTTCTAATTAATATAATTTAATTTAATTTTTTTCCAGCACACTAACACTCTCTTACAGGCTTCAAGATTCCATTGAATTTTTGTTGAATTTTTAAATTTTGTTTGATTTTCTGTTCTAGGAATTTTACCAGCGATGGATATGCTCTTCAGAATTTATTTGGAATATATCGATATATTCAAACTTGCTGATAGGCCTATCTCAGAAATTATAAAAAAATTTAGATAGTTTTTTTTCATTAATTTAATTTTTTGTTCCAGGATCTCTTTCAGGAAACCCTAAATTTAGATATATTTTTTTTTTCATTAATTTAATTTTTTGTTCCAGGATTTCTTTCAGGAAAGGATTTTTTAGGGTACAAAAGTTAATAATTATCTTTGACTTTTACAATTTGGAGCTCCAAATGTTTCTTTCCAGGACTATTAATAAATCAAAATTTCTATTCTGATTCATTTTTTGTTATTTGGTGAAGTAGGTAATTTTTGCATGTTTATTTTCTTAACTGCATGGGTTTAATTATTATGTGCATGCTCAAGCTTGAGTGTGGTAAGGGTTGGTGAAGTAGTGGTGATATTTGGGTGTTAATTTTAAAGTATCTTTATGCTGTATAATTTGTGTTTGATATTTTTTGTTAAAATATTGTAATAAATGTATTTAAATGTTAATATTTTGTTGATATCTGACATACAATTTTTTATGATTATTGTTAATTTTGAATTTATTTGTTCCTGATTGTATATTTGTATTACTGCACTTTGCTAGTAAAGATACACTTCTGGCAGGGTGCAGCCGGTAGAAAACAACCTGTAAGCCGGTGGGGAATATTTTCCGTCGGTTGTAGAGTTTTTTGACCGATTGATTATATTTTCTGCCGGCTGGGGTCATCTTCCAGCCATGGGGGACAAACTTCCTTCTACACAAGGCAACTTTCAGCCTTAATTGCTTAACTATTCAAAAAACATACCTAAGTAAGCGATGTCGTGCCTCATTTTTCTAAATATTGTCCTCCATTTCTTTTACGAGGTGGTTATTTTTACAAAAGACATAGGTAAGCTATGTCGTTCCTCAGCTTTTGAAATATTGTCCTCCATTTCTTCCAAATGCTGCTTTTTTTCTCAAAAGGCATAGGTTAGCTATGTCGTTCCACATTTTCCAAAATATTTTCCTCCCTTTCTTTTAAAAGTTGGTTTTTTTTCAAAAGACATACCTAAGTAAGCCATGTCATTCCACATTTTCCTAAATATTGTCCTCCATTTCTTTCAAAAATTGGTTATTTTTTCAAAAGACATAGGTTCGCTATGTCGTTCCACATTTTCCTAAGTGTTTTCCTCCCTATCTTTCACAAGTTGGTTATTTTTCAAAAGACATAGGTAAGCTATGTCGTTCCTCATTTTTCTAAATAATGTCTTCCATTTCTTTCAAAAGTTGGTTATTTTTTCAAAAGACATAGGTAAGCTATGTCGTTCCTCAATTTTCTAAATGTTGTCCTGCCTTTCTTTCACAAGTTGGTTCTTTTTTTAACTGACTTTGGCAAGCTTTTTATTTTACCTGTCAAGGACGCCACATGTAACAGCTTGGTTGCTTACGATTGACTTTTTCCTTCACGGATGCACGCAGTACCACACTGTGGGAAAGTGCTCGTTCACTAGGTTGTCGGTCAGACTCGTTTGCAAAGCGGGCGGTCATCCAGATGGGGCGGGTGCGCTTAAGTGTTTTCCGTTTGTTGAATGGGTATGGGTTAACAAGTTGGGGAAATTGTTGCCCAGTATGGGCTATCAAAATATCGTAGAAGCCAAAGTTGTTACATGCAAAATGGCTAATTGGCTGCTTCTGACTAACTACTAACAATTTTTTTCAGCGCTTCCTTTTCAGCATACTAACACTCTCTTACAGGCTTCAAGATTCCATCGGATTTTTGTTGAATTTTTTAATTTTGTTTGATTTTCTGTTCTAGGAATTTTACCAGCGATGGATATGCTCTTCAGAATTTTTTTGGAATATATCGATATACTCAAACTTGCTGATAGGCCTATCTCAAAAATAATAAAAATTTTAGATAATTTTTTTCTAATTAATATAATTTAATTTAATTTTTTTCCAGCACACTAACACTCTCTTACAGGCTTCAAGATTCCATTGAATTTTTGTTGAATTTTTAAATTTTGTTTGATTTTCTGTTCTAGGAATTTTACCAGCGATGGATATGCTCTTCAGAATTTATTTGGAATATATCGATATATTCAAACTTGCTGATAGGCCTATCTCAGAAATTATAAAAAAATTTAGATAGTTTTTTTTCATTAATTTAATTTTTTGTTCCAGGATCTCTTTCAGGAAACCCTAAATTTAGATATATTTTTTTTTTCATTAATTTAATTTTTTGTTCCAGGATTTCTTTCAGGAAAGGATTTTTTAGGGTACAAAAGTTAATAATTATCTTTGACTTTTACAATTTGGAGCTCCAAATGTTTCTTTCCAGGACTATTAATAAATCAAAATTTCTATTCTGATTCATTTTTTGTTATTTGGTGAAGTAGGTAATTTTTGCATGTTTATTTTCTTAACTGCATGGGTTTAATTATTATGTGCATGCTCAAGCTTGAGTGTGGTAAGGGTTGGTGAAGTAGTGGTGATATTTGGGTGTTAATTTTAAAGTATCTTTATGCTGTATAATTTGTGTTTGATATTTTTTGTTAAAATATTGTAATAAATGTATTTAAATGTTAATATTTTGTTGATATCTGACATACAATTTTTTATGATTATTGTTAATTTTGAATTTATTTGTTCCTGATTGTATATTTGTATTACTGCACTTTGCTAGTAAAGATACACTTCTGGCAGGGTGCAGCCGGTAGAAAACAACCTGTAAGCCGGTGGGGAATATTTTCCGTCGGTTGTAGAGTTTTTTGACCGATTGATTATATTTTCTGCCGGCTGGGGTCATCTTCCAGCCATGGGGGACAAACTTCCTTCTACACAAGGCAACTTTCAGCCTTAATTGCTTAACTATTCAAAAAACATACCTAAGTAAGCGATGTCGTGCCTCATTTTTCTAAATATTGTCCTCCATTTCTTTTACGAGGTGGTTATTTTTACAAAAGACATAGGTAAGCTATGTCGTTCCTCAGCTTTTGAAATATTGTCCTCCATTTCTTCCAAATGCTGCTTTTTTTCTCAAAAGGCATAGGTTAGCTATGTCGTTCCACATTTTCCAAAATATTTTCCTCCCTTTCTTTTAAAAGTTGGTTATTTTTCAAAAGACATACCTAAGTAAGCCATGTCATTCCACATCTTCCTAAATATTGTCCTCCATTTCTTTCAAAAATTGGTTATTTTTTCAAAAGACATAGGTTCGCTATGTCGTTCCACATTTTCCTAAGTGTTTTCCTCCCTATCTTTCACAAGTTGGTTATTTTTCAAAAGACATAGGTAAGCTATGTCGTTCCTCATTTTTCTAAATAATGTCTTCCATTTCTTTCAAAAGTTGGTTATTTTTTCAAAAGACATAGGTAAGCTATGTCGTTCCTCAATTTTCTAAATGTTGTCCTGCCTTTCTTTCACAAGTTGGTTCTTTTTTTAACTGACTTTGGCAAGCTTTTTATTTTACCTGTCAAGGACGCCACATGTAACAGCTTGGTTGCTTACGATTGACTTTTTCCTTCACGGATGCACGCAGTACCACACTGTGGGAAAGTGCTCGTTCACTAGGTTGTCGGTCAGACTCGTTTGCAAAGCGGGCGGTCATCCAGATGGGGCGGGTGCGCTTAAGTGTTTTCCGTTTGTTGAATGGGTATGGGTTAACAAGTTGGGGAAATTGTTGCCCAGTATGGGCTATCAAAATATCGTAGAAGCCAAAGTTGTTACATGCAAAATGGCTAATTGGCTGCTTCTGACTAACTACTAACAATTTTTTTCAGCGCTTCCTTTTCAGCATACTAACACTCTCTTACAGGCTTCAAGATTCCATTGAATTTTTGTTGAATTTTTTAATTTTGTTTGATTTTCTGTTCTAGGAATTTTACCAGCGATGGATATGCTCTTCAGAATTTATTTGGAATATATCGATATACTCAAACTTGCTGATAGGCCTATCTCAAAAATGATAAAAATTTTAGATAATTTCTTTTTCAATAATATAATTTAATTTAATTTTTTTTCAGCACTTCCTTTTCAGCACACTAACACTCTCTTACAGGCTTCATAGATACCATTGAATTTCTGTTGAATTTTTAAATTTTGTTTGATTTTCTGTTCCAGAAAATTCACCAGCAATGGATTTGCTCTTCAGAATTTATTTGGAATATATCGATATATTTAAACTTGATGATAGGCCTTTCTCAAAAAGAATCAAAAATGTTAGATAATTTTTCTTAAATTAATTTAACTTTTTGTTCCAGAAATTATTTCAGGAAAGGATTTTTTACGTTAAAAAAGTCGATACTTATCTTTGACTTTTTCAATTTGGAGCTACAGATTTTTTCCAGTACTATTAATAAATCAAAATTTCTATTCTGATTCATTTTATATTATTTGGTAAATTATTCTTTGCATGTTTATTTTTCAACTGCATGGGTTTTATATTTGCATGCTCAAGCTTGAGTGTGGTAGGGGTTGGTGAAGTAGTTGGAGCGTTAATATATGTTAATTTTAAAATATATTTATGCTGTGTAATTCGTATTTGATATTTTTGTTTAAAATATTGTAATAAATGTAGGTAGATGTTAATATTTTGTTGATATGTTCTTTATAATTGTTGTTAAGTTTGAATTTATTTGTTCTTAATTGTATATTTTTATTACTGCACTTTGCTAGTAAAGACAAACTTCTGGCAGGGTGCAGCCGGTAGAAAACATCCTGTAAACCGGTGGGGAATATTTTCTGTCGGTTGTAGATTTTTTGGACCGATTGATTATATTTTCTACTGGCTAGGGTCATCTTCCAACCATGGACGACAAGCATCCATCTACTAGGAGCAGCTCCAGACACAATTTTACTGATATTTGTTTATATAATGCTTTGTGTACTCTGTTAACTTCAGTTTCACAATAGAAAATATAATTATTTGGTCTATATTTGCCTTTTCAGAAGGATCAGTTCTTGAAGAAAAGTTATCATGCTACTAAACGCCTGATTGGCAAATAGTTATCTCTTTAATGGAGTATGAAAGGAGAAACACAATTAGATATTTTCATAGAGGAATTAGATCATTTTTATTCGAACGGTCAACACAAATAATGAATGGCAGAATGAGAACACATCAAAACCAGCACTGATATAACTTACAGAGCACTCTTAAAAACTAAAAATATTTATTTGTTTCATAGGTAAGTACTGTCAAAAATAAATAATGACATTGAAATGTCACAGAGAGATGGTCGCTGGTTCGAATGTCACTGTTTTCGTTTTTCTTAAATTCTTTTTTAGATGTCTTAACACTAATAATTATTATAATTTTGTAGAATAATAAAATAAAACGATGGGTAAGTGAAAAACTAGAAGTATTCAATACTAGTAATCATTTTTAAATGCGTTATTGTATGTTTGGTTGCCTACACCATAGGTAACTGACAATATAAATATAATGTATAAGATGTGCGTTGGGTGGCCTGCAGAAAATCGTGTATTAATGCATGATTTTGTCTGATTTTGAGAGTTAATACACGTCCGGTACCGGTGCGTCTGTAAGTGGTTTAAAGATTATCCTCCAAATTGACTGGAAATATGAAATTTTCAGTCTAATCTAGTAGTTAAATCAAAACACGTGTACTTTTTAAAATATTTATTATCAATAGAAGTTATATTAAAAAAAAATCATGTATCTACACCACTTTAAATAACAGCAAACAATATTATATAATTTAAATTAGGCTACTCTTACACGATACTCCTTTTTTTTTTGGTTACGTAATGTCGCCATCGCCATCGCCATCATAGAAGTCATGGATAACAACAAACAATATTTTATCATTGAAATTAAGGTACTCTTACACGATACGGTTTTATCAGTGTTAGTTACTATAAACCTCGATAGCGAGAGTACAGAATTGTACTGTACTGGTCAAAAGGGTTTTAAAAAATGAAATATAAACATGTGTAAAATTCGAGCTTTATTAAGTAGATGTAAATTCATATAGAAGACAACAATGTAACAACTTTTAAATTTTAATTGTTGAGCGATGGTGCTACCATCTTTGTCCACAGTAGGTAAACCATTCCCACCATAAATACCAGTTTGAATATTTTATCTACGAACCACATACTGAAAAGAAAAAGTGCCAAATAAAATATCTCGTGAAATACGATAAACAAAATGTTCTTTGGACGATGGAAAATCAAAAAATTCCAACACTTACATCTTCATATGTCTCCTTGCAGCAGGAATAGTATCATCTGCTTCTTTGAGAATATACAATCTTGTACAATGAACACAATGAGTGAAATAATCAACGTAATCTATACCATCACCGTCTAGTTTGTATATTTGCCTTTCTTTAGGATTCATATTGGCTCTGGCTTTAAGAGCTTCTTCATTGTCGAAGTCCCATTGATTGTTAGCATAATATTCGAACACTTCAAAACCTTTGGAAATTCTTTTCTGTACGTGCATGAGTCTAAAATTTAGTCGAGATAAATACAAAATAACCAGAAAAGGAATTTCTGGCAAAAACATAATAATCTGCACTATTAGCAGACACTCTCTACTAGCCTTGAACAGACAACGTGTTACATCAGGGCTAGTATTACAGTGCCATCGAGATTTAGCTAACGCCTCGGTAGATAACAATATTATCCTGAAGGAGCAAAGGTTGGAAGCGGCTGGACTAAGTATTCTTGGATCCGGCGACACCTACGGCCTGACGAATTCGACAATTGATGAACTAGCTAAACTTTACACCAATGCTCAATCTCCAAAGAAATGGGATAAAATCAAGGGATGTGGTCTTGCCAGGATCACCCTGGGTGACCCTGAGAAGCTGGAGTGGAAGAAATATTTGGCGATGACCAGGAAAAAGCTACGTTTAACGGTAGGATTACATAACAGGAGGAATGAGTACATGCCCAACGGCAGCAATGGAAGTGATTCTCAACCTCACACCATTACATATGGTGGTGGAGAGTGTTGCAGAAAGAACAAGATACAGACTAAGTAGAGAGGGAATCATTAAAAAGAAAACCACCTCTTCACTTCTTAGAAATCAGACAACCTGGGACATGCCACAAGATGGTATGATGAAAAAGTATAACTTTTCAAAGAAATTCGTTACGGAATTAAGCAACAAGAAGGAATGGGATCCAAATACCATTACCAGACTTGGAAAGAATGCCATTCAATGGTACACAGACGGCTCAAAAGCAATAGAAGGAACTGGGATAGGAGTGTACGGGCCAGGAACCAAACACTCTGAAAGCTTGGGAAAAACCCCAAGTATCTTTCAAGCGGAAATTCACGCAATAAGAAAGTGTGCCCAGTTCAATATTGACAAAGGATATAGAAGGCAAAGGATTATCATAATGTCTGATAGTCAAGCAGCCATTAAAGCGCTGAGTTCCTGTGCAATCAGTTCCAAAATGGTGTGGGAATGCCTAGGCAAACTTAATGAACTAGGCGAGAACAATATAGTCACCTTACTGTGGATTCCAGGACACACTGGAATAGAAGGAAACGAAATAGCAGATGAACTAGCAAAGAGGGGGAGTGAAATACCCTTTTGGGGGCCGGAACCTTTTTGCGGAATCAGCTCCAATGTAATATTGGAAGAAATAGGTAAAGCCGAAGAAAAGAGAAGATCTGACAATTGGAAAGATCTAGTAGGGCTTAGGCAATCAAAGATTCTTCTGGGTGACTACAACCTGTTGAGATCAAATGAATGCATAAGTCAAAGCAAAACTGCACTAAGAGTTTTAACAGGAATCCTAACGGGACATTGTCGCCTGAATGGACACCTTAAAAAGCTCAAAATAGTGGAGGAAGAAGATTGTAGATTTTGTGGAATGGAAGAAGAAACCTCCATCCACATACTTGCGAACTGCACAGTATTTTAGAATCCTAGGGCACAGTACCTGGGAGACTACTGGATAGAAGAGGGACAATTACCTAAGTTGAGGCCTGCGGATATCCTAAAATTCCTCCGGGAAATAGGACTAAAGGAGCTACTAGTATCTGAGACTCTCCTCAGAAACTAAGTAGAAGTAAGGAGGCACAATAGATCTTTTAGGTCTCAGTGAATGTTACCCCAAAATACATACATACATACATACAACGGTAGGATTTCTGACCAGCCACTGTTAATTAAGGAAACACCTTCATACAATGGGGCTAGTGGACACACCTCTATGCAGGATGTGTAAACAGGAAGATAATCTGTCAGCCTTGTCTTATGCTAGTGCCCGGAGTTATCGTCAATAAGAGAGTGTTTGTTCGGTGAGTCTTGGCCTACACCTGCCGATATAAAGAAGATGTCTCCTAGTGACCTGTCCACCTTCCTGGAAAGGACAGGATGGACGATGAGACAACTCCTCGGGATGATGTACAAAGGGTCACATGTGGCCTAAGTGCTGTAGGCCTAGCTCACCATCCCCACTCTACAGATACAGACAGATACAAAATTACCATTTACTAAAAAAGAATTTTAGAAGTTTGAGGTTAGAAACAGTTTATAGTGCTTCAAAAAATTGTAGAGACAACAACATATGTTTTAGAGATAAAATAATATAGAAAATGGATGATAGAGTGCCTCTATCTATATCATTTTAGCTTCTTCACGTTTTCACATGAAATGTCAAAACTTACACTGGTTTGTAGCCTAATAATATTAAAAGAGCGTCGACTAATATGGCTGGCAATATGTGGAATAAATAGAAACAAATATTATGGAGTAATCTGGATTTTTTCATCGATCCCCCTGGGTACCAGGCTACATTATTCAAAGGCATTTTTTTCTCTATTACTTCTCGTCCTATCTCTATTATTTCCGACCAGGATATTTTGTATTGCGAGGAGCTGGTCAAGTTGTATATTCTTCTTTCTCTGAAAGTAAAATAGTTAATGAAATAGTTGAAGGTATCTAAAAAGAAAACTCACCCAAAAGCGAGATAATCGTAAGTGCTAACAATGATAGCATTTACTCCAATATCTACGGGCAAAAAGTCGGCATATCCATCGGAATCACAGAACATTGTCCTGATGACACCCTTTCCTGCACCTATCAATAATCCTGCTGGGCCGTTTATGTTGTCAGTCCAACCTTTAATGGGTTCTTTCCATACAGGAATTACTGAAAATAAAATGCTATTTTTATAAGAAAGGAATGGTGAATCATATATATAGCCGATTCCACGTCGATTCAAAGAGCAAAAAAGTCGATGTCTTTGATTTTTCTAAAACTTTCTGTAGTGTCAAAGTATACATCGTAAAGCCGTAATTTTGACAAGTAAAAACTACCTTTTGCTTAAAATAGTCGCCATTTCGGCCCAAATAATTGTATCCGAACCGTTTTTTTTTCAAAATATGCGTAATTTTATAAGCTTTATCATGTTTTTTCCGGATTTCCAATATCTTGGAAAATTTGTCAGAAAAATTGGAAAAACTAAAAAAAGTGCTTTTTTTTTGAAAATTCGATTTCTCAAAAACGCCCACTTCGATTAACGCGAATTTTCGATATGTTATTCTTGAATATATAAACTATCTTTTAAGCCAAACCGCAATAAAGTAACTTTTTTCTTTCCAGAGATACAGCCTTGCAAACACAAAATGTAATTTTTTCACTTTTTTTACGTAGTTTTTGGCTTCTAGCGCTTTTCAGGTACACCCTATGATAAATTCAAGAGCGCCATCGTATTCTATTAAAAAAAATACATCGGAAACATGTATCACATGTTGGAAAAAATAATTTAGTTGATCTTGAAAATTGACATTTACAAAAAGTGCATCAGCATAACAACACCGCGCCTTGTCTTATCTTGTCTTCTTTCGAAATAGAGATGGACACGGTACTACTGCTAAACATATGATACTTATTTTTCCACAACGAATACGATGGCGCTATTGAATTTATCATATGAAGCACCTGAAAAGCGCTAAAAGCTAAGAACTACGTGAAAAAGGTGAAAAAATGACATTTTGTGTTTGCAAGGTTATATCTCTGGAAAGAAAAAAGTTGGCATATTGCGGTTTGGTCCAAAAGATAGCCTATATATTCGAAACTAACATATCAAAAATTAGCGTTAATCCAACTGGGCGTTTTTGAGAAATCGCGTTTTGAAAAAAAAAACCATTTTTTTTAGTTTTTACGATTTTCCGGAAAAATTCTCCAAAATATTGGAAATCTGGAAAAAGCATGATAAAGCTGATTAAATTACGCACATTTTGAAAAAAAAAAAACGGTTTAGATACGATTATTTGGGCCGAAATGGCGACCATTTTAAGCAAAAGGTAGTTTTTACTTTTCGAAATAACGGCTTAACGATGTATACTTTCACATGGTGCTACAGGGATCCAAAAACGTTTTTTGGAAAAAAGAAAAACACATGTCTAATGAAATCTCAAATGGAATATGGTCTCAAAGATTCAGAAAAATCAAAGACATCGATTTTTTTACTCTTTGAATCGACATGGGATCGGCCATAATATTGTTCCTGTCGTTCCTGCTTGTATATATTGTTTAAATTTCCAGAATTGTACGGTTGGACTCAACCTTCAGCTTCTATTACAACTGTTAGTATCTTTATATTACCTATAGATGGTCTTAATATAACAACTGGTAGATTTTCCATTTCATCTGCAACTAAGGATTCTCCTAGAGCTTTTGTGAACGCATACGTATTTGGTATATCTCCCAATATTCTAAAACAAAAATATTACTATTATTTTTCAAAGTATGTAAAACACTAACACCGCATTAAAGACTTTCGTTTGTTGCCAGCTGCTTTAGGGCTTGTCTGCAGCCTAAGTTACTGTTCAAGGCTTAAAAGGCTTTATATAGACTTAGCTGTCGAATGAAATATGGTTTGGCGCAAGATTTACTTATGCGCAAGCATTATTCGTGGTTGGAATCCATTAATAATCTGGCAAGAGCCAACACAGTTAATCTAGACGGACAGTTGACACTTATGGAATCGATATTTGGTTTTCGATTCAAAATATCGATTGTTACTACAAAAATACAACTACAGCGACATGGACACGCCCACCCAGGGTTCTTGTTTGCTTCTGTCGACTGTACTCAACAACAAATTGATTTCAATTAAATAAAATCTAGCATTCCAACTTACTTGGGAGTTATTTCTTCAATTATATCTTCCTTCAACCATTCAACTGTCTTAATTACTTGATAAGGATCTGCAGGAGGTGGATATACTTTCTCTTTAAGTACTCTTTCATGTAGGTGGCAGTAGGAGGTCGATAAATGAGAAAACACCTGAAAATAAGTGTCATATTAATCACTAATAATTTTGAAAAATTTTTTACTTACGGATAACTTTTTACATTCTTTGGCAAGATCTAGCATGAATTTCGTCCCTCGGACGTTTAAAATTACAGCTTTCTTTAGTTGTTCGTCGAATCTAATTGTAGCTGCCAAGTGAAATATGAAATCGGTTTCATTGGTTATCAATTCTCTGTGTTCTTTGGACAATCCTAAACCGAGTAGAGTTACATCTCCGGGTATGGCTACAACTTTTTTAATTACGTCGGATCCGTTGGTTTTTTTCAACAACTCGAAAAGCTACAAGAAAATATATTTAGAAATTAGCTGGTTATTTTAGGAGGATAAATGGCATTGGTTATCCTTTCCTTTCACTAATACGATTATTATAGCTTATAAGTCATTTTGAAATATCTCTGAATGAGGATGTATTGATATCTAGTTAGCCTAGACCAGTTCCATGCATAAACAAAATATTGCGTTACCATAGCAACGAACAATAACTTATTAGAAGTGTCAGTGTGAAGTTTGACGTCAAAAAAGTTAACCAGAGTTACGCAATAGATTAAAAGAAAAAAGATGTCCACCGAACTTGTGAAAATCGAAAAATTGGAGTATCGAGCCATCATCAAGTACCTGTATTTAAAAGGGTTAAGAGGTAAGCACATTTACGAAGATATGCTTAATACCCTTGGTGTTCAATGTCCTTCGTATGCGACCGTGAAAAATTGGACTGCAAGCTTCAAAAGAAGTACATTTTCCATTGAAGATGATGACCGGCGATCGGGAAGGCCAGTTTCTGTGTCAGTTACCGAAAATATCGATGCAGTTCATGACATGATTTTATCAGAACGTCGAATTGAGCTAAAACGGATATCTGAAGCACTGAATATTTCAGACGAACGCATTCATCATATAGTTCACGTCAATTTGGATATGAGAAAAATTGCTGCAAAATGGTTCCCCAAATGTTTGAATGTTGACCAAAAGCGTGCAAGGGTAGAAGCGTCGCGTTCGATCTGTGCTCGACTTGAAAACGATGTAGACTTCTTAAACCGAATTGTTACTATGGATGAGACTTGGGTACATTTCTACGATCCAGAAACAAAGCAACAATCGATAGAATGGCGACACTCTGGTTCTCCAAGACCTAAGAAGTTTCGTGTCTAAAAATCTGCTGGAAAAGTTCTTGCTTCAGTTTTTTGGAATTGCCATGGAGTAATCATTATTGATTTTTTGGATAAGGGTAGAACAATAACTGGAGATTACTATTCGACATTACTGACCACTATACGGGAAAAAATTAAAAAGAAAAGACGCGAAAAGCTATCCAAAGGTGTTTTGTTTTTGCAGGACAACGCCCCTGCACACAAATCTCATGATACCATGCAAAAAATTCGTGGTTCAGGGTTTGAATAACTGGAACACCCCCCTTATTCACCAGACTTGGCTCCGTCCGTCTATCATCTCTTTCCTCAACTGAAAAAAGTTTAAAAGGTCGTAAATTTTCTTCCAACGAGGAGGTAATAAAAGCTGTGGAGATCTGGTTTGCAGAGCAAGAAGAAACATTTTTTTGAAAGGTCTAGAGACGTTGCAGGTTCGCTGTAATAAATGTATCCAATTAAGAGAAGAATATGTTGGGTAATAAAATATTTTGACATTGAAATTTTGTTTGGTTCTATAGTAGGCTAAGAATTTTCCCGATCCAAAAAACTGGTGCAGATGTCATCACTTATCATTATTATTCTCCCTGTATGATACATTATTATTTTAACGATAGTTTTTTTTATATTTGTTGATAGGCGCCAACTATCCAACACTAATTACTTTGGTCGTACTGTATATATTTTTTAATATTATTCAATTATAATGCATATAAAAGGATTCTAAGTAATATTAACCACAAAATTTATTATGTTTTTTCCACGTATTTTCTTCACCTGTATTTACATCCACATATTATGCAAACTTCACAAACTATCTACAAAATGTCGAAATAAGGTTCCTTCTTTGGTAATTGTCAACGTAGTTACTTATTACAACTTTCTTATTGCTAAATTTATTTTATAACAATGATATTCACAATTACCAGATATATTGTAATTGGAGAATACCTTTTGTTGATATTATGTGGAAACAATTTATATTTTACAATAAGGAAGCTACATTCAAAAAGATTATTTCACTTTCTACCATCTATCTTTATGCATTTTACAGGTTTTAAAGAAATAAAGTGCAGGTAAAAATAACAGTTTAATGAATAGAAACGAAAATTTCATATAAATCGAAAATTATATGGAATTTCCCCAATTTTATCATATTTCTATTTGGTTTAAAGTAAAGTATGCAAAGTTTCAAAACTTTTAATTTCAAAAATAATCATTCTGAGTAGCTTAACTTTTTTAAAACAATTCACTCAAAACTTACAGGGTCATTCATAATTTCTTTAATCCTTTCCTCGGGTTTCTTTTCTTTTTTCGTTCTTATCAATAAAAAGATTTTCCGTAAATCACTGCAGGCTCTTAATAGTTTTTCAACCAATACTTTTCCCATGAACCCCGTACCGCCTGTGATAAATATCGTCTTGTTCTTGTAGATCTCTGCTATTCTATCTGGATACATATCTACGTCAAGGTCAGTCATTTCTTGGGTCTGAAACAGATTAGCCACGTCAAAACGGTTTTTTGAAAATTATAACTCGTCTAAAAAAGAGTTTTTCTCCAAATGACATTAAAAGCGGCCTTTTAATGACACTTGGCAGGCTTAAAAGTTGTACTGTTAATGCCTAGGCAGAAAAAGTCCACTTTTACTGCCTAGGATATTGATAATGAAACGCAATTTAAATATGAAAAGTCGATTTTGCGTGGAATTGGAACAAATTTAAAGAAAAAATTATATGTTTCACACGGCAGAAAAGCAGATTTAATGCCAGCCACGGCATTAAATCTTGTGTTTTTATGCCTAGTAAAACAAATAACGATTTTCTACCACTGCCAATAAAAGTGACATTTTTAATGCCTGTCAAAAGTGTTAAAAGATAACCTTTACAAAGTAGCGTGTTGAAAGTAAAATACTTTTAACACTAATGTTAAAAGAGACATAACCAGTGGCGTAGCTATCATAGAGCCAGGTGGTGCAGTGCACCAGGGCCCCGGAACTCAGAAGGTCCTCTAACCTTAGCTTTGAAAAAAAATAACCTTTCTTGCAGCACTTGCCTTTTTATGAATAATAGATTGATCAATGTAGCCCTCAGCTACTGTTGTAGACTTCCATCCACCGTGCTTTTTTATCTAAGTTATATTTGCTCCTGAGTCTGCCAGCAAAGAAGCAGAAGACCTTCTATAACAGTGAGCTGTATATTCCTTTGGATCCGGCAAGTTCAAAAACTCTGCAACCAATGAGGGCATTTTCCCAAACCTATTTATACCAACTGGGTTCGCAGTGCATTTATAATTTGAGTATTTCAGAAAAAAAAACTCCATTAATAATAGCAGAAGGACGTAATGCAGTGTTTTTATTAAAGCAGTCAATATATTTTCCAGTAATGCAAAAAGAACGACTTATTTTCGTTTTAGTATTTGGAATTTCAACAATCAATGATTTATCTATTAATTTATTATCATCTATTGATAAATGGCACAACTCTTCACGTCGGCAGGGTCCATATATTCCGAAAATAGTAGCAACGTTTACCATCAAGTATATGTTTCATCTGGCGCCACATTTATAAACTGAACTTGTTCAAACGTAAGTGTTTTTTTATTTTTTGGGACTATAACCATCATTTTTCCTCTTTAAGAATGCCATTACCTTGAAATATTTGCTTACATCAACTAGCACACTCAATTTTATCATAGGAAAGTTACTCCACAAACTTGACGCATTCCATATTTCTGATTTCTCTTCTAAATATGCCAAAAAGACGTATTCACTGTCAGAATAATATTGAACATTCTATTCGAATATATCTTGATAAAGTTTGCAAAGAAGATAAAAAATATTAATCAAAATAATTGTCAACCGACGAAGGAAAGATGTTAGAGAGCCAACGATTTTTTCGAAAAATATAAAGTATAAAAGTTTTTATTCGAATTTCATGATCAACAACGAATTCGTCAAAGTTTTCAACTTACCCTCGTATATATAACACTTTATTTAAATTACAATCTAAAAAATTATAAATCGAGCGAATTAGTTTCATCATTTTTACTTTTCTACTCTCTTTGACTTCTAACTCACTGCTAAATGAAAGTTTATATAATACCAAGACTGATAGTTAGTTATATAATATAACTAACCTAGATATGGAGTATTTAACCTGAATAGTATATACGTAAAACTAGTGGCTTGAACACTTTTAAAAAGTTACCTTAACATAAACGTAATTTATATCGAAAAGAGTTTTTAGAAAACGTAAGTAACGTAATTAATTTGATGTTAGGTAGATTTCTCGACTTTATTTCCCCGGGCTATAACTTGAAGTTAGTTCTAAATTAATTACTAGCTAATTTAGTTAGGCGAACCTTGGCCAAGACAAACTCAAGCCAAGGTTCCGGCACTGAGGCCACTGGCGAGCCCAGTGTGCCATTCCTGCTACTTCCATGAAACCGAGTACCTCGATGAAGGACTCAATCCTCTTCAGTGGATGCCTGCTTATGTCCCCAGAGGCCATAACAGGGACTCCGAAGACTTGCCTGCGTAGCACAGCCATGTCGCAACCAGTGGCGGCTCCTCGAAGGAGACTATAAGGAGGCTCAGCCTCCTCGACAATTTATCCAGCAAATAGCACCAGAAAAATTTTGTTGATTATTCTTCATTTTATTTCCTGTTTATCTAATAATTTTCCAATTTTACAATTAATTGCCCGAATTCACTAGTTATCTTAGAAACTGACAACAGTGCCCTGTGTTGCTCAACACAGTTGCCGTTTTTTCGACCAGTCCAATTGCTAATACCGTAAAAAATAGCGGAAATGGCAACACTCTCAAGAGGCTTGCCTCTGGCGGTTCCGATGATTCACGAACTGCCGAATACAAAATACGAGTGGGAAGGCACATCGTGTTGCATGTTGCATATAATTTGGTAGACAAGAAACTACATTATGAACAACTTTTTTATGAAATTTTAAATACTATCAAAGGTCAAATTGAGAGACGATTTTCCGATATACATGTTTCCCAATACACTTTTAGATAATTTAGTTCTAAAATATAAATTTGTTGATAAAACAGCACTGCACAATGAATTATGCGTTGTATACTCGGATAAAGATATTTTAGGTCAGTCCTACCTCAGTCACGCCGATATGATAAAATTTACGATAAATAATGATTTGCAACAAATTTTATAAACTACTTTGTTTGACAGTCACCATTCCTGTCACGTCGGCATTGGAGGAGAGATCATTTTCTACTCTCAAACTAATTAAAACTTACATACCTGCGAAATACAATGGGCCAAAATCGTTTATGCAATGTTAGTTTAATATCTCTTGAAAAAGATTTAGTAAAACGCTTAAAACGAAATGATAATATTATTGATCATTTTTCGGAAACTAAAGACCGTAGGATTCCGTTAATATATAAAAAAAAATTAATAAAATCAATCAAAACAGTTTGAAGAATTCCAAAAAAAATTAAAACCCGAAAAAATAAGAAAACAAAAAAATGTTTTGACAAGAGAAACTATACACCTCCATTTTTACAAAAACGTTTTATGTCCAGCCTCCTCTCTTAAAAAGTTCACGAGCCGCCACTGGCCGCAGCCCCTGCATAGGGGGCTTTCCTCTTAACCTAGGTTACAGAGGTGTTTCCTCAGACAGCAGTGCGCTGTTAGGAGTCCTGCTATCTTTTTTAACCTACTCCTTGGTAGTTCTAGAGCAGCAAGTCCATCCCCTCTATAGGAGCTTGGACTGCCTGAGACCCTGTAGAGCTCTCCAGTGAGCAAGGTGCTGGTTTCTCAACCAGTTTCTCGTCATTACTAACTCCTCCTAGTTAATCCCAACTTAATCCAGCTGGCTCCAAAGATTAGTTAATATTAATATTACAAAAGATGGTTTTATAACATTTGTATTTTAATAAGCGGTTTTCTACAAACCATTCCACAACATATTAAGATTTTGACTGGTCGGCTATATTATTTTCTGGAGAGTGCCGGTCAGTTGGAGTTGTAATTTGTGTGTTTTAGCATGTGCTGTAAATCAATTGATTGTAGAACAGGTTGTAGAACAATGTCAATGTAATATACTATTTCTTACAAATACAATAACACATGGCGCAGTCAATAAACTGTCTCTGAATTGAATTAAATAATACTTAGAATGTCAGACGACGAAAAAAGCAATGAACGGAGAAGTTATGTGATTCCAGCGAAAGATCAGAGCAACAGATTCAGTTGCACCGAGAGATCAATTAGATAATAGTCACTTTGCTTGGATAAAACAGCCGGAAGTCTAAAAAAATATAGCTTACATCTTGCCAGCCTGTTTAGGGATTCTTTACAGTTTTTTACCAGCCTAGACCTAGTTAGATTACTGATAGCAATAAGCAGAGCCTGGCTGTCAGTGAATATTTTTATTTTTTGCCCGATATATCCTCTTCTGATGTTTTCTTCAATACAAGCTGGTAGCGGCAATCGTTTCTGCTTGAAACACAGTCGTAGGTATATCGGCCAAAGCTGAAGATCATTCTCTTTCCCTAGTGAATATATTCTCCGGTATCGTGCTATCTTTAAGAACGTATTACTAGTTAAAGTCTCATCCTTTGTTAACCAGTAAACAATGAAAATTAAATAGAATATGACATGTGCCCTTCAGAACAGTATGGCCGACCTGGAATGGTCTATTGTGAAGTTACTTTATATAATAACAGCAAATTAGTATAAACTAGTATTGCATAAATAGTATGTTTAGTCGTTGCCAAATATTTATTCATTGTATTACACAATTCTAAGAACGATTTTATTACATTTCGAGTTACAGACGTCGTAACAGGAAATACTACGAAAATCATTTGAGAATCTTTCTTGAAAACGGACTTTTTTTATAAAGAGTGGCGTTTGTCAAAGTATTTCAAAAAATATAACAAATATTTATCAAAATAATATACCTACCTATTATGTAATCGATATAATATTGATATATTTGTTTGACAAGGTTACGGAGAAAAATCGATGCGTAAATTCTATGAATTTGCGTGTATTAATTATGCTCAAAGTGCATACTTTTTATGACTTATTAATTAAACAAGGTAAACAAACTGTCAACGTAATTTTTTGTTTCCGGGGAGCTATTAAATTGTATCTACAATCAATCTTAGCATGCGGATTGGAACTATTAATAAAATTCAAGGTTATATATTCGGTTGAAAGTGAGTGGGGTTTTTCAGTACTTCGCTACGAACCCTGTAGTATACCTTATTACAATATATGATTACTGATCATTGAAGGGTGTTTTCTCAAAGCTTTATATTCACAATTTTCTCCAAACAAGTATTTAAGAAGAAGAAAGTCATAAATTATCGAATGAATTTCGCTAGAGCTTGCGATGCAGCTTGCAAGTATAACTTAGTCCCGGTTCTATCACCTCTGGTTAAGAGTTCTAGTTATGGTTAACAGATCTGACAAGAGGTTTGCTGTTCTATGACCGCTTGCTTCGCTATAACCATAGGATAAAGTTCTTTGACCAAAGGATAAAGTAACAGGCACTTTGTGTTCTTGCTAAGACTGTGACCACTGGTTAACCTAATTTTGGTGACACTTGACTTTACAATCTTGACAATAATTTCTAAATAAATATATATTTTTGTCTTAGCACATCTCCATTTATTTTTAATTGATTATTTGTAAATAAATGACGTTAGCGCTTAATATAAATCCTATAAAGTATCATAATAAAAATAATGACTGATCCCGGATTTGATGGCTCAGATGAGGATCAATTATTCTTTCCCCATGCCTCAACCTCGAAGACCAAAATTAATACGAGAAAGGGTAAAAATTACTATGAAATTCTCAGTGACGATCAGTTTTTTATGAGGTTTCGTCTGAGGAAAGAAACTGTGCAAATTTTGTTGGAAACGATTCTAAGAGATATTCAATGTAGATACATGGTATTGGTTTTGGTAAATTAAAACTACATTGATTACAGTCATCACATTTACGTATGGCATTCTCTTACGGCTTTTATTCTCTATTATTTTATAATAGTTTTTGGTTAATACCAATAGAGCATCAACTTCGGGTTTTGAAAAAGTTTTTCCCCTACTTTTCTTTTCTTTTATTTTTTGTTCTTCCATTATAGAAACGAAAACAATCTGAAAAAACAAGGTGCTTTGACATATAACCAAACTTTTATATGCAATTTTTAGGCGGAAAAGTCAAATTTTGTACAATATCTTTATATTGGATAGTACATTTACGAAAACTATCGATGTTAAGTAACCACTAGTCAAAAGTAGCTAACACATGATGATAGAACACATTTTTTCCTAACCTCAAGGTCAACACCTGACCAGTGGTTGACAAACTATCACTTTTAACCAGTGGTGATAGAACCGGACCTTAGAGAACTCGAAATTGGAGTATTTTATGCTATCTCTTCCAGTTTTGCTCGCATATAGAAAAATTGTAGAAATCAAAATTGTAGGAAATCTTATGCCTGGCAAATTTTCACCAGATACAACCATGGACTTCGACAGAAGCACAGGGTTGTGAGGTGAATTGTAATCCATAGTGGTGAGTCACAATAGACCCAATGGGGGTCGCAGAGGAGGTGGCGATAAGGCCCCACTCACATATAAAACCTAACCTATCCGATTTGAATAAAAAGGTTAGAGTCAGCTTAAATTGAAAATTTTATAGTGGCAAGTAGTAAATGGGGTTTGGTAATCCCCAATTCGAAGAGAAAGGACGTTTTGATCTTAAAAAACAATCGGCACCACTTTCAAAAGCTCATTTACAAAATAATTTTTTTATTTATTATATATACTTGCTAAAATATTGGAGAAATTGCAAAGAGATGTTAAAGTTTGTACAAAATAAATTTCAGAACACGTGGCTGGCGCTTCTGTAATTGATTTTGGATAAATCTTACTTTTATATCACAGAGAATAACCGTATAACGATTGTAAAAATAAATTTATAACCAAATATCTCATTTTTTCTTATTTTTTTATTAAATAAGCGAGAAAAAAATAGCGCTATCCCAATAAAAACCGTTCCTGGAACGTGCACTTCACTGGATTCCATTTCTAGTGGACTACATATCGTTAGAATGTCATAAAATAATAGTATATTATATACCGCGGGACTGAAGTAGTACATTTAATCCTGAAGGTAAAGTTTATGGCCCGACCGCAGGGAGGGCCATAATTTACCTGAAGGATTAAATGTACTTCAGTCGCAAGGTATATACGATACTTTTCGTACTTCCGGTATGATTTTATTAATTATTTCAATAATTTCAATCAGTTTTTTCTCTCTTCAACTCATTTAATAAACTGTCTTTAAAATAAGTTACCATAGTAACATTGCGTTGTGACAGTTATAATTTAGAAACATTGTCATTACTAGTGTCATTGTAAAGAAACATTGTTATTGATAATTATTGGTATCATGAGTGAAGAAGGTGTATCTGATATTGATAAAAGAGCAGCCGAAGTAGGTGAAGAATTGTTACCACCGAAATCTAGAAAACTATACGAGCAGCAGTACGATGCTTTTAAAAAGTGGTGCCGCTTAAAAAATGTGAGACAACCTACTGAAAATGCGCTGTTAGTCTACTTCGATGATAAATCAAAAGCGGTTTGTGCCTCAACTCTCTGGGCACATTACTCAATGCTGAAATCGGTTATTAACATTAGAGAAGATATTGATATAAGTAAATTTCCAAAATTATTAGCTTTTTTGAAGAGAAGAAATGAGGGATTTAAGCCAAAGAAGTCAAGAATTCTCACGTCTGAGCAGGTAGATCAGTTCTTACGGGAGGCTCCGGATGATAAATATTTAATGCTTAAGGTAAATTTGGAAATTTGTTTATATTCAGAAATTTTAAGAAATCAATTTTTTTGTAGGTTGCACTTATTTTGGGCGTTGCGGGAGCTTGTCGTGGAAAAGAGTTGGTTGATTTAGAAATCGACGATGTGAGAGATTTGGGCGATTCCTTCCTAATTGCGATTAGAAACACCAAAAGTAAAATTGACCGAAATTTTGTGATCAAAAATTCAGAAAACAGTGCCATCAGTTTTGTGGCGATATTTCGGAAATATGTGGCATTGCGAAAGACAGGGACAACTCATTCAAAATTTTTTGTTCAATACATCAACAAAGAATGTACTACGCGAGTAGTAGGAAAAAACATGTTTGGTACATTTCCACGGCAAATAGCAGCTTTCTTGAAATTAGAAAATGCGACGTCTTATACGGGACATTGTTTTAGACGCACATCTGCGTCTTTGTTAGCTGATTCGGGAGCAACAATAGACGTGCTGAAGAGACATGGAGGATGGAAATCCTCCAACGTGGCCGAGGGATATATTGAATCGTCTATTAAAAATAAACAAAAAATTTCAGATAAAATATTTGGTCAAGTCGCCGATTCGTCCACTATAGTTATGCCACAGTCCTCATTCTCGCTTCCTGTTTCCGCAGGATCTTCGAAACAAACACCAGTTCAATATGAAAAGGACCTATCTGTTACTCGTCAGTTACCTGCTGCATTAACCCAGGAAAGACTGGTCAATATGACGAACTGTCACAATATTAATTTGAATATTAACGTTAATTACCATTCTAATTAATTATATTTTTCAATAAAATATCCCTTAAATTCGTTTGTTTGTGATTTAATCGTTCCGGGAGTTTCGTCAATATTTAATCCCGGAGGGATTAAATGTGACACTTTAGTACCTGTCACAAGGGAGTGAAGTTGTCACTTTAGGCCCGGAAGTACGAAAAATATTTTATTTCACATTTTACCAGAGGTGTGATCTACTATGAATGGACCTTAATAAAATTTGACAACAAAGTTTTGTAGTCTCAAACTTCAAAATATTATTGATTGTCTAGTTGTCAAATTTTTTCGTTGTGTCAGATAGGGACCAAAAAATTATTTCTATACTAGTTAATCTTGACAACGGTAGCTGGAACGCTACCTAAATAAAAAATAAAAAATAAAAAACAGTATTG
Organism: Lochmaea capreae; assembly: GCA_949126875.1. NCBI lineage: Eukaryota > Metazoa > Arthropoda > Insecta > Coleoptera > Chrysomelidae > Lochmaea > Lochmaea capreae. The sequence goes on from OX421411.1 coordinate 3,957,383, forward strand.
TGGTTTGATTCTCAAAAAAATAAGAAAAAAGAATAAGTAATGCCACAAGGAACTTATAGAAAATATCTCATTTTTCTCTTCAAAATGTTGAATGAAAATAATATAGAAATTGAATCTTGAACAATTCCTATATTTTAAAATAACTGCTAGGGAATGCCAATTTAATACATTTCAACTTAAACAAATTTAGTGTCATTTGAAAGGGCGAATTATATAATATTATGTAATTGTTGTAATTATGTTTAACGTTAACCAGATGGCGTGGTCGGAACTGTTAATAAGATTTTTGTTCAAATATGATTTAAAAATATTCCAATTTGAGATAAAAATTACTTTTCTCAAAAATATATTAGAAGGAGCTTACCTGCGACATGTCTGAACTATTACAAACATAAAATTCCACTAACAACTATAGGTACTATTATTTATATGATGGTAATGATAAAACGATTAATAATAATGACCACCCCACTTTTAATTAAGCGAAAAACAGTTTAGATGGTCACGTCACAAAATAAGTGCAAGTGCACCTTTGTAGCCGGAATTCAATGAGTAATGAGTAAAATTTTGCATTAGATTTTAAAGCGGGTACTTTCATTTTTACAGAATTACTGAAGGTGGGGCGTTTGAACGCACTTAAATAATACATCATCTACCAACATACGTAGATATTATATAGTTGTAAGTAAAATTAGTTTGCACTGTTTCACAATAAAATAACAGTATGCGGCAAGGTTTCTTTGAGAAAAGATAAAAAAAGCCATAAATCATTTCTAGTCTTGACCTACCCACGAGCGAAAAATTGATTGTCATTTGTGAATGTAGCTTCCGATTGGTCTATAAAAATTTCACTTAAGTTGTTAGTCCACATGGAGTGTTAAAGTCCCAGGGTGGGTTTAGTTAATTTCTGTTATTTACGAGATATTGTGTTCTTAGAAGTTTCTGTGATTGATATTTTGGTTTTATTGACTAAAATTATGGCTTTTTGGCGACCATTCGCAGAGGAAGATATTGTTATTAAGGCGTGTACTCACCAGACAAGCAAAATGTTTATAAACCTTCACAAACGATTTTAAAGGCAGTGTTTGTTTGGTATGTACCATACGGCCGCAAATGCTTGCAAACATTTGCGTGTGTTTGTATCGTTTCCATGTAAAGTCGGAAAGATCAAAAGATTTGCCGTGATTTGCGAATGATTTTTGGTGAGTACCCGCCTTTATAGACTCCGTACAATAAATATACTAGAAGAGTAAACAGACGTATTATAATATGCCAACATAAATAATAATGTCAAAGTTTATTTATTTATTCTGCTTGATTTCACGTCGCAGTGAATATAATAAGTTGTTTGATTGTTGTATGTATAAAACATGAATATTTTAGTGTTAAAATTTTTTACCAAAGGTTTTGAAATTTCTGAAAGTGCAGAGTAGGGATTTGAGACAAAAGACAGTAAGAAATTTGGTATGTTGTGGTTGCTATCTACGCAAAAAATGATAAAGAATATGTACAGGCAACTGAAACAAGAAAATAATGGGTCAAAGTGCTGAAAGAATAAATAATTGACAAAAGTTTCAAAAAAATCTATCAATACAGTTATCGGTAAAACTGCTATTCATCGGAAAACGCAAATACAGAAATCGCTAGTGCGTCGGGATAGTGCAATAATGAAAAATTTGTCTGAAACCGGTTCTGCTGCCGACAAATTGTGAAACGGTGCAAATTAACTTTACCCACTACTATATAGTTCACGTTATTTCGTACAAACAAAAGTTTTGAGATTTGTAATAGGTAATAATAATTGGGAAATGTAATTTAATTGACATGCTTCTTCGAATATTACATATAATTATATTGTTTTGTTTCACAACTGTCTTCTAATAGTTAGATTAATTAACAAATAGAAACTTTCAAATTAAAAATTAATAATTGATGAACGATTTTGGTACAGGCAACCAAACATACAGTCATATTTATATTGAAATTTTTTTTATACGAATCTGCATCTCCTACTTCCAGTTCTTCAGTTGATCCGCATTTTAAGTGCTAAGTACTAATACGGTTTCCGCATTACCCTCTTTTTTTTCCGAGCCAGTCTGATATATAAGTCTCCGATACTCTGCAGCCTCATGGCCTATTGTATTTTTTTTAGTGCTTTCTCATAGCACCTAGCCCAGCACCTTTGTCCCCTTCACCAGTTTGTACAAGTTCTTATAGCTGGGTATTTGCTATTTAGCTCAGCGTTTCCTTGCGGTTGGCCAAGTAATAAAAACTGTCTTTTGCTATTAAGTCTCGCATTTAAACAGTATAATGTTTAACTGTCTCCTTTTCCCTACCGCATAATATGCATGTAAGGTCTCCGTTGTATAGTTTTAATTTGTACAGGTGTTCCTTTACTCTGGCCCATGACCAGTAATGATTCTCTGCTGATTTTTGCACAGTGTTCTTTTATAAAGGTTTTCCCATGCATTTGCCTTGAGACGTTTACCCAGAAATTTTTATGCTGTTCTCTGATCCAGGTCTTTACAGATCTTCGTACTAGTTATATATTGCATATACCTCTGCCTGAAATACAGACGTGTAGTTTCCCAGTGCATAGCTATAGCTGTCACCTTGTTTTTTGGAGTATACTCCCGCCCCAAGGCCATTTACAGTTTTAGTATTACTCTCTTGTTTTTAGCTTTCCTATTTCTTGCAACATTCATTATTACTAAATGTATTACAGCTGCTGTCAATAATAAAAATTCAACATCCATTTTTATATTTAGAACTGTAGACTCATAAAGTATTAAAATACTTAAATCAATAGAAACGAAATGCGTATAGCAGTGTGGTCATTTATTGCTCCGTAAGTTCGGTATACCTAGTATAGTTACCTATATTCTAGACAAAATCCCATAAATTAATCCCCAATTGATAGGTTGATAGGATCTAGCGACGCGTGTCTTAAGTACGTCTCAGATAAAAAAAATAGGTAACCAGAAAGTTAATTAGTGTACTCTACATTTCCCTTACTTATTTGTATCTGTAGAGTAGGGAGGGTGTTAGGTCCACAGCACTTAGGCCACATGTGACCCTTTGTACATCATCCCGAGGAGTTGTCTTCCTAGCTCATCGTCCATTCTGTCTTTTCCAGGAAGGTGGACAGGTCACTATAGGAGACATCTCCTTTATATCTGCAGGTGTAGGCCAAGACTCACCGAACACCCACTCTACTTATAGACGATAACTCCGGGCACTCGCATAAGACATGCCTCACCGATTCATCTTCCTGTCCACACATCCTGCATAGAGGTGTGTCCATTAGCCTCATTGTATGGAGGTGTTTCCTTAATTGACAGTGGCCAGTCAGAAATCCTACCGTAAAACGTAGGTTTTTCCTAGTCATCGCCAAATAGTTTTTTGACTCCAGATTCCCAGGGTGATCCTGGCAAAACTGCATCCCACCACTTTAAAGATTGAGCATGGGTGTAACGTCCAAGAATTCTTAGTCCAGCCACTTCCCTGGCTAAAGAATCAGCAATGCGATTGTTATCGACCGAGGCGTTAGCTAAATTTCGATGGCACTCTAATACTATCCCAGATGTAACACGTTGTCTGTTCAAGGGATCAAGGCTTGTCTGCTGTCAGGGCAGATTATAATGTTTTTGCCAGAAATTCCTTTTCTGGTCAGTTCCTTTGTGGCAATTGAAATACCAGCCAGTTCTGTTTGAACCACGCTGGTGTTTTTTTCCATTTCCCACTTAATCCTTAGGCTTAGTAATCTGGAGTAAATTCCACATCCTGAGCCTTCTTTGGGTTTTTTCCCTCACTTAATTATGTCAATGATAGAAGGTAAAAATAAAACAACGAATTATTCATTTCAATTATAATAATATTTAAATAGTACAATGCAAAAATTTTTGATGATAGAAACAATAAATTTTCTATGCCTTTGAAAGCTAAAAATATACACAGGATTGATTATTTCAATAAATAAAGATTTTAAATTTGTAATCGGAGTAATTAAAGTGTAAAAAAAAATAAAGAAAATGCAAAAATGTTTCACTGAATGAAATTGATGTTCAAAGCAATCATCAAATGAATGCAGCTCATTCGACAAACCGTTAAAACAAGCTTTTTCGCTCTCACCTTTCTTTACAATACAATCTTCTATGTTCTTTGAAGAAGTTGACTGACAATACGATTGATTATATTATATACAATTGAGTGTAAGTTGAGTTGATTTACATCCCTCTCCGTTTCTTATCATACCAAACTCAGACAACTACATTTATCCAACAGAAGTACGATATATACTGACCGACAAAAAAAACGCAAACGTCAAGGACGGAAATGTCATATCCAACAATTCTGACAGTGTATAAAGTTGTATTTAGATAATTATTATAGACTGTAAGGTGTACACATTTTTTTCCAGTCATTTTTATTGGAGTACCCTGTACTTTAGGTACAAAAATGCATCCAAGTAGATGTTTATTTTCAATGATTTTTTATATAATTTACTTGATTTGCTGTTAAGGCTTTCCAATACTGAGAGTTGCTGGTTAAAAACTCCCTAGACAGCAAAAATTCATGAAAAAAATTGCAGAAAACTAATTTTCAACCAAAATAATCAATTTTATAAATTTACCGTTACACATAACATGCTACAGTAGTCTAAAATTACTTAGATGCACTAAACGCAACCTAGGGAAGATTGTAACTGCATGTCTAGAAAGACAGAAGTTTTTTTTCAACCCATTTTCTTTTTTTTCGTGATAATCTCCAGACTTTTTCTTGATTTAAACAATACTAGGCTGTCCTTAATAAACCCCATTTCACCTCCAACACGAACTATTAGGTTTGTTCCAACTGGCAATCTGGAATCATATCTAGTACTAAGCAAACCCGAATTAGGGATTGTTCTTGAACTAACACATCAATATTTACAACGATATGCGCATGTCAATGTTAGTGCCCAGCAAAAAATCGTCTATTATGACCCATTCCAGTTGGTACAGTTTTTGCAGTCCCAAGGAAGATACATGAGCAGTTGGAACGCCAAATACAGCACCTATTATTAGCCGATTATTTCTAGTCGTGATTAAAAATATGTAATTTAGTCTCTTTCTCCCAAATTTATTTAAATACGTTTGTTTTTATTTTTATAACACATCTGCAGCTTGCGTGCTACTGAGTGCTTTATACTGGTTGGGCTTCATCTAAGTAATTTGTGACAACTTTGGTTGTATGCCATAAAGTCAGTCAAATTAGTAACAATTATACAAAGAACTAACATTTCGTTGTTATATTTTTATTTGAAAATAGAAACATTTTTTCTTTGTATTAAATAATAGCGACAGTAAGAAATACCAAAAACGATCTAATGGTAGCAGAAAGATTTAATATAACTTTAAAGACCGATATTGAATTTTTTTTAAATATGAAATCCAATAAATCAGCCCTTATAAGGATACTCAAATTTTACAAAATGAAAAAAAAAACAGCCAACACCACCTATCTTGCCAGTCAAAAGATCGTTTTTTTGGTATTTAAAACTACAATCAAATTCATTCAGTGACGTTTATCTATAATAAGTGAGATTCGTTTAGTCTGCTGGTCTTTTTTCACTGTGTTTTTTTGTGTATTCTTCGGCATTTTTCGTGAATTTTTTCTTATCTTTTATATATTCTTCAGCTAAATCTCCTCTAAGCGGATGTTCCGGTTCCGGCTCGTTTACCAAAGCCACCAAGGCTTGTATCACTGAACAAAACATAAAATCACCAAATATAAATTTAATGTTTGGACTTCGAAGATACGCAAAGAATGAAATCAATCTCTCTCTGGCTCATAACCAGCTTTAAGTTATTCATCTCATTGAATTGGATAATTTTAATAAATTTATAACATTTGCCCATCACCTATATTCTGATACCAACTCAATAAAAAATTTTATGCATAAAATATACAGTTTACTTTAAATATTTACCTTGGTCTGTCTTAGTTGCAGGTTTCCAGTGTTCAGCACTTATGATAGGTAAACACACTTGACCTTTTTCATCTATATTTGGATGGTAAATTTTCGTTTTGAAATTTATTTTGGGTGGTTTGAATGGATATTCAGCAGGGAAATTGATTTCTATTTTGAAAGCTCCTTTATTGTAAGGGGGATTATCCTAAAATTGAGTTAAAGGAATTGAATTCACTAAACTGATACTATATAATACAAAGAAATATTAGGAAGACATAATTCGCATACTTACTGGAACTATAAGACCCTGCCAAGTTAAAATATTAGTTTCATCAACTTGTATATCACGGAATGATTTCAATCCTGAATTTCTAATATCTCCTAGTTCCTAATAAATAATAAATATATTAATGTTTTGTCCAAGTTTGTACATAAAAATTATCTAATTTGCTCCATTATAACTGTGCAATTATTTTAAATTTCAAGTTAATTATATATATATATTAAAATTAATAAAGACAAGACATTAAAGATATAGCAAGGTCTGCAAGGGGTCATTACCCCCACTACTAATAGGGAACTTGCCCATTTTTTTTTTATTCTACTAAAATGTGTGTTTATATATGAAAACACATTATACCAAATATCAGTCCTTAAATCGCAATACTTATTTCACAATAAATAATTAAAGTTGGAATCGCCACCGGGTGTATTCAAACGAAGAAAAATGCGCGGCAGCGGCTGTGACGTCACACCGCACCTCGCGCATCGGTAACCGCAGAAACAGCCATTTGAAGCATTATTGATTTTTTATCGAATTCGAATCGTTAGTGTCAGTTTCTCAGTTTTTAATAGAGGTGTGGCGTGACAGAATTTTTGAGGAACTGTAGCTCACAGTGACTGCTCCGGAAAAATCACAGTGACAAATCACAGCTCCATTTCGGAGCAGTGACAGCATTTTTATTTGTCTAAAAGTCACTGTCTTTGTCGTGATATTAATATAGAATAGCTCCAGTTCTTGTCACGTTACTGTGTCCTTGTTTTGTGACCGCGGGCTGGGCAGCAAAGTTTTGCAAAACACGGCGCGCGGATGTAATGATTGCGTGAGCGTGACATGGTTAATGTCAGTTGTTACGAGTCTGGAGCTGGAGTCTGCTTGTGTGAAAAATTGTCAGTATTATGGTAATATTTTCAACCTACAACAGGCCAAAAAGCAACATGTAATATGTGTAGGCAAATGGTAAGTTATAAAACTTCCATAAGTAATTTAAAACGGCACCTCCAAAGAAAGCATCCTTTAATAAAAATTGCTTCTGAGTCTGAGACGTCCAGTAACGAATCTAAAAATGATTCTGGCAATTTAGCATTAAATAATAATGATAAAATCCATGAAGAAAATTCAGTATCCCTGCCGTCAAATAATACAGCTCAATCGACAAATAGCATTGAACATCAGCCGTCAATTACCACTTCCATTGCCGGTTCGTCAAAATCTGTAGTCCAAAGTAAATTGCATTTTTTTGCCAAAGAAAATTAGTCTCCAACAAAAAAATAAACTTGATAGAAGTTTAATGGGTTTATTTATTATTATTATTTCAACCAGTTCCGAAAAATCACTGTTTGGTTTTTAAAACTACAGTGACAATACATAATACATCAAAGAGTTACAAGCTCTTTGCAATAAATTAACCAGTTCAGAAGAATCACTGATCCAAAAAAAAATCGCAAAGAACTATCTGCTCCGGTTCCGACAAAGGAACGGTGACAAAATCACCGACAGTGAAATCACGCCACACCTCTAGTTTTTAAGTGTTGTTTGAATTGTCGGTTCACAATCGCCTGACTCGAAAAGTGCGGTCTGACGTCACAACCAATGGCAGCGCGTTTTAAGAGCAGTTCAAATTATTCAAATTTTAACCCTTTATTTCTCAGGTAATTTAATCGTTATTGGAATTTTTCTTTTTCTACGAAGTTCCTTATGATAATATCTTACGATTTTAATTGTTTTTAAATGATTTTATTTTTTTGGCAAGTTCCCTATTTCTTAAGACATTGGAATAGAGTATTAGTTTACAATTTGCAAAATTACTCCTGAATATATTTATTTACTTATTTTATTTGGTTAGAAATTAATCCTTGTAATTCCTACAGAGGTGAACAGAATTAATTAAGTCAGGTTGTATAAATATACTTTAACCAATACAATTTAAGTACACATAACGTTATCTTACACTTATAGATAAAGTGTAATATTCAGGTGATCATAGCCGTACGTAAAAAGCAGAATAAGTGATAAGGTAATTGTATACAACAGCTCCTTATTGTGGAAGATTGAAATATTAAGAAAAACAATGTTGCCAAACTTTTTTTTTTATCCAAAAAATGATGAAAAATATTTTTCTTATCAAAAAGACAAAAAACGTAAAGCAAAAAACCAAAACAAATCAAACCTACCCCAACCATAACCTAACCAAAAAACGTAAAAAACTTTTCAAGAACCAATTAATAATAATAATAAGGGCATCTTGAGAAATTATGGAAAATTGAAATATTAAAAAAAACGGTATTTGTGCAATAAAAGGGACTTAATTAGTCTTAAAAAGTCCAATATAATATATTTCCAAATAAAAAAACCTAACCAAACCTACCCCAACCATAACCTAACCAAAAAAAATGTAAAAAACTTTTCAACTTGGCAACACCGTCAAATCCTTTTGTTCAATGGATTGTGGTGCGTCGGGAGAAGTGTACATAATATATGGGAAAAATTTCCGCGTAATTTGAAAATTTACATACTTTAAACGCCAGTAGCAAAGTAACTAAAAGCGTGCGCCAAAAACGGAGTTGTGTTTAGAGATCGAGAGGGTGTACTGAATACGTGAGTACAATTTTTTTTTGTAAAATCCATAAGGACCTGTTGTATACAATGACCAGTGATAATATATGCACATCAATTTCGATAAACCCAACTTACTTTTTGCAATCTTCTGGTGGCTGCCATTTTGGTATATCTTTGGGCAGTTCACGTCTAAAATATATTTACAAACTTATGACAAATTAAATAAGAAAACGACTAAGTTACAGTTAATTTATACATTAACTATCAACAACACTCATATGGAGCTTTTTTCATCACTATCCAATTTTTATTCTAGATCTCGGAAATTTGACACTTCTCGTTGACAGAGCAACCAGAGCCATATGTCAATGTGATTGAGTTTGAATAGAACATGGAAAATACTTCTGTAAGCCAAATTTTCGTGATTCATTAAATAACGGGTTGACGTCATCAATATTCGCATTTAAGAATTTTTTTTCAAACTTTTAGACATCTTCCGTTATAATATGTATGTATGTAATAGTATGTATATTGAGGTGACTTCAGTAAGACCTAAAACATCTATTGTACCCCTGTCTTTTACTCAGTTCCAGAGAAAAATTTCAGATGTTCGTAGTTCCTTATTTAAGTCCCATGTCCAGGAGGAATTTTGGAATATCCGCAGGAGTCAGTTTAAGTAAGTGTCCCTCTCCTATTTGCTAGTTCATCTACCATTTGATTTTCTTATATTCCCATGTTCCCTGGAGCCCACAGTAAGGTGACGATGTTATTATTTCCTTTTATAGTTCATTGAGTATTTGACGGCATTTCCAAACCAGCGAGAAACTGCTTATAAATATATCTACTTCGCAGTGATCAGAGATCACAGAACATGACCATTTATTCTTCCAATAAAATTTGTAGTTGGGTAGTTATCTGTGGTTGGGTACAAAGTAGTCTATGGCTGGCTAGTTGAATTCAAAATTTGACATAACGAATATAAACAAATTAAATATAATTTTTTTCATTAGTTTGTAGTGGATATTAATTTTTAACATGTAACAATTATTCTTGCAATGTCATTTGTACCACCTCAGTATTTAGTTAGATTGCAAGAATTGAAGCTATGGCAAGGAAACTATGATAATCTGTTACAAAAGCAAAAAAACAATTCGGTAGAAAACATATGTGTGTCTGATTTGGATGATTTAGACGGTGTTCACCCGATAAGTGATTTTAAAAAAACACACATAAATTCTAGTGAACCTATGGATTGGGACAAACAAACCATTCTACCAAAAACAAAACCGTTTAATGAACTTATCGAAGAAAAGCTGGCTGAAGATAAACCTATCGAAGTGCTTACTAAAACTAAACAACCTTTCTTAAGAAAAGGATCAGGGTTAGCTAGGTACAAGCTAGATCCTAGTACAAAAAAGTATAGAGAGCCAAAAGTGATTCGAAACAATGAGAAGAACTGTCACACAATTATCCAGTATAGTGAAGAACCATCTGTAGAAAGTTCTATAACACCTTTAAAAGCGCCGGAGATTGGTATTAAGTGTAAGGCTACATGGGCTAAGGTTGATAATGAAGAACCAATAAATTGTTCTAAAGATAACAAATTTAATCCTCAATTTGTTATTGAAAGGATTAATGAGTTTGCACAATCTTTTCGCAGTTCTAAAAAGTACAATGAAGATGCTCAAGACTTGTAAGTAAAAAATTTAACTAGCTACAGGGTATTTTATAACAAATCCTTGTATTTCAGACAATCTGTTTCAACTTTTGACGACTATAACACTGACGGTAATTTGGAAAACTCATTCAGCAATAGATCCGAGAAAGAACTACATATTTTTGAAACTCTTGAAGAAAAAGTGAATCACAGTAGTTTTTTGTCTACAAACACAAGTATTGCTAGATTACTTGCTAGCACTCCTAACGATATTCCAGAAAGTAAACCCAAAAATGAAGAAGTAAACGTGTGTCAGGAACTGCGAAGTTCCAATATTTTAACGAAAATTTTAAACAATCTAAAGTTAATATCTACAGGAAATACTAATGGGCATTCCATAGGTAATATAGATACACAATATTTATGTATTTAAGCCCTATCAAAGGCTCTTACTATGCTAATGTGTGAGTATTAATAAAATGTTTTGCCATAGATTATGTATCAACACAAAACAGCTGCAACAATAGTTTTTCTGAAGATAAGAAGTCTTCTAAACACCTAGAAAGTGGTTGTCAGTCCCCCTCTAGCTTTTATACAGATTTCGAAAGTACTTTAGGCCGATTTGACAAAATAAACGCAGGTGTAAATACTAGTTTTTCATATAAAACTGAAGATGATTGTCAGAAATGTATAGATCTTCAAGGGAAGTTGGAAAGGTTGTTGCGGGAATCTTCTAAATCAGCAGTAAGTTTTATTGTTAAATGAGGTTAAAAGTCTGAAACATTTTTTGTTTATTAGGTAGAAAAGGCGAAACTGTGCGATTTTACAAAAGAACTGGAAAAACAGTGCACTTTACTTACATCAGAAATGAATAGATTACGAATGAATTATGATAAAGATGTAGAAGACTTAAGAGATGAATTGGACGAAGAACGAAAAAAGTTTGGAAGAGAAAAAGCTTTGCTAGACATGTAAGCTATTAATTTATTCAAAGTAATATAATTATAATAAGACCGTTTTTTTTAGGTATATTAAGGATGTCCGACCTAAGAAAAAAGATTGCTACGAAACGGAAAGTTTAAAAAAAGAAATGATCGATTTGAAAGAACTGATGAAACTAAAAGAAACTAAAAACGGTACCACTCAAGCCCGGCTACGCAACCAAATCAGACAATTGGAAAAGGAAAAATCCGAACTGAAATTATCCGTAGAAAATCTGCAAAAAGAAAATGCAAAACTCAACGCCACTCAAAAGGTTCATAGGAATGCAGAATCCAGAATGTTACAAGAAATTAGCAGGAATTTAAACAGGTTTGATTTAATATACGATTGTAAATTTGAAATGAGTAGATTTTTAGGTTAACAGGAGGGGATACGAATAGTGCAGATGTAACGAAAGGTAAAGTTCAAAAAAAAGTTAGAGGCAGAAGTATGGGTGAATTGAAGGAGACAGTGGAAAGAGAACTGCAAATCCAGGTAAAACTTTCTCATTTATTTTCGTTTAAATATAATACAGGGTGTTTAATAAGGAGAGGGAAATACTTGAAACCGAAATACTGGGTGTTTTGTTAATTCCTTTTTGATATTTGGTTTGTCACAATCAATTGAGTCGTGAGGCGAAACTTCTTACCTTTTTCCTTCGTTACGCAGCTCCCTTTGTATACTAAATCCATATTTTACACTTCCAACACTCATGCATCCACTTTTGTTAGTTCTAACTAAAAAAAATGATGACAAACGTCGAGGATAGACTCGACATATTCGAGAACGTTTGACGCATTTAAATATTCAGTGAAGAAGTAGATGTGTTAAGAAAAGTTTTAGTTTCATTATAAAAAAACAGCAAAACCGGTTTAAATGAAATTTTGCGAGTGCGCGGGGTCTTAAGTGACTTCTTGATTGTTTAGATTTGAAATCAGTCCCGGTAGGTGGCGCTACGATTGGGTTCAAGCTAAACTTGTAAACGGCTGGTCTGATTTTGATGGAATTTTCTGTGTGTGTTTAAGTAAGTACCAGGATGGTTAAAATTCACGATTGGTTCCGGTAGATGGCGCTGTAATTGGGTCATACTGAATTCCTCCTAAAGGGCTGGACCGATTTTGATGAAATTTTATACAAATAGGTTTTTTGGTACGTCCGTTACAAATTTTCAGAAAAAATGTTGCTTGTCCCCCCCCCCCAAAAAAAAGAATTTTTAGGAAATTTTATCGAATTTTTGACGCCGATCCAAGGCAGCTAAGAGTATCATTTTGGTACCATTCGATGGAGAAAGAATGACCATAAATGGTGAACAATATTTGTTTTTTTTTTATTTCAAAATTGACAGTTATGCAGGGTCGAAGTTGAAAAATATATTTTCATTTCTTATGTTCCCTAAAAAATTATGTATCACCTACGCCTATGGAATCAAAGCGACCAAATAGGTATTTGAAGACAGTTAAAAGTGTAGAGAAAAGTTTTAAAATCAATCCAACCCCTAATAGATCAGGGTCGAAATTTTTTGAAACCAAAAAAAAATAATAGTAGGATAAAACCCATTGGAAAAGGAGGAGAATATTATAAAAATGAAAGGAAAAATAATTTACGGCGATCTGAGGTTGGAAGGGGAAGGGGGTGAGTTTTTAAGGGTAAAAAACGGTTTATCTCGATTTCTGGCAAAACTACAAGTGCTATGGGAAAAAGTCGAATGGTAAAGTTGTAGGTAATAAAAAGATCTACAACTTTTGTATTTACACTTTTTTCACATAACCTCAAAATTTATGTGGAAAATTCAAAAAACCAAGTTTTTGGTTTTTTATTTTTATCTTTTACAAAAAAATATCTTTTTTTACGAAATTTGGTGAAAACTTACCTTTTTATGTCCCAAATACAGTGTAATTTATTTGATTTGAAATATTTATTTTTTTACCTTATTTTGATTTAATATCGAAAAAGCACCCTAATTTTCAATCGAAAATTCACCAGTCAAAATATCAGCTTTTTTCAAAAAGTTGGTGTGCTTTCTGTTCGTTGAAATCTCTACTTTCCGATGGTGTAAAAAAATATATTAGGTACTTTAGTAAATCTTCTCAGAAAATGCAAAAACTCGAAAGTCAAAATAAGGTGAAAGAATAAATATTTCAAATCAAGTAAATTACAGTGTATTTGAGACATAAAAAGGTAAGTTTTCACCAAATTTCGTGAAAAAAAAAAATTTCTGTAGAAGATAAAAATAAAAAAACCAAAAACTTGGTTTTTTTAATTTTCCACATAAATTTTGAGGTTATGCGAAAAAAGTGTAAATACAAAAGTTGTAGATCTTTTTATTACCTACAATTTTACCATTTGATTTTTTTCCATAGGACTTGTAGTTTTGCCGGAAATCGAGATAAACCGTTTTTTACCCTTAAACACTCACCTCCTTCCCCTTCCCGTCCTCAGATCTCCCGTAAATATTATTCCTTCCATTTTTATAATATTCTCTTCCTTTTCCAATGGGTTTTATCCTACTACTAAAATTTTTTTTTCACTTTTCATTATTTTTAAAGGCTTCTACTAGTGTATTATAAAATTGATGTAATTTTATAGGAAAATAGGACGAATAATAAAACGTCCTCCATGAATAATCCCAATACAATTCCACCGACAGTGGAAGTTATCTATAATAACGACACTTTAGAAAAACAACATGAATCATCTTTGGGTTTAATTAATGGTAATTTCAGCCCTAATCAAGGAGCACATCGACTCAAAAAAGGTATTTTATAAGAATCAATCTTACAACGGTTATCATAATTTTCTTTCAAGTTTTATTAGAAAGGGACTTTCCCGATGGATCAAAAGAAATAAAATTCACCAACGGAACGAGCAAAACGATATCACCAGACGGTAACTTCATCTACATTCAGTATTCCAACGGTGATATCAGAGAAACTAATTTAATAAAAAACACCCAAAAGTATTTTTTCGTTGAAAAAAATATATGGTTAACGAAACATTCGGATGGGACGGAAGTTATCGAGTTTCCAAAGTGAGTTCTTAAAATCTTGTAACATGTCTATCGACCTGTTTCGATTTTATGGAATAAATCTTCTAATTACCGCTCGCCGTCACACTAGCCACTTCCAATTATAGTTCTGTGATCTCAAATTCTCCTACTCTGACAGCTAAGACAGTTGACAGATTATGCCAACGGCCGCTTCTATTTTGAGAGCCTAATCTGTCAACTGTCAGAGTAGGAGAATTTGAGATCACAGAACTATAATTGGAAGTGGTTAGTGTGACGGCGAGCAGTAATTCGAGGATTTATTCTATAGAATCGAAACAGGAGAATAGACATGTTACAATCTGTTAAAGAATTTTCTATCAACCTTATAATTTCAGTGGTCAAAAAGAAGAAAGATTCGCAGACGGTAAAGTACAAGTTACAGCTCAAGATGGTACTACGTTAACGACTTTTACGGAAGGAACGCAAGAGATAAATTATCCAGACGGATCCAAAATGATCAAAAACAAGGAAGAGAAAGTTATATTTTTACCCAACGGTCAAAAAGAAACCCATACGGTGCAGTTTAAGGTAAATCTGTTAATATTGTACCAAATTTTTTGAAGTGCAAACATTTCTGTACCTATGACTCGATAATTATTTAATTTTTTTTTAGAAAAGGGAATACCCTGACGGTACCGTTAAAATTGTCTATCCAGACGGAACACAAGAATCTCGATACGCCAACGGAAGAGTTCGTATCAAAGACGAAAATGGCATGTTGATAATGGATTCGCATAATACCGAAACACTATGACCAGACTTTTTATTAAACGTTTTTATTATTAAAAGTATATTTTTTGATGTTGTTACCTATAATTATTACACGTTTTTTTATGAAATATACCGCTACAATCAAAATTTTGCCGGCTTTTTTTGAAATAAATACATTCACCTCATCCATTTTTTTATTATTTATTACAATAATACCAACAATTTTAAAAATTAATCTTTATTTACATTTTTATTGTGCAATCTCTGAATAGCATCAAGGGCTGCAGTTTCTTTGGCTATATTCGTACTTTCACCCCAACCTAAAACAATATTGGGTAATAAAAATCACTTTCCCAGTAGAATCTTCCAAAAGGTTTCAATAAAGTAACTTTTATACTCACCTATTCCTAACAACTTCTTATTACTATATAATCCAACTTGGAAACATGACATAATCGTATTAGTACCAGACGAAACACACAATCGAGGTTCAATATCTGTGATGCCCTTTTCTTTCAACAATCCTATAAGATATGCATAGGGATCTTTAAGTTCCCAAATGTCGTAAACGTTTTTACCATTCAATTGTACTAAGACAAAATCCTTTACAAAATTTTCAGCACGTGGTAAATCTTGGGAGCATTTTAAAGCTGCCACTACAGCTTTGAATGTATCGCTTAATGTTTTAGAAGTAGGTGGGTACTCCTTAAATACACTTTTTAAGTCACTAACAGTCCTTAACTATAATTATATTATAAAATTACTTACATCTGATAAAACTAAACTTTTAAGACCAATATGACTACCTATGTTTGCCAACATTTCTTCTTCTGTTAGATATTTTAAAACTGCATTTACTATATCTTTTTCATAGGTTTTACTCAATTCTTTTTTTAAAAATTCATTTATTATATCTTCCCCTTCTTGAACTAACTCATAATTATGCTTCAATTCCTCCATTGGTACTCCTAATAAAATGGTTAGTTTGTCAAATTGAAATTTGTTATATTAAGCACTTACCTTTTCGTTGAGCTTTTACTTCTTGTATATTAGCAAATTCTCTTTGTACAAGAGCTTGTTTAAGTAAAGTTCTGTCTAATTCTTCGCCTAAGCGTTTTCCAAATGCAAATAGCTCTGCTTCATAATTCCACTCAAGATAACTAGACCTAGGTTGTTCAATATCTGGTCCTAATTTATCTTTTCGTCTTTGTAGCTCTCTTAAAGTAGGTGCTACCCATCTTTTAATACTGCGAGATTGCAATTCTAAAGAGTACAAAATTGTCATGAAGGGGGAGAAACGTAGTAAAATTTAAGAACGTTACCTGCTATTTTGAGAGGTTTGTAGTATGATATACAATGCCTTATTGCCAAGCGAGTTTTTGTACAAAAAGCCATTTTATTATGTGAGGTTATTTACTTCAGCTGTGAAAATACGGTAATTGACACATTATATCAGCAACATTTGCTGGATGTCCTACGGGATAGGAGGCTATAAGAATTTAGAAAAAGAATAGGTTCATAATAGGCGACTTTTAGCGAGCTACATTTTTTTTACAGGTGGCTGCTTACCTGCTAAAATTAAGCAGCTACGATAATTGGTTGTAAATGTTCTCAATATCTATCCTTGTTTAATATCCACCATTTTTATTATGTGAGGTTATTTACTTCAGCTGTGAAAATACGGTAATTGACACATTAGATCAGCAACAGTTGCTGGATGTTCTACTGTATAGGGGGCTATAAAAGTTTAGAAAAAGAATACATAATAGGCGACTTTTAGCGAGCTACATTTTTTTTACAGGTGGCTGCTCACCTGCTAAAATTAAGCTACTACGATAAGTGGTTGTAAATGTCCTAGTCTAATATTCACCATTTTTATTTGCTCCAGTTCCATTATTATATCCGAGTATTAAAAACCGAAAAGTTGAGAGAATAAAATGTGCCACAGAATCTCATTATTGGGTTCCGATGTATCTGATAAGTAGACAACCCACACTACTTACAATACGTATTAATGTTGCATAAGTAAATGTGAAGAATTGTATTTACAATTACAGTGATATCTTGAGTGTTTCCAAACAAATTTCATTCTAGTCTTTCCATTTGTTTAATTTTTCTCTTTATATGCAAATAAACTATTCATATATTATAGTGTCAGGGAATGCTTCAAGAATACGGTTCCCGAAGTGCTATACAGTTTCAGTACGAATAAATTAGCCTGTTTGCTCTAAACATTTAAAAGTAATCCACTAGAGGGGGGTACCGGTTTTGATTTTCCATTAGACAGCAACATTAAACGTACCCAATAAGAATTCTCACTTTTTGACATTGGCGGGGAAAAATATATTTTTGAAAACCTCATAAGAGTAAAAACTCTTTTTTGGCTCGTACCTCAACTGTATCTTGTGCGTGCTGTGTGTTTTTTGAATGGACAAGGAACACATTATTTATAAAACTGATCTTTTATCATAGGAGTACGATAAAAATTTCAAAAGGGGTTCATGCATTTCTGAATCCCAGTGATAAAATTTATAAATTAAAACAACAGTTCTATGACAATCTTTTATTAATTTTTATTACAAAACATTTTTATTTTTAATGATCTTCGGACAGAGTTATCTAATAGCAAAAAGATGTTAGATGAAATGTTTTTTTTTTAAATAATTAAGCTTTGGTAGTAGTTGCTGCAGCTTCATCAGCAACTGGAGCGACGGTTGGGATTTCAGGGTATTCCAATTTTGCACCTTCTTCGCATTTAAAGGATGGACAGCAGAATGGGAAAGAAGCTGTTTTATTGGTTTTCTCTGGAAATAAACAAGAACATTTGTGATTTGTTCAAGGTGAACCATAGATCTACATAAACCAGCGCTTTGATCGACGCGCGTTATTAAAACAAATCTTACCTTCGTCGAGTTTGCATTTTGGGTTAGCCAATGGAAGAGGTCCGCAGTCTTCTACCAACTCCAAAAGACGTGGAGGTTTGTCTTCGGAGACGACGCAAGTAGAACGGCCACAGAAGGGAGTGAGATCCCAAGTTTTACCTGGTTCTACAGTTGCGCATTTGGTTGAAGCAAAGCACATTCCAGGGAAATCTGAAAAAAGGATAAAACTCATTAAAATTTGAAGGAATATAATCTCAAAGACCACTGGGAATAAGCATGTTCTATCTTATTAGTTTTGGAAACCAGTAGCGTAATTAGTTGTAGAAACTTTTAACAATATTTCAGATACAACCCTGTATAATTAGTTGGTTGAGACAATCTGTTTAATATTAATAGAAAACAACTTTTACCATTACACAGTTAAAAACATATTATGTTTGATTCATAATACCCGTTTTTCCATTATTATTATTATGTGATATTATATAATCGTTTTTTTTTATATAAAACAAGGTAGTTAGTTGTAGTAGTAGTGTTGTTATTTCCGCAACGATTCCATACAAGATATTTGGACCATTAAATCGAGTTTCATAATTCCCAGTTGAATGTTTACTATAATTTATTGGAGAAACATATCAATTAGCAAAATTGCTTCAAAATGTAATCAATTTTCTGCAATTACCAATATTACTTGAAAGTTCTTTTATATTCATAACAAGTTACAGGGTTGTCCAAAAGTATGTAAGCACAAAAATATTTTGGTATCATTTTGAATTTCATTAAATTCACCCTTAGTATTTCCCACGGTTGAATACGACTTTGAATTGGAACAGTATAAAAAAAAATCGCATGGATTGTAATCGGGTGATCTTGCAGGTTAATTAACTCGCCTTCCTTGTCCAATCCATCGATTTCAGTATGGAACCAAGTAAATATCTTTTAAACGAAAAGAACGATATTTATGAAAATTTGCAGGTAAATGCAATGGAACAAAATGTATCTGATGTACATTTTTTTGTTAATAATATACTTCCAGTTTAACCGGAAATACCATCAACTTCTTTAATTTAAATGTGACACCCTATATATTTTTACAGATTTTGAAAGAGCTTATTATTTTAAATACATACATAGTGAGTTTAGTGTAAAAAAAATTGTAAAAACGAGGAATAACTCACTGTAAGTTGTACAATAGGTGTACATTTCATTATTTTAGAATAATGAGAAACAAAATTACTTCAAATGTTCAAAATGCTCGCCGTTTACTTGCTGACAATATGCCATCCTATTAACAAATTCTTGAGTCGTTCTTTCCAAGACTTCTCCACGTATTAGTTCACATTCATCAATAATTCTTTGTCTCAATTCCTGTAAGTCGTTGGTCGTCTAACGTAAACACGTGATTTTAGATAACCCCAAAGAAAAAAATCCTCTACGTCCAATCCATCTATTTGAAAAATTCGCACCCAGAAAATCCCTAACCCGTCTATCACAGTGGGGAGGTGCTCCATCTTCTTTAAACCAAACATTTCGTGGCAATTGCACATTCTGTTGAAGTGCAGGAATAATTTCGTTATTTAGTAGATCCAAATACTTGTCACCATTCAAGTTTCCGTCGATAAAAAATGCCTATTTTCGACAATTCCCATCCAAACATTTAACTTCTGTGGATGCTGGGTATGTGCTTCATGAATCCAATGAGGATTCTCATTTGACCAATACCTTGAGTTAAGGCGATTAACTGTTCCATTTAAAAGTTGCCTCATCGGAAAAAACTATGTTAGAAGCAAAATTGTCGTCGACATTACAGATGTCCATTAGCCGTTCGCAAAATTCCAGCCGTCGGTCAAAATCATCGTCTAACAATTCTTGAACCAACTGTACCTTATACTTTTCACTTTTTAATATCTTTCCTACAGAATGTCGACTGATACCATGGTTTAGTGCCAAATTTGTGGTGGAAGTTTGAGGTGATTCCTCTAAATCGATTGCAATATTTTGTTTAACAGTTTCGTTCGTTGCAGTCCGCGGTCTTCCAGGTTTTAGCAAATTTTTTACCATCCCAGTTGTATTAAAACGTTGTAATGTTTTAGTTACTGTTGAGCGTGATATAGGATTTATCTCCGGATGCAAATTATTGAAAATATGACACACTTCTTCATGAGTTCTAACACGATCACCATAACCGATCATCATTAAAATTTCAATACGTTCTTTTTCATTTAATTAAACCATTCTAAATTGTAAAATTTATTTTCGTCAATTAGAATTTGACACTTGGAGAACAAAAGACGTACTAAACGGTACTCGTTTATTTATTACTTTGTATACAAACAACATCAATATTAGTTTATCCAAATAGTTTTTTTGCTCTAATGCGTATTTTTTAATAACATGCAAACCAACAAATTCCAATATTTACCAAGTTTACAGTGACAAAACGTACTGATTGACAGCAGCAAACAAATAAACTGAGTCAAACGAACAGTGTGAATTCTTCACTTTGATAACATGCAAGTACATTTATATTAAATAAAGAATAACTAGTAGAATAACTCAAGAGCAGTTAAATAATTATCATCACCTATAAATAAGTAAGTGATTGCATTACAACCGGCATTGAAACGTCATATTATAAGGGCATCAAAAACACTTTCGCCAACTTTTACTTTAAATTTTAATATATCGCTCACCAGAACGTTTAGTGACACACTTTTCTGTTCAGCTGCGGGATATTGCCATTAATTTATTTTGATGTTTATGCATGCGAGATCTCGTATGCAAA
Organism: Lochmaea capreae; assembly: GCA_949126875.1. Taxonomy (NCBI): domain Eukaryota; kingdom Metazoa; phylum Arthropoda; class Insecta; order Coleoptera; family Chrysomelidae; genus Lochmaea; species Lochmaea capreae. Next base: position 3,978,237 of record OX421411.1, read on the forward strand.
AATTATGTTGCAATTTTCGTCGGTTAACGTAACAGAGAGAAAGTAAAGAGGATCTCGCCAATCGTGGGCGTGTCTGGGATCAGAAATTAAGCGAGTTTAAAAAAAAAAGCATCTGTCGGTTCTCACCTTAGCTGATCGATGTTATTCATCGGCAATATTACGAGGGAAAGTTAACAAGATTAGAGATAAATAACGATGAATTTTGGAGAAGAAAATATGTTATAATCTGTCAAAAAATAAAAAGTAATTAAAGTTATCATATATGTCAAATAATAAAAAAAGAACTTCTAAGTCATTCACGCAATACAACATAAGCATAACCAATACTTCATCACGATTTAAAAAAAAGAAGACGACAGAATTGTGATCCTATGTCAAACCTTATGTAGCTAACTTCTCTTTTAGGGTATGTACGTCACAGTATACATACAATATAAAACAATTGGTTCCAAAGGATGCCAAAATGCATCTTTCTTCATGGAAAAGTTATTTACTGTTTTTTTTTCTAGCTCTGTATGTCAAATATAAAAAACAACCATCGTTTAAATTATAGAAAGTTACGAATACATGAGGTGATGTTCGTAATTTAAAAACGAATGTGTTACGTAAGGCTAGTTTGATGATTCAATTATCAAATTGAAATTCATAACATGATATCGCAGACGTGCCTAAAACCAAATCGGGTGGAAAATAAATATTAAACTGGTTATCGATGATAATCAGATATTTTGCATATTTCTAGTTGATTAAAGTGATTCTAAGGACTAAATTCACTCCTGACGATGAAAATGTTATAAATTTGTACGAGAAAATTCAGGAGGTGAATGCCAAAAATTTCCTCAGCCACTGCCTTTAGAGATAAGGTGTTGAGTAAAATTGAGTACATAGTATTAAAATAAATTAAGGTTATATAATTGCTAGTGAATCACAAGATTCAACTCGTATTGCGGAAAAAGTTCATTAGGATATCATAAAATGTAATTCAATCAATTCATAGGTGAAGGTGAAAAGAGAGAGGTAGGTCATAATTTTTGTTAATTGACAGTAAATTTACTATTTTATCATATATATAATGAAGTGGTAAATCTATCATCAAATGTTGTAGAAAATTGTACACAATAATACACAAATAGCTTTAAATTTTATCTTGTTTCTAAATGTCTATGTAAGACTACAATATCTTTAGAAAGATGTAGACGAGTATTTGGCAAAAATGACTCTATGGCTATACAATAAGGTTGTTAGACCAATGATAGCTCACGGACCAGTGGTATGGTGTACCAAAACGGAGCAGTCAGGGACAATCCGAGAACTCAACGGAATCCAAAGGCTTGCCTGTCTGGGCATCACGGGAGCCATGAGGACTACACCTACTGCTGCAATAGAAGTTTTTCTAAATATACCACCACACGAGGAGAGGCTAGAGCTACGGCACACAGGCTACTCCAAGGTACGACGCCAATAAGCCGACTACACGGTACTAAATACCAGAGGCTGTACGAGGAAATAAAAGTAGATGCCGGTAGACCGCATGGTCATTCCAAAGTACAAATTCTCAAAAAAATACACCATAAAATTACCAGAAAAAGAGGACTGGGAGACCGGTCCACCCATAGAGGCACAATCCTTCTGGTATAGATGGCTCAAAAACCCCTAATGGAGTTGGAGCCGGTGTCTACAGAGCAAAGCCAAGGACTAAAATCCACATCAGCTTAGGAATCTATGTTACAGTGTTCCTAGGCGAAAGTGACTGCTATTGAACACTGTGCAAGAAAAATAGCAAGGCAGGGAGTGAATAACAAAACAATTGTTATTTACTCGGACAGCCAGGCAAGGCACTAGTTTCCTGCCAGGTCAATTCACGACTGGTATGGGAGTGCGTGCGTGCCCTTTCTGAGCTAGCAAGTCATAACAGACTATTTCTGGCCTGGGTACCAGGGCACAAAGGACATAAGGGCAATGAAGAAGCTGACGAACTGGCTTGAGAAGGAGCAAATGCATTGGCTCAGAATTTTCCTACTTGATATACTATTCTATTCGTTCGTTAATCGAGATACGGAATAACGAACTAAACCACTAGAGTTACTTCAGTAAAAATACCGAGATACAACTTGAGCTAGAACTCAACGTTTGGAGCTGAACCGATTTACTTAATTCAAAACTGATATTTAAACTTGATGTTTTCTTGAAAGAAAGCTCGCATAACCCATAAAAATATTGATACTAACAATGATCCCACGATTTTGGAAAACGAAGGGATATGACGCCCGGATCCTTCTGGGAACGGTTTTACGGGCCATCAATATAAGAATTGTTTGGACACTTTCTCTTGAATTTTTTTATGAGAGCTAATCAATCCATTTTCGAATGTGGCGAATTAAATCGTCAAACTTCTGGGAATATTTTTAAGATGGGTCAAATTGGTTTACGGTTCTTTAGTATACAAACAAGGGATAGTAACTCGCGTTGGTACTAGATTGGTTTTGTCTGTATGTTTATAAATTTTTTTAACTATATATACAAATCCCCCATTCAAATCAGTTTCTTGCAATAATTCAATGATTATTATCTATCATTATTAGCCAGGTTATTATTTATCTCATGCACTTATTTTTCATGGTAATTTCTTGGTTTTGAAATAACATGTAAATTGTCCTTCACTGCGTTTTAAATTGAGGTGATCTCATTTTCTACACATTTGTGTAATGATCTAAATGCGAAGGATGAAAAGGAAGTACTTTTAACAAATATAACATTACGAAAAGTTCTTAGAATCAACTTCATGCGTCTTACAATTAATGGTAATCTCGCCAAAATACTTCCTTAATTAAATTCATCAAAAAAATCTCGTTCAAGACGATTTTTCTTGAATCTGTCTTTTAAGACGATCGTGAAATAAATACAGGAAAGTGTGTGGAAAGAAGTTTTAGCTTACAGTGAGAGCGTAGAAGAAGGTTTTGATAATCTGTCAAAAGAGCATTAAATGGAACAGTAGAAAATTCGAAAATTCAAAAAATATGTTCACAAATACACGCTTTAAGTTAAAAATTCGTAGAGTCCATAATAATGGGAATTTTGAGCTGAAATTTGACAACCATATTCTCAAATAATGAAAGAATGAGGGAAAAAATCAGCATAAACGTATCTATAATATTTTGTATACAGCGGTACACGAAAGTGGAGAGTAACATTTCTCGAAAAATTGAACTTTTGAACCTTAGACTAAAGGAAATTTTTATAATCATTTTCAGAATCTACGTGGTCGAATTTCCATATGTAAAAGTGTCGCAAAAGACAGTTCCGATTTTTAAAATTCGAAAATTCAAAAAATTAGTTCGCCTCTCGGTCACAAATATACGCTTTAAGTTAAAAATTCGTAGAGTCTATAATAATGGGAATTTTGAGCTGAAATTTGACATCCATATTCTCAAATAATGAAATAATATGGAAAAAAAATCAGTATAAACGTATCTATGATACTATGTATACAGGGGTACCCGAAAGTGGAGACTAAAAATTTTGTAACTAGCTTTAACAAGAAATGAATATATTTTTCCACTAAACTACAATTCTTCAGTACTAAAACAAGTTTTTATTTTATTTTTCGGTAAATAAATTTGAATATTCAACATTATACAAAATATTCTTCAATTTTAACGGTATTTTCCAAAAGAATGTGCTGGCCCAAGGCTTGTAACTTTCATAAAGTGACTTTTGTAACAGGAACTACCTACATATGAATATTCATACGGACATTATGACATAAATAGTAACCTATTAAATACCATGAATGAATAATTTCAATCGATATTATCGTCATCCCATTTTAGATTAAATAATTAACAACTAATTTATGATTCGTCGCATTCAATCTTGAATGTAAATGCATTTATTTAAATAAATATAAAATATACATATTGAAATCGTTTATATTTTGAATTTTCAATGTAACATAATTTGCTAAGTTACATAATTTTAAATGAAAAAAAATGCAACGTTAAAGTATCCATAAAAAATTAACACTGTTCTCCTCGATCTCCGGAATTACGAGGATATATTGAAAAATTCTTAGCCTACAATAGAACCAAACAAAATTTCAATTTATTACTCAACATATTCTCCTCTTAATTGGATACATTTATTACAGCGAACCTGCAACGTCTCTAGACCTTTCAAAAAAAATGTTTCTTCTTGCTCTGCAAACCAGACCTCCACAGCTTTTATTACCTCCTCGTTGGAACAAAATTTACGACCTTTTAAACTTTTTTTCAGTTGAGGAAAGAGATGATAGTCGGACGGAGCCAAATCCGGTGAATAAGGAGGGTGTTCTAGTAATTCAAACCCTAAATCACGAATTTTTTGCATGGCAACATGAGATTTGTGTGCAGGGGCGTTGTCCTGCAAAAACAAAACACCTTTGAATAGCTTTCCGGTTTTTTTTTCTTTAATTTTCTCCCGTAGAGTGGTCAAGAATGTCGAATAGTAATCTCCAAAAAATCAATTATGATTACTCCATGGCAATCCCAAAAAACTGAAGCAAGAACTTTTCCAGCAGATTTTTGGACACGAAACTTCATAGCTCTTGGAGAACCAGAGTGTCGCCATTCCATCGATTGTTGCTTTGTTTCTGGATCGTGGAAATGTACCCAAGGCTCATCCATAGTAACAATTCGGTTCAAGAAGTCTACATCGTTTTCAAATCGAGCACAGATCGAACGCGATGCTTCTACCCTTGCACGCTTTTGGTCAACATTCAAACATTTGGGGATCCATTTTGCAGCAATTTTTCTCATGTCCAAATTTACGTGAACTATATGATGAACGCATTCGTATGAAATATTCAGTGCTTCAGATATCCGTTTTAGCCCAATTCGACGGTCTGCTAAAATCATGTCATGAACTGCATCGATATTTTCGGGTACTGACACAAAAACTGGCCTTCTCGATCGGTCATCATCTTCAATGGAAAATTTACCTCTTTTGAAGCTTGCAGTCCAATTTTTCACGGTCGCATACGAAGGACATTGATCACCAAGGGTATTAAGCATATCTTCGTAAATCTGCTTACCTCTTAACCCTTTTAAATACAGGTACTTGATGGCTCGATACTCCAATTTTTCGATTTTCACAATTTCGGTGGACATATTTTTTCTTTCAATTTATTGCGTAACTCTGGTTTACTTTTTTGACGTCAAACTTCACACTGACACTTCTAATGAGTTATTGTTCGTTGCTATGGTAACGCAATATTTTGTTTATGCATGGAACTGGTCTAGGCTAAGTAGATATCAATACATCCTCGTATATCCTTGTAATTTCTGGTCAAGTAATCAGTTTACAACACATAGAAACACCCTGTATATAATAATCGAGCTATAGTCAGGTTTATAATAAGTAATATAAGTTAGTAAAACTTGGAAATTTAGTCATTTATTGTTAATTTAAAAAAAATTATTATAAACAAATTAATATAATTTTTTAAAATAATTATATTACTTGATTTTGTTAAGTATATGTATATAGGAAGGACTCCACATTTTTACAATTATTTAAACATTCTTTTGTTTATAATAAAGTAGAATATATTCGAGAAAATTTTGTTATTTAACAATATTGTCTTTTTTGTTGAAAAATTAATTTTTAAAATTTTTTCCAACGCCAATGAATACTTTGAACTGTTCAGGATACACCATAATTTTTCCAAAATTTCAAATAATCAATTAATGCCTTAATAAATAAAATTAATGTAACCTATTTTCTTTTAACGTGGTAAGCGCAAATCCAAAATGACTGAATTAAAATCCTAAATAGTGAAGATGGAGTTCCGAGAGTTAGGACTTTTTTATTGAAAATTTCCTCCTCTTTAGAACCTTTTTTTTTTTAAATTTCTTAAATATTGATACTTTTCGAGATATTGGCAAAAAACGAAATAACTTTTGAAATATTTTATGAGCTAATAATAGTATATTATTAAACAAGCAATTTATAATAGCCATTATTCACGCAGGGTGACGTTTGCCTACCGAGCCGTAGGCGAGGGGCGCAAGTCACCCGAGAGAATAATGTCCATAAATTGCGAGTTGAATTCTATACTTTGTCCACGACCCTTTTTTTCTTTATTAAATAAAAGTTAAGTAAATAACACCAGTGTAGAACGGAAAGTAATAACTTGGTATTTGGTATTATTCACAATTCTAACGTCAAAATTAATAAATTTCTGGAGTACGTCAAATAATGTGACATATAGAGATGGGCGATATTGTGTAAAGTATCGATACACAGTACCGTTGTAAATATATTGTTTTAAAACTATTAATATTAGAAAATGTCGTTATGAAAAGTATCAATACTGAAAATTCCGATATTTTATCGATAAGATATATATTTCAGAAACAAACAAATTTTATATTGTACCCCCATCTCTAGTCACCTAAGCCGGAATGTTGTGTTGTCATAGCAACATATGCTATTTAAATGCAAAAGCGTGAATTATGAACCATAATTCACTCCAATAAACATATGGTAATCATAAACCTTTTGTTAGGAGGTAAAATATTGTATTATTATTAAGAGGTCGTGGACAAACATTTTTCTAGACATCACTCCTAATCTAATGTTGATTAGACTATAGTTCCATATAATAACTTACTTACTCCCTGTTAAAATCAAATTATTAGAGCATCTAAAAAACACTCACAACCGTTAGTCGATTCAAAAACTTCTATTGTGATATTTCAATGGCATTAAACATTTTTCAACGGAAACTGGAAGTTCATCGATCCATAAAAAACAGTCGTTCTGCAATGCGTTGCATATACAATGGTTGAAAAAATCAAAGTGGAAATAATTTTCATTGTTCTAGAGAAAAAAACGGTTTCCTGATCATAACGATGATTTTTGTAATGAACAAAACGGTTAATTTGGCAACAATGCTTGTAATTAACTTCCTTACGACTGTTTAAAGTGCGTATACACTAGCGCGTATAGTTTGTCTCAAAGTAAACGCTACTTGTAGCATTTGTTGTTTCAACAAACCTCCCACGATCTATGGGAAATCCACAAACGCGCATTGAGCTTTACGTTCCTCTACTGCTATTGCTAGGCCCAAAACGTCACTTTAAACTTAAACACTAGTGTTTATAGTGCGAAAAGTCACATCTCGTTTATTTTTTGTTTCCTAAACGTACCATCAAGTGTATCTTCTACAATTTATATTTAATATTCCGTGATAATTTTGTAGTTCTGTGTCATTTGATTTTTCAATGACACGTCAGACATTGTCTGTCATCTTGTGGATATAATTAAAATATAACATAATTAAGATCCTGCGGGCGTAGAAAAAGTATAGTAAGCACCTAGTGTCAAAAACATATTTAGTCACTCGTTTCATAAGGCACTCGTGACTAAAGTAACGTTTTTGACATTTGGTACTTAATATACTATCATGTCGTGGATCAGACAACCTGGGACATGCCACAAGATGGTATGATGAAAAAGTATAACTTTTCAAAGAAATTCGTTACGGAATTAAGCAACAAGAAGGAATGGGATCCAAATACCATTACCAGACTTGGAAAGAATGCCATTCAATGGTACACAGACGGCTCAAAAGCAATAGAAGGAACTGGGATAGGAGTGTACGGGCCAGGAACCAAACACTCTGAAAGCTTGGGAAAAACCCCAAGTATCTTTCAAGCGGAAATTCACGCAATAAGAAAGTGTGCCCAGTTCAATATCGACAAAGGATATAGAAGGCAAAGGATTATCATAATGTCTGATAGTCAAGCAGCCATTAAAGCGCTGAGTTCCTGTGTAATCAGTTCCAAAATGGTGTGGGAATGCCTAGGCAAACTTAATGAACTAGGCGAGAACAATATAGTCACCTTACTGTGGATTCCAGGACACACTGGAATAGAAGGAAACGAAATAGCAGATGAACTAGCAAAGAGGGGGAGTGAAACACCCTTTTGGGGGCCGGAACCTTTTTGCGGAATCAGCTCCAATCTAATATTGGAAGAAATAGGTAAAGCCGAAGAAAAGAGAAGATCTGACAATTGGAAAGATCTAGTAGGGCTTAGGCAATCAAAGATTCTTCTGGGTGACTACAACCTGTTGAGATCAAATGAATGCATAAGTCAAAGCAAAACTGCACTAAGAGTTTTAACAGGAATCCTAACGGGACATTGTCGCCTGAATGGACACCTTAAAAAGCTCAAAATAGTGGAGGATGAAGATTGTAGATTTTGTGGAATGGAAGAAGAAACCTCCATCCACATACTTGCGAACTGCACAGTATTTCAGAATCCTAGGGCACAGTACCTGGGAGACTACTGGATAGAAGAGGGACAGTTACCTAAGTTGAGGCCTGCGGATATCCTAAAATTCCTCCGGGAAATAGGACTAAAGGAGCTACTAGTATCTGAGACTCTCCTCAGAAACTAAGTAGAAGTAAGGGGGCACAATAGATCTTTTAGGTCTCAGTGAATGTTACCCCAAAATACATACATACATACATACATCATGTCGTGGATCCAACAATAAAGTTTTGCTTCGTTAGGTATCGATTAGATTAAATATATTTTCTTCTGGCCACTCCATGATTTGAAATAAGCGGCAAACAACTTTTGTGCCATCTCAAATAGAACTACGAACAGAAAATCCAACAGGAAATGGATCGAGTCGCGCCGCTTGTGCGCGGATAGCGCGCAGCTTGAAAACCCGTTCCAACTTAGACGAATTCCAAGTAGTTCATTCAGTATTGCCACTACACAATTTTCAGGTCTAAAACGACTGACATTTTCTTGGCCTTTTTGGGAACGATTAAAAGTTGAAACAGAAATAATTTTTGATTTCAGAGATTTCTAGATGTTCCCGAATATCCGAGCCGGGCTATTAATGTTGTTATTGAAAAAACTAAAATAACCTAGGGGAATTGGATATTTACGTGTTTGCTGCATGGACGAAACTGTCAATTCAATGTCATATGTCTTGTTTTTGACACTTGAAAATAATGTAAAACAATTTAACCACAAAATATACTAGATTAGATAACAAATTTCTCACCGAAGTTAATTCCAAATGTCAAAAACAAGACATGTGACATTAAATTGACAGGACTACTGGAATCACCCATTGGTCTGGTACATAACTGTTTACAAACCCTTGAAATACTAGGCAAGGAAAACAGAGTCATTTTGACCTGGGTGTCGGGGCATCGTGGAGTGGAGAGCAACGAGAAGGTCGACACTCTGGCAACAAAGGGATCAGACCTGAACCATTTTTTGGCATTGAGGAAAGAACTGCTAGATCAGCCATAGCTACCTGGGCGGAGAGGAAAACCTTCTAGTACTAGGCAGACATACCGGAGTTCTCTCACTCGAAGGCGTTCATATGTATACATCTCTTCGAGTACAAAAAATAAGCAGATCCTGGAATGGAGTAGAGCAAACCTACACATTCTGTCGGGACTGCTTACAGGACTAAATTACCACCTAAAGAAGATGAGTCTGGTTCAGACCTCGAATTGTCGGTTCTGTAATCTGGAGGACGAAACTGCGGAGCACATATTATGCTTATACCCAGCTTTGGGCAGGGTAAGGTGTAACATATTCGGTTTTAGTACCTTAGAGCCGAACGACTTCAAAAAAGTATCACCAAATACAACCATGGACTTCGTCAGAAGTACATGTTTGTGGGGTGAATTGTAATCCCTAGGGGTGAGCCACAATAGACCCAACGGGGGTCGCAGTGGATGAGGCGAGAAGGCCCCACTCACATAGAACCTAAACCAAGACGAGTTAAGTCCAATAGATGCTTAGCTCATCAAAAAATTCGATTTCCCATTTAAATACCACTGGTAAGTGGAAGTGGATTTTTCATTGTTAAAAATTTTTTTTTCAAAAAAACCTTTTGTGAAATATAAAAGACAATCCTTGTAGTATTTGCCAAAAAAGTAAAATCGAATCTTTTGGTGACATTTACGACGTATTATAGATCAAAATCTCAATTTGGAACTGTCAAATATCTTCTCAAACCAGTAAGATCAAAATTGAATGACGAAATTAAATTGGAGACATTTTCAACAATACCTAATATTTTAAAATGAATTTGAATTATTTCAAAAATCTTTTAATAATAATTTAATAAATGAAAAAAATATTTTAGAGTTATTAATTTTTAAATATTTAATAATTTGTATAATAGTTTCCTATAAAAACTAGTGAAACTGTAATTTGTACAGTAAATAATGTATACAAATTTTAAAATAGGTATCTGAGGGGTGAGTATTAAAATTTTAAAATCAAACCCAAATTTTAATTCTGTAAATTTTTAAAAAACAAAATTAAATTAATAAAAAATATATAAACTGATTAATTTTTGAAGAAACCAAATTAGCTTCCAGAATGAAATAGAACTTACCCCTAAGTACGTCAGCGGGGATTAAACGTCTGTAAGTTTTGGCCCCATCTGCGGTCTTATCAGCATTGTCGTCAGCAAATACTGTGACCAAAAACAAAGCGACGAGCACTACGTAGCTGTTCATGTTTGAAAAGTCAAAGTAGTAAGTTTTTGAGGGTGCCGACCCCTTGATTTTTGCGAGTTATATAGATAGACTGAATCATGTTACAGTTTCAAACGGGTTTTATAGTTTTTTTTTCAACATGCATACTCCCCACTATTTACTCTTAGTTCTTTTCGCTCCATTGCTGGCGTATGGTGATCGTGTTGGATGATGGAGATATACGAGGGTGAGGAAAAGAATTATTTATTATATAAAAGGTAAAATTGAGTTATTTTTTTTTCTCAAAGGAGGAGGCAGCCGGCTTATGGAGCAATGGGCTTCGGTGAAATTTCATGAATTGTTAGTAGTTAATGACTTTTTGAACAATAGTGTCCATGAGCCCAACTCAATCCTATGACTAGTTTCAGAGATACAGGGTGTTGAAGTTGGAAAATAGCCATTTTTTAAAAGCATGTATTCCTTATTGTCTTCAATGTATCAAGAATTTTTTCGACAGTATGCGGATGGTAGGTATACAGGGTGAGACTTTCGACTGCTGTCGACTAAAATAATATAGTGTGCAGAGTCCCAGGCATGGAATGATTTCAAGTCTCACTTGATCCGACACTACACAAGTCGATACGAATTGATCAGTGCGCCCGCCCCCTTATATGTATGAAAATATTTTTTGCATTCTCCCAGAACTTCAGAAAGTAAATCTACCAAGAATATACCTTGTTAATCCTTTAATCCGAATGTCATGTACAAACAGGAGCACCCTCACCCCGCAGTGGATAGCCAGCGCAAGTGGTCGGTCGTATTGATGACCGTTTCCGGGCTTCTAGTTTAGTGCAGGTAGAACTGGCGCTCGCGCTTATATATTTTTCGTAAATAAATTTTATTTATTGTTAGCGTATTAAATTATATGAAACGATAAAAAAATACACGGGAATAATTAGTTGATTATGTTATACATAAGTTAATTGTTCTAGAACGCTGAATATTTATATTCATTGAAAGTAGTTTATAACAATTAGTGGCATTAGTTACCATTGAGATGAAAATATTTCACTGTACAAAAAGTTACGAGCCTAAGTTAATTGTTTTTGTAACTTTCACACCATATTAGGAAAATTATTAAAAAATGAAGTGAAATTTGGTGACTGGACACTGTACCCTGAAGAAAGTTCTGCACAAAATGGGCAAAGTTAGTGAACATATGTGCAGGAAATGTCACTCTATGGTGATAGGAAATAATACAACCATTACAACTACTGAAAATTCCTCCAGTCAAACTAGTGGCCTATATAGAAGAGACAAAACTTCTGGAATGGAAATAGATAACAAGGGGAACCCAATCGAATGAATGAATGAAGTGAAATTATCAACTCTTAGGGCGGACTCCCACTACTCGTGTATTTGGCAAGTACGCCAATATTTGTGTATTTGGCAAGTACACCAAGTGTTGAACTCAATTTGACAAGTATGGCGCTCCCACTACTCCTGTATTTGGCAAGTGCGCCAATACTTGGCAAGTACAGCATGTTGTCGCCTCGCGGTTTTTATTCAGTGTTTAATTTGTTTCGATTATAGATAGTCGCGTTGTCGCTGCAGCATCGATGTAGTATTGAGTGGCTGCTATATGAGAAGAATTAACGCCCGTCAAGCTCAAAAAACAAAAACAAAAAGAAGATGGTGGCTGACTTCTTTGAACAGATCGAGAAATTCAAAAATGACTTCTTCCATTTCGAAAAATCTCTAGAGGAATACGCACCACGCACACGTGAAGGAAGTGATACAACAAAAGCAGACCAGAAATTAATTGTGGCCGGCCGTCAAGTAGTGGGAACGCATCGACAAGTACGTACTTGTCAAATATGAAAATAATTGAAATCCGTTAGACTCGTGGCATTTTTACCGACAACCGACGGGACTTCGCAAGCGGCCAAGAATTGTACAAATATTGGCCGAGTGAACCACTCCCATTACTTGGCAAACTTAGACAAGTGACAAATATTTGCCAAATACACGAGTAGTAGGAGTACGCCTTTTACTTTATTTAATATCAAATCTTTTTTTCGATATTGAATTGGATGTGGTAAGGGCTCTTTTAAAACTCGCCACACTTATGTGTGATTGATATTTAGAGTGTAGACGAGTAGAGTAGAGTGTAACGAACAGGGTTGTTTGAATTTCTTCGAAAATTACGAGAAAATAAAGAATTATGAGGCGTCATTTGTTGTGGATATTTTCTAGCAGGAAAACATCTAGCTTTGCATTGTTTGTTTTCGATCGTTTTTGAATGTAATTCAGTGTTCATGTGTGTTTTCATTTGTATTTAAGTGAAATAGGATGGAAAACGGTCCAATTGCTCGACAACTTTCGTTTTTAGGTAAATTTGAGTGGTTTTTTGCATTATTTAGTCATCTTGTGGGCTTTTTAGTGGAATTGAAGGTTTTTGAGTGATTTAGCTTCTAGAGAATAACCATTTGCCCATACACAAAATAAATAAACATTTTTTTAATATCCAATAATTATTCAGCTAGCAAAAGTTTTAATTTTGATTTTTTTAAATACAATTAATATCAAAGGAATATAGAGAATTTTTAGGGTTAACCCTGTAGAAAAGCTTTTACTTTAAATGTAGAGAAAAAAATTTTTCGATACAATTATTCGTAGTAATATAAATTACGTTAATTGTCTGTTCAAGAAAATGTTGATTATTTACATTAATTGAATTGAATAGAAGCATTGGAAAGAATAATTATTTTAATAAATTTTACCATTTTCTGGGTCATCAATAATTGACCATTGTTTATTTATTTTGTATCTTGACGTCTTGCCACTTATATCTACCGATAATAATTTTAGTTTTACGTATAAAAATTACTAGAAATCTTGAAGATAAACCTTTCTCTTTTATTGCTAAATTCGGACCTATAATATTCTAACGAAGCTAGTCTAGAGCGAGCGCGAAACTTAAAAACAGGAGCAATTGATAACTAGACTTCTAGACTCCGTTTTACATAAGATGAAACTAGGTGAAGTTGCAGTCGTATGCGCAAACTTGTCAAAATCAGCGCCATATTGTAAAATTTACATTCCATTTCAAATCAGTAGCGTAAAGTTTTCACATTTTGTAAGTTAACACAAAATTAGAATCTGTCGGCCTCGGAAATACATACGGAAGTGGAAAAGACACTTTCCCCACGTCGAAACAGAATTTTTTCTAGAAGCAGGAACAATTAATCACCATGTATAAAAGTTTTGGTTGGAGTCCCACAGGTCTCGGTTCTGGAAGTGTGTGTTTGATGGGGTTTGTGGGATAGTATATGTGAAGATTGATGTGAGATTACGGTGTATGCGGATGATGTGTCTAGTATGTACGGCAAGACTGGGAAGATTGTTGTGTAATGTGAAAGGGCCGGGTAATTGGTGGGACGGTAGAACAGAGTATGCTGTACGGTGCAGAAGTGTGGTATGAAAGAGCGGGGGTGAATGCGAGGGTTAGGCCACTGCTGCGGGTGCAGAGAGGGATACTCCTGAGGATGGTACAGTGGGTGGAGTGGCAGCAGTGGTGCTGTCAAGGTCCTAACCATTGGACCTAGAGGCTCGAGCCAGGAACAAACGCTGGAAGGGTGCGACTATAGAGGAAATGCAGGAATGGATGCAGGAGGAAATGGAGAGAAGAGCGATTGGGAGTTAGGAAGATTGGATGGACCTGAAACTCGGGGAGATGAACTACTTCTTGACACAGATGCACACTGGGCATGGGTCGAGAGTAGGGTACTTCCACAAGATTGGGAAAAGAGAGACTGGAGTGTGTGAGAGGTGTGAAGGTGTGGAGCATGTTTTAGATGCTGGAAGAACGAGGAAGTGCTGAAGAAATTGGAGAAAAAACTAGAGGACGCGGTGTATTGGGAGAACATGGTGGAGATAATGTTGAGGGGAGAGGAGGAATGGATGGAGGTAAGTGGCGTAGTGGAGAGAAGGAATTGATATGGTATAAGAGGTAGGAGTGATAGAAAGGAGAAGACGATGGAGTGTGTGTGTGGCGAACTTTGAAGTGGGTTTGGTTGGTAGGCATCCCTTGGGATGAGTTCAACACTGTCTGGGTCATGGATATGGCCCATTCGAACATCTCGGCCCGAAAAAAAAATGTATAAAAGCGTTACAGACATTTTTGATGCTTGATCTTCACGGCGACTTAACATTTTTATACGTGTCATGGTTTTAAAAGGAACAGATAGTTTTTTGTTGGTCTCAGGTAATTAATTTTTTTTGAAAGTATAATAAAGATATAAACCATTGAGAGTGGTTTTCTTGACATTTTAAGATCTTGTTCGATTTGTATTGCAATTCTGTGGAAACAAAAGTTGACTGGTGTACTTTCAAACGCAACATAAATTGGTATACATCAATAATTATAGTACAAAGTTATTTTTAACAATATCAATATCATACGACACACTAACCTAACCTCACAAATAATTTGTTTTTGTTGGTATCGTAAAACGATTGTAAATAGGTGCAAGCAAGACATTGCAAGGCCAAAGTGTTGCAGCAATACATTGCAAGAAGAATTGCATCTTAAAATATTGCTTAGAAACAGGTTACGATTCTTATGCGAAGTAAAGTCTATTCATACACATTCCACCAAACATTAACAATGAATGGTAAGTTCATTCTAAGCTCCTCCCAGCTCAATGTATATCTCTCTCGGTATCCGATGCTACTCTTTTTCGGTATTTTCAGTTCCAACCGAGCTTTAGACAGATACCGTGTGTCTTTTATACTTAGGTATAGTTTGCCTCAAAGTATATTGTCTTCGCTTTTGCCGGCAATCATAAAATTAATGGGCCAATTACAACAAATAATATGGCCAATAGCTGCTGTAGAAGAGATCGCCAGTGGCGGACTATTTAAAATTATTTTAAAAAGGATCAAATTCACAAATATCTATCTATCAATAACTCTATGGCCCGGCTAATATTTATGTTGGTGTCATCTTCTTCTAGCTTCCTTTTTAGAATGTTCAAAGTAGAAACGAAGGTCGTAAATGGTCGTATTTAGATGCTAAGACGATATACTTTGAGACTAACTATACTAGCGCAGTTAATAGTATACAAAGCGGACTATATATGTTGCGAATTAATTAATTATTATTACGGGATATTTATTAAATCTAAATTTCCGCAAATGTGTTGTGTGGACTGTTGTAGGAGTAGAATAATTCTGCAATGGTGTCCTTGTGATAACCTTGAACAATCCTAAAAAAAACCAGAATGGTTGGTTTTAAAATATCTTTTAGATATACCAACCCCGTTTGACTTTGAAGTGTAATTCAATATCCGGCGGTGCATATAGCACGGGAAGTAGTTGTTGCTCCTTAGTTGAAAGGCTACTGTTTTTGAAAAATATTATTTTTCAAAAATTTATAGAGTGTTGAATATAAATAATTATTCTTTCGACATCTGTTGAACAATCCTATAAATTAATTTACTCTGTATTTTCGTTATTTTTTGTTTAACCAGCAGTCGGAGCAAATTAACAATACCAAAGATTTTTGAAAAAAAAAATTGTTATAGAAATCAAACGGTCGTATCTATAATGTTGCAATATAATTTACATGCAACGATTAAACCAGTTTCTTTCGAATGTCTAACAAAAACTTTCCTTTGTTTACATGAATATACTTCCATTCAACGGATCTACTTTCAGTTATTTTATCACAGATGTAAGAAGCAAAAGATTTTTTTTTTATAAACAATGACTAGTGAAAGAGAGCTAAACAATGATATTTATCTTTTTTAATTGGTATATATTGGTGTGCGAGTAGTCAGGATAACATACGTTATTTTGATGGTTAACTTTTACGAAAGGTATGTAAATAATAATTTAGAAAACAATAATATACAGAGTGGAATACGTAAATAGTGAAAGTAAATTATATTTTTTACTAAATTGAATACCTACTTTATATACAGTTGGTTCGGTGGATCTTTTCCCATGCGTCATCATTCATATACAAACGCAATACATTAAGTAACACGTAGGTCGTATATTGATAGTTTAATTAGAATGTGGCTAAAATGACGGTGAACGATATTTATTATTGTATTGAAGCTGGTGTAATAGATATTTGTAAATATTTTACAGCCATTTAGCAATGTGCAACCTAAACCTTTAGTTAGTATTCCAGAGTTTTATGGGGCTATTCTGCAAACTTGCTATTAAGCAAATTTACTTGCATAAGAGTTAGTATTAATAACAACTTCATCAGTAGAAACTTTGCAAATCAGAACTGTCCTGTTAGGGACATTACTATTGGGCCGTCCCACCCGTACAGTTCAACAAGTTATAGCATATACTGTCCGCCGAGATATTTTCAAAGCAGCAGCTACCCTCTAACATAAAAAAAATGATTAATAATAAGTATATTGCTAAAAAAGCATGCACTTAAATATTTATGTTACCTCTTGAACACTTGAAAGTGGTTCCAAAGGCCCTCCATTTCTTTTTTCTAACTCAAAATACTCTAACACATTTAGGACCAGCTCCTGTGCTTGCGAATTCAACGTTTTTCCAGGCGTATTCTAAAAATAAAAACCATAAATAGTTCTGGTCTTTCAGAAAATTAGTTGAATATTTTCTACATTGGTGGAAGTAAAATATGTTTCATATAAATTCAGTTTGATGGAGTTCTATCCAGAATCATAATGAAATGTCAATTTAAGGTTAGTTTTCATTGCGAAGTAAATAAATAAAAAGTAGATAAATAATATTTATTATATAAATATAAATTAGTCGTTATAACAACTGTTTTTGAAATAAATTTATATGCAAAGGGCAAAAAAATGGATAAAAATGTAAAATGAATATGTAAACAAAGTATTTAGTCTGTCAATGTACAAAACCACAGAACTTCTGTTGTATGGGTTACACCTATCGCCGACATTCATCATATGGCTATCTCTGTTTGTTATATTATGTTGTAATGGAACAAACGGTTTCATTTCGGGGGTTTAGATTCTGTGAGTAGAAAAGAGACGTACTAGAAAAAGTAGTATGTGAATAATTTCATACATGGGAAAAGATTCACCGAACCAACTGTAAAAATTTAAATCGCTTTGCCGGTATGTCTACTTTACACTGATTGCTACAGTAGAAACGTTGGAGCTTTACCATCACGTGACCCAATCTTCTTCTATCAATATAAATCAAACATAATAACGTACGATCGATTGTCTTCTTCACAAGACCAACTACAAGACATACGTAATAGTTTCTTTAAATTTGCCGTAGTAATCCTAAAAAGAGACAACCATATAATTGACGTAACGAGTATAACTGATCGTGCTAAAAGTTGAGTTTGACACTACCGCATTTGTCTTGTTTTTAGGGAATTTTTTATTGAAAGTGTATTTATTGTTAAAATCAGTTCTTGTAAGAACTAATTTGACTTTTTATTCCATTTGACATTGGTATTATCAACTTATTAAATTTTGACATTTCATAACACCTAAAATGCCGTGAGACAGGAATATTACAATAAGCCAGCATGGTTAATATTAATTTTGGACTTTGTAACTTATTCACCCAGTATATCGATAGTGTTAATAAATATATCGATGTTAACCATATAAATAAAATAAATACAATTAAAAAAGTTAAATATTTTGTTTTATTAACGATTCGTAAAACGCCGACCTTTGGATTATTAGTCATAACGATTATTTCTACTGAGTTGACAGAAGTTTTAATTTGATTCATATGAATATTGTTGCTGACGTAACAGTCACGTGATGTTAAAGCTCCACCGTTTCTACTGTAGGTGTCGCTAGGAGAACCTATTTTTTTTATAAAAACTGATCTGAATTAATTTTTAAAATGCCGCCACTCAAATTATGCCTAAATCCATCACTGCCTTCATTACGGAAAACAGAAACCAACTGTCTTCGATATTTTAAAAATTCAGTTCAGTCACAACCCTCCTATAAAAAAAAGTTGCACAAATGACAAAGCAAAACTTTTATAAATTTAAACAAGAGGTTTCAATAAAACTCAAAGTCCAAACCACAATAATTTAATTTGTCCATCCAAAGGACAATCAATCTGCTACTAGTTTCGGTAAATTAATTACCATCATCTGGCTATAATAGAAATGGTATACTTAATATAAAGATCTCATGAAATCATGTTGTAATATTGAAACAAGCCATCGCTATAAAATAATGATGAAACTGATTCGAAAACAATTTATCGAATGACAATTGACCGAATGCAATTTATCGAAAAACAATTTATCGAATAAACAATTTATCGAATAGGTGAATTTATCGAATAGGTGGCAGGTACCTAATGGTGATAAAATACGAAGGTGGTTTGGTAGGGGTAGGTTTGGTTGGGTTATTATTGGAAATTATTATAATTTATTCTTCAAAAATTGACTAAAAATACGAAGGTGGTTTGGTAGGGGTAGGTTTGGTTGGGTTATTATTGAAAATTATTATAATTTACTTTACAAAAATTGACTAAAAATACGAAGGTGGTTTGGTAGGGGTAGGTTTGGTTGGGTTATTATTGAAAATTATTATAATTTATTCTTCAAAAATTGACTAAAAATACGAAGGTGGTTTGGTAGGGGTAGGTTTGGTTGGGTTATTATTGGAAATTATTATAATTTATTCTTCAAAAATTGACTAAAAATACGAAGGTGGTTTGGTAGGGGTAGGTTTGGTTGGGTTATTATTGGAAATTATTATAATTTATTCTTAAAAAATTGACTAAAAATACGAAGGTGGTTTGGTAGGGGTAGGTTTGGTTGGGTTATTATTGGAAATTATTATAATTTATTCTTCAAAAATTGACTAAAAATACGAAGGTGGTTTGGTAGGGGTAGGTTTGGTTGGGTTATTATTGAAAATTATTATAATTTACTTTACAAAAATTGTCATTCGATAAATTCACCTATTCGATAAATTCTTTATTCGATAAATTGTATTCGGTCAATTGTCATTCGATAAATTGTTTTCGATCAATTCACCTAGATCCTCATGAAACATATACAACTGGAAAATCATAGGTTGCTGTCACCAAAATTATTCATTATGATATTAAAGTAAGATCATTGAATGAAAAAACCAATCAAAAGTGGTATGGAAACAAGAAAACAAAGGAAAATTATTATAAAATACACTAATATATAGTTTTCTCATGAGAAAAATTTTTATAACTATACTAATATTATGGGCCAAACCCATTGTTTCTATATTATTTTGTTTATAATTATTTATAAGCTTTTAAAATCTGTGACATGTTCTTTTGGGACACTCTATATTAATATAAAGTGTCTTATACCATATCTCAGCCTGTTACTTTCTAATTTTTGAATATCTTATTTGGAACTACCCACCAAAAATTCAGTGTCATTTAAATCTACGATTTCAAATAAAACAGAGTAATTTTATGTAAATATCAACTCGATTAACCTATAGCCTTATGTCTCTAGTCACCAGTCAGTAATATCTTCCCAGTGGCGGATCTAGGGTACTGGTCAGGGGGGTAATGAATATAAAAATTCTCATATAAAAAAAGTAAAATTCGAATATATTTCCAATCGACATATAAAATAATAAAAACAAACAATAAAGTTCTGTATACCATAAAAATGAGATCATAATATATTTTTAGTCATCATATCACTAATAAATAAAACAAATAACATTCTGCAGATTGAAAAAAACAAATAAAGCATTTCCAAAAGGTAAAAATTATAGTGAAACCTACGTAAATTATATCACAAAAATAAAAGGAAATCATTCTACATTTCTGTAATAAGTAATCAAAACAGAAAATATTCGGTTTATTGAAAAGAAAAGTAAATAAAAATGTTTGGCAGTCTCACAATAATAAAAATCTATTTTATATAATGAATTCCAGTTTTTTTTCTTTTACGTTTCCGAATCTATCTGTAACTTTGTCTACACTGACTGGGATATTTCTGTGAATATGTAATAAAGCATGCCCAGATAATCTCTCCTGAGACATGGTAGACCTTAGCCATGACTTCAGTCTCTTCAAAATAGAGAAATATGTATATTTCGGACGAGCTTTGGGAGGGTAATCACCCCCTTTACCATTCAGCTAAACTGGGATGCAGTCAGGAAGGAACGTTGGTGTGGTACACAGACGGATCTAAAACTGACATCCGAATTTCACGTCGAAAACGACCCCCCGAACACCTAGTGCACCAGAACCTGACCCTAAACGTCATCTCCGCCCCAAAAAACCCCCCATGACGAATTTCAATTCGCCTTTTTTGATTGTGTCAGGAAACGCCCCGGAGATGACGTTTAGGGTCAGGTTCTGGTGCACTAGGTGTTCGGGAGGTCGTTTTCGACGTGAAATTCGGATTCAACGCCCCTATTATGATTTTCGAGTGGTTTTTGGCACTCCTCTCAGCAAAATTCTCGGAGATGACGTCCGCGCCCAGGGACCGGCGCACCAGGTGCCCGTGGGGTGTTCGCCGATGCCAGATTTGGATTCAGCGACTCAAAAAACCCCCGGGCGTTGAGTTTATCTTCTTTCTCGCGTGATTTGTGGGAGAGTCCCACGGAGACGACGTTCTTCGGCCCGTTCCTGAGCTCCAGGTGTTCGGGGGGTCAATTTGAACATCATATTCGTGATCAGCGACCTCCAAAACCCCCGAGTACCCGATCTGGGCCAGTTCTGATACTTATTTACCAAGTTTTGAAATCTTCCAAACGGCCTCCCAAATAATGCATTTTTTGAATGCACAAAAAGCCTAAAGGCAGAGGTGCCGAGGACTATACGCCTCTGACTGGTGGTGCTGAACCAATCAATCACCACCTTTACCCCTCCCTGGATCCGCCACTGTATCTTCCTAAACCGTACCGGTTCTTTATTTCATATGAATAATTCCTAAGTTTTCAGTTTTCAGTATTTAGCTAATTTATGGAAACAACAATTATTGTGTTTAATTTTGTGGAAGTTGTGAAAGTGACAAGTGTGTCATTGTCACAGTAAAACTAAGTTAATTATTGTTTTTTTTTTAGATTCTCATGACTGATGAGATTTACTTTGTCGTGAAATTAATTGTCGTATATGCTTTCGGTTGAATTCCCTCTATTGTTGTTTTTTTTTTTATTTCAGCTGAAGGTCAAAGAAGAAACCGTGAAATTTCGACACGAGTTACATTTCTTTTAAATGTATTTAAGAAAAGGTTAACGAGTTGCTAAATAATATTTTTTTAATTAGATTAAAATTTACGTTAAAAAAAATTGACTGACAGATGGCATTTACTTAAAGTAAAATATACAATAATGATAGACGTTGCTCAATTCTGAAAAAAATGAATGGCTGCACAAGTTAAGGAAGTTTATAATTTCGGAGATTGTGTATTGTATTAAAAATATAAGTACCGGGTGTCTGAATAATAGTGGTAACCCGCTGTATCTCAAAGCTTATTACAAAACAAAATAAATTAATCATTTTGACGGATCGAATTATAAAATACAGGATGATTCAGAAAAAGTGTATTTTCTCTAATTTTTGTCGGTTTAATAACAAGATGTATGTGCAAATCACCCTGTATTATTAGAAAAGTACTAATATCTAATAGGTAACCAATACGTTTTGAACATCAAAAACTAATTTTGAAATACATGGTGTAACTTATTTATTCCTTATAGAAAAAAACTAATTTCAGGTTGCAATAAGAATCACCCTGTATGGAATACCTTTAGAATTAGTATATTTGATGCCAGAACATCAAATATGAAGTAGATTTTTGTTTCTGTCCTTGTTTTCATTTAATATAAGAATTTTGTAGAATTTCAAAAATTCGTCCTTATATAATTGAGTCCCACCCTGTATATGTTGACATTTTGAACTATTTATGTGTAAGTTTACGATAAACTAGAACATATCAATGGTACTATCAACTAAAAATGCATATTTATTTGTTAATAATAAAATTACGTGGTCACGAAAAACAAGGATTTTTCAACTTTAATAATACCCTGTATATCGGAAACTAGTCATAGGATTCAATTGGTCTCATGGACACTTTTGTTAAAGAAGTCTAGTACAACATCATATCCAAATTTTATAACATTGGAACGCCACTTTGTCATAAGAAATGAGCGGGATCCTTTGAACCAAAAAGAAAAACATAATTGATATCTTTCAATATTTCGTATATTTCTAGCGGAAATCGAATTGATCAGATCAATAATACGATCTTGAGGAATTGCGTCATATTCAGTTTGCAACGCAAAACGCAGGGCTCTGTAGCAGAATAGCGCTGGTCAAAATCGCGCTGGTAAAAAAAGCGCTGGACAAAATAGCGCTGGACAAAATAGCGATGGACAAAAACAGCGCAGGACAAAATAGCGCCACCTACCGGGACTAATTATGAATCTAAACTGGGGAATTTTATATATTAAATTGTTTTTCTTACACTTATCTGAAAACACCTTGTTTTCATCTGTTTTTACAAAGACGTGAAGGTGGCATTTTCAGAACAGCGCGCGGAAAATTTTTCCCGACCTCCGATTTTTTTAATTATAAGGAAAACACAATTATTTATTTATAACACTTTTCTGAAAACAACAACAACATAATTAGCAACATTTAGGAATCGTTGGTATAAATACTAACATTTATTGTACAATTTGTATAGTAGTGAGTAAAATTATTATTTTGCACCGTTTCACAATAAAATAACAGTATGCGGAAAGGTGTATTTGAGGGTTAAAAAGCCGAAAAGATGAAAAAAGCCATAAATCATTTCTAGTCTTGACCTACCGACAAGCGAACAATTGATTCTCATTGGTGCAATGTAGCTGCCGATTGGTATATGCAAAATTTACTTGAATTGTTAGTCCACACGGACTGTTAACGTCCTAGGGTGGCTTTAGTTCATTTCTTTTATTTACGAGATATTATTTATTTGGGACAATTAATAGAAAGAAAGAAAGTTGGTATGTTCTAGTCGCTTTCTATGCAAAAAAATGTTACAAAATATGTACAAGTAATGGGTCAATGCAGTGAGCTGCTGAAAGAATACACAATTGACAAAAGTTTCAAAAAAATCCAGTTTTACAGTTATCGGTCTTCGCTGGAGCGTCGGGATCCTGCAATAATGAAAAATTTGTCTAAAACCGGTTCTGCTTCTGCTTACAGATTTCTTTATTTCTCCGATAAATTATTGTGAAACGGTGCAAATAAACTTTACTCACAACTATACCTAATTGACAACTCAACAAAAATTGGCATTTAAAAAATATTATTCTTTCATAGAAGTAGCACCGTAATAAACGCTGAAACTATAGTTATTCTATTTTTGTATTTAAATGCAATAAGGATGTATGAAAATACAAGAAATGCAAAATAAGGATTTCAATCAAGCATATAATTTGCAGTCATAAAAAATATTTCCAATTCAACGCCTGAGTTTGATAAATAATAAAAAAAAACCAACTAAACCTGAGTCACTTGTTTAAGATCAAGGTTGAATCAACAAAGTCATAACCATAACAAGTCGAACTGAATTTTTTTTAGGCTTATTGTCAGAGATTGTGTATTTACTTAAAAATTAAAAATAATTCTACAAGGTACCTAGTCTAAATTTTTTATATCACTCATTTTGAAGTGTCTTTAAACGAAGCATAAATGTGACTAAGTTTCAACCCCCCGGGAAAGGAGTTGAAAAAAAAATATATAAGGTGTTTTTTTTGAAATTACGCAAAAACAGTACGAGTTTCAAAAAAAAGTTTCGAACAAAAATTGTAGAGCTTTAAATTTGACACAAAAATGGTCCTCATTATTTTTCACCTAATGACTTTAGACAGAGCCACGGTTGTAGATTCATAGGCGTCTCCACAGAAAAATATTAAGTAAGGGAGAACAAGATACAGGGTGTGTCGCTATTCCCCTAGATTTCCTTCAAATGTTTTTTATATTCGACGACCTTTAACGATACTTAAGATATTAGTTGTAGTACTGTGAGTGTTTCCCAGAACTAATTAAATATTATCCAATACAAGCAATTTCATACTTCGAATTTCACACTGAAAAAACCAATTTCCTGTCGGATTTTTCGCAAACCATTATTGTTGTGTCTTCGGTAATGACAAGTAATTATCTTTCAAGGTATTAAAAATCAGTGAAAGTGTACCTTGACTCGGTTCGTATAAAACTTAAATTATAGCACAGGATACTTAATAAAAAATATAAATTTTCTTTACTTTTAGTTACGCAACTCTTCATACACGTGTGTATTATTTTATATACAACGTAGGAACCGTTATCGTCCAAGTATTAGAGGTTGTGGTTTGGTAGTTCCAAAATAACGTTACTAAAATAACTCCTAGCATGCTTCGATGCTTGTTTATTGATTTGGCAACATCGTGTAGTAATATCCGTCGATAGTTGAAAACATCTCACCTAATAAAATCCGAAAAATCTCGCAAGTTTCAATTAATAAATAAAAAAGGTCATTTAACTGAGGATTACAATGAATAACGTGACAGAACTGAATGTCCTCAGCTTTGTAACTTATGTAGTGAATTCATTTTGCTCTCTTGAAAATATGTCAGATTATTGAGTGCCTTCCTTTTACCAGAATCTTTAATGAAAAAGTTCAATTACGTTTCTTCTGGATGTAATAACTAAGTGCCCTATTTATTGAATATTTTTTGGTAAGTTGTTTAATTAAAGTATACAGTACCATTCATAATTTTTTAATTTCTGTATTATAATGTTTACATTTTTTATTCTTATTCGATATCTACGTTATGATGAATTGTTTTATTTATATTTATCTGTATGTTATCATCATTTTTATACCTAAACATGTGTATATTTTTATAAATATGACGGTTTGTGGGTATAAAGCTTTTGTGTATTAAAAAAAAAGTCGATAAATATCGTGCAGATGTGTGTAAAAGGTTGAAAAAAATGTGACACTTCCAAATACTTCTAAATAGGTCAAGGAAGTATTTTTAAAAGGGCCTCGTAGAAGGTAATTTACCTTCATTATAAGTAGAGCAAACATAAGCCCTTTTAAAAAGTAGCAATTATAAAAGTCAAGTTAGGTATGTTATTATTTGACAGTCTTGTCTAACAAAAGGATAAATATAGACATGTTTTAATATTCTAATAATACGTTTCTAAAATATGTTTGTCAAATTTAAAAAAATCTCGAGTACCTATGAATCATATTCATTGATTTATTTTGGCGGTACTAGTAAGCACGTTGTAGAAAGTCAGGGCTGGACTTGACTCATTAAAAAGTTCTTCCATATAGTTGTTCTCAAAATTATTAAAGTCTGTTCATATTTATAGTGAAGTGATAAGATTTGTGTTAGAAATGTAGCTTAAAGAAATAAGACGTTTAAAATTAAGGAAGTATACCCCATTTCAAGAATATATGTCTATAGATCGATTGTATTAGTCAAATACTTCTAAATAGAGCATGGAAGTATCTTTAACCAT
The DNA here is from genome assembly GCA_949126875.1 of Lochmaea capreae. Classification (NCBI taxonomy): domain Eukaryota; kingdom Metazoa; phylum Arthropoda; class Insecta; order Coleoptera; family Chrysomelidae; genus Lochmaea; species Lochmaea capreae. The sequence goes on from OX421411.1 coordinate 4,004,260, forward strand.
GACTAATAGAAGGTTACTTATCTTATCTGAATCATATCAAGTACGTTAAGTATTTTCGTGGTATCCCGCATTTGTCACTATCGCCTCGCTCGCCCGACTTTATGTTAATCCGTTTCTGTCACTTCAATACAAGTATGAACATACTTTACCTTTAGTGATCGATAATTTTAAAGCTTAGATATAACTACCGATCAGATTTTTAGTACCTACTTATAGATAATAAAAAAGATTAAGAAAATTCAGGTAGCTTGAGCAAATATTAGCATGGATTTCAAATTTATTCATCACTTCGACTTAATCTATAATAAATTATTATTGACGGATGAATTAAAAAAAATGGTTGTAATTTAAAGAGAGGTTTTAACCAGGTTTTGGTACTTTCCTGTGTTACTACCACTGTTATAAATAACCTATACACTTAAGAATCATTGTGTAACCCGATAATCTCAAAAATAGCCAACGGTATATTTTGAACTAAACTTTAAATACCCCGGTCAACAACACCAAGGAGCATCTGTGACTATGCAATTTTGATAGTTCCATGTAAATTCTTATTTAAAATATCCTCAGTTTTTTTTTCTTTGTAATAAATTCAATATTTTTAAGAATTTGTTAATGAGCTTGACATATTTATTCACGTGCGATTATGTAGTTATTGTTTTTTCACCCAATCGATCAAGATTAATCTGCAGTTCAGATAATATGCATTTAACGATTTTCAAATGGATATTTTTCATTACGTTAAATACCTACTTTAGGTGTTGCAAGAAACATGAAAATAACATTTTGGTAAAACAATAAAACCTCCATAAAACGCAGAATATTTTGCACGTCACCATTTCTATTAGTATTATCACAAAATAACAAAAAATAATGTATTTTTAACACGTATAAGAATAACAACTTTACGAGGGGCGAGAGATAAGTTGTTTTCTTTACTTGGGGGCCTCTAAAAGTCACAATGTGTCACTCGACCACCCTTGTTATTCAATTGATGTTGATAAAGGGGGTTGTATTTTTTGGGTACGAATTTTTTATGAAAATTCGTCACCCTTTCAATAAAATTTTACGTGTTTTTCACATTTTCAAGAAACTCTTGATTTTTGAGTTTCTGGGGGGGTCAAACTTTCGCTGGAACCTTCTGTATATACTTACTAATAATTAAGAAACGTTTTCATGACGTTCCTGTAACTTTTATTCAACATTGAATTTCAGTAGAAAATGCTTTATTTAAAGCCAGTACGTCCCTGCTCAATTATATATTCAGTCGTCTACTATTGTATTCCATGCCTTGATAATAGCTCCAGCGTTATTAGGTCGAAATTATTCAATAAAAAAGCCCATTTTCTTGGTAGCTGAAAAAAAAGTAAACCTTTTATCAGTAATGCTTTATCCGAAACCTTATCATCATGATATTTCGTAATTAGCTTAGAAGAGTGTTGGAATGTTACTGATAAAGTATGATAAGTACGTTTATGAAATTGGAATGATCGAATGCGGTTTTAGTTGATTTTGTGACCTGATAGACTGTTTATAATTTTGCAACTTTAATTTATAAAAAGTTTTTGTGAATAACTTGGAAACTGTACATTTTAAAAATATGAAAAATATGTTTTTAATATCCTTGCAACTAGCCCTTTCGATAGGTATGTTAGACGGTATAGTTTGCGAAACTTTTTTTAATTTTTCAATTTACCCCCCCCCCTTTAAAAAAAAAGACCGCCATATTCGGAATTAATTTATTACTGCTCCAAATAAGCTGGAACAATTAGGTTGGACTAGTAACGTTAATAAATGAGTTTTGAAAACGGGGGCTTTTTTGGGGGGCAAATTACAAAATAAATAAAAATGTTGCAAACTGTACCATGTGACATATCAAATAAAAGAGCTTGTTGCGAGGGTTTTAAATATGTATTCAAATAATTCTAAAATAAAGATTATTGGTGTTATTTGAGAGAATTGATGAAAATTTTTCATTATCTTTTTCCTATTTTCGTAATTACTGGGTTAAAATTTTGAAAAACAGTTCTTTCTTTATAGATTACAGAAAATCCTATAAGAACAATGAACTAACACTTCCGGTATTCAATGAATAATTATTATAAAAATAAAAATGTTTGTATAAATTATTATTTATAGGTACCTCTATGGAAATTTGAGTCTACAATGTGTGGAAGTGAGTGTATTCTACCGAATTAAATTTTTAACCTTGTAAAACTTCCTACCAAACTTGTTAAGATAAAAAGATGGTTTACAATAAAATTGAATTTCGACTATATATATTCACTGACATTTCGAAAATAAAATACCAAATAATACAAGCGTAACATTCGAAAAAGTACGGATATGCCAGGATTGGTAGTGTTCAGAAGACGATGGAGTGTTGGTTCCGATGATTTGGTTGTTCCTGGAGTGTTTCTTTTTACTGTACACATAATATGGTAAGATTTTCCAACAATATTTTCACTTTTATCTTTCCCCTGTAAGTATAATATACAGGGAGTTTCCAAATTCATGCGACAAAATGCTTTCTTTATTTCATATCAAAACTTTTTTTCGAGTTGAAGTTTTGTGAAATAAAACCCTTAATTTATTGTTTTATTTAAGACTCTGTCGATACATGATTTTCTTCACCATACATTTTATGCACCACCTATCGTAAACTACCTACTACTTTTTATTTTATTTAGGACCATTATACTGAGTGTGATACTCTCCCTAGTACATTACGACAGAAGCATTCATTGTATTTTCCTACTATGGTGTTTAATAGTAGGATATCTAGTCATACTAATACTTTCCATGCTCATCGAACTCGGCATCTGCGTAGTGGCCATGCGTGGAAGCATTCTGGATATAGGCAAAAGGTCCTCTATGCAGTATATACTCTACCTCAGATTAAGTAAGCTACTATATATACGTCTTTCTTTTGTACAGGAACTTTATTTATTTGTATTTTCAGCTGTGATGATTATAGAAGCTACTTGGTTGTCAGCAGGTATAGCTTGGTTAGTAAAATATTATTTAGAATGTCCAATAGATAACGCCAAAGAAATTGTTTTAGGTAAGAACAAATTTAGGTATAACTTTTGACCACCTTGTATCCCTTTTGCCATCATGACTTTAAATCTAAATACATTTTTAACTTTTCTAAATAACAATTCCCGAAATTTTTGAACGCACCTCGTATCTTACGAGTGTTTTACTATACAGTGTGATTCATTAGTGTCCCATATAAAAAAATGTATCTTTGATGTGGTACAGCGTTCTGAAACACGCTGTACAATTGCGAATAATTTTAAAATATGTTCCTTAGGATCGGTCAAAATTATATTTAAAAACCGTTGAGGATTTATACTAAACAATATCCCTGTATACACAAAATTTTACCAAGAATAACCCGTGATAAATAATTTTCCCTCATGGTGCATACTTTAGGGATGACACTGTATACACATTTTTTTTAATATTAGTTTTTTTTGAAAAAAACATTTTTAAATCGGTTGATTTTGTTTTAGTCATGGTAATTTTCAATTGGTGTATCCTTTTCTCAGTGATAATAACAGTTTGGTGTACATACGATAGCGCGGGAAGATCGTGGGTCAAAATGAAACAATACCAAAGATCCATGAGGGAATCAGAATCGAAATTTCAGTACAAACGATCAGGAAGCACAAGGAATTGGAGACAGAGGTACTACTTCGTTAAATACTGATATACAGGGTGATTAATTGAGAAATACACATTCAGTAAAAGGTAGACCAGGTCCGGTCTTAAAAAAATGAATAAGTAAATTTCGACTCAAAACATCACTGAATATTAATATGTTGAAATTTTTACTTGTGTATTTTTTTTCAGAAAAGTACTTAGAGCGTACCAAGACAGTTGGCACAATAGATGCCGTTTTCTTTTTTGTTGTTCGACAAGCGATAGAAATCAAAATTCTTTCACCGACATAGCGAGATTATTATCAGATTTTTTTCGAGATTTGGACGTAGTACCGTCTGATGTTATAGTAGGTTTAGTGTTACTACGAAAATTTCAAAAAATCGAACAGAAAGCTATTGTCGAACAGGTAAGAAAATTGTTTTTTCTTTTAACTGTTCTATTAATCTAGACAAGTTTTTGAAAAATTTCCTCCTCTTTGAGTATTTTTTTTTAAATTTCTTAAATATTAATTAATTAATATTGACAAAAGACAAAATCCTTTCTTTTAATCTTTATTTGTTTACAAATTTATACTGCGTGGTCCAAAAATTATATTTCTCTTTTTAGCGTAAAAATGACACTTACGAGTTCCTTTCGGGAGTGGCTATAACACCTTCAACGCAATTTTTATCTTTACACGATGATGGCGCTGATCTAGAGCTGTTCCAATCGGTAATACATTTTGCGCATTATGCCACAAAAGCTTATGGCTGGCCACTCTACGTAGTAAATAAAACTTTGGGATTATGTCAAATCTGTCCCAGTTTAAGGTAATAGAAATTAATATTTTTTTAATTAATTTTTTTACATACCTCCATCTTGTGGTGGATCGTATTGTAGCGTGATCTAGCGGCGCGTGTTAAAAGTAGGTAACCAGAAAGTGTAATTAGTAAAACATTGACATTATTAAGTGAGTGAAATACAGGGGTACCGGTAAATTATTCGAAACTCAATTGTTCGAAATCAATTTATCGAATAGATGGCAGGTTCCTAATGGTGATAAAATACGAAGGTGGTTTGGTAGGGGTAGGTTTGGTTGGGTTATTATTGAAAATTATTATAATTTATTCTTCAAAAATTGACTAGAAATACGAAGGTGGTTTGGTAGGAGTAGGTTTGGTTGGGTTATTATTGAAAATTATTATAATTTATTCTTCAAAAATTGACTAAAAATACGAAGGTGGTTTGGTAGGGGTAGGTTGGGTTGGGTTATTATTGGAAATTATTATAATTTACTTTACAAAAATTGTCATTCGATAAATTCACAAAGTAATAAAAACTTCTATCTATCTATTTTTGTATATTCTATTCAGAATATTGAATTTCGAACAATAGATTTTCGAACAATTGATTTTCGAATAATTGACTTTCGAAGAATTGATTTTCGAACAATTTACCTAGATCCGAAATACAGATACATGCGATGAGATAAATTTACTTCAATAAAAGATTAGGATAATATTTCACATTCTGATTTCTCTACTAATTTATTTTATTTTGAATAGTTATGGGCTTTAAATGTAGTCGGATATCGACTGCTGTTTACTGACTGTCTGACGCTAATTAAGGACCGCCCACAGTTGAGACTACGGAATGGTGGGAATGTTGTAGGTGTCCAAATGAACGATTGTAATAATTGTGTTTTTAATCTGTTGAAGCTTGATATTGGTCGACTAGTTCAAAAGCTTAAAATCCCTATGTTCCGGTTCTCATTGCATGTATCTGTATATACACGAATTTTTCTATGTCATACCTACTTTCAACACACGCAGCTAGATCACGCTACAATACGATCCACCGTAACATGGAGATAGATCGATTAAGTAAATTTTCAACTTTTTGTCGTTGTAGGTGTTGTTGTTGTGTTCCGTGTAGACACAGCTCTTCAACTCCACAAATAGTAGACGACAATTGTTGCCATTGCAATTTCGCTGCCACCGATAAATTGAGGGAAATCGGAGATATAGAAATTATGTATGCTACTTACCACGTAGACATAGGCCAAACGCCATTTTTTGTAGCTTTAGATTACGATAGGAAAAAAGTTGTGATAAGTGTTAGAGGCACTCTTTCGATGAAGGTGAGTTTTTATATAAATAATATTTAAAATTCGGTGGTAATTTCGAAAATATATTGCCCAAAAGATCTGTTTTCTGATATTATTTTGTGAAATTAAATTGTCGTTTCTTGTTTGTCTAAGTTGGATTATTAATAGTTGTTAATAGAGTTAATTTTTAGCCTACTATAGAACCATACAAAATTTCAATGTCAAAATATTTTATTACCCAACAATATTCTCCTCTTAATTGGATACATTTATTACAGCGAACCTGTAACGTCTCTAGAGCTTTCAAAAAAAAATGTTTCTTCTTGCTCTGCAAACCAGACCTCCACAGCTTTTATTACCTCCTCGTTGGAAGAAAATTTACGCCATTTTAAACTTTTTTTCACTTGAGGAATGAGATGATAGTCGGACGGAGCCAAATCTGGTGAATAAGGAGGGTGTTATAGTAATTCAAACCCTAAATCCCGAATTGTTTCATGGCAACATGAGATTTGTGTGCAGGGGCGTTGTCCTGCAAAAACAAAACACCTTTGGATAGCTTTCCTCGTCCTTTTTCTTTAATTTTTTCCCGTCAGTAATGTCGAATAGTAATCTCCAGTTATTGTTCTACCCTTATCCAAAAAATCAATCTTGATTACTCCATGGCAATCCCAAATAACTGAAGCAAGAACTTTTCCAGCAGATTTTTGGACACGAAACTTCTTAGGTCTTGGAGAACCAGAGTGTCACCTTTCAATCGATTGTTGCTTTGTTTCTGGATCGTAGAAATGTACCCAAGTCTCGTCCATAGTAACAATTCGGTTTAAGAAGTCTACATAGTTTTCAAATCGAGCACAGATCGAACGCTTTTGGTCAACATTCAAACATTTGGGGATTCATTTTGCAGCAATTTTTCTCATGTCCAAATTCACGTGAACTATATGAGGAACGCGTTCGTATGAAATATTCTTTGCTTCAGATATCCGTTTTAGCCCAATTCGACGGTCTGATGAAATCATGTCATGAACTGCATCGATATTTTCGGGGACTGACACAGAAACTGGCCTTCCCGATATCGGTCATCATCTTCAATGGAAAATTTACCTCTTTTGAAGCTTGCAGTCCAATTTTTCACGGTCGCATACGAAGGACATTGATCACCAAAGGTATTAAGCATATCTTCGTAAATCTGCTTACCTCTTAACCCTTTTAAATACAGGTACTTGATGATGGCTCGATACTCCAATTTTTCGATTTTCACAATTTCGGTGGACATTTTTTTTCTTTCAATTTATTTCGTAACTCTAGTTTTCTTTTTTGACGTCAAACTTCACACTGACACTTCTAATAAGTTATTGTTCGTTGCTATGGTAACGCAATATTTTGTTTATGCATGGAACTGGTCTAGGCTAACTAGATATCAATACATCCTCGTACAAAAAAGGAAATAACATGGATAACTATAGTTTTCCTAGCAACAGGTGTTTGGTTTGGTAATATTTATTATTCAAATGAAAGTTAGGTCGGGAATGTATGGAGGTTGGTCCAAGAATTTGATGTTTTCCTTCTTTAAAAACTAAAAACTCAAAGTATTAATTGTCGTGTTCATCCAAACGTAGCGCTACCGGAACGATTACCTACTGAACGCTTTTTTTGTCAACTGATCGAATGTGAACGCTTTGGTAGCAGTCGTCATTTTCCCATCAGAATTAAAACTGTCATTTATGCCAAATATCATGTTAATCAACATATTTTGGTTAGAAGATATTTCATACATTTGTATTTTAAAAATTCATGATCACCAGTAGGAACTATTAAACTAAATTGAAATTGAAAATTAAAGAATAATTATTGAAGTCATATATCTCAAATAAAATGATAGATTACTTTAAAAATTGCTACCTGATCAACTTTGTTGACAAACGACAACCCTCGTATTCTTTCGAAACATAAAAATTGATGTTAAGTTATCGACAATTATCAAAATTGTTTTTATCACGATACAAAATTGTAATTTCGCAAAAATTTATGACTCACATTGTTTTATTTAAAAATTTACATTTAAACACTAAAAACCTTGAAAAAAATATTTAATTAACTAAAGTAGAGAGTGTTGTTTTTCTAAGTAGAACTCAAAAACCATAATAATTTAAATTTTCCATTAACGATCAAGTCATATTGTATTATTCACTTAATTTCATATACAGGGTGTAACATAAAATTTTCGTGTCTAAATTAATTGAAATATCCATCAAACTTAATGTATTAATGTCAATTTTACTTAATTACTGTAAATCTTGATAAAATTAGCAATTTCAAAGAATTTTATGTCACTTTGAATTTTGTTCCAGGATATTTTAACGGATTTAAACGCAGAAGGCGAAACTCTACCTTTAGATCCACCCAAAGAAGATTGGTTGGGTCACAAAGGAATGGTCCAAGCTGCCCAGTACATTTTAGACAAATTAGACGAAGAACAATTGGTAGAAAGAGCATGGGCGCGAAATCCCGAAAGGGGCACAAACGAGTTCGAACTAGTCATTGTGGGACACTCTTTAGGTGCTGGAACTGCCAGTATACTTGGAATACTGTTGAGACAAAGACACCCTTCTCTGCAGTGTTTCTGCTACGCCCCACCTGGAGGTCTTTTGTCGGCACCTGCTGTCGATTACACCAAAGAATTCACAGTTTCTGTAGTGGTAGGCAAAGACGTGGTACCTAGAATTGGATTATACCAAATGGAAACACTTAGAACTGATCTTATTAATGCCATTAAAAGAAGTGTCGATCCAAAGGTAAGCAAACATTTAACCAAACGTAACTGTATTTAATCACAGTATGTTTTTTTCTTCCAGTGGAAAACTATTTCCTGTAGCGTACTATGTTGCGGGTGTTCGCAACCGACTTCGGCGGTGGAATTGTCTACCGGCGAAAAGGACGTAACTGAATATATGAGGAGCAAGGAAAACGCTCGATCTGCTAGCATTCACCCGTCGGATTCAACCATAGCCTTATCTAGTCATCCGCCGCTGTATCCACCGGGTAGGATGATTCACATCGTTAGACATCATCCGACTACGGGACAGTAAGTAGTTTAAATTTTCCGTTATATTTTTTTTTTCAAGAACGTGTTTGAAGTTATCGAAATAAAATGAAAATGTTGCTTCGTTTTTATCATTGTTTATAACGGTATATACCTGAATCGATATAAATCCCATTGTACGTCATAGCCGAATTTTGTCGTCATAACTGAACTGTGTTGCCAGTTTTTCAAGAGAGTGCAAATTTAATTGGCTGCCGGAATGTACATTCAGCCACTGACCATTGCGCACTAAAAGGGTTTGGGCTATATTGAAAAACTCGTGTTTCTTCCTATGTTTGACAAGCTGTAATAAATGTCATTAAGTTTTTCTAATATTCTTCTCTATTTGCCGGGTTGGGTTGGTGACGATATCGGCACCGTGTACCCGATGGACTCTTTTTTGTATAGATGTATGTATGATGAGGTGACCTAAAGATCTAATGTACCCCCTTACTACCACTTAGTTCCTGAGGAACATCTCGGAGACTAGTAGCTCCTTTGGTCCTATTTCCCTGAGGAATTTTAGGATATCTGGTGGCGTCAACTTTAGGTAAACGTCCCAGTCCCTCTTCTATCCAATAATCTCCTACTAGATCTTTCCAATGGTCAGATCTTCTCTTTTCTTCGGCTTTGCCTATTTCTTCCAATATTTCTTTGTGGCTGATACCGCAAAAGGGTTCCGGGCCCCCAAAAGGATCTTTCAGTCCCCCTCTTTGCCAATCCATCTGCTATTTCATTTCCTTCTACTTCAATGTGTCCTGGAATCCACAGTAAGGTTACTATATTGTTCTCGCCTAGTTCATTGAATATACCTAAACATTCCTACACCATTCTGGAACTGATTACACAAGAACTCAGTGGTTTAATGGCTGCTTGACTATCCGACATTATGATAATATTTTGCCTTCTATATCCTTTGTCAGTATTGAACTGGGCACACTTTCTTATGGCGTGAATTTCCGCTTGAAAGATACTTAAGGTGTTTCCCAAGCTTTCAGAGTGTTTGGTTCCTGGCCCGTACACCCACATCCCAGTTACTTTTGGATAGAAAATGATGACAATTTTATAATGGGTTAAATTATAAGCGAAAGCGTTTATATCAAATTTTGATTAGTAAAAATTTTAAAAATGGTTAATTCATCAATTTTCATGTATCATGGGCGTTCGATAAAAATTTGAAAAGGGTCGATTCATTGGCAAAAATTTGTATGATGCACGGACGTTCGTTAAAAGGATAACGGATTAATTTATTTTTAAAAAATGTCCATCTACCACGGGCGTACGAAAAAATATTTCAAGGGGGTTTATTTATTTGTAAAAATTTCCTTTTTCAATGGACGTATGTAAAAAACGTGTACAAGTATTAAAAAGAAACATTAACGTCATCATTTGCGTAAAACCGGCTGGATTTTGAGGTTATCAAATGTCATAGGTTGTCAAAAACAAAACTCATATACGCAGGCTCTATTTTGACAATCTATGACATTTAATAACCTCAAACTTCATCCGGTTTTACGCAAATAGGATAACGTTAATGTCACTTTCGAACACTTGTACCATATTCAAGATAAAATTTGTTGAAGAAAAACATTTTTTTGCAAAATTTTCATGTACCATGGGCGTACGAAGACATTTTTTCAACAGACTAACTTATTTGAAAAAATTTCCGTTTACCAAGGGCGTACGAGAATATTTTTAAAGGGGGTTGATATATTTCTAAAAATGTCCAGGTAATTTCAAATACATTCTTGTAAATGTTTTCATTTTTTATTTTTAATGGATGCCTGTCGTTACTAACAACTACTAACAGATCCGTCTTGGTAATTTCAGACAAAAGTATGAAAAAAGCTGGAGGTAAATGATACTAACACAATTTACTTAACCAAACCGTACCCTAAGCATGATTAATGAAAATGAATGAAACTTTTCATAACGAAATTTTGAAAATAAAAGGTTTCATTTTTTCATTATTGTCACGCATGTCATTTGTTTGAAGCATTAAGTAATCAAGGTAAAAACTGTGTGCTTATATAACCCAGATTTGTGTAGATAACGTCAAAGACTAACCATACAGGGAGCGGTGTCAATTGGGAAGATCTAGATAATTAGATGCGTCTGAAAATTTGAAATTATTGCTATGGGGGGGGGTCTTAAGGGTGAAATATTTAATGAGAATACTTTCTACTTTCGGTTATACCGTATGTAATATTTAAACACATACAGGGTGTCCCATTTGAAAAACAAAATATTTTTGATTGATGATTTTTCTCAAATTTTATCAGCACCCTGTATAATATACACAATTCGGTACATAATCCATAAAAAAGAAGCTTTTATATACATTACATGAGAAAACATTTCCAAATCAAGGTGAGTAGATAGACGAAAACTTGTACCACAATCCTATCTTAATGTTTGGCTGATGACCTCTCTTTATTTGTCCACCCGGTATGTAGTGAAAAAGTGTAGTATTCATATAAAAAAGATTTCAACTCGAGAACGGTTAAAGACAGTAATAGGAATAGGGAACTATTAACAAAAATTGTTTAAAATAACGTAAATATTCTCAAAAACAAAATATATACAGAGTGTCATACTAAAAGGAAGTTATAAACATTTTTTCGATATAACCGGGGGTAGAAGAAAATATAGCAGCTTATTAATTGAGTAGTTTACCATTAGAAACCCCCCACCAAACCAATTTTCACGATTCAAACACTTTAATTTCTCTTCCTCTGTATAAAGGAAATTAAATTGGAAGATAACCAAATTATAAGCAACATACATTTTGTCGTATTTAAATTCCGTTCAACATCAGCCTCCGTAATTACCGGATATGGCACAACGTGAGGTTTTATCGTCTTTCAATTAAAAGTTTGTTTTAGAGCTAGAATATTTGAGACAATAAAAGGAATTGTCCTTTTATAAATGATTGCGTTAAGCGGAGATAATCCGTAAAAGATTTTTAATTTGTAGTAGATAAAAAAAATATCATCATTTTTTATAAAGGGTACCCAGGATATCTCCCAGTATATACAAAGTCTTGGGAGACCTTGTATTTCCGGCAGTGTTTCAACGTATTTTAATAACATTAATGGTTATTTTGTCAAATTCGATAATTATTTAAATTGCGTGCAAAATAAATGACGTAAATCTTGTTCCTGGATATACTTACATCAATATGTTGGCCGTTAAGTGCTTGTTGATTTTAAATTGAGTGAAAAATATGCGAGTATGATTAAAGTAGAATTAAATCCCTAATTTGCATGTAGACATAAAAGCGGTTTGCCTAGTTGTGACGTCATGTGAAGTGGTAGACATTCGGATTGTCCAACAGCTGTTTATCTACAATTTAAAGAGTTTGTTTTTGCCTATACTTTGATATACAAGGACTAAACATAATGATAATAATTGAAATAAAAATTCTGCAATAATTTTTTTTAAATAAATTTCTTTTCTTTTAAATTTTTGACAGATAAACTTCTTTGCTGAACAATCTAGAGACATAGAGTACTGTGGTAATTTTGTATTACTATAAAGGGTGCTCTGTAAGTAATAGTCCAAACAGAAATGGTTTCCAAACACTCCGATCTAACGCAACTTGCTTTAATAAAATATAAATTTTCCACGCCCCGCTATTCTGTTGTCCTCTATCCTATCTTTACATGTAACTCTCCACTCCTTTATTTGTATTTATGTGCCCCACGTTGGGCGCCAATTTCTAACTCCACCTCATTAGGTGGGATGTGTGTGTTAATGATGATCTAATTTTCAGGCAATCTTTAAATAGAAAAGGGCCAGTTTACCAAGCTCTCTGGGCGCGTAATACCGACTTCGACGAAGTATTAATATCTCCTGTAATGGTAACGGACCATATGCCGGATAGGTTGCTGGACGCTTTGAATAAGGTATGTGGTGATATGAAACAATGTCATTATTCAAATTCGCATTCGGTGTACACTTTAATAAGTGATGATTAGTTGTATGTTGCACGTAGCTTTCGATGTGTACTTTTTTTTATATAACGAACTTCGTGTATATTATTTTTTTTATTTGTTTAAATATTATTTTTAAAAAAGGTTAATCATTTTGTACCAATTTTATGCCTTTTAAAAAAATAAAGAGTAAAAAGTTTCATCAGGATTATTTTTACTATATTTTGAAAACCATAGACATGTTTACCTTTATTTATTGACAAAACTATGTCAGACTAACTAGTTTAACAATAAAAAAAATTTGCACCTTCTATTAAAGTTAAAATTTGTCCAAAATCAATTGCAAAAGTTAACACACTCGTTAGCTGCCCTCAGCATATGCATAGCAAAGGAACAAGTCGTTACGGGAGTCGAACACGTGTTTTAGCTATTGCAATTGATTTTCAATTAACCACAAACCTTAAATTACTTACTATAAGTCATATTTTTATTGTGACTTATTGAGAAACCGGATAGTAATCTCTCTATATTATTTTTTTATTTATTTTATTATTTAATATTAGATAGAAAGTATATTTATTTTGCTAGCTGTTTAAGATGATGTTATAAGTCCTGGTATATACTAGTATTGTAATTAAAGCTTGTTTTTCGATAGTTGTTTTTTTTTGTTTTTTATTTTCCAAGACCCTTTCCCAGAAAAAAATTCAATCCAAAAATAGAAATCTAAAAATATTTAACAATGCTGCTTTTTAGTCAGAAAAATGTGAAACGAACAATGGAAAAGCGATTAAGCACGTTTAGAAGGCTAAGGTAGATTTTTCAAAAAAGGGGGGTTTTTTGCATGAAACATGAAAAAATTGTTTTTTGACTGATTTTCGCGTGCAGCTGAACTAACACTAAATATAGACCCTAAAAAAAGGAATAACCAAATAATTAACGATAATAAAAGAGGTTTAAACAAAAATAACAACAAATGTTCAGTGCAGGCTCAGGTAGATTTTTCAAAAAAGGGGGGGTTTTTTGCAAAAACATGAAAAAATTGTGTTTTTTCACAGATTTTCGCGTGCACCTAAACTAACACTACAGATAAACCCTAAAAAAATGAATAACCAAATAATTAACGATAATAGAAGAGGTTTAAATAAAAAATAACAAAATATGTTCAGTATAGTGCGACCATTTTTAATTTCCAACTTCAGAGCACTACAGTTCGTTAACGAAGGGCGCAAGAGAAAAATTTTATAAAAAATATTATAATTATTTTCTTTATCATTTCCAAGTTTTTGGGACATCCTATATAATATGTACTTTGAAATCATAATTTTTCTAAAAGTTTTTTAAACAAGTGTAGCTTTTTTGTTTACCAACAAGTTTTGATGAATTAATTGGTATACAGGGTATCTCATCATACTTTATATAAACGACTTTACTCTAAAATAAAACTGGCGTGGTTTCAGGAGACAATAAATGTAATTTTTCAAAAGTGTAAACCTCTATATCAAGTAATATCCTGAAAAATACATATTTTTACATTTTAACGATACTTTAAAAAAATTATAAAACCAAAGTTCGAAAATTCCCAAAAAAAAAGCAAAACCAACGATGTGCGTGAAAAATTTTTATTGAAACACTCACTTAAACGTTCTTTACAGCTTTTCTATTGGTGTTTGCAACTCATATATTTCTGGTTGACTCGAATAATTCCAGCAAAATATTTTCTACAAGCCAAGAACATGTTTTGAATAAAACAGAAGATTTATTATCGACAGATTTTTCTTTTTGGTTGAATTTTTGTAAATTGATGTTGTGAGTGTTTAGAATAGTGCATTTTCTGTATAGGAATATATAGGGTGTGGCTGATAAACCGTCGATTACAAAAATATCAAAAACTAAAGGAATGAAAATTGGTTTTTTGAGAATTCTATTTTATGAAAATATCTTTTTTATTCTTCCGAAAGATGTTTTAATGCAAACTGTTCGATTTTAGGAATATTTACGTTATTTTAATATAGTTCATTTAATATAGACCATCCTTCACACATTATTATCTATACAATGTATAACCGGAAGTTGGTAAAACAACGGAATATTTTCATTGAATAGTTCACACTTAGAAATTCCAATATATCAATTTTCACAATCCAGATAACTTCAGTTCACGAGATCCTTCGAATCGATTGTTTATGTGCCTCACCCTGTATAAGATATAAGCAAGCTGACCGATGATTACAATTTTTCTGTAATCTACAAGAAAAAAACTGTTTTCTGCATTTTTTTCAAAATTTAAGCAAAAGTAATTTCGACACTAAGTTCAATTTTCATCTACTGTTTTAAATAGAGTCCGACCACAATAACTTTGGGACACCTCGCGATTCAGCATAGGTCCACCTCGAATGCGATGCCGATCTCTGACTGGCTGCGGCTTTTAGCCAGCGGCGGAGCAACGGTCACTTTATTTTATGTAGCTTCTTCGTTTTATTTCAGTGTTGAAAATTACAATTTCATATGCTAGTCAGTAACGCCACTGGCTGATACGCCACACCCGCGACCACGTGGTCTCCCAAAGCTAATGTGGTCGGACTTTAGGATCACATAGATCCGTGAAAAAAACGGTCCAGAAGCGATTCGACCGTTTAATAAAAATTATAAACCAACCTTAATTATTTTGAAACATTCTGAAATGTATAAAAAAAACAAAATTATAATTTTTATTGTAACCCTTGCACGTGGCATGGTCCCCAAAAAAGTAGGTACCTCCTTTAAATTTTCGGACGGTATCTGACAAGATGTGTATGGACAGGTTCAGCATAAGGATAGAAGACACCACGGTTCACACATCAGAGGTACCACTCCTATCGATTTCAAACCTCCTCCGTCTGATACCAGGTATAGTATCTTCAAGAAAATCACCAAATTCTTTAATATTACTTATAACGTAAACCCCCCTTTAGTACCTTCCTGGTAACTTTGTACACTTCACGCTCAGAAAGTGGAATTTCATGGTGACGCTCGACGCTGGCATAGAGCGTCAAATGAGGTCACGTGGTTCAATTTCGACCGGAGCAACAGGCAGTGGCGGATTTAGGCTTCCTGCCTTCTTAGGCCCGGTTTGATGCGCCGCCCTTTTAGTGTAGCTTCAGATCGCGTAGTCGGTTTCTCATTTATGCTCTCGGCAATGAATTCCAGTGCATAAATTATTCCAGACTACTACTTTTCTTATGCGTAACAAGCATCATGTCGAGCAGACCAACGAGTTTGAGAAAGAATCGTAACTCTCAAATTTGTACGCTGCACCGAAAACTCCCAACGTTGTGAGAAGAAATTAGTACTTGCAAAGTAGACATTAGTCGACTGCTTCTGTTACAGATTCAACTGAATATGATTTTACTAAAGAATGGGCATTGAACTATGAATAATTTATTGTATAGAAACTTTTTTTATAAAAACTGAACCAATTTTTAAAATGTCTAGGCCCGGGCCTAAATCGTTGAGTTTTATACATTTAAAATAGAAATATTTGAAAAAAACGTCAACCCAAATTAAAGTTATGTAAATATTTTTGGTTGAGGCTCAAATTGAATCACTAAAAGTATCCTAAATCTGTAAAGGGGCATTTTCATGTTGACGCTCAACGCTGGCTTAGAGCGTCAAATGAGGTCACGTAATTATTAAATTTCTAAAAAAAAACTCAAGTCAAAACATTCATCTACTAAAAATAACATACGTAGTATAGTCATTAGCATGTAAATTCTCCTTCTAGGTTGTAACCAGCAAAGGTCCCAAAAAACCTCAACGTTCCGCCTCCACCAGCGAACCTTCTTCTAACTATTATTCAGCAACATCCATACCAAATTGTTTATTAGAAACGAGTTTTACTTCTTTGCAAAGCCCTTCCAGTAATTCGTCCACAACTAACGGTTTTTACTCCACCAAAAGTCAACCGTCCCCCATTTCTTCCACACATAATACCCTTCAACCACCCATCCCGAAGCTGTTGCCGTCCCGAGAAGAACCAAAGACGATTTGCAGAAGTCTGAGTCTCAGTTTGAGAAGTTTTACGCCTAAAACGGATCTAATACAAGACGATTGGCTGGGGTTAGCGCCGTTGGCTAGTCCTGAAAGCCTATCGGAGTTGTCTAGTATTAGTTCTAGAGCTAGCTTAGTTACCACCAGTAATGTTATCGTCGAGATTAATTGCACACCAAAAGTAAGTACCTATTTGTATATTATTAAGAAAGCATATTATATATTAGAATATAAATAAACCTGTAGGTATTTGTATTAGTGAAAAATGGCACATGAACGGCAGCACGTACCCGTATACACTTCTGAATATATTTTTACTAAATTGTGTATGTAATAATATTATGTAATAATCAAAGATTGAGAAAAAGTATACCTTGAAAGTGATCGAGGAGACAATAACTTTTACAGAATATATAACGGATTCAAAAATTGGATTGATACGTTTTGGAAGAATTAGACATATAAATCACTAACCTTCGATGAAAGCTGATTAATAACTTCTTAGTTTCACACCATACCATATAGAAATAATTGTTTATGCACCATATCTTCAGCACACTTCTAGTAAAATCGTATTAAATCTTAATTTTAATTTCATTTACACCGTTAAACATTTTCAAAAAGATTATTAAACTGTATTTGTCAATTGTCAGTTTCAAGTGAGAGAAAAAGAAGAACGTTTATGTGCCTCGTGATAGAGGGCAAATAGCTAGATAAAGACAATGTTTATAGCGCTCGGTTTATTTATAATTTTAGGTATTTTAGTTACACCAAATATGAAGATTCTTCTGCACACCTTACTTACAAACATTATTTTCTTTTTAGATAATTCGAAGAACACCGAAAATCATAGGTAGCTTAAGTTCATGCGCCGATGATATTAGAAACATACGAAATTTTCAAAAAGCCAAAACGTTTAAAACAAGACTTATAACAAACAATAATATCGAAAGTTCGTCTAGCAGTAATTTAAGTTACGAATCCGCTTCAAGCAGTACTAAATGTTGTCAAGAAAACGGTACTGTCGATGGCATTAGTCATATCAATAGGTGTGGGTAAGTTATTTAATATAATAAATACCTGAATGATATTTGTCTATCTGAAGCTTAAAATACTGAACATGTCAATCCTTATTTTACTTTAATTCTCTTGATATTCAATCAAAAACTGTAAATCTCAGTTCTTATACCTACGACTTATGCAACTAATACAGCAGAAATTGATCTAATGCCTAAATATTTATGTTTTGAGAATGTTTGAGTCTAGTTTTATAATATTATTACTAATAATTATCCACAATACATATACGTATGTTGCCTGAGGTGTAAAAATGTTCACTATAAATTATTTAATTAGGTTTTATTCTAGAGAA
Organism: Lochmaea capreae; assembly: GCA_949126875.1. Taxonomy (NCBI): domain Eukaryota; kingdom Metazoa; phylum Arthropoda; class Insecta; order Coleoptera; family Chrysomelidae; genus Lochmaea; species Lochmaea capreae. Next base: position 4,022,427 of record OX421411.1, read on the forward strand.
ATTGACAACGAAGCGAGCGACGCTGAATTTCAATCAGCAGAAGATATTTTAGACCATGTCCTCGCCAGTGCTGGATGCAAGGAATTTTTTAACTCTGATTCGAATATTTTAGAAACTAATTTTGACTTTCTACAAGACCAACCCACTGAAAATATAGCGTCAGGATATTACGCTAGCTCTCCTAGTTTTTCAACGGTAACTTCATTTTTGCATACAAGTGTTCAAGCCTCATGTTATCTTGATTGTTTATTTTTAGGTTATGTCGCCTTGTTCTCCCCTCCCGATGGATCAGGATATTATATCGAATCTAGCTATTGATCTAAACTTAGATGAAGACCACAGAGCAATAAGATTTCAAAGGCAGACTTCTAGTCAACCAGCAAGTAGTATAGATTCCGGTAGCGTTTGCCGTACACCTTCAGACATAACCAAAAACGTCACTTTCAATCCGGAAGTGATCACCGTGGACGCGATAATCTGCGAGCGTCGTCCGTCTCCACCTAGATGGCGGCAATTGTTCCGAGGTAAAACTTCTAGACAAAGATCTGACGTTACATCACCCGTAGCAGAAATAAATACCAGTGCCGTACCTATTAAAACTATTTTATCGGTTAAAAGAAAGAGTTACGACGAATTCGAAACCTCTCTAACTCCTGTACCTAGTAATTTACCTTTAAAAAGTGTGTTATCGAAAAAACAGAACGAAGATGATGATCAGTGCTTTTCAAGAACAGAACAACTACCTTTGTTAAGTGGCTTAAACAACAGCGCGAGTGAAAGGAGGCCTAGTCCTTGTTATGTGAGAAGAAAAAAGTACGTTTATCCTTCGGATGTAGTTATGATGTCGTCACAACCAAATGAAAGCACTGTATAGAATTTGATCTTTGAAATATTTATAGAGATTTAAATGAAAAAGTCGATTTTTTTAATGTTATTATATATAGAATTAAAGTAGATATATATCATACTGTGTTTTATTTACTTTTAAACTCAAGTAAAACGCATATAGTATACTGTATGTTTGGTTGCCTATGCCAAAACCTCTTAGGGGTTGACGAGTGGAACCGCCATGTTGGGATACAAATAAATAAAAAACAATATACTTATTACAATTTAATAGGTTTCAAAATGTGTTTACAATTCATTCAATGTGAAATACTGACAGATAGTAGAAAAGTTTTTACTTCGACCATCAAAAATATCTTCCAGAATTAAGCTGTAACTTTTTTGGTCTCAAACTGATAGGCCAGACTTATTATTTGTGTAGTATACGCAATTAAATGCTCTTATAAACCAAAAAAATATTTTCAAAGTTGTTGCAGGAATGCTATAAAGTAATATATTGTTGATTAAGTTGGGCTATGCTGGTTGATATACTAGTAAAAAGGACTTTATTGAGATAAGCTCGACATAGAGAATGTATACAGGCAATGAAATGAGCGTCAAGTATTAATAGAAGTGCATTAGATAGATGTAGAATAAAAAATAGTTGCTAATTCTGGAAGAGTTGGCATTTAGGATGCCGGACAAGGCGTTTTTAATCTATACAAACATTAGAAGAGTAGATCTTCCTCACAATAAGCTTGGAATAAATATTATAAAAGATGTAGCAATATTTAGAAACAAATTTGTATTACTTGTTGCATACTTAAGGAGTTAATTTGTATTATTTGTTGCATACTTAGTTAATTTGTAATACTTGTTGCATACTTAAGAATATAATTTGTATTACTTGTTGCATACTTAAGGAGTTATTTTGTATTACTTGTTGCATACTTAAGAAGTTATTTTGTATTACGTTTACGTTAATTAACATTATTCCTTGAATAAATATCTTCAAACTGATTGTGAGAAAGTCTTAAAAAGTATCCTTATTATACTTATACATAAATCTACTTTATTTTATGATCTGGTTGACTATTGTTAATAAAAAGAGCGTTTAACTTTGTGATTGTTTTCATAATGTGGAGAGTAGACAATGTTTAAATATTATTATGAAGACCATGACACAGATCAATTAAACATGTTTTGTCGACCAGAAAATAAAATACAGCGAACAATCAGACTGATATGTTCTACAAAATATCCGTTTCGAACTACCAAAAGTTTAACCTAGGTCATAATCTAGAAATATTTTTAACTTTTCTCATATTTTCCATCCATATCTCTAGCCAAGCGAAAAACACTACAGCTATAACCATTAAAAAAGCTATAGAGTATAACTTCCAGATGTTACAGAGAAAACCGTGGAGAAAAAATGACAAAGACAGTCCGGAAAACTTGAAAAATGCCGTGTTGATAAACGGGGCTTCCCAGTGATCGGCATAGTGTCCTGTCAAAAAGGCTGAAACAAAAATTAAGTATATTTTAGCTACTTATAATCGCCTTTTTTGTTTTAATGAGTATTGAAGATCTGCTCCTGAAGGTTTGGAAGAGTTTTAACGTTTACAAAAAAGCTGACAGGTGTACTTACTAAAACTGAGCATTTCCCACGTAGCATTACACACTCCCCACGCTGCTGATATCACAAAAAAGATCGCAGGGTCATCTTCACTTGGTTTTAACACGATGAGAACCATAAAAAGACAACCATGAAAGGCAAAACCAACACCTGGAAGATTAATTGAGAATAGACCGTTATAACGGAAGACATCTTGTGGTTGCCGCGACGGTTGTCCGCCTATCGGTTTTAGAAGAACTAATTAGAAGCTAACTGTAATTTTAAAATGAAACTGTAACTTAGAGCTTGGACAGGTACCTTCTTTTTTTAGGGACTTGTCGAGAGAACGAGGACACGTATAGGTCTCGTATAGAGAACGAGTATAGGTACATAGTGACACTAACGTACATAGTGACAGTAACGTAAACTTGTTAATCTTCCAGTTCTGTGGTTACAGTTTCCTTTTAGAATTACAGTTAGTTTCTGTTAGTTCCTATATAAACCTATTGGTAGACAGCGGTCGCTGTAGCCACAAGATGTCTTTCGTTGTAGGTAAAATCATTCAAGTGAACAGAGCAACTGAATTGCTCGAGCAAATTCTGTAAAAAGAACACACCAATCGTGTAATGTAGTTCACTTACCAACAACGTAATATCTTCTAATAGATCTCAATAGCATACTGAGCGTACAGGCTGCTACGGATTGTAATAAACCCATTCCCAAAAAAGCAAAATTCAGTCTGTTTATTCCTAGGGTGCAAACAACGTAAGACTGAAACAGACAATAGAAAAAGTGTGCCTGATCAAAGTTATGGTTTTTTAAATGGAACACCCTATATTTCACTGTAAATCTGAAATCGGCTTCACGTCCCCATTGCAACGATTTAGTTGAAATCTGTTATATAGTTTGGCAAGTTTATCTGAAGCGGCATCGGTAAGGGGAGAGGAAACATGGCGGATATCTGTCAAAATCGTACCAATGGCGTACGGTACCTATTTTTACAAAAGTATTAAAAATAATAATTATCATTATATAATAATTGTATTATTGCATTGCTTTAAAGGTAAGGTATTTTTCAAAACACGGTATTTGTTAAAAACAAACAATGTTAAGAATCGTACTTGAATTCAATATGGATACGAAATAGTTCAAAATCTGACACTGGATAATCAATGTCAGTCAATTGACAAAGGGAGAGGAAGTCAGCTGGTCGCTAAGCAACGAAGGCCTTTCGATAAATTTCACCAATTGAGTTAGTTCGGAGGGCGTGAAAATTATGGTTCTGCTAATATTCATAAAATCAAATACATGGTGAGTCAAAACACAAGTACATTATTTTCTCAGTAATTTTAAATGGATCACCCTGTATTTTGTATCGTTGTGGAATAGTAATATTACCATTCTTTCAGTAGTATTAGTCATTAGTGTTAGTTTGCCGTTGAAGGTTTAAAAAACCTAAAACTATAGGGTGTTTCATTTAAAAAACCATAACTTTGATCTGGAACCGAGTTATGTAACATCCTGTAACATTGTAACTAATTTTGAAATATGAAGCTTAAAGATATCTACAATATACAACATGTATACTAACCTTGCTGAAACTAGCATACATAAAAGCTTGTTCAATTCCTATAAAAATAGCCAACGGGGCAGCCATTTGCAGTCTTATATCTCTAAAACTCTCCCTTACAGCCCTTAAAGCCGCTAATATGGATCCCTTTTCAATGGACTCCTTTAAAAGAATAAAACGAACAAAATAGTATATTACGTAACAAGAGTTGTAAGTAACCCATTACGCACGAAGTGAAAAAAAACAATTTTTCTACGCCCATGTCTGTAAACGTCAAAAATCGCACTGACAACATTCCTTGTAAGTGATATTTAACAATAACATGCACGTAATGAAAATCTCATAACATACACGTGCGTTTATATAAGAAAACTCAAATTTCTTTGTTGAATCAAATTTTTATTCATATACTACTTTATTTGGTTTATTTACATACTTTTAATCAATTGAAAAACATAACAGCTCTTAGCATTAGTGAAATACATTTTAGATTAAAAGAGTGATTTCCCTAAATGTCGGCAACACATTATACAATTTAAAAAAAAAATAATTCGCTTTTTCTTGATATGGAAATAAACGCCATCTGATTAATGCTGTCAATTTTTGTAACAAATTATAGTATCCAAACATTTTGTCAACTTTACCTACGAATATGTCTGTTAGTAGTGAAAAAGATGAAATTATGAGCACTCAGAAGAAAATAGATGGGTGTAGAAAAAGTGTAGTACGTTACACGCAGCGGCTTCGTGCGTAATGGGTTACTTACAACTCTTGTTAAGTAATATACTATTCCAATGACTATTTCAAACATGATAACTACCTGATATATGAGCTGCCTTCTTTTATCCAACCCAAAAATAGCCAAAGTCATAGCTACACCACACATTGCGCCGTAAACTATAACTAAAATGTCCGTAGTTTGTCCTGGTAATATCTTGAATCCCGTTTCCAGCATCGCCGTCGAATTTAACGAAGAACCACTAACAGGGCACGCTTGGGCTCCGCATAGTCTACCATCTTCTGATTTGTCAAAAATTTCGTCCAAAAAACTACCAGAATCGTAAATATTAAAACTATTGTATTCTGTGGAATTTTGGCAGTGAGATAGTAGATAGCTGGAATTATCAGTACAAATCTAAAAAATGAAAATAAAGTTGAAATAATTCACAGATATTTTTAATGCTTACATTTGTTTCTACTGTAGAATTGGAAGTCATCAGGGTATTATTATTGTTCAAGTTAATGGTGTAGCTAACAATCATCGCTGATAGGAAAGATCCTATGATCAGACCAATATCATGTGAGCCCTAAAAATATACAAAAACACACTCTACATTCTTGTCTTGTTAATTTTGAACTTATAGTTATTTTTCTTCTTCTACCCATTACATTTGGTTCCTTAACAGTCCATACTTCCTACTTCCTCATACTTGTACTGCTACCTGCCTTCTGCCGGCTTAGCTACTCACCATTCATTCATTTGATTGGGTTGTGGTTAACAGCCCAGGCATTTGAACTGAATCTTTGTATCATTTTCCATGTTATCTACTTCCATTCCAGAAGCTTTGTCTTTTATGTAGGCCACTAGTTTGACTGGAGGGATTTTCAGTAGTTGTAATGGTCTCTAAAGTGCTTCCGCCTGAGTCCATGTAAGTTCTCGCAGAAGCAGAGTATGTGAGTAGGTATTTCATCATGAAGATCACATTTCCTGCAGATAGGTTAGGCCCTTGTGTCGACCTCCATTTGAATTGGTGTTCCCTATCTAGCCAGTTCCCGATTTCCCCTCTTATGCAATCTTTTGTGATATCACACAACGGTTCCGGACCTATGAAGTCTCCTTTAGAACCTTCTTTAGCTAACTGGTCAGCCATTTCATTACCTGCAGTTACCTCATGTTCCGGGACCCATATTAGAGACGACACTTTGTTGTCTCTTGCGAGCCTGAGGGATTCTTTACCACCACCACTCCTTTCGATGTTCATTTGCAAACACCTGTCGATAGCGTAGATTTCTGCCGGGAATAGGAACTTCACATTGCTCCTGGATCCAGCTCCGAGGACTCCAGTTTCTGTTCCTATATTAGTTTTAGATCCATCTGTTTACCACACCTGACTGCATGCTTCCTACCCATCCCAGTTTATCTGGATATGGTATGAATGGTTAATTGTGGCCAGCATGTTATCAATTCTCATTTCAAGAAGCGAGTTTATAATAACATCTGTAATTCTGGAATAACTGTGAGTATTGGTTCCTTCGTGCCAATATCCATTGCAGTCCTTCCGCCTTAACATGCAGAGCAAGAGGCACAAAATTTGGTGTGGCTTCTATATAATTTTTTTTCCACGTACCTGAAATACCCTAGCTGTTCTTCTAACAATTACAGTTCTCCTGGTTATCCTTCCTTCATCGTCTTCTTCGTGAAACAATCCTGTGATTTTATGGGACAGTATTAAAAGAAAGGATATATTGGCGCAGTACAGAATACCCTGAATAATACCTAGTAGAATATATACTGGGATTGTCACGAAGACTGCATTGTACAGGTGAGAGAGATAGAAAACTACCATTCCACCTATTAAAGCAAAATATTTATCAGTAAAGAAAAAATCGAGTTACAAATTGATACTGACCATGGCAAAAGGCAATAGTGGCACTGGGACTGATTATCCTCAGTATACAGGGTGATAGTAGAGTCGAAATTGCTGCTACTAGAAAACTACCAGCTACTAAATAAGATCCTCGATTTACGTTTATTTCTGTGATAAACGGATCGTACCATGTTGTAACGGAACTTTGCAGTACTAAAAATGACAGCAAAGATACCGACGAAAATAGATGGCACAAACATATTACAATTAAATTCGCTATTAGAACCTTTTTGGTGTACCCTGGACCACTAATTGGATCTGGAAAATATAAAAGAGAGTAACAAGTTATTTATGGGAGACAAACTGTATCTACAGCTTAATCCATTCAAGTGAGAACACAGGGATTATGAATTAAGTGAATCTAGTTTACCGACTTAAATATTATTGTTTCTATGTGTCATTTGAAACGAAATGAAGAAAATTGTCGCTTCTTGGTTGCATAGAAGTTGATTTAGTGGTAGTGGGAAGCGGTAATATTATCAATTGCACTTGTGTTCGCACTAGAATGACTTTGTCTGTATACAAGGTGTCCAATTAAGTAGGAACCATGGTCTTAGTTTTATGAAAAAAAATTATTCTGTATAAAAAGTTCTGTATGGTCTAAAACTTGAAACAAAGAAAATACTAGATGTGCAAGTATCTATTTATGTTCCAACTACCTAAAGACAACAAATATAAGACAAAAATGTGACCTTACAGTATCGAACGCAATTATAAGTAACCAACAACTCCCAGAAAGAAAACACAATCGTCAGTCGTCACTACAATATACCCCCGTCGTCATCTCCATTCGTTCCAAGTCAGTTTATTAAAGAATCAAGCGCGCGTTGTCGTTCAGCTTATTAGCTAAACAGTAGGCAAGACGGCTATTCCATCAAGCGAAGCGCTTGAGTTTTATTCTGGGGTCCGTAATTTTTTTACGATATTCATTTGAATTGTATGGTGTAAAAGAGTAAAATAATGTTCATGATATTCTTAAATCCTCTAACTTACTTAAAATGATATGTATTAATACCATATTTGTGTAAATAGCTTTTACATTACCGCAAGTATTAAAATGGAAATAGTATGTTACCCTTAAGAGGTAGAGATCTGACTATTCTGTGGACCTATATGAGATTCCTACACAATTTATTTAAGCATACAATATTTTGTTATATCTCAAAGGGTTTAGGCAGCGTTTTCGTAGAAAGCTCCCAGGCGGTTTATTTTTTCCGACATCTCCAACAAATATCGTTATATTTTAACCAATGTATACAAAAACTTAACATATTCCATATACGAGGATATACTGAAAAATTCTTAGCCTACTATAGAACCAAACAAAATTTCAATGTCAAAATATTTTATTACCCAACATATTCTCCTCTTAATTGGTTACATTTATTACAGCGAACCTGCAACGTCTCTAGACATTTAAAAAAAAATGTTTCTTCTTGCTCTGCAAACCAGACCTCCACAGCTTTTATTACCTCCTCGTTGGATGAAAATTTACGACCTTTTAAACTTTTTTTCAGTTGAGGACAGAGATGATAGTCGGGCGGAGCCAAATATGGTGAAAAGGGGGGGTGTTCTAGTAATTCAAACTTTAAATTTTTTGCATGGCCATATGAGATTCGTGAACAGGGGCGTTGTCCTGCAGAAACAAAACACCTTTGGATAGCTTTCCACGTCTTTTCTCTTCAATTTTTTCCCGTAGAGTGGTCAGTAATGTCGAATAGTAATCTCTAGTTATTGTTCTACCCTTATCCAAAAAATCAATCATGATTACTCCATGGCAATCCCAAAAAACTGAAGCAAGAACTTTTCCAGCAGATTTTTGGACACGAAGCTTCTTAGGTCTTGGAGAACCAGAGTGTCGCCATTCCATCGATGGTTGCTTTGTTTCTGGATCGTAGAAATGTACCCAAGTCTTATCCATAGTAACAATTCAGTTTAAGAAGTCTACATAGTTTTCAAATCGAGCACAGATCGATCGCTTCTACCCTTGTACACTTTTGGTCAACATTCAAACATTTGGGGATCCATTTTGCAGCAATTTTTCTCATGTCCAAATTGACGTGAACTATATGATGAACGCGTTCGTATGAAATATTCAGTGCTTCAGATATCCGTTTTAGCCCAATTCAACGTTCTGATAAAATCATGTCATAAACTGCATCGATGTTTTCGGGGACTGACACAGAAACTGGCCTTCCCGATCGGTCATCATCTTCAATGGACAATTTACCTCTTTTGAAGCTTGCAGTCCAATTTTTCACGGTCGCATACGAAGGACATTGATCACCAAGGGTATTAAGCACATCTTCGTAAATCTACTTACCTCTTAACCCTTTTAAATACAGGTAATTGATGATGGCTCGATAATCCAATTTTTCGATTTTGACAATTTCGGTGGACATTTTTTTTCTTTTAATTTATTGCGTAACTCTGGTTTACTTTTTTGACGTCAAACTTCACACTGACACTTCTAATAAGTTATTGTTCGTTGCTATGGTAACGCAATATTTTGTTTATGCATGGAACTGGTCTAGGCTAACTACATATCAATACATTCTCGTACTAAAACCTTCCTCGACAATCATGCACTCTATACATTGGAGATAACAGAATGAAAATCGGTGAAGTAGTTTTTGAGTTTATCGCGAACAGACAGACAGACGCGGCGGAGGACTTTATTTTATAATATCTACATATTACATTTTTTTAATACAAAAAATTCCTAACTTAATTGGACACATTGTATAAAGTGATAATTGAAATTATTAAAAAATTACCTGGATGACTACTTTGATTTCCGCCTCTTACTACAGCCAATAATCTTTTAACAGACGTAGCCCCGATTGAACTATTGATAGATTCTCTTCTTCTGACTCCCTGTAAATTAAATTGTAGTGGGTTTTAAGAATTTTCGAATCACTAATATTTTCAGTTTGATGTGTCTACAGATTTTCTACTAACTTTCGTAATTTTATTAATAATACTTTTCCCAATGTACGAGCGTTGCCTTTTTAGGTGTAGCATAATATAACAACATAATAATTGGCGTCTGTCAACAAAGTTTCAAATTGCTTCGTTTAAAGCTGTACCTAAACTGAGTTTACAAACAAAAATGCCTTGCCAAGCTGGTCGTGAGGCCAGAGATAACCTATGAATCAGTAAACTGGTGGCACAGGACACTGGAGATCGGTGCGCAGAGGCAGCTAAGTGGTATCCGAAGGCAAGCTTGCTTGAGTATCACAGGGGCCATGAAAACGACGCCGACTGCAGCCTTGTAGGTAATACTAAACCTACCGCCACTGCATATATTCATTCAGGGAAATGCAAGATCTGTTAGTCCTCCGAGAAGTCAAGGACACGGCGAGGCCTATAAAAAGTTTTAAGAAGAAATAAAGGCAGATACAATACTGGTAATGCCAATGGATCAGATTGCCCCACAATATAGCTTTAAAAATGAATACATAGTAGTTATTCCAGAGAAAAAGGACTGAAGGTACACTGATGGCTCTAAAACAGACTCTGGAGTAGGAGCCGAAATATATGGGGTACAAGAGAAGACCACGATCTCTCTAAGCCTAGGGAAACATGCCAGTATCTTTCAGGCGATAAGCTCATATCGCACAACGTCAAATCTGGTGTGGGAGTGTCGCAATGCCTCCAACAGACTGGGTAGTCATAATAGAGTGACCCTAACCTGGGTGCCAGGTCACCAAGGAATAAAAGGTAATGAAAAGGCCGATGAGCTAGCCAAACAGGGCTGTGAGCGCGAAGGCCTAGTAAGGGTGCGGTTTCACCTATTAGGAAAAGGAAAACCGAGGGCAGAGAGCTACGCAAGGGAGGCGGTATCCAGGCTAATAGGTCTAGCAAAAAGAATAAAGCTAGATATCGAGCTCCATTTCTAATATAATCTGGGTTTCTGTTTTCAAACACCTGGAGAAATTTGTGTCGTCAGATGTCGGAACAATGGTGAAGTCTGGCAATGATTGAGGTGCATCCTTTTTGGAAATTGTAACAAAGAGACAGAGATTATTATACTGTCAGCAAAGCCACACTTGTTTTGTTTTGTTTTTCGTTAATGTTTATTCAAACATTTTTAGTAATTAAATATTAAAGCTTGGCAGATTTATCTGAAGTTACGCGACATCGGTAAGGGACGAGGAAACATGGCGGATATCTGTCAAAAACGTACCAATGGCGTACGGTACCTATTTTTATAAAATTATTATATAATAATTATATATAGAAACTGATTTTTGCTTTGCTTTAAAGGTAAGGTATTTTTCGAAACACGGTATTTGTTAAAAACAAATAATGTTAAGAATCGTACTTGAATTCAATATGTACTGACACTGACAATACCAACGGAACTGGATAATCAATAACAGTCAATTGACAAAATGAGAGGGAATAACATGCACGCGCTTGCCAAGCTGGTCGCTAAGGAACGAAGGCCTTTCGATAAATTTCACCAATTGAGTTAGTTCGAAGGGCGTGGTAATTATGGTTTTCGCACAACGCTGCCAGAGCTTGAAGAAGCCCATAGCAAATTTGGAAAAGTGTTCATCTTTTAATATTCATAAATTGACAAAAATAAAATTGATAGACAAAATCCAAGGAAACAAGCACATTAAAGAATTAACGTGTAATCATATTGTTAATACTGTTAATAATAAGAAGTCCATTTTCTAATTATTATCACTCCATACTTAGCACTTTAGCTTTTTCATAGTTAAACGTGGCAATATCGAATGTTTTCGACTGCATTCCTTTCAGGGCTTCAGAAACTTGCCAAACATACACTATATCACCTCATCAGTCGTAGGTATGGACGGATTAATCAACAATCCAAGAACATCTAGGCAGTGGCGGATTACCGCACAGGCGCATGAGGCGCCTGCCTGGCGCCTCAACAAAGAAGGGGGCCTCAGAATTGTTGGCCTCATACTCAAAAAACAACCAAAATTAAATAATTGTAGGTAAATGTTTAAAATGTTTATTGTTTCTTAATAAAAAACGTTATAATTTTCTGCCTTGTACATTTTGATGGATCTATTCCCCTCAAGTAAGGTCAATAAGGGGGCCTCAGAATCGAGTTGCGCCTGGGGCCTCACAATATCAAGATCCGCCACTGCATCTAGGTCTATATGCAAAATATAAATTTACTGTTTGGACTCTGGAATCTGCACCTATTAATGTTATAAACTGTTTCCAATTAATTTAATGAAAAAATATGAAAAATCTAAGTTATTATATTGATAATTATTTCGATATTTACAATTTACTCTTACTCATGCGATTTTTAATGAATGAAGTTTTTATATTTTAATTTTTAGATTTTCCGAGTAATTTTTTATATTAATCCATTACAATAAGTTGAATATATACCAATCCAGTCATAAAATACATTAAAGAAACAAGGTAAAATTGCAATGGAAACAAACTAGGTTAATTCTCAGATTTATATGTTTACGAAAAATTTAAAAAATTTTAATAATCCAATTTTAATTTTATTCTTATTAAAGAATTTGGTGCTAAAATGCCATAAAACCAAGGTAAAAATAGAATGTTGAGATAATTTATTATTTTTATTGACAAATTTTATAAATTTGAATGATTTATACAGGGTGTCTCGAAACAATAATTATTTAAAAAAAAAATGAAATATCTCACCTCTGCTGCAAGTTCGTCGTATACTATCTTGTGAGGATCTTGTGGATCGCTTCTGGCTTTAGTAATTTTATTGTGGCCGGAAAATCTGTGTAGAATTTTCGTTCTTTCAACTTCAGTAAGCACACCAGTACACCCGCCGCATAAATGACCAAGAGCTGGTCCTAAATATCATAAAAATTATTTGGAAAAATTGATAAAACTAAATTTTTTACCTGGTCTGTAACCCAATTCATGTCCTTGAGGTCTTCCCAACTCGTGCAAATTTGGTAAGCTACCCATTTTGTGAAAATTTTCACATCTGCACTCATTACATCGTAGATTTACGTCGAACAATCATTTGAAATCGTTTGGTCTCAATCATCCTAACCTCGGAGATTTTTTAAGCTTTTTATTCATGTTTCAACTTGTTCTGGAAAATAAATGTCTACTTCATGTATCCCAGTAGATATGCATAAAAAAATCATCATATGTATAAGCAATGACGGTTTCTTAGATATAAAAGTGGGTCTGGTGAATTATGATAACAGGAAGACCATCACAGATGTATGTAAAGAATCTCTCAACAGACTGGCAAGTGACAACAAAGTGTCTCTAATATGGGTGCCGGAACATGAGCCAACGGAAAAATCTTTTAACTGATACCAAATAATTTTTTTTCCGGCAGCCTTGACAATGATCGAAAATGTTTTTTCAATTAGATTATTATACAATGGAGCATGACAGAAAACCCATGACTAATTGGTAGATTTTAAATTTGTACTAATTTTTAAGAAATCTCTATAAATCGCGAAATCATTCCTTTGTAACGACATTGAAAATTTGTTTTAAAATGCGGTTTATTTCAATCAAAACAAAACTCATTTAATTTACATGAAAATAAAATTTTTACGAAATATGATTAAATATTCATCCTGTAGGCAAAAAGGTGAATAAAAACTAATAAAAATGATAATGGAGAAACTAAATAGGACAAAATTTACACATGATATATGTAGAGCTGCGAATTTTTGTATTTATTTCGAAAAATATCTATAAATAAAATGCTTTAAATTTTCAGTTTTATAAATCCTATGATCTATGTTTTCTAAAACTGAATAAAAATATTTTTAAATCACCCCAAATAAAAAAAAATACTGTACTACGTCTTTCTTGTAAAAATTTTAAATAATTTATCTACGACAAAAATGTATAAATATTTATAAATAACCATTTTACCAGTATTTTAACTTTTCACAACCATCCATTTGGTGTTTGTATCCACAAAATACTTATAGAAATTTTATCCAGACAGACTTGATAACAACACAGTGTTGATATCAAAACTAAGGGCAGATTCCGTACTGGATTCTGAGTTGGGGTTGATTTGCTATTTGGCTCACGGTCAGAACCGCCTCCCGGATCAATACGAAGGGGGTTGGAGGAGGGTGAGATACACAGGTTGTTATGAACCTTGTTTTTCCTCGAAATTGGCAGTGAAATGAATTCGAAGAGAGATAGCGATTAGTAAAGTACATGGAAATGTTATATACGAATTCAATTTTACACTACAAATCATTTTTTACTTGATTTTCAGTAAAAGTCACTGCCAATGTCAATTTTAATTTAAATTTCCTGTCAGTTTGATATCAGGTGGTAAAAACGTAAAAGTGAATCGTTTTGAAACAATTTTTTTAAATGAAATTATCGGAAATCATCGAGGAAAGCATCTTCGAAAAACAAAAAGGTCCAAAACGGACAACTGGGGACAATTTACTGAACAATTTAAAGAGTCAAGCAAAATTTGACCATTCTTTAAGAGTTTTTTCTGTAACTACATTAGGTGAACAGCCTAAAACTCTAGAAATCTTGGCAAGGTCAAGTCCAATAGCGTCTAGAAATCCCTGCCAACAATAACGATAGAAGCGTCGCATTCTGAGCCAATTCAATTGAAAACTTCAGAAACCAGTGTAGGTATATAATCTTTGAGATACCATTCGTCACTATATAAAGGTGTTATTTAGTGATTCATTTGAGATAAAGCAATTTAAATAATCTGTAAAATTGACGTATAATAATAAAATTCAATGTCTCACTTAATGTCATTATTTTCCATGAAGTTTAAATATCTAACAGTAGGTATTTAAATTCCGATTTCAATGTAAATTGATATTGGTATATTTTATAATTAACATATTATGTAGCTAGGCATGTACGGGCGACTAGAAATATACACTGGTCGTCAAAAACATCCGGCTATATACAGGGTGTTTCTAAATTCATTCAGGAGGTGATTGATCGTATGAAATTAAGATGGGTCTTTCCTATAACATAATTTCATACAATCAATCACCTCCTGAATTTTGTCGCATGAATTTAGAAACACCCTGTATATTATACTTACAGGGGAAAGATAAAAGTGAAAATATTGTAGGAAAATCTTACCATATTATGTGTACAGTAAAAAGAAACACTCCAGGAACAACCAAATCATCGGAACCAACACTCCATCGTCTTCTGAACACTACCAATCCTGGCATATCCGTACTTTTTCGAATGTTACGCTTGTATTATTTGGTATTTTATTTTCGAAACGTCGGTAAATGTGTATAGTCGAAATTCAATTCAATGAATTTAGAAACACCCTGTTTATACCCAATAATAGTATGAAAATTAAGTAAGTGTAAAAAAAAACTTCGCTTGAGAGAACCTACAGATGAAGATACAACACTAACATTCTTTATTATCATTTATGAAAACGCCTGTTGCTCATAATCATACTATATCTAGTACGCTTACGACAGTTTAATGTCTGCCCTGTCAGTTACAAGTATTGTTGATACTTGATAATGAAGTTTTGGTGAAGTTACAATACAATAAATAACAAAAAATATTGAAAAAGGAATTCGGCAATTCACAAAAAACATTAAAGCGCCAATATGGAAAGAATTTTTGGAGTTTTGTCAAGTCCGAAATCACAAACTGTCAGAAATAGCTTACAAGAAGTATAGTTCTTCCAAAGTTAATGTAATGACCCATATTTTTAATCCCTTTGAAGGAAAACGCCGCCCAATGGCGTGCGTATAAATTTTTTATAAATTCGAATACTGTGAAATAATGTGAATCTACTATATCAATTTGAATGAAAAAAATTAACCTGAATACAAAATTCATAAGATTTGTAATACAATAATAACGCGTTTTCCTCTAGAACACGGAGTGTCTAAAGAACAGTTTTTTGTATCGTCAACCCAACCATACTTGACAACATCATGCGTATCAAACCAAGTTTCGTCTAAATAAATTATAGTTCTTTTTGAGTCCCGGTACCCTTTTATTTTGCGCAAATAAAGTTCAGCGATACGCCGAAATTCCATTATTACCATTCGATCATCTAACTTCTTATATTTAAATCCACAATTCAATAATCCCGCGCATCATCTTTGACTGCCGTTTCAAATGGTCCCAAAATGCCATTCTAATTAATTATTATATTATAAAACTTACCCTAACGTCTAAGAACTAACAAATATTATCTGTATCTGTAGAGTAGGGAGGGTGAGTGTAGGCTCACAGCACTTAGGCCACATGTGACCCATTGTACATCCTCCCGAGGAGTTGTCTTCCTAGGTCATAGTCCATCCTGTCCTTCTCAGGAAGGTGGACAGGTCACTAGGAGACATCTCCTTTATATCGGCAGGTGTAGGCCAAGACTCACCGAACACACACTCTCTTATTGACGATAACTCCGGACACTCGCATAAGACATGCCTGACAGTTTCATCTTCCTGTTCACACATCCTGCATAGAGGTGTGTCCACTAGCCCCATAGTATGGAGGTGTTTCCCTAGTTGACAGTGACCAGTCAGAAATCCTACTGTTAAACGTAGGTTTCTCCTGGTCATCGCCAAATATTTCTTCGGCTCCAGCTTCCCAGGGTCGCCCAGGGTGATCCTGGCAAGACTGCATCCTTTGATTCCATCCCATCTCTTAAGGGATTGAGTATGGGTGTAGCGTTTGGCTAGTTCCGCAATTGTCGAAGTCGTTAGGCCGTAGGTGTCACTGGGTCCTAGAATTTTTAGTCCAGCGGCTTCACTGGCTAAAGAATCAGCAATGCGATTTCCTTTACTCCTGTCGTGCCCTTTAACCCACCTCAGGATAATATTGTTATCTGCCGAGGCGTCAGCTAAATCTTGGTGGCACTCTAGTACTAGCCTCGATATAACACGTTGTCTGTTTAAGGCTAATAGGGCTTGTCTACTATCAGTGCAGATTATTATGTTTTTGCCAGAAATTCCTCTTCTGGTTAGTTCTTTTGTGGCAATTGAGATACCAGCCAGTTCTGTTTGAACTACGCTGGTATTGTTTCCCATTCCCCACTTCATCTTTAGGCTTAGTGCTCTTGAGTAAACTCCACATCCTGAGCCTTCTTTCATTTTTGAACCATCTGTATATATGCGTATTGCATTTGCAGCACCTGGCTCTGTGTTCTGTTTTATTTGAATTTTGTAGGGTTTGTTAAACAAAAACCTGGGTTCAATTGCATCATTGGTTGCCTGCAGCAGAGGTAGCGCAGTGAGCGCTTCCTGCCACAGGCTCAACCTCAATTGGCCCACTCCTACTTCGGGGTTTACACCAGCCGTGCGCAATCGTACCATGGCCATTAACGCAACCTCCTTGACGTACAGGTCCAGAGGGGTCAGACCAGTAATTAGTTCCATTGCTGCGGTTGGTGTTGTTCTCATGGCTCCTGTGATGTTTAAGCAAGCCATTCGCTGTATTTGATATAATTTTTGGATGGCCGTTGCTTGTAGAACCTTCGGTCCCCATGCAATTGCTCCATACGTTAACATGGGTCTTATTATTGCAGTGTAGATCCAGGTAACCACACGGGGTGACAAACCCCATGTGCGTCCCACTGTCCTCCGACACTGCTCATAAGCCACATATGCTCTTTTTGCTCTGTTGTGTAGATGAGAGTTCCATGTTAGTTTCCTGTCGAGGGTAATACCAAGGTATTTCACCTCTTCCGAAAAGTTTAGTTTGCTTTTGAATATTTCAGGAGGTTTCAAACCCGATAAACTTCTTTTCCTGGTGAAAAGGACCATCTCAGTCTTTCTGGGATTGATCGACAGTGAGTGTTCCTTGCACCATTTTTCAATTAATTTAAGCCCATCCTGCGCTCTATCGCACAGTGTGTTCACAAATTTGCCGGTCTGCAAGATAACTATGTCATCTGCGTAAGCAATTGTGTAGAATCCATTGTTGTTGAGGTGATTAATCAGGGTGTCTAGAACCATGTTCCACAGAAGGGGTGATAAGACTCCTCCTTGTGGACATCCCCTCATGACCAGTCCTCTTACTGTGATGTCCTCTACATTAACAAATATTATATTAATATCAAATCACTGACACCACTTAACCACTACACCATCACATTGGTATTATATTAATGATACTTTTCTACACTAGATCACCTACACTTTCCTATAAACAATTCACTAAACTCACTCAACCAAGAAATAGATATTATATTAAATATTTATTTAAAACAAAACTCACACCCGACACTGAATGTAACTACTGGATTATAAGCCGAACCACAACACAACCCCCCCGGACACCCTCAAGACGTAGAATTTTTTCTGAGAAAGTACTCAAAGAGAGTATACTTCGGTTATTTCTTTATATTACGATAAATACTGTAGTTGATGATTGGATTGTTAGGAAGTCTTGATATATCTGACAACATTGCTTTATTTTATGGTCATTACACTGACAATAGTTAGACTATAGAAGATATTATATTACCTAAATGATTGAATACCTATGCAGTTAAATCAATTTGGAATTCAACTACAGTAAAAGTCACGAATATGGTTCAAGAAAAATATTAAATTTGATCCCATTTAAAAAAAATCTCGTCATGCAAGAAATAGTAAACGGAAACAATAATTACAAGCTATTCAAGAGAAAGAGAAAGTATGTTCTGTAGCATTGAACAAGAAAGATAAAGGTACTAAAAATGGCAAAATTGTTACGAAAAAAAATCTAAACGACTTTTTTTAAATCCAAAAAAACTTTTTGATCGACATCTGCCGCACCCTGTATACAACTTATAATATCACGAAAATATATCGCTTCGGAAACCGGTCAAACATAACTGATTATTTAACTGTTTTATGAGTATTAGTAGTTCGTTGTTTGTTTATTTTTGTGTGAACAATTTAAATATGTGTTATTATTACCGGAAGAAATATTGTGCTTAATTTATTTAATTTATAATGATATGCAATTAAAAACTTAACAGCCTTGGCACAAGACGGCAATTAATGGTAGAATACGATCGAAGGCCATAATTTTACATATAAATCGCACAACATATTATTTTTTGAACATTTTTTTCTTTCTCTAATTAAACGATGAGAGATGTTTAAGAAATACCATTACAAAGTTTTTGAAAAAGAATTTTCAAAGAGCACTAGGAAGCAACAACTACTTCTCTGGCTGTTTGCCCCGAAGGAAAATGAATTACTTAAGTTAAGCGAATACCTAAATGAATAAATCTTTATTGATACAAATAAATTATTTAAATGAACAGTTATTAAATACCTACACAATTGTTATAAATTGTTCAGTTTGGCGTACTGATTTCAAAATTTTCTTCTCTAGTATTCACACATGTGAATTTAGATCTTTCTTATTCGAGGATTCTAAGGAACTAATAAGATTTTCAGTGTCAATTTGGAGGTAGGGTTTAATTGAAGATGATGACGAGTTTATAAGTTGTTGGTCACTTACTTCCGCTTTGGCTGACTGAGAAACTGTACTGTAACAAAATTTGAATGATTATTAATATTATTATTATTGGTTGTAACTGACTGGACTGACATTAAAGTGACGTAAGCGTAGTATGGTTAAGAGAAGCGGACTTTTTGATAGATGACAAAAAAGGATCACCGCACAGTGTATATTTCGACTTAGCTACAAAATATGTTGATTATAAAATATACTTTATGTCAAAATGGATCACTAAATAACACCTTTATACAATGACGAATGGTATCTGAAGTTTGCTCAGAACTCTACGCTTCTATCATTGTTGGCTGGAGTACAGTATCTGGTAGCTATTGGACTTGACGTTGTCAAGGTTTCTAGAGCTTTTGGCCTTAAAATTCACTATCGTTTTGATGAAAATTTTACAAACCAGTATGTCTTAAAAGTTTTGGCACAAAATTGATTGGCTTTAATTCACTTTACTCAGAATTCAACGCTTCTATCATTGTTAGCAGTGGTACAGTTTCTAGTCGCTATTAGACCCGACCTTGTCAGGGTTTCTAGAGCTTTTAGCCTTAAAATTCACTCTCGTTTTGATGAAAATTCTCAAACCAGTATGTCTTAAAAATTTTGGCACAAAATTGATTGGTTATAAAATATTCATGTTTTATACAATACATGCAACAATCAAACAAATTATTATATTCACTGCAACGTGGAATCAAGTAGAATAAATAAATAAACTGCCGCATACCGTTATTTTATTGTGAAACAGTGCAAACTAATTCTACTCACAACTATATTTAATGCACAGAGGTCAGAGAGATTGATGAGAAGAGAAAAAAGCCAAGTTGGAATGTCAACGAGGAGATTGGCATCGATATCATTTTTTGGCCAGACCTAGCATCATGCCATTATTCAAAACTGGTTTCGACAACGCCACATACATTTTGTTCCCAAAAACTATAATCCTCCAAACTTGCCGCAGACTCGCCAAATAGAGGATTTTTGGGCTTTACTATTTATCAAAGATGAACAATTAACAATTAAAACTTTTAGGACATTGTTAGTTTAAAAAACAAAAATCACGCTAATGGTAATAACTGTCAACTTTTTGTTCTATTTGTGAAAGTATCTTGCTTTAAACTTGAGATATATTTTATTAAATATCTTTCTCAAGTCCGGATATCCTTTACTGTATGTCAATGTAAAAAACAACGCCCACAAATAATATAAAAGGACATGCAAATCATGTTGCTTCTATGAAGGTTAAAATGTAATACTGGAATGTACCAACTTTTCTTTTATCTGCGATATAAATTCCTATCTTACATTGTGATTATTAGACCGAAAGTGATATGCCCTTAAATGATTTAACATACAGGGTGTGGAATTATACTCGCAAAAACCAAAGAAGTAGGAATTGAAGCAAGATTTTGTTTCGTTTGATAAAAATCCCACTTATAGAAGGGAGTTAATATGAAAAGATTATTCTGTATTCGATTCCTTATAATATTTTTCCGGCTATGCCATTGGTCTTGTAGATAATACGAGTGTTTCTTTATTCTTACTTATCTATAAAAAGCTAGAAATATCCCAAACAAGTACCGGGTGTCTGATTAAGAGCGGTAAGGCTACATTCGCAATTCGCTGGCCAAGTGGCACTTTTGGCACGCAAGTCCGCACGAAATATGCCATTCACAATAACTTCAAAGTTGCAAGCGCGTTCGTATCTAAATAATTGTCAGGATTCCTTCAACATAATGGTCGAAGCATGCTTCTGTCTGTATTTAGTTCAGTCTTAGGTTATAATATATATTTTAGATTTGGATTTATTTTTTATAGCAGTATATAATGGAGTTTAGTAGTGATATCAATTCAATGATGAAATTATGATCAATAATTCGATGAAACTGTCAAACTATCAGATAGATGTCAGATATATCAAAAAACAAATAACAAAAATTAATGCGCATGTCCCAGAGCCGGCACGAAATACAAGTCGAAGTGAAAGTTTGCAGCTTTAAGAAATTTCGATGACACTGAAATAGATTTGCTTAGCTTGCGTGTCAAAGTGCCACTTGGCCAGCGAAATAATTACGAATGTAGCCTAATGCTTTGTAACTCAGAAAATATAATATCGTAGACTCCGTTCCACATAATAAGAAACACACAAAATTAGAATCTGTCGGCCTTGACTGTGGATAATTTTTCCTTTAACTCCAATAATTTTTTTAGGAGGCATAATTTTATATCAAATAAAACACACAACAGTCACAGATAAACTAACTAAACGCCTTAAAATATTCAAAAATCTGCGACAATAAATAATTGCTTCAAACACAACATCAAATGTTAATAATAAAATAGATGTCGGCATGAAACATCGTTGTAACGCCAATGGCATGAAACAGTCGTTCATAGATAAACAAGACCGATTTTGGTTTCTGCGCAAGACAGTTGGCGAACGTCACGTGGCTTCTTCTTATGTGAAACGGAGTCTACAGCCTAGAGAAAGAATTTTTTATCACAAACTCGCTTTGTTTCTATTCCTCAGCTATAGGGCATGTTATTATTTAACTTAAGAAGTAATATAAGCCAGTAAATTATCTTAACACCTTTTATTGCGTAGATAAAACAATATTAACATTTTTGTAATCAAATTATACTCAACGACATTTTATTTTTGTAAGTGTCAAAATATTGTCACTTATAATTGCACAAGTGGTTTGTATTTTATCATATATGTATAATACCACGAGAGTGAAAATTTTGTCGGCAAAATTTTTAATTGAGTAGTATTCGACATGATTATTTCACGAGAGAAAAACTAAAAAATCATATGATTAAACGTTTTATATTTGATATATTAAACGTCAAAAAATTGCAGCGACAAGACAAAAAATTGCCAGTTCAAAACTTTCAAATTTTGTCAGTTAACAATTTACTCTAGTGAAATAGTCGGGTAAATTTGGGTTGTTTAATGAGAAATAACCTAAAAACACTCCACCTTCGGTGTCGTGTTTTTAATAGTTGACAGTTATTCTCGTCAAATTTCTAGGAAACAGTTTAGAATTAGAACAACACAAATTTACCCAATATCAATACAAACATCGAGTGTAATTCGGCAGGACAATTTAATGAATGAGAAATTTGGAAACATATCAATGCAAACTTTATTTATGAAACATTAAAAAAAACACACAAACATTTTTATTTGAATGTACAATTATTAAAAACGCAGTTATTGAAATTCATACTAGGAACAATGATATCGCTGCGGGTGCCACAGCTAATCGTTTCTGTAGTAGATGTTGAAGTTTTTTCATTTTCCAAACGAATTGATTGAATAATGCTTGAATGATACTCTTTGTCAACTTGTAAGTATGGTTTTATTGATGATGAATTCTTGTGTCCTGTTATTTTTATTAGAGCTTGTTCTTCAATTCCGCTTTTACTTAATTCGCTAACTGCTGCCGCTCGATTTGAGTGATTTGTAATTTTGACACGTTTGACATCTAAACCAATGCGTTGTGCTGAGCGTTTAGTCCATTTGGAAATTTCATTAATTCCAATCGGCAAATTCTTGTACCAACCTTTAGAATTTTTCTTTTTCCAAAAGGGATTTGGTGTAAGAAATACTCTGTCCGAAGTTATAAAAGTGTTTCGTTTTTCCATTAACTTTTTGAATAAACGTATCAATTGGGCAAATATCTCCGTCGAAAATATTAGACGTGATCCATTTGCTGTCACAGAATTTATTGTTGCCGCCTTGTCTCGTTTTCGAAAATAGAGGATTATACTCGATACGTCCAGTTTCTTTTCTATTATTTTCAATTTCAGATACGAAATAAGTGGTTTTGCAGTAAGCTGCTTCTCCCCCGTGCCAAGCTAGTTCAAACGCCAAAATGTGATATAATTTCTTTTGAAGTCCTTCCGGTTCATTTTCGTTATATAATCTGGCCATTGCAAATACTTCAGATTTATTAAGAGCTGATGCACTACATTTTCTCTTTTCGGGTTGTGCTTGTAGGATTTTACGTTTAGCATTACGTGCAGCTCGTGATGAATTAAACTGAACATCGGCGAAAGGGTGGAATACAATATTAAATTCGTTATAATATTTACTTTGTAGCATTTTAGCGGTGGTGTTCCAAATTGTTTTAACTACCGCTTCTTTGTAGTCTTCTCCGTTACTTTTTCGCATACTAAATGCCCAATCTTGCAATATTACATTCAATTCAATTCGGTGCAAGTGGGCATTAATCAGACACCCGGTATATAGATAAACGTTTTCGAGGAATAATATTTTAAATAAAGTAAAGAAGTAAATACTTTAAATACAGTTTAAAGCTAAAACAAAAACGTGTAAATCGTCTAATTGACCTTGTTCAAAGTAAGTTCATTATCGTCTTGTGTTTTACAAAATATCATAGTTTTTGTTGATGAAATCTCCTTAACAGCGTTAAAATTAATTCTGGTAGTAAATTTTACTTCCTTCTACAAGCATCAGTTTTAAAAAACGACGACCGTCACTTGATTTATTATTATTATGTTTACTTACAGTTCATGTAGTATCTCGAGATGACACTGACAATTCACAAACCAAGACATATTATAAGAATGTTCTTGAAAAAATAGACGAAATTGGTTATGTCTGGAGTAGTTGTAAGAAGATGAATCCAGCCCAGAAAAAAATGGAAAGAAGTAGAGATAGAAAATAATAGAGAAAGGAAAATTAGAATTCATATTGGATTGGTAGCTTATCACGTTGAGTACTATGGCCAAAACGTCTTAAACCCTCTGAGAAACCAGCTGTAACGTTTGGGTTATACATAGGTTTTTTTTTTGCCTTTCTAAGCAGACTTTGATTGTTTTTAAAGCCATTTAAGGCCGTCTAGTTAACTGGACGCGTGCTACAAGTAAGGAACCGGTATGTCCAGTACACTGGACGCTGGCACTCAACGTGTTATAATACCAAACAGAATATTGCTGGGAAGAGTCTGACCACAATAACTTTGGGATACCACGTGATTCAACATAGGGCCGCCTCGAATGCGATGCCGATCTTCGACTGGCTACGGCTTTAAGAGAGAATTCAAATTTAAATTGCCATTCCTAGGTGTTTTCGCTACAAACGTTGATCACTTTGGAAGCACATGTCATTGTATTTGAAAATGACACTGTTGCCGGATGGAAGTGTTTGGTTTTGCCTAATAGTGCATGAGCTCGAAGAGGAGTCAACGATGACGAGACAAAAATATCATTTGTACAAATTAGTCTGCGCTTCTGGCAACAGCGGTTGAACCACGCACAGTTGTTCTTTCTCTCTCTTTCAAGCTGTTTTTCTCATATTTTCCTTGTCGTGCTTGTGTAAATCGTACGGTTGGAAAAGCCCTTTCGCAATCTGTATATTATCAGAAGTAGGATTAGATCTACGAAATGTACACCATAATGTGATGTGATAGTGAGGGCGTGCAGGCGTCATGCTCATCAGGAGAGCGAGATAGGGGTACGCATAAACGTCTGGTCCCCAGCACTGTAGGTACCTGAGGACGAGGAGCGGAGCAGGATGGCTGAATGTAAGACGCAGTCGCAGAAGCTTATAATACTGAACAGAATATTGCTGGGTAGGAACCGCTGTGGCTCATGGCTTAGCGTAAGGGTTGGTAACTGAGGGGTCCCGGGTTCGAGTCGCGATGGTTTCGCTTTTTCAACTTTCAGAATATTTAACTTATACTCCAAACTCGCCTCCCCCTCTGCATCGTACAGTACCGACCTTCAGCCCTTACTCGGTACGTCTCTTAAGGTCTGCTTACAAAATTGAAGGAACTGGAATTCTAGGATCTGTGGAACTAGCTTTAGGACTCCTTTTTGTGACGAAATTCAATTACTGTTCATTTTAAAACGATCGAAAACACACAATGCGACGTTATTTCATCCAATTACTCTCAAGTTCACGTAATTACGGTCCAAAACAGTTAAAGGAGCTCGAAATCACTCAAATACCCTCAAATCCACTGAAAAGCTATCAAGATGAGTAAATAATCCACAAAACTACTCAAATATACCTGAAAACGAAAGTTATCGAGCAATTGGACCATTTTCCATCCTATTTCTCAAGTATTTTAAACCATTGTCTAGGCTAGAAGAGATTTACCGCGTTCCCACACATTCAGTCACTGAGAAATGGTGAACCAAATTAACTTGAGGTGGTATATTACATTTTATTAAAAATAGCATTAATATTAAATACTCGCAAACGCCCAGCGGCAAAAATATGCTGTTGTAAACATTTTTGTTCCATACGGTATATTACAGCTTTACCAGATTTATGTACCTGTTTAAATGTCGATTCGACTCGATGCACAATAATACACTTTGCGCCGCACCTTTTTGCAATAACTACCACAGTAATAATTATTTTTTAAATAATACAAACTCCCACTTTGAGTGGAATAAATATCCCAACGCTTTCCGAACTCGTTAATGATACATACTATGAACTTTACGTTAGCTGAAACGAAATGTTAAACTATAAATATCTTGTAAAATGCTATGACATTGGGGATGCTTCATACAAGTACGTAATTCAACTTTTTAATGAGAAATATCCAGATGTACCTACTCGTTAAACGGAATGGATTTAAAAAATTAATATAGAAATTTTATGAGATAGGTTCTGTTGGAGACAAAAAGGAATCGAAAAAGTTGTGCCATGAGTACGATTATGTAGCTGCTACCCTAACTATACATTTAGTAAAAGAAAGTTCTTAGTTTGCCTGACTCAAACTAAGATATCAAATTGTTAGGTAGAAACACTTTATCCATCTTTGGTCGAGTTTCAAAGACTCCTACATTCCTTCTAAAAAAATCGCTTTAGTTAATACCATTTTTTTTAAAGGAGCCGCCCCTTCGCCGGCTCCACCTCAGCCTCTTGGGCTTATTGTGGATTCTCCTAATGTTCTGACTACAGCCTATTCAGCCAATGTATAAGCTCATACAGGTTCTTTACAGGTTGGTTGTAGAAGTCTTCTGGAGTCATTTGGGGTCTTCCATAAAGTTTTTGCCTCCTGTGGTCCAGCGTCTCACAGTTGCTTAATATGTGCAGAGCTGTTTCGGTGTCCTTTTTGCATCTTCTGCAAGTAAGGTCTCCGTTATACAGCACTATTTTGTTCAGGTGCTCCTTTGTGGGAAAGTGTCCTGTAAGAAGCCCCGTTATGGTGCGTAGTTTGTTCCTGCTCATTGTTCTTTCGCTTCTTTTTCTGATGGTTCTTTTATAAATTTCTTCCCATGTGTTTGCCTGGGCGTATTCTTCCAGTGTTTTTGGTGTTGTTCTTTTACCCACCCTTTTAACCATGACCTAGTGGAGCATCTGGGATGCCCACAGATGGTTCGGGTCCGTTCATCAGTGTTGACGATCCTGCTCTTGCAAGTTCGTCAGCTTTTTCATTGCCAGCGATTCCTTTGTGACCTGGGACCCACTCCAGTGTTACACTGTTCCGAGTCGCTAGTCTTTTAAGTTCTTCGTCGCATTCCCATACCAACCGAGATGTTACCTTAGAGCTCTGAAGTGCTTTAAGGGCAGCTCGACTGTCACTGTAGATCCTGATCTGCCTGTTGTTGTAGGATCTCATGTTATTTGCCTTGCACATGCAAGTATTGCATAAACTTCTGCTTGAAATACCGAGGCATATTTACTGGATATCTTTTTCTCATTTAAGATCAATATAATTGTGCAATGATATAGGAAACCAAGGAAAACTATATCTGCTGATCTTTAAAATTGTTACTTAAGAACACAATTTAACAGTGGAGAGCTCGCTAGATTTATCTGTTCATTAACGACTTCATATTGTGGGAACCTTAAGTGTCTTCTAATTTCTAAATCTTCAAGGAAATCTAGTTCTTGTTTCTTATCACAAATTTGTAGTTCTTCTAGTTCTGTAGAAGGTTTTAATGAATTTTTGGTGTCAAGTTGATGTTTTGCGTAATGGAATTTATCAGGTTGTGTGAATATGTATGTGTTCATTGTGTCTAATTTGAAAATTTCCATTTGTTTGTCCAATATAGACAGCATTGTATTTTTGTTTTAACATTTAATAATTTTTTACTTACACTGCTTTCTGTTTTAAAAGAAGTTGTTGTATTTGTTGATAAATGTATTTTATTTAAAATATTATTAAAAATATTAGCAGCATATATGATGATTTTTATATATTTTTTAGTTATTTAGTTTTTTTCAGGAAATATTAGTTGTAAATCAATTTATTCGTTACTTATCAATAATATTAATTAAATATTGGAATTAATTAAAAACTGTTAGTTTTATTTTTATCTTAAAATTAGTAGTTAAAAATAAAAGAATTTTTTAAGTTTAATTTTCTCCACTCCATTGATTACCTACTCTCCTTCCTGAATACTCTTAAAATGTGTTCATTGGAAAAAAAAATGAAATAATTTTTATATTGCTTGAAAATCTCGCAGCTCAAGATAACCTTCTTCAATTGTCAATAGCAAGGTCTTTTCTAGGCCTACTCAGTAAGTGGGAGGCTCTGAAAAATATTGTGAATGTAGAAAAAGTTGAAATCAAGCGTCGCGGCCATTATTTGTTACTTTTCTCACGGGTCATGCGGTGAAGTAGACTTCGGGGTGTGGAAGTGACTTACCCTTGGGACTCTTAAAAAAATATTTTAAAAATAGTGTTCGGTGCGGTAAATATTTTGAAAAGAAAGTGGTTTTTTTTTGGGTAAGTTTTTGGATTTATTTAAATTTTTAAATAAAAAAATAAAATTTGTTCTTTGAAATAAAATCAAGAAAGCGTAAATTATATCAACTCGAGAATATTTAATATAAAGTGAAGTTGTAAATTTACAAGAAAAAAAATTAAATTGGATAAATACGTTGAAAGTAATGATTCCTGGAAATTCTGGTTAAATTTTCTCCCAAATACATTTTTCACATTTTGGTGGCTTTAAATAATTTTTTACATAAAGGGTGTTTCTAAATTCATGCTACAAAATTCAGGAGGTGATTGCTGTTACATTATACGGGAGTGAAATTAGCAGCCCTTACTTTATTTCATATCAAAACTTTTTTTCAAGATGAAGTTTTATACAATAAAATTTAACTTGGAAATCCTTGTTTTATTTGAAATTTTTTTTTATTCCTAAATATAATGTTTTTAATAAATTGAGTAAAAAACAGGAAAGATGTAAAATGTATTACCCTTCATAATAAATCCTGGAAATGACCACCTCTACCTTGTTTTTAATTACTATGTTTTAGAATAGTTTCTAGCTTTAATGAAATTTTAGAAAAAAAATAAAAATTCAATTTTAGTCACCAACTTTTAAGGGTGATATCTCGGAAAGGGGTGGGTTGAGGGAATTTTCTTATAAGAAAGACTCATCTAAATTTCATACTAGCAATCACCTCCTGAATTTTGTCGCATAAATTTCGAAACACCCTGTATATAATAATTATTTTTTATTGAAAATAAAATCTGAAGTTAAATAACTGGAAAGAAACGTTTTGTGGAAATATAATCAAATATAAAAAGCGAAAAATAATTTTTAAGCATAAAAATATTGCTCCATAAGAAAAAGACGACAATTGCTTTAGATAAGATTGAATTAACTGAAAAATGAACCAAAATTATTTGTAGTTGGGGGGTTTCCTATATTGACTTTTTAAAAACTGGTTCCCATAAAGTCGAACATGGAAATTTTCATGGGCGTAGTGAAAAATTTTTTTTACAAGGATTTTCGAGTTTTTTTGCAAATTTTAATAATAATCCCCCCATGTTTTATATAATCAATACGAAGGTATTGACGAGCTCTTCAAAAAAGGATTCGTCTATTTTTTAAAATTTTCGTTAGATTTTCATAGAAACATTTTTTTCTTTTTCAAACAGATTTTAAAATAAAATAAATATGCACGAGTATCTTACTAACCATTAAATGTGAGTATGCATACATTATTTTTTCTACTCCCACACTAATTTTATCATTAAATATACAAGAACTAACAGATAATTACCTCCCTTATGGATGCAAACTTCAGTGTTTCGGAATTCGGTCCGGGTACCTAGCAAAAGGGCTACCTGCTCACAGAGACCTTGTCCAAATCCGAAAGGGTGATTTCGTAATTCGGTCCGCTGTCGAAGCAGGTAGATTTCATGTGGGTATTAAAAGATTATTTTTAGCAATTGTTCTTCTGAAGTGCAGAGTGTAAGTCGTGTTTATTTGTGTCCGTTATTGTGATTTTGTTTGTTTGTTTGACATGGAAAATATTAATTTCACCTCTATGACGAGTGATAAGGGTAAGCGTTTATTAATAATAGATGGGTTTAAATTTTGTTTTCAAAAATCATTATCTCAAAAATACGAAGGTGGTTTGGTTGGGTTATTATTGAAAATTATTATAATTTATTCTTCAAAAATTGACTAGAAATACGAAGGTGGTTTGGTAGGAGTAGGTTTGGTTGGGTTATTATTGAAAATTATTATAATTCATTCTACAAAAAAATTGACTAAAAATACGAAGGTGGTTTGGTAGGGGTAGGTTTGGTTGGGTTATTATTTCACGTACTGTTTTTATTTTTGACGATACGCATTTAGCGTAAATTTTTAAACATGCCAGTACAACAACAATAAGTCCAAAAGCCCAAAAAAATGTGAAGGAAAATAAAAGTCAAATTAAACAAATAGTAGGTACACGGGACCCAATTCCGAAATCGCATTTTCGCTGGTGTGACAACACTTCGAATTTAATCCGTTACAGGTAGTCCCTTCCGCAGGTAGCGGGACCGAATTCCGGTGCGTCCGCAAACTTGTATCATAACGTGACACGACGAGTGCGGAAAATACACTTTCCACACGAGTTAGGGACAATAATTGTTATACGACTGGACAGAATATTAACAAAAGAAAAATTTAACTAGTCTCTTTCCGAAGCTAGTCTCACACATTTCCTTGTTGCGGTAAAACTCTACTTTTTTTTTGCAAATATTATTTGACCCAAAACATGTTACTTATTTTTTTTTCATGAAAATAATCGACAACATATGGCTGTAATACTTTTTTATATCAAAGATGCTGTAATAGATCTTGAACTTGATTTGTTACGACCACCATTACAATATAGTTACGGTACAAAGTTCGATTTGCTATTATATGTTGCGTTTTAAAATCATATCGTGGGAGATCAAAATAAGTGTTTTCATACGAAGATATTGGAAAAATATAGTGTCAGTTTTACACGAAAAATAGAAGCAACAGTTGTTGAATGAAATGAAATTAATTGCAAGCAAACAAAAATGAACGTGGTTGATGGGTAGGTGGAGCTAAACGAACCCTTAAACGAGGGGCTGTCTTTTATATTTTTATTTTGCATGTGGAGCTAGAAAAAAACAATAGATAACTTTTAAACTTTATTGTTTTTCATCATATTGTTCATAAAAGTAAATTCAGGATTCAAAATAATAGTATAAAACTATTAAAACGCTATTTTTTCTTATTTTCTTGGGAATCAAACCACAATAATGTTTTTTTATTTTTTTATTTCAACGTTTCATTCATTCATTATTAGTTAATCTTGACAACGGTAGCTGGAACGCTACCGAAACGTTGAAATAAAAAAAAATAAAAAAACATTATTGTGGTTTGATTCCCAAGAAAATAAAAAAAATAACAAGTAATGCCACAAGGAACTTATAGACGATATTAAAACGCTGTACAAATTAAAAAATTACTTTCCAAAGGATAGACCGTTCACTAGGAAGCAACATCTACTTCTCGGGCTATATGCCCCGACAGACAATGAATTACACTTCCAAGTTAAACGGGGTTGGTATATATGAAAATGTAGATGTTGCTTCCTAGTGAGCGGTCTATCCTTTGGAAAGTAATTTTCTAATTCGTAAAGCGTGTTAATAGTTTTATACTAGTATTTTGACTTCTATTGATAACACGCTTTACTTAAATATGACAATTGATACAGGAAACTGTAATCAAGTAAATAAATTCAGGATTCATCGAGTCCAATTGACTCTGATAGGAGAAGCCGGTCCAGGCTGCCAACCTAAAAATTGTGTAATTTGATGCAAATATTGATATTTGTAACGGTCACATGATTGACTGAAAGTTTTGTTGGAGCATCTAATTCCATGTCAATTGCGACATATCTTTCCTTCAAATACGATATTGATTGGTAGCACAGAGTAAACCATCTAACAAGAGGCGAAAGAAAGTAGTTTTCGTGATCGCAAATTTGTGTGCACATGCGTGAATTAATTAGTTTATCTGTCAATGTCAAGTCATCACTTCCGTTCATTTCCCTCAGTTCACCGTGTTGCCGGTTTGTCAGAAATTACTGACTTTCCTGGAAATTAATTAACCTGTCAGGCGTGTGTGCAATATCATATTTGATCCACTATCTTCCCAAAACAAATTTAAAGATGATTCTTCATTCAAAATTTGGGTGACCTAAGATGAAATGTGACGTTTGTCAAGAATTTGTTTGAAATGTTACTGAAGTTGGTGACGGAAAATCATTGAAACTGATGGAATTCAATAAACATAATTCCTACTATTATTTTAAAGGATTTTCAATTTTTGATTATTTCTACATATTTCCTAAGGACATTTTCTAGAATTCATTTTTGATATTCATTTCATAAAATGAATAAATTTCCAGGTAATTTTTTTAAAAAAGTTAAGGTGTTAAGGTGTTCTCATGTTAGAAGTTAAAAAAATATTCTATAGTCCTAACTGGGAGGGTTGTTCATCAACACTACTATTTTTCTTGGTGTAGTTATGGTTTTACTCGTGTTACTTTTCTCAGTGAATCAGGTAGTTTATGTTTCAATGCCTCGACGTATTTCCGCTCAATATCGTGTAAGTCCGACTTCAAAAGAACCGACAAAGCTTTCGTCTCTTCTTAGATGGTGTACTCTGTGTTGGTAGTCATCTCAACCAATCGGACATCATTTTTACAAATATCAATATATTAACCATTTTAAAGAGCCGAGTTTACATATATTTATAAACAACGCAAACGTAAACATGACAAATTCGTTCTGAAATTTCCCTTCCCTAGTGATAGAAATATATGAAATTTTTTGGGTTGGCAACTTTGACCGAAGTCCCCTATTTCATTCTGTTCTTCTGTCAACAGACGCGGTATCTGACGAGAAACTAATTACCATATTTTTTATAGCCTGATGATGGTAATATCTTACCGAAACTAGTAGCGCAGTCCTATTTGAAATGTAAAAAACTATTTCGCGAAGCGCTATGAATATTTGGCCTTAATTTAACTAAACATGACAGTTAGTTTTGATAATTGATGTTTGTTGACAGACGCCAACTATGTTGTCATATGACAACCCTCGTAGATTTAAAGTCAGATATTAGCAGGTAAAAAGGAAACGCTTATTTTCTATACCACAATAACTATTGTTGTTTCTAAAGACAAATAATTACTTACGCTATAATAAAATAGACACGTTTTTTTTTAGTAGATATATCAATGAACAGGATGTGGATTGATCTGTAGAAAAACCTTGAAGCAGACAAATTTATAGCAAGAGTACCTATGTGTAGACAGATAAACGATTTGTAGGTGTACCAGTGATGGATTTAGGCCCGTGAGGCCCGGGCCTAGGGTGGCATAATTTGAGGGGCACCATTTTAAAAATTGGTTCAGATTAGTTTTTATTAAAAAAACTTCGATAGAATAAATTACTCATACCTTATTCAATGCCCATTCTTTAAATTTAGTAAAAACACGTGAAATTGAATCTGTAATAAAAGCAGTCGACAATTTTCTACTTTGCAAGTACTAATTTCATCTCACATCGTTGGGAGCTCTCGGTGCAGCGTACAAATTTGATATTAACGATTCTTTCTCAAACTTGTTGGTCTGCTCGACGTGATGCATGTTACGCATAAGAAAAGCAGTAGTCTGGAATAATTTATGCACTGGAATTCATTGGGTGTAGGCCTTAACTTTAGTTGGTAAATATTTAATATAAACATAGTTGTAGCTAAAATTTGTGTTTTAAACTTTCAACTTATGTTTGAGATTTTGTAAACATTTCTTTAAACATGTTTTTTTTATACACCTGGTACCGTTACCGCTAAAGTCACGTAGAGGTCATAATTTTGAATGATTTCATGTAAGACATAGTCACTTTTCACAGACTTTTTATGAGTGGGGTAGCTTTATCCCAGCCCCGTATGCCTATTTTATTTAAATCATAAAAATTTTACAAATAAGACATAGCGCATTTAGCAATCTGTCTCTGGATTGAATTAAATAATAATTAAAATGTTAGTCCACGAAACAAGCAATCAACAGAGTGATTCCAACGAAATACAAAAGCAAAAGATTCAGGTTATTAGTAATTAAATAGTCACCTGGCCTGGTTAAATTAGCCGGAAATCGAAAAAACGATATCTTATCTCTTGCTCCCCGCATTCCAAATTTAGTAACACTTTAAACTACAACAGTTTTTATTGTTTACTGGTAAACAACTAATTAGTAAAAAGTTCTTGAAATTATCTAAAATGCTATCGTTTTGTAGCGTTGCTGAGTGTGGAATGCGAGGAGCAAGATATAAGGTATCTTTTTTTTTATTTCGGCTATTTTAACCAAGCGAGCGAAAAGATGAAAAAGCCATAAATCAGATCTAGTCTTGACCTACCCACAAGCGCACAATTCTCATTGGTGCAATGTAGCTTTCGATCGGTCTATGAAAAATGTACTTGAATTGTTAGTCCACATTGACTTTGAACGTCCTAGGGTGGACCATGCTTAGATACCAAGTACTTATCAAAGTCAACAAATCAATATAATAACGAAATAAGAAAATAATGTATGTTTGTTTACAAAAATTATTAAAATAAAATAGGGTTAGGGTAACTAAATTATTTTTTCCATGATAAAATGCGCATGGCACAATTCGGCACGTACCGAAAAAGCTTACAGCTTGCACTTCTACATCGGCGTGCATGTTAGCATTAAATTGTATTGAGGATACTAACGTTTAAACATCATTATCCTAGCACGCGTGCCGAAGTGTCACTTCGCCACTAAATTGATTGGGGATGTGCCTTTACTCCACACAGTTCTCAACACGATACTACATTTACACTACAAATATTCTGTATCAAGTATCAATTAGGCCCGTATTGTCCGTTTTCTCTTTTAAGTGAAGCTTCCGTAAGCCCGCTTAAAACTCAAGCCCAGCTTATATTTTTGCGTTATGCACCACAGAACAATAAGTGCGGCTCAGCTAAGCGTTGAAAAAAACTTGGCAACGTTGTATTTTTTAAAGTATTTGAATATTTTATGTTGAGTATCAACTGTCAAAGTATGTGTGAACTGTAACTGTGCACCGAATGTTTGGTTTTATTAAGTATTTACGATATTTACTAAAGTTGTTAAGGCCTGTGTATTTTGATATTTATTGAGAAATGAGGGGAAAAGTAAGAGTTCCAAACTTTACTACTACGTAGAAGAAGTTCCACTTGATAAGAATTATAGTTAATAAATATGCACCCATAACAGAAGATAAAAAAATCAATAGAGCTTTTGCAGAGAAAAAGGAAAATATTTGGCAGCAGATAACAGATGAATTCAATGCTAGTTAATCTACTGGTAAATTACGCAGTACGATTTCTCTGAAGAAATGCTATGAAAATAGAAAAAAATAACCTTGGCTGATGAAAAGAGGGAAGTAACTCTCACTTGCGGAGGCCCACTACCAAAAATAAAAAGAGATGAGACGGATAAACTGCCGATGACGATTATTAATAAAAATACATTGGTGGGTTTTAATAACAACTTCGATGATGATGCAAAGGAAAGCTCTATTATGTACAAAGACCCTTGATGAAAATAATGTAATGGAATTTCATTTAGCAGATGGGGATAGAGTTGAAAACACAGGCACATGTCCAGGAAGGGAGACTTTTTATGAGGTTATTGTTATTATGTCTAAAATAAGCCTGGCTTTAAATGTAAAGCCACCGAATTTGACCGCATAAAGTTAAACGAGCTTAACAACGTTTGTGGGCGTGGTGCATATAAAACTGAAGTGTTACGCGAGCTTAACTCTCAAGCTTCGCTTATTGGTATACGGCGAATACGGGCATTAGATGCTTAGA
This sequence comes from Lochmaea capreae, assembly GCA_949126875.1. Classification (NCBI taxonomy): domain Eukaryota; kingdom Metazoa; phylum Arthropoda; class Insecta; order Coleoptera; family Chrysomelidae; genus Lochmaea; species Lochmaea capreae. Next base: position 4,057,683 of record OX421411.1, read on the forward strand.
TTTCTGTTTTACGTTAAAGCTGTCTAAACTCTCTTAAACTATATGACCCGGCATGCACTTAGTTCTACTTAGAAAGCCCTTTCTTTTAATACCCATTACCCAAATTAAGGGTATTGTAACAAATATGAAATATACGTTTGATTCCATCTACAATAATTAAAGTTTGAAATAACAATAATTCAATTTACTATTTTCCATTTTTATACTATTTACCGGAAACTTGAAATAACAAACAATGGATTTAGGAAAACAAAACTGACCTTACTTAAATAAATTGATAATCCTAAAATAGAGGTATTCTAATTAAATACAACCTTATAATTGTTAATAATCTGGTAAATAATTGATTTGAGTAACAATGACCTTCCTAATGACACAATTACATCATCATTTGTGACACGCATCGCAAAAAACTTTACATAAATATAAGACAATATTCTCTTCAAGTTGATTTTTAAGGCAATTTAGAAATTGGATTTTACCAAAGCTAAAAATCTACAAACAAATAAATCTTTGCTAAAAATCCACGTCTTATCCAAAACCTTTGGTTTATATAAATTGGTACCTTTTTCTTCGGCAGAAAGTTCCATTAAAAATTCTCTATTATCCAGTTGATAATGGTTCTTTTGATTCATTATACATCAGGAATTTCCTCCCCGATCCTCTCAAGAACTTTTTCTGCCTTCACACTTCCTTTTATCGTACATTTTACGCACCACTACTTGAAATAAGAGGCTAGGTTTTATTTCAATAACATTCTCAGAGAGAATTCTTTTGAATTCGGCATTATTAAGCCTTCATTATATGGCTCTCCATACAGTTTTTGGCGATATCCCCAACGCTTGAGCAGTTAGTTCGGTTGCTGGCTTCATTCGATTTTTCATCAACTGTAACGACACTGAAACTTTCCAGAAACTTTCTCGCAATTCGCAACAGTCCGGGATATATTTCTGCTTGCAGCCAAAATGTTTGGTACCTTATTTTAAATTTCACTTCAATTGTATAATAATTGTAAAATAAATAAATAAAATAAAAGTATGTATGTTACGTCCCAAGCCCGATCTTGTACGGAGTCGAGCTTCGTACAATGAATTTGTACGAAGTCCGATCTGTACAAGCTTCGGACAGAGATGATTGTACGAAGTCGACTCTGTACAACGCTGGTTGTACGGAGTCGGAGCATCGATACTCACTCGGTGGTTGGGATGTGGTTTGGTTTGGTTGGGTTATTATTGAAAATTATTATAATTTATTCTACAAAAATTGACTAAAAATACGAAGGTAGTTTGGTAGGGGTAGGTTTGGTTGGGTTATTATTGAAAATTATTATAATTTATTCTTCAAAAATTGACTAAAAATACGAAGGTGGTTTGGTAGGGGTAGGTTTGGTTGGGTTATTATTGAAAATTATTATAATTTGAACATTATCTGACTCGAAGGCGCGGAGGAGGGTAGAATTACGCTGTCAAAGATAATTAGTGGGTGTTTATGGGTTTTTAATTGATATTATCGGCCCATCAGGTCTTCTTTAAAAAAAACATATCCCCCTTCACATTTAGCGAAGACTTAGGACGAATCTGTCAATTACACAATTCAATTTTTCGATTCGGATTAGGGTAGGGTAGGGTGGTTTAGGTTAGAAATTGACTTGCTTTCTATACACTTTTTCAAACGATATATTTAAAAAAGTGTATGGAAAGCGAGGAGATGTTCTTTTCATAGATATCCTAGCTTTCTATACACTTTTTTAAGGGAAATTTCATAAATTTTTGTGAAGTGCATTGAAAGCGAAGGAAATCTCACCCAACGTACCCAACCCTAACCCAAATCGAAAAATGGAATTGTATAATTCACAGAAAAGCTTGCTTTCCGTACACTTTTTTAATGGATATTTTCCAAAATGTTGTAAAGTGCATTAAAAGCGAAGGAAATCCAACCCAACCTACCCTACCCTACCCTCCTACACGACGAGAGTCTTAATAGCGCGCTCATTACCGAGTGGCGAGTGAGTATCGATGCTCCGACTCGCGTACAACCAGCGTTGTACAGAGTCGACTTCGTACAATCATCTCTGTCCGAAGTCCGCCAATCTCGGCTTCGTACAAAATGGCTTGTACAGATCGGACTTCGTACAAATTCATTGTACGAAGCTCGACTCCGTACAAGATCGGGCTTGGGACGTAACATGTATAACAAATAGGCAGGAAAGAACTAACTTTTTTCGACAATGGCAAACATTCACTTTACTTTACTTCACTTTTCGAAATTACAGAAACAAATAAGTTACGTTTATCCTTGGAATTAGTATTTATATTTTGGTGAGGAGTCAAACAAGTTGTACTGAATATGGAATATACAAGTTTTTACAAGTCGCTGAGCTTCTTAAACTATGATCTGCCTGCATTGACAGGTGAAGTCAAGCCAACAATTTAGTTCTTCATTATCGAAACCAGATACACTTTCGCCAACGTAGACCCCCGTCGAGTCTCCTGAGGACCATTTTGGGAATCAATGGTCTAGCCAGATGGCTTCTTTGAAGAAACACACAGTTCCATCTGGACAAAGCAGTTCTAAAGAACGTGCAGTGCATGAATATTGAATTAAAATAAATACTGCGAGTTGATCATTAATAAAAAATGTACCTGATGAAAGAAGTATCTACTTTTATAAAAATAATAAAAGCTGTTTCGTTTCAAGGACGAATAATTTTAAGTTGTTACGCATACAACAGGAGTGGCAGTAGCGGAATTCCCTTTTGTCGTTAAATATCTTAAGGATATAATTTAGTACAGAAATTGCATTATAATATACGAATGTTAATGATATTTTTTCTTCTATTAACATTTTTATTGCAATTTATAGTTATTTACCACGTTTTATGGAAATCTTTCAGATGAATAACAGTTTTACCGACAACTGTAATAATGGATTTTTTTGAAACTTTCGTCAATTATGTATCCCTTCAGCAGCTCCATGCTTTGCCTGTACATATTTTTACTGTACTACTTTTTATAATAACCTCAATTTCATATTTTTTGTTACAGATAACAAGCACACCCATTGAAGATGTTGGGATTATCAAAAAAATTAGCCTCTTACTATCCCGCCTACGTTTTGGCCGTGGTATCCGTTGGATATATATGCGGAGAATTGGGTCACTATCTTATCGGTGTTACCAGTAAAGCTATAGCACAGGATTTACATTTTGGTGACATCGCTTGTCAACTTAATTTGACAGATGTATACCTCAGTGAACTACCGGCTCTTTGCTCCACAGCCAACGATTCGGACACTTGTGCTTCGCTGACGTTAAATGGAACTAGGTAAGATATACATAACCTCAAAAGGTTTACGCCTGAAAACGGCTCCAGCGGTAGACATATATTGCGTTTTACACTTCGCTTTGTTAAAATAGCAGGAAATCAGAAAAAATATACTATATTTCTTTCTCTCCGCCTTCCATACTTAAGAACACAACAAAACGCATTTTAGATACCTTTAAGAAGTAATTGTTAATTAAAGTCTTACTGTTTGCCCTCCAGTACAATATGGCCGACCTATCAAAGTAATGAGTTCTGGAACGGCCTATTATTGGTCTTTTACGCGTGTATATTTATTCATTTCGTTGGCTCCAACCACAAAACTTCAGTGTTCTGTGCTTCTACCCGTCAATTGATATGACACATGACAATAACTATTACCAACAAAAGTTAGGGATTTACTGGTATTTGCAACATGAAATCTGACATTTTTAATATCAAAATTTGACGATTTAAATACTTAATCACAGTTTCCTGTAACAACTGTCATATTTAAGCAATTCGTGTTATCAATAAACGTCAAGATAATAGTATCATACTATTATAATTACAAACCAGAATGGTTGGTTATATCTTGCAGATATACCAACCCCGTTTAACTTGGAAGTGTAATTATCATTGTCTGTCGGGGCATATAGCACAAGAAGTATGATCTTTAGGCTTGGCCGATATACGACTGTGTTTCAAGTAGAGACGATTGCAGCTATAGCCTGTATTGATGAAAACATCAGAAGAGGACATACCGGATAAGAAATAAAAACATTAATTGACAGCCAGGCTCTGCTTAAAGCTTTCAGTACTCCAACAACTAGGTCTAGACTGGTAAAAACTGTAAAGAATCCCTCAACCAGGCTATTGAAACTGAGTGAGAGACATTTGAAAACAGTAACCACCAGAGGTCGGTAACTGTTTCAGTAGGTACATTTTTTATTAATGATCAACTCGCAGTATTTATTTTAATTCAATATTCATGCGCACTGTATGTTCTTTTGTACTGCTTTGTCCAGATGGAACTGTGAGTTTCTTCAAAGGAGCTATCTGGCTAGACCATTGATTCACATAATGGTCCTCAGGAGTCCACGCGCGGGAGACTCGACGGGAGTCTACGTTGGCGTTACAAAACAATTCGTAAGCACTTTGCAGAGGACATAATACAACCATTATAACTACTGAACATCCTTCCAGTCAAACTAGTGGCATACATAGCTTCTAATACTATGACACTATTATCTATTAAAATTTAAAACAGCGCAGAGTTAATAAAACACCAAAAAATAGTTGTAAAAGTCCACAAAATCTAGTTAAAGTACCCACATTATTATATTTCAATGTTGCTATTAACATTAATTAACCTGTTTATCTTTAAAAATACCCAGTTTGTTGTATAATAAAAGTATATTAACTACTTCATGATGAAAATGTCACGGTTATTAATATTATGATAAGATGAAATTATTATATCGACCTGCATAAAAATTAAAAGTCATACCTATATATCATATCACTGTTACCCAATATCAAATTACTAACTGAAATCGGATATTTTCAGAGTAGGTCAGGGCAACAACGTAAACAATGCGGTATCAACAGAAAACTCTAAAAATAATAATATTAAGTGGATCTGAAGAATGATGCAAAAAATACTATCAAAAAATAGTATTATTACGACTAATGGTTAATCCATTGTTAGAGAGTGGTTGATGTAACTGTTTCCTATAGTTTATTGTGTATATAATTAAGTACTAAATATATGTATACCGGGTGGATATTTTAATACTGGTTCTTAAGCAATTATTCTGACGAAATAAACAACACCAAAAATAGGGCGGAAATTATTGTTTAGCAGCCCAAGGGCGGAAAATTCTTCTATTATGTTTGACAGACTGTTTCTTGCAAAGAACAACTACATTTTCTTGGTCCCAAAGTAAAATATATGAAGGGGCCACCCATAAAATCACAAATCAAAAAATAAATACTACAAGTACTAAAATATTAAAATAGCTTTTAATTTTTTTTATTTAATTTCAAACAAACCGTTGAAATAAAAATATAAAAAAATTGTGGCCAAGAAAATTAACAAAAAATAAAACTTAACTGAATTCAAACGTATCAAGTCGCTTTATACGTAGCAAATTCATTAAGTATCTTAGATACTATTTATTTGTAACTCGACGGAAATTAAGGATGAATTTTTTAAACGCTCTTGACCTATTTGCTTCCTTAAATAGTTGTTAATTAGTTTCAATTTACTAAAAGATCTTTCGGCTGACCCAAATGTGATTGACAAGTTTAGTAATAGGTTTGTAGTTATAGCTATTTTTGCGTTAATTTGTCTGTATACTAGTTCCATTTATTAATTTTATAACATTTAATACAAACACGGTGGAGTGACAGATATGCATTTTGTGTATGGTTTGGAAAATACCAATTATCCAAAAGCAAGATGAAAAATAACCGCAATCTTCATTATTCATTCTTTTTTTGCACGTATTCGGATACTGGACGAACACTGTTTGTCTTTAGTTAATATACAAATTAGCGGATTTAGCTTTAGTGGAAGCTACTTACCAGCAGTATCGAAACTATCTAAGATTACATTCCAAACAATTATTAGAATTGCTGTTTCTAAACGTTGTAATTTTCGCTGAAATCCTGTAGTTTCAGGAACGTTTGAACGTATTTCATGTGGATTTATTATGTTCGAGCAGTATCTTCGAAATCTCGAATGTTTGACTTGCAAACGAATGAATTTATCAGTCGTATCAGTCCTACATGGGAGTAAGCGAGTAGAGTCTTGCGCAGAGCGTCAGAAAAACAAATAAAGATCAAACATAACCTGTGGATATAGCGAGATAGAGAAATCATAGTGATCATTATACTTACTAAGTTTTTCGATAAATAATACTACTGTACAAAAATGAACCCAGATGAAGCTTTTATGCATCAAATAATTGATGATTTGCAAGATGCTAAGGAAATGGAAATGTAATACACAAAATGGAAATAAGCACAAACTACATTGTAATCTTCTTCTTGTCACGTACTTTTTACATTACTCTACACTACACTTTACGTAAAAAATGACACATAAGATCTACAACGTTGTTCGCCACTGTGTTTGGAAGATATTGCTATTTGAATTTTCGAGTACCGTTCGATTCGTGTGAATTCATTCGTACGAACAAAATCCATTCGACGTTCTCGCGAATAGTCGAACGTTCATAGATACGGGTCCAGATCGTGTAAACGGTTTCTCATTTCTGCTCTCGGCAATATGAGTTCCAGTATAAATTATGGGGGTTTCAGCACAAGCAAATATTTTGATCAAGAATGACACTTTTCACTAAAACTACAAATAAAAATGTTCCTCCTCTTGGACACCCCATCCATATATTTGCTCATTTTAATTAGACTCATTCATGTATAGTTATTTTAATCTATTTTTTTTTACAGATACTGCGAATGGACTTACAATGGACTCGGCTTAGATTACCAAATTCTAGCCGGACCAAGTTTCATTGCCGTTTTTACAATAGTTGGTGTTATTATGGGTTACCTAGCTGATAAATTCAACAGGTATATTTTAATAGTTATTTAACGAACAAGAGTATTAACAATCGAGATGGTCGAGATTGTTAATCGCCCCTTTTAATACTCCTGATTTTTTTCCGCTGGGCTACCGAGTAAGTGGTGGAGTGGTTACGCTCTCGACTTGCATTCGGAAGGACCGGGGTTCCAATCCAAGGTCCGCCTGACCTGCTATGAGTTTTTTCAGAGGTTTTCTCGTAGCAATAGGCGAATGCTGGGTCAGTACACACCTCTCAGGCACCTACCACCGTTCCTTCCACTCCCATCCCCAGAACCATAAACAATCCTTATTCCTTCCAATGTTGGCTGAAGAGGCTCCGGAAAGCCTATAGCGGCCCGCTCCCCTCGAAGGGGGAGAATGAAGATCGATCCTTCCTTTTTTTCCGCTGGGCTGGAAACGTTTTATGCACAACAGAAACAGGTTCTCCCCTTCTCCGGTAGTGTAAGCAGTGGCGTAGCTAGGGGGGCAAGGGCCTTGGTGCATAGGGAAAGAATCTGGCCCTCCTCCCCTCTTTCCGCGTTATTATTCTTCATGTCGGAAGTAAAGATGGCTTTGTACCTAATGCGTTGCTAATGTCGGCTAAAAATATAACAAAGTCTTCCGCTGATTATCACGAATAAATGACAGCCGATTTATTTGAAATATGGTTTGACGAACAACTTTTGCCTAATGTTCCGCCAAATTTGGTAATTGTAATGGATAATGAGTCGTATCATATTTAATATATTTTTTTTCAAAGCAGAGGTTAGAGGACCCCCTGAACTCCGGGGCCCTGGTGCACTGCACCACCTGGCCCTATGATAGATACGCCACTGAGTGTGAGACTCCTGATACTCACTAAAACCACCCCCTACTGGAAACCCCATTACCCAGAACCGTCTTTAGAGACAATACATCACTCACATTCCTTCCTTCCTTTCCTCTTCCGCCTTTTTCTCCATTTTTTCCCTGATAAAACTTTCCACAGCTTCCCAGTTCTCTTTGCAAAACATCATCCAGATTATTAATACCCTAGCAGATACTGGTGCCGCCATTCTTATTTCTAAAGCTTTACTTAGAGTGTTCCATCTACTACACACTGCTACAGTGTGGTCGGGATCATCCCTCTGAGGTGCGGTACAATATAGGCATTTCTCTGAGTCTGCTCGTGTTAGTTACAAAACTTTTCCGTCGACTGTACAACTTTCCTTTACTTTTTTTCAAATAATGATTATAGTTTTGTAGAATAATATAATAAAAACGATAGGTAAGTTGAAAACTAGAAATATTCTATACTAGAAGTCACTTTTATACCTTTTTTTGTTAATATTATTGTATGTTTGGTTGCCTATACCACAATTAATAGAATATCGGTCATTAATGACCTATTTAGTATACATTAATTACGTACGGTCGGCGGAAAACTTATTATCAACATAATTACAGTACTACTTCTTTTTTTTTTCTTTTTAGAGTAAGGATGTTAGCCATCTGTACTGTAGTTTTTGGTGTTGCCATAATTTTAAGTGGTTCTGTTAATGAATTTTGGCAATTGGTACTTTTGCGTATGGTAATGGCAGCTGGGGAATCAGGATGCAATCCTTTAGCAACTGGCATACTTTCAGATATATTTCCAGAAGATAAACGAGCTTTGGTCATGTCCATTTTCAATTGGGGAATATATGGAGGCTACGGTAAGTTTCGTTGTTATTTTTAACTAACTATTTTAGGGGGCGTCCATTTTACATGACTTCCCCTATCCCCTTGTTGAGATGCAGTGAGATTTTTCTCTACCCCCTCCCCTTAATAATAAGACTTATTAACCTGTCAAAACCGCGAACTGATATTTCTTGTTAATCCAAAGATATTGGCATTTTTTGTTGAATGTCGATGATTGTTGGCTCACCCAGTAAATTGTAAGAGAAATTATGTTGCTAAAACTAAATAACAAGTAAAAACGTATAACCAAAATATTTATTAAAAACAGGTATTGCCTTCCCCGTTGGCCGATACATCCCCCCTATGAACACCTGGGATCTTGGTTGGAGGATCACCTACTACGGAGCTGGTATAGTAGCTCTAATCCTTGCTGCTCTAGTTTGGTTCACTTTAAAAGAACCAGCTCGTACCACTATTAACGAAGATGATTCCCAAGACGAAAACGCTAAAAAAATAACAATTTGGAACATCATAGCGGATCCGAAAATTATTTTGCTATGCTTGGCAGCTTCAATTAGACATTGTGGAGGAATGTGCGTAGCCTACAACTGCGATTTATATTACCAAACATATTTTCCTGACTACGATTTAGGTAAGTTTTATTTTAAGCAGTTAATATGATTTTATCTACTCCTAGTTATATATCAATTATTATTAAACTGAAATAAGATAGATAGGCAACTCAATTTACAAATCTCAAACCATGTTTTCTGAGACCTCTTTTTGTCGGGTGACCGAATTATCTGGTAACTGTATAGCTTGCTATGAGAAAGGCCTCCCATCAATAAAAGAAGAGTGCATAGTGCATTCAAATTTAAGCGGGACTTCGTTACCCCTCCACGCGAAAATGTTGTTAAGTCCCAGTGTGGTAAAATATATAACCATCTCTCGGCATTTACTGTTTCATTTCTTGCACATTTTAATGCGTGCTGATTTGCCTAATTACTTAATTAGTAACGAAAATAACGATGATCGATGTCAATAAACAATAAATGACATAATAAACCTAACCTCAACTTTGACAACGTCTTGAAGTTTTGCCAACCCTTAAGCTGAAAATTTCCATTAAGTAGGTACAAATTGTATTCACGGCTGGTGAATTTATATTTACTCCGATATGCAGGAAAGTAACTAAAAATGACATCATCGTCTTTTTATCGTAAATAAACCATATTAATACTAATTTTTTTCATAGGCTGGTGGTTGTTTGCTGTAACAATTGTCATTGGCTCCATTGGCGTAGTTGCTGGTGGTATAATTTCAGATAAATTCGTGGCGAAAATGGGAATAAGATCAAGATGTGTAATTTTAGCTATTAGCCAAATAGCAGCGACACCTTTCGCGTTTGGAAGTGTCTACTGCTCTCCTGTTGGAGCGATGATCACGCTGGGAATATCCTACTTTTTCGGTAAACTAATTCAACATCTCCAACTTTTCTTTTTAATTATTTATTATTTTTAGCTGAAATGTGGTTTGGTATTCTCTTCGCCATGGTGGTGGAAATCGTACCTTTACACGTCAGGTCGACTACAATTGGAGTATTTTTATTTGTCATGAATAACATAGGAGGTAACTTGCCCATTGTTGTAGAGCCTGTTTCGAAGCAAATTGGATATAGAGAGAGCTTGTATATATTCTACGTAGGAGCTTATGCTTTTAGTGAGTATATTTCTTGATAATAGGAAGATTTTGAAAAAATGAACAAATACGAGTTTTTTTTACATTTTGCATTTAGATAACTTTTAAACACCATTGTTTTTCAAAGAATTCTCTAAGAGACATGCATTTTTGCGTCCTTTGGAACCACACACACTCCGTCATCTTCTCCCTTCTATCACTCCTACCTCTCATATCATATCAATTCCTTCTCCCCCGTCTAATTCTCTCCACTACGCCACTTACTTCCATCCATTCCTCCTCTCCCCTCAACATTACCTTCACCATGTTCTTCCAATACACCGCCTCCCCTAGTTTCTTCCCCAATTTTTTCAGCACCTCCTCGTTCTTCCAGCATCTAAACATATGCCCCACATCGTCCTCCACTTCACACCTCTCGCACACTCCAGTCTCTCTTTTCCCAATCTTGTGGAGGTACCCTACTCTCGACCCATGCCCAGTGAGCACCTGTGTCAAGAAGTAGTTCAACTCCCAGAATTTCCGGTCCATCCAATCTTCCTAACTCCCAATCGCTCCTTTTAGCGCGACCTCATACTTTTCCCATCTTCTCTCCATTTCCTCCTCCATCCATTCCTGCATTTCCTTTATAGTCGTTTGTTCCTGGCTCTAGCCTCTACGTCCTTGACAGCACCACTGCTGCCAGTCCACCCACTGTCCCGTCCCTGTACCACCCTCAGGAGTATCCCACCAAGCAGTTTCCCAAAAGCTAAAGCACAAATTTATCTCATTATAATATCATTGTTGTTAGTAGATAAACTGAAAATGATAAACAAAATTATGAGATGCTTCAACTTTTCATTTTGTTAGTGTTTCTAATTAGGTGATTATTTTAGGCTCCTTGTTGTTCCTGTGTACGACTTTCCTCATGGAAGGACCGAAGAAGTCACAGCCGGCAATTCCACAAAAGACTTTTACTGGTCATGATAATGTTGTTTTTACAGGCGACGAAATAACTTTACCGACAATTACGTCTTTAGTAAGAAACTCTATGAATTTGGATAGTGAAAATCATCGGCTGTAGACAAATGAAGAAAACTATTCTACTAAACAATACTCCATGTGGGTTTACTATGATGAAAATATTTTTCCCTACGACCACCATCCAAAACATTATTTTGACATAAAGCAAAGCCAAAGTGACTTTGGGCATACCCAAAATAAATACCTACAGCAAATTGTCATTCTGCTTATCTGTAGTCTGGGGTATATAAACAATAAACCCGCAAAACCTTCTCATTCTTTGCTAAGCAACTGCTGCTTATAAATTACAGAAATTTGATTCTGTTCCTGTTTCCTCAACATATGCTACAAATAATGACGTATTAACAATAACTGAAAACTTGTCGGAAACAACAACACTAGGGATAAAGATCCAGAGCTGTTCCCATTTTACAATTCATTATAATTTTAAGTGAAAAATCCTATGCAAGGAAAGATGAAATTAAAATATATTTCTTAACATAAATTTGTATTTTTTAAATATGATCTTATTGAAATGAAATGCAGAAACTGTACTAATTGTGTAAGCTACGCCATGTTAGAGGAATTCCTAAAAAAAAAAGTACCTAACCGTGTGCAACACATTCGTTTGTTTGATTTCTGGATGGTGGTCGTTTTAGGTGGTGGTCGTAGAAAAAATACAGTGTTCAACACGTGCGCAAACGCTTATTTCTCACTCGTTTGGATTGCTTTCACACTCGTGAGAAATTGGCACTTTTGCAAAGTTAGAAAACAGTATTTTAATTCTAATGAGGATTCGTACATCAAGAGAGATATTAGATTTTTTTAAACTCAAATGTCCACATGTTGATTTTTACGTTATATTAAATACTCGTTAAATGTTATTGTACCGGGTGTCTAATATAATAGAGGTAGCCCGCTGTATCTCAGAAACTGTTTATCGTACAGCTAAAGGTGCGTACAGAAAATCTGCTCTACTCAGTACTGCCTAAAAATATTGTGCGCACACGCCTGTACGCGCACGCAAGGTAACCGTCGGTTGTCTGTTTTTTAAAGAAAGATCAAAAGGATTGTGTGCTCAGTTTGGACGGGTTTGTCGTTGTAAATTTGTGTGTGTTGTATTTGTTTGTTTAATTTTAAAATAATCAGTATATTATTCTTAATTATACATATGTACTCACCTATTTTGTTATTTACAATAATACTAGAAGTGAAGTGTATTTAAACAAATTTAAAATTGAGTGGACCAACGAAAAGGCGTTGCAATTAATCGATGAATACGAAAAACACCCTATATTATGGTACGTCAAGCATCCACAATATTTTTCAAGGAATTTAAAGTCAGATGCTTGGGAGAGAGTGGCGTATAACTTAAAAATGGACGAGCATGAAGTTAAGTGAAGTAATAATATCGAAAAAATAAAATAAATAAATATTTAGCTCTGCTCAACTGAAGCACATATTTTCGCGCACAAATATGAACTTGCAATTAAAATTTATGTCGACACTAAAATAACCAGGGCCAGGGTTCCGATGTTATTTACGCAATCTGTATACAGCCAGTTACCTCTCTTAATCAGACACCCGGTAAATTTTTGTATATAAATATATTATTTATATAAATATACTGTGATCCCATAAAAGTTTTAATGTTATAGGGTGTAATTAATAAAAAAAAAGTATTGACATATTTGTTTTTTTTTTCAACTGCGAATGTATTTATTTTGTTAAATACATGACTTTAATGATAAGCTGCTAATTTATAAAGTACAATAGAAATGGGAAAATCAAGTTAAGTTGTTAATTCTGATGTATAAACAAGTCTACATTATAGTGACAGCTAGTTCACAGGATGTTAAAGATTAAAACTGAAGTAGATAAATAAATTTCATTGCTATTACAAGGTTAAAAAATTAAATAAAAAAGCTCAGTAGTTGGACTATTTTAAACAGTATACAGTACAAGACTATGATTTTAGTGAGTCTAGTTTGCTATCTACAGAAAATTGAACCATCAAAAATGTCCACCATGTTTTTGAATGTTAAGTATGATGAGGACCAGAAAGAGATTACTGGGAGACCGGTCCACCCATAGAGACACAATCCATCTGGTATACAGACGGTTCAAAAACCCCTAATGGTGCTGGAGCCGGTGTCTACAGAGCAAATCCAAGGACTAAAATGCACATAAGCTTAGGAATCTATGCCAAAGTGTTCCAGCCGGAAGTAATTGCTATTGAAGACTGTGCAAGAGAAATAGCAAGGCAAGGAGTGAATAACAAAACAATAATTGTTATTTACTGCATTAATAGCCACTTGCACCGTCATTATAACAGTGGTTTAAAATTTAACTATTAGTTAATTTTGAATTTTGGCTTGCGTCGCGATTTAAGCCACGGTTAAACTCTTCTAAACCACTGTTAAACTAAGCCACTGATTTTGGAGGCTTAAATCGTAAATAAACCACAGCCCACAGACTACTGCAAAGTCAACAACACATAAGCAAATCGCACGGTCATTATCGAGGAGCTAAAAGCGGATGACTCAACACCTGAAAGCAACCGCTAAGTAAGCAACTCAACCGTTGAGCCTTTCTGAACGCGCCCAATAATACCAGTCATTAAAACACCTGCTCTATTTCGGGCACTCCGTCGTTTTCGAAAAATCATTTTCTGTCATTGTCAGATGTTCAAAATTTTTCGTTAACATTTAAAAAACCCTCATTTTTTCTTTAAAAAAACCCTTTAAAATGGCGCAAGATAATCTATCAGCAATATTAATAAAACCGAATGAAATTAAAATGGAGCAAAGACCAATTCCTGAGCCAGGACCTGATCAGGTGCTACTCCAAATGGAAGTAGTCGGAATTTGTGGATCAGACATCCATTACTGGCTAGAAGGACGTTGTGGCCCATTTTATTTAGAAAAACCAATGGTAATGGGACACGAAGCATCTGGATCGGTAGTGAAATGTGGATCAAACGTAACTTCCTTAGAACCCGGAGATCGAGTCGCTATAGAGCCCGGAGTACCATGTAGAAAATGCGAATTTTGTAAAACTGGTAAATACAACCTATGCCCTGATATACTATTTTGTGCAACCCCACCAGTGGACGGAAACCTATCAAGATACTTCGTCACAGACGCTGATTTTTGCTTCAAACTCCCCTGTAACATGAGCTTCGAAGATGGTACTTTAATGGAACCATTAGCAGTAGGAGTACACGCTTGTAAGCTTGGACATATTACTATTGGTTCTGTTGTTTTCGTACAAGGGGTAGGACCAATTGGTCTATGTACACTAGCTGCTGCTAGAGCTTATGGTGCTCGTAAAATTTTGTGCACAGATTTGCTGGATTACAGGCTAGAGCTGGCGAAGAAAATGGGTGCTAACTATACCCTTAATACCTCTGGTATGGATGAAGATGCGATTACTAAAAAAGTTCTGGATCTACTAAAAGAAGAACCGCATGTATCTGTGGAGTGTGCCGGGGCTGAACAGTGCGCTAGACTGTGTATGAAGGTAACTAGAGCTGGTGGGGTTATGGTTTTATTAGGAATGGGTGGACTTGAAATGACGATGCCGTTTGGTGCTGCGTTGGTCAAAGAAATTGTTTCTATAGGATCTTTCAGATATAACAACGATTATCCAGAGGCTATTGAAATGGTGAGGTCTGGAAGGGCTGATGTTAGAGATGTTATAACGCATCATTTTACTTTGGAAGAAACGCAGAAGGCTTACGAAACGCATAGGGATAAAACAGGAAATCCTATTAAGATTATGATACATTGTAACCCCAACTGGAAGCCGAGATAAAAATTAACTTTCTTCTAATAGTTGTTGGAACATTTGATTTGTTAAATAGGAGAATTAAAAATATTTAAAATTATTTTATAATTTTGTTTCTTCTTGTTATTGGATTGTGTCCTAGAAAAATGAATGTATAGAGAAGGTGCAAAAATATCTTAAAGCAGAGGTCGCGCCTGTATCCAATTTGGTCGTCGGCAACTTAAATTTATTCCTCGAGCTATAAATGAATCTGATTTAGATCTAGTCGCTCGTAGGGCTCTACGGTTGAGTTCAGGCGGAAGTAAACATGTCTTGTGTTTAGTTTTAACCGTCTGAACACTCTCAATTTCTTCTTTTGAACTGAGTCTAGCTCTCAGGACAGTAATGGAAAGGGTAGTCGAGAAGGTCAAACTAAATCTTAATATATAAATGTGTGTTTTTTTCTGAAATATGATTATAGTCTATTTCGGAATGGTATAGGGTAATAAAATGGGGAATTCCGTCCAGTTCGGCTCAATATCGGTGTCGGCCATAGGCGTAGGTCTTGAAATAGTATTGTTGTAATATTAAAATGGAAAGTAATGGCATATATCGAAATGAGTGTCTGCCTAGCACAGTAGTGGAACGCCTCTGATGCGATAATTACAGTGAAGCAGTGTCGAGCGTGGTCAGTATTTGGATGGGTGACCACTGGCAAACACCGTCGTAGAGCCTGTGCAGCCTGCAGTGGAGTAGCGTATTACAACTGGCAGACATTATACCAATAACCACGAGGAATAATGTAGATATGCTGTCTTTAGGAGGAGGTCCTGAGTCCATGGATGTTGGGCTCGATAAAGAACCCTACCACTGGCTGGAACATTAGCTGGTTCGGCAAAATTTCCGGTTAGGGGTAGAGTGCTCCGTCGCAGAAATAGCTCGACGTTAAAAAACCAAATAAAAAAAAAATTTGAGCAAGAAAATGGATACTTCTCTACATTATTCGTACCTATAAAAGACCACTAATTATCGTACTAAATACAAAGGTTACTTTCAACAATTATTTCAATAAATATATGATAAGTAATACTGGAAACGATGTAGAAAATGTTCCATGAACAAGTTAATTTGATCAAAGTATACTTTTTGATTATTTTCATGTTATAAATACTAGGTACTTTTATTAGCGATAATTGACAAATTGTTCCAATTATAAATGCATATATTTTCCTTCGCTATCTACTTACTCGTATAACCATATTATAAAGCGCAACAATGAGATGCTTTTTTATATTTTGTTGTTTTTCAATTGCACTCGCAGTCAAATTACGTAAGTTTCCTTTTTTTTTTTATTGTGTTGTAGTAGAAAGGATTTCTTTAATATTTTGAGTTTTTAGCCAGCAGCATTAAATTATGCAGTCTAAGTCAACCTGATCTAGCAAAATGCGTGGGCAAAGCTATACAGACATCTATAGGAGTGTTCAAAAAAGGTAAGAATATTTTAGTGATAATATAAATTTGTGGTAAAGTGCTTTTATACTTATAACGAAGTGATTAAAACGGATTATTCAATGGTAGTCATAAACAAACAATCAAATCGTGCAATAATAAGGTCTCGCCTTGACTACAGCAGTGTAGCATACAGGCAGATTTAGACGTATCCAGTAGCTGGCAGCAGTCTCACTGGCACGCCAGCTAGGACACTGCTAGGCTAGGCTCTGGACCAGGAGCCGTATCTTTGAACGTTCGACCAAATGCTCCCACGTATTTCATGTGATGGGAGTAGATTTGTTATGATCGAGAAGTATCTTCGAAATCTTGAATGTTCGACTTGCAAACGTTGTTCGCCAATGTGTTTGGAAGATATTGCTATTTGAATTTTCGAGTACCGTTCAATTCGTGTGAATTCATTCGTACGAACAGAATCCATTCGACGTTCTCGCGAATAGTCGAACGTTCAAAGATACGGGTCCAGGTCGTTTACATGAGTCCAGGGTCGCTATTCTTGACATCCTTCGCACTCGTACGAAGGCGCATGGCAAAAAACCACGAGCTAAGTAATTTTTTGATCATTACGGACTCTCTAAGCTCTCTTGAAAGCATTAACCAAATGTACTCCTCGAATTCCCTAGTGTTCAATCTACAAGAAGCTGATGAAGATATTCGCTTTATATGGGCTCCGTCACACATAGGGATAATCGGAAACGAAAAGGCAGATCTTGAGGCCAAAAATGCAACTGATGATCCAAATTGTACTTTAGTGTTAAGAACTACTATAACAGATTGTAAAAACTTTTTTAAATAGTTAGTCATCAGTTAATGGGAAAACTGCTGGTCCCGATCTCCATCAAAATTGAGGAGTGCGAAGAAAAGTGTAGCTGCCTGGAAATTCCTACCAACTAAGAAAAGAGACCAAATAATTTTAAGTCGACTTGGAATTGGACACACTCGTTTCTCCCATTGTATCATTTTAGGTACCTACAGCGGACAGATCGAAACGTGAACGGTGAGAGAACTTCGAGCTGCGTGAAATCAGAGTCAGTGTTAGACAGAGAAAGTATTCGGAAAACAGAAAGGCAAACTGTTTATACGAGTCAGGTGATGATGCGGACCAAGGGGTAAATACAGAGATTTTCGTGCGCATTTCGTGGGCGGTACTTCTGACCATTCACGTCTCGGTCTGTCCGCTGTACTTATTTAATTTATGTTTGGCATATTTTTAGGTTATGAAGAATTGGGATTGCCAGCAGTAGAGCCATATTATGTTGATAAAATAGGAATTGAAACAGACTCAAAATCACAGTTTTCTCTTCAATTAAAATTCCTGGACGTATACATTCACGGTTTAAGTAATCTAGACGTGCTTAATACAGAGTAAGTATCATTTTTTTCCAAATACATTCGAAACTTTATATTTTCAACAATACGTTGATTTTAGGGTAAATTTTGATTCTTGTCGATGGATTGTGGATATTAGCAGTCCAGTATTAACGATGGTAGGAGATTACGAACTTGAAGCGAACATAATTTTTCCTGTTAAGGCACATGGAAAATTTAATACAACACAAAGTAAGAATATTTTCTGTCGAATTTTTTTTTATTGTTTTTTTATCGATAAAATCCAAATTTGTGAAAAAAAGGTTGTTAAAATACTAAGGACGTCTACTAATTATGAGAGGTACATCTTCCGAAATAAATGGAAGCTCATTTTGTGGAAATTGAAGATATGTACCTACCACCGTTCAATAGTTACGGAAGGAAAAATTGCGATGCCAATTGTAGGTTCTGGTCCTTGCAAGAGAGTCTGCCTTCTCGTTTCCTTCCATGCCAGAATTGCCAGGGATCCAGACCAGCAATACTTTATTGAATTCTCCTATTGAGTCTTTTTTGGCAGTCTAAAACCAATTTCGACGTTACACGGTGAGAGCTAAGTGCTTTCAAAGCCGCTTGGCTGTCCGAGAAAATTTTTATTGTTCTATGTATGAGATTGGCTTGCTCCAATCTCTCCACACATGAAACAATGGCGTAAATTTCCGCCTGAAATACGGTTGCATAGGATCCTAGAGAGGTTGAGATTTCTGTCCTAGGTCTGCGCCCGTATACACCTGCACCAGAGCCTGAGGGTGTTTTTGAACCGTCTGTGTACCAACAGCTGTCTGCTCTTAATAGTTCATCCTTACGGAGCACCCATTCAACTCTATTTGGAATTAGGACGGTATAAGACAGGTCGTAGTTTACTGTTGGAGGCATTAAGTCAGAGGTCATTGCCAGAATACTGTGACTTCCAGTGACTTTCACTAGCATTCTGCTCCGTTCCGTATAATATGCACAATTCTGTATGTTGTCCATCTAGCCTCTCTTCCCAAAATATATGGAGAGGAGGTAGGTCCAGAAGGATTTCCATGGCTGCTGACGGTGTGGAGCTGATAGCACCAGTAATTGCCAGGAAAGCCTGTCTCTGTAAACCAGAAAGCTTTGCTTGGGCCGATCTTGGTATTACCGGAGCAGTGAACAGCACGGGGACGGCACCAATGTAAGCCCTTATTGGACAAAACAAACCATGGCACTGGGGCTGGTATAAAAGGATATGGAAAGCGAAAAATCCCTCAACAGGCAGGCAAGAGACAACAACGTGTCTCGAATATGGGTGAACTCGTATTCAATAGGAAATTCCAAAAATTACTGAATATACAGGGTGATGAATTTGTAAAAACAAAGTGTGATGCCTTTTGGCCTAAACATTAAGTCATTAATTATTTAAAATATTATCGAATAAATTCCCTTCAGCTAATTCCAATAAACCACGAATTGTTTTATAAATAATAAATATAAAGGTTACACGTACGAGTCAATGTCAAAGCAAATAAACATTATCTAGTATCATGTATGTTTACTTATAGTGAACTTGACTCTTTGTATATATAGGTAACAATAGTATTTTAAGTATTCATTATTCATTATTAATTCATTATTAATTCATTATTAATTGATTATCAATTCATTATTGATTCATTATTATTATTAAGTCATTATGATGGTCATTCATGAAAGGATGATTACAGTCAGTATCATTCATTCTAAGTAGTAATCTAAGAGTAGTCAATTAGTGTTAGTGGTTAATGTATAGTAAATATTAAATAGAACATGTCCCAGTGAAACAGGTAGTTGTTTTATTCCTGGGGGATGACCCACCAAGTGACCAGCAGCACCACCTAGTCAGAGGCCCTTCTACTATCCTACTACACCCAGTATCCTCATTACATTACACATTACATGGCGATCCTGCAAACAATTGGAGTTCTGTAACAATGGGTGGTAAAGCAACGAAACAAGCGGTCCAAGAAAATGGCGTGGTCAACAGTAATTTTATAGTACAAGAAGAGGAACTCAAAGCAGATCTGGAGGTGAAGATTCTTATCTACATTATTGTGGTTGTTTTGGTACTACAATTTGGATGGTCTATATATAAGAATCATAGAAGACAAATGAAGAGGGAGATAAGAAGAAATCTACAGCAAAGCACGCTAAATCTGTAGGATGGTGAGAATATTATTTTTTTTGTAAACTTTAAGGGTATATTCTGTTTTGTGGCTAAAATTTTTTTTGATAATTGATATTTCATATTTTTATTTCTATTGACAATGAATTTTAAATGTCCTCGAGTGATGGAAATGCAGTAACGTGGGATGAATTTGAGATTAGATTGAATTTAATTTTAGAAGATATACGTAGGAATAGTAAGCGTGTGTTAAAAAAGGAGGTTCCAAAAAGCTCAGATAGTCATATAGATATAATAAATAAGTTGTGTGATTCATTTAATAGTTTCTCTAAGTTAATAAATAAGAATTGGTATAAGTTAGAGGAGAATCAGCAGAGTACATGTATTTTATATTTTAACAAAATTAGAGAAAAGGTAGAGAAAGCATTTCAAGTGTTAGATTGTCAGTATGAAGTTCCGTCTCAATTAATTACGCGTAATAATTTAATTAATAATTTAATAGTATTAGAAGCAATGAGCAAAGATAAAAAGGAGAAAATGGCATTAAGTATGAATGACTTTTTCAATTTAGCTGGTAAGATATTACCAAATGAATTTAATGGGGATATAAGCAAATTGCAATCTTTTGTAGATGCTATAAGTTTGCTACAGGTTGGTGCAGCAGAGCATGAGGAGAATGCTGTACTATTTGTGAAAACTAGGCTAACTGGAAAGGCCAGGAGTCTAATCACCACCGAAAAATCGTTGGTAGAAATTATAGGAACCCTTAAAAAGGGACTAAAGGGAGATAGTGCTAGTTTAGTAGGAGCTAAATTAAGCAAATTAAGACAAAACAATAAGGATATAGTTGAGTATGCTTCAGAGATGGAGAAATTAACAGATCAGTTACAAGCCGCGTATTTGGCAGAAGGAATGCCAGTACATTTAGCAACTAAGTATACAACAGAAGCAGCAGTAAAATCACTGATCGACAACTCAGCATCAGAACGGATAAAAACCGTTATAGCAGCTGGAAATTTTACGACACCGCAAGAGGTGATGACTAAATTGGTTTCCATCAATGTGGGAAACAATCAGTCAACAGGAAGTGTTCTGCATTATAAGGCAGATAGGAATAAATTTGTGTCAGGAAATACCTATTTTCCTCAGCGAAGACACTCTTATGTTAATCATAATGGAGAAAATAATTTCCATAGGAAAAATAACTACGATAACAGTAGGAAATTTCACGCCAATCAAGGCAATAGGAGATTTACTGGTTACAGGGAGAAACCAGAAGAATATAGGAACAAGCCTAACAATAGGTTTAACAATGATAATAAATATAGAAATGTAAGAATGTGTGAGAGTGGAGAGACGAGAGTGGAAGATGAACAGAAAGAATTGGGGTTTTGAAAAAGAAAGGTGAAAAATCCAAAATTTTAAATAACTTGCATAATAATAATCATTACATTTATAACTTTGATTTAACTCTTTCAAACTTTGTGCAAATTAAAACTGACATATCGGATAATATAGATACTTTTATATTAGATACAGGTGCAGATATATCGTTATTAAAAATTTCAGATAATTTTCCACATCACTTAATAAAGACAACACAAATCTTAAATATTAAAGGAATAACTCAGGGAGAAATTAAAACTTTGGGTACAATAGAAACTTTTCTTTTTATTAAGGGTGTAGCATTTCAACATTGTTTTCATGTAGTAGAGGAAGAATTTCCTATACCTACGAATGGAATTCTAGGTAGGGATTTCATAAGAAATTATAATTGTATTTTAGATTATTCAGAATTAAAATTATACATAGATTGTAAATCTAGGAATACAGTAACATTAGAAATTCTTGACAATCCTGAATATGATACTTTGGCAATACCGCCTAGATGTGAAGTCTATCGGTTGGTAGAAAGTTTCAAAAACTTAAGACAAGATAAAGTTGTTGAGCAACAAGAACTATTACCAGGAATATTTATAGCAAGATCTATTATATCAAAAACTAATCCTTATGTCAGAATTTTAAACACAAATTATGAAAGCAAGTCGATAAATACAAACAATATTAAAATATTGGATTTAAATTTATTTCATGTATATGCTGTGAAGAATGAAAGTAAGAATAGGTTGAAAGAATTAAGAAAAACATTAAATTTAGAGGTACCAGAATACGTGAGGGATAAGCTAATAGATCTTTGTGAGAATTTTTCAGATATTTTTGCTTTAAAGAACGACATTTTAACGCATAATAATTTTTATGAGCAAAAGCTATTGGTAAAAGATGATACTCCAGTATATATTAAAAATTATCGCACGCCACATTCTCAATCTTCAGAACTTAATAATCAGGTCCAAAAGTTATTAGAACAAGGTATAATCGAATCTTCAATCTCAGATTATAACAGTCCAGTTTTACTTGTTCCCAAAAAGGCAATCAATGGAGAGAAGTCTTGGAGACTTTGTATAGATTTCAGGCAATTGAACAAGAAAATAGTCACAGATAAATTTCCATTACCCAGAATAGATTCGATCTTAGATCAGTTAGGGAGGTCGAAATGGTTTTCAGTCATAGATCTTATGTCAGGTTTTCATCAAATTCCTTTAGAACAGTCGTCAAGGAAATATACATCTTTTAGTACAGAAAAAGGTTCTTTTCAGTATACAAGATTACCATTTGGTTTAAATATAAGTCCAAATAGTTTTTCAAGAATGATGTCCATAGCATTCTCAGGATTAACTCCAGAAAAAGCATTTCTTTATATGGATGATATAGTCGTAATAGGGATGTCAGAAAATCATCATTTAAGTAATCTCGAAAGGGTGTTTGACACATGTCGGAAATTCAACCTTAAATTAAATCCACAAAAATGTCAATTCTTCAGGCGAGAAGTAACGTATTTAGGACACAATTTGTCCAGTGAAGGGGTTCTACCCGACAAGGCAAAATATTCAGTCATTGAGAAGTATCCAGTGCCCAAAAATTCAGAAGAATCTAAAAGGTTCGTAGCATTCTGTAACTATTACAGACGTTTCATTCCAAATTTCGCTGAAATATGCATACCTCTCAATAAATTATCTAGGAAAAATGTAAAATTCGAGTGGTCGGAAGACTGCGAAAAATCATTCCAAATACTAAAATCGGCATTAATTCAGCCGCCTATTTTGAAATATCCAGATTTCAATAAAAAATTTATATTGACAACAGATGCTTCAAATATTGCGTGTTCTGCAATATTTAGCCAGGAATACGAAGGTATAGATCTACCTATAGCTTATGCATCGCGAGGTTTTAAGAAAAGTGAATTAAATAAACCTATAATTATGAAAGAATTGTTAGCTATCCATTGGGGAATTAATCATTTTAAGTGTTATTTATATGGTTCTACACATTTTATTGTGAAAACGGATCACAAGCCGTTAACACATCTTTTTTCGATGACAGACCCAACTTCGAAACTTACGAGAATTAGACTAGACTTAGAAGAATACAACTTCGAAATACAATATTTGAAAGGAAATTCAAATTATGCGGACAGTATTTCAAGGATATCCATAAATGAATTAAAAGACTTGTACATTGACAGTGCTCACATCTTAGCAATAACGAGGTCAAAAACTCGTCATAATAAAGCTCAGCCTATAGGAGAAGATAAAATAGTTTCCACAGAAATAAAGGAAGATATTCGCAAGCCAGCAGTATATAAAGTACTGAATAATTTAGAGGCGCATAAATTACCAATTCTGCAATTTGAAAATAACCGTGTTTCGTTAAGGATGAACATACGGATCAAAAACAGGATGAGATTTAGCCAAGCCTTATTAAATACCGATATAGTTAACTTTGATTTAGGTCAAACGTTAGTTCAGCTTGATAAGCTAGCGGTAAATAATGGTATAAAAAGGATGAAAATTTATATGAATGATATTATTTTCACACAGTGCACTATAAAAGAGTTTATGGAAAAAGGAAACAATACGTTAAAAAACGTACAAATATGTATTTGCGATATACCTAAGATGGTGGAAAAAGAAAAAGAAAAGCAACAGATTTTAGAAACTTATCATAATGATCCTTTATTTGGAGGTCATGTAGGAAATAACAGGCTATTGAAAAAATTAAGAGCGAATTTTAGATGGAAAAACATGGAAAAAGATGTAAGAAAATATATTAAGCAATGTCACAAGTGTCAGGTCAATAAAGCAAAGAATAATCACAAGGAAGAATTTGTATTAACGGATACAGCAGAAAAACCATGGGATATAACATATATAGATACGGTCGGTCCTTTTCCACAAAGTGAAAATGGTAACCGTTATTGCATCACAATGTTATGTGAATTAACAAAATATGCAGTAATAATTCCAGTTAAAAACAAAGAAGCAAACACGATAGCTCGTGGAATTTTTGAAAATTTCATACCAAATTACGGTCTAATGAAACAAATTAGGACAGATTTAGGCACAGAATATAAAAATGAAATATTCAACGCTTTAACTAAAATGTTAAATATTAGGCATAATTACTCAACAGCATATCATCATCAATCTATAGGAGGTTGTGAGAAATTACATAGAACGCTTAATGAGTATGTGAGACACTTTATAAATGAAAGTAAGGATGATTGGGATGAATGGTGTAAACTATTTGCTTATTGTTATAATACGACTCCAAGCTCGTATCATGGTTATACGCCGTTTGAATTATTGTTCGGTAGACGTGCTAACTTACCCGAGAATCTAACAAACGAGATTGAGCCATGCTATAATATTGATGAATATCAGAATGAGTTAAAATATAAACTGCAGGTAGCTCATCAGAGAGCAGAGAAATATTTAACCAAACATAAACTGAGTAGACAAAGTCAAAATAGTAAGGTAGCTAATCCAGTTGATTTTAAAATAGGGGATTCAGTGTTAGTAAAGAGGGAAAATAGAACCAAATTCGAATCTCAATATATAGGTCCATTTACAGTCACAGAGGTGAGTGATGTTAACTGTAAAATTAAATTAGAATCAGGTGTGATAAAAGAAATACACAAAAACAGAATCCATCCTTATTGTAAAATGAATTAAAATATTGTAAAATTGAAAGTGCGAGTGAGTTTATAAACATTTCCGAATAATAAACAAAAGTGTTATAACAAACATTCAAAACATTGAAGTGAAAATAAATAAACAACTAAGTGATCGTAAACAATTTTTAAAGGCAATGAACATTCATTTATTTATGAATATATTATGTAATCGTAGGTTAGTGACATTATTTAATAACCATCTACCATTTATTTTTAGGATAATTGTAAATTCATTTCATTAGGGGGAAAGGAAGCTCAACGGAATTTATTCTTTTTGTAAAAGGGGAAGGTGTGATGCCTTTTGGCCTAAACATTAAGTCATTAATTATTTAAAATATTATCGAATAAATTCCCTTCAGCTAATTCCAATAAACCACGAATTGTTTTATAAATAATAAATATAAAGGTTACACGTACGAGTCAATGTCAAAGCAAATAAACATTATCTAGTATCATGTATGTTTACTTATAGTGAACTTGACTCTTTGTATATATAGGTAACAATAGTATTTTAAGTATTCATTATTCATTATTAATTCATTATTAATTCATTATTAATTGATTATCAATTCATTATTGATTCATTATTATTATTAAGTCATTATGATGGTCATTCATGAAAGGATGATTACAGTCAGTATCATTCATTCTAAGTAGTAATCTAAGAGTAGTCAATTAGTGTTAGTGGTTAATGTATAGTAAATATTAAATAGAACATGTCCCAGTGAAACAGGTAGTTGTTTTATTCCTGGGGGATGACCCACCAAGTGACCAGCAGCACCACCTAGTCAGAGGCCCTTCTACTATCCTACTACACCCAGTATCCTCATTACATTACACATTACAAAAGTTACCAATAATATAAGAGAAACGGCAAATCTGGCAGCATTGCAAATATCAAATCTGGAATCTCCGTATCCCAAAATAGGTGCACCCCAAAATTTGTACAATTAGGACTTACAATTTAGGAAATAATTGGCCGTTTCCAAACTTTTGGTTCACTCTGTATGATTTGATAGTGCTACAAATTGGTCTTAGTGGTATGTTCTGGTTATGAATTTTTTGTAGACCATAAAAATGTGGTGGTTTACTGTATTTAGGTGTTAACATTGTTCTTTCACGGCTAGCAAATTCGTTCTTAAATTTGAAAGGTGTCATCAATTTTATTTTCAATTAATTTGGTAGCTTAGTATAAAAAGCATTTGAGCGATGTTTCTGGTTTTGGTTTCTGACGTCAATCTGATCTTCGATTTGTGGAGTTCCCTCAGTTCTAAGTGCAAACAATTTAGTAAACGTTTCAGAAAATGGTAAGCGTCTGGCTTCTAAGGCATTACCATTGACTAATCCATATAAAAAATGCATATTAGTCATGTCAGCATTAATAACCAAACAGAAGCAGAGCTGGTACTACAACAATATTAGAATGATGATGATTTTGCGTTGGATTTTTAATTTGACAGAGTAATTGTGAAAATTCTAAAGGACCAACGATTCAAGAGATTTAGTTAAAAATAAGATCTGTTTCTCTAGAGATAGTTGGAATGCCTTAATGAAGTCAAAATACTGTCAAAATATATAATAAGCACTCAAGCTTGTGCCAGTTTTAAGGGACTGGGGTAATAAAAAAGGTTAGGACCACAATATTGGTCCAGAAGACCTGATGGTCTGCACCTTGGTGGAGTGCCACTTCCAGTGGTTGAAAAAGTGAAATACCTGGGAGTGATATTGGATAAGACGCTGACATGGAAGGCTCACCTTGATAGTCGTCTGGGCAAGGTGACTAACACGTACTGGGCCTGTAGGAGAGCAATAGGTCCGAAATGGGAACTAACCCCCAAGACGATCTTGTGGTTCTATAAAGTGATCGGCCAAGGGTAACCCTGGCCACGGCTAGGTCGCAACTGGCACGCCTACAAAGGGTGGTCGGTTTGGGGGCAACTGGCTGTATGTAAACTACACCAACTGCTGCGTTGGAGGTGATTCTTGGACTTCGGCCTCTTCACCAAGTGATCGAGGCTGAGGCTGGGAGGGCACTCCTACGCTTGAAAAGTTTGGGATATGTGCGAAACGAGGAAGGGTGCAGGCACGTCAATAAGCTAAGGCTTCTGGGAGATGTCTCTGTCCTGGCTCGAATGACTGATGTCTGCCTGCGAGAGTGCGAGGTACTCATTCGTAGCCCGCTATAGGGTGAAGATCCGGAATAGAGAAATCTGGGAAAGGGAGGGAAATTCACAGTATAAACAGTATAGCATTTGAGCGATGTTTCTGGTTTTGGTTTCTGTTCGTCAATCTGATCTTTTATTTGTGGAGTTCCCTCAGTTCTAGCTGTAAACAATTTAGTAAACGTTTCAGAAAATGGTAAGCGTCTGGCTTCTAAGGCATTACCATTGACTAATCCATATAAAAAATGCATATTAGTCATGTCAGCATTAATAACCAAACAGAAGCAGAGCTGGTACTACAACAATATTAGAATGATGATGATTTTGCGTAGGATTTCTGATTTGGCAGAGTAATTGTGAAAATTCTAAAGGACCAAGGAGAAGCATCCTTTTGTTAACGATGCAAGAGATTGGCATTTTTAATTATTGCAAAAATACCTAATATTTGACACATTTTTTATTATTATTTTACATTTCAGTTAAACTTGTCAACAGACACAAAATGAAGTGTGAATTTTATGAGAAAGCTGGCAAAAAACACATGAAATTAACCAACTACACTATGGATATGCGGCCAGAAAATGTAATATACGATTTCAAAGACATTTTTCCATCCAACAAACAAATAGAAACTGAAATTTCAAATACGGTGAACGAAAATTCCCTTGCTATATTTAAAGAAGCAAAACCAAGTATTGATGCGACATTTGCCAAGTTATACATGGACGTTATGAATATTGTTTGGAACCAAATTCCTTTTGATGAGTTATTTTTGCCATAAATAGTTGTTTGTAAAACTCCATTGATATTTTCCAAATAAAATAACATTAGTTTTAATAAAATATTAATTTTCCAGCAAATATTTTTCGTATTGAAGCTCCTAATTAGTGTCACGTGTGATATACGAAAGTTGTCTTATATATTTTACATATAACAATATAGTTGACGCCTGTCAACAAATATCAAATGTTAAATTTAACTGTCATACCATACTATACCTTGTTTTCAAACTAGGAGGAGCGTTTTAGGAAACCTCAATCACACCACTAAAAGTTACTAGATTGGGAGTGTGTTCCGAAAGGGTCGTGTTCAGACTAGGCAGCAGAAATGCCAACTTAAATTCAAATCGCTCCTCTTAGTTTAAAAACAATGTATATATATACTATATTATTGAAAGTTCCATTAAAAATTGAATCATTATGTCTAGCTTACTTCCTTTTGGTTTAAAAAATTTAATGATTATGTCTCTCTTAACCATAGAACTCTATAGTTACGTTAGTATAGAGTTCTATGCTTTTAACATTAGTGTTAAAAGTATAGTAAGCGTCTTCTTTTTTTAACACGTTTGACAGGCATTAAAAATGTCTCTTTTAATGGCAGTTGTACAAAAAATACTTTTACTTTTTTCTTTTTAATACTCTACAACTTTATTAAAATAACAAAAATATCTACAGATTCTTTTTAAATTAATAATACTTTCGTTTCGTCTTAAGATAAAAATAATTATTCCAGATCTAAGAAAATATCTTTAAAAGGTACTCTGGAAAATACCCGATTTCCTAATCCATGGAAAATCAAACCAAAACTCTTTTCGTATCCATCTCTTACGTCCGTAAAAACTTCATTCCAATTTTCGTTCAAAACGTTTAAAACTTGATCACCCAATCTCTTATCACCATTAAAAAGATTATCGAATTTGTATATCATTTTCTCGGGTCTTAAAGTCACAGTGTAGTTGGAGATGTTGAAAAATGTGTGTCCTTTTTTCTGCATTAATTCTCCTTGGATGGTGTGATTGATTTTGGTGTTTACTGAAAACAAAATATTCAATAACGTATGAAACATTGCCAAGATTACTTCATTACTTACTTAAAGTGATATTACATTCTCCATCACCATAAATTGGTAACAACATAATTTTTCCCTTCATTGAATATTGGGCTTGTAAGACCAATTCCGGAGTTATTGACTTCGCTGTCAATAAATTATCCTTCAGATCTAGACTAAAAAAAAGTGAAAAATAACTCTTATTAAAGTTGTCCAAAGAGTGAAGGGTTTGGACAGTATTCAACAGTATTTCAAGCGGAATTCTACGCCTTAAAATGGACGACCAAATACTGAAACTCTTGGACAACATTCAACAGTATTTCAAGCGGAATTCTACGCCATAAAATGGACGACCAAAGACTGAAAGTCTTGGTCAGCATTCAACAGTATTTCAAGCGGAATTCTACGCCATAAAACGGACGACCAAAGACTGAAAGTCTTGGACAGCATTCAACACTCTTTCGAGCGGAATTTTACGCCAATATTGGGTGGTTGCTGGAGAAAGCCTACTTCAACAGGTCAATAAGAATATTTTCCGACAGTCAGGCTGCAATAGCGATACTGTGCTCCAATAGATGCAGTTTTGGAATATAATTAGCTGGATAATCAATAAGGTTGTCCTGGATAACGAAGTAGAGGACCAACTTACCAGGAGGCTAGTCACAGCTCTCCACCAATGAGTAGTTCCTCCTGAAGACCTACAGTACGGGGAGGGATATGTGAAACAGTAGCAAAAAGAGAAGCAAAAGGTCAATCAAATCAAACCATAGATGGCAAACAAGGGTATGTTTAACTACAAAAATTATTTTTATTCCACTTGATACAATATTTACGTACTCTTGACGCTTAACCGCAAATGTTGTGGATACTTACTGTGCTTCAAGGCATAAGGATTGTGTTAGACCGTGTAACAGAACATTTTTAAAATGTTGTACCACATTTACAGGACCGGTTCCTTCTCCAATTACTAATTCAGGAATTTCCAAAGGGTCCAGCGTTTTCAAACCTAGTTCGGGAGAATCTGAAATAAAATTGTTATTAATTTTGTGTATCTGTTTAGTTAAAAATAAGATCTGTTTCTCTAGAGATAGTTGGAATGCCTTAATTAAGTCAAAATACTGTCAAAATATATAATAAGCACTCAAGCTTGTGCCAGTTTTAAGGGACTGGGGATAAAGGGTAATAAAAAAGGTTAGGACCACAATATTGGTCCAGAAGACCTGATGGTCTGCACCTTGTTGGAGTGCCACTTCCAGTGGTTGAAAAAGTGAAATACCTGGGAGTGATCCTGGATAAGACGCTGACATGGAAGGCTCACCTTAATAGTCGCCTGGGCAAGGTGACTAGCACGTACTGAGCATGTAGGAGAGCTATAGGTCCGAAATGGGAACTAACCCCCAAGACGATCTTGTGGTTCTATAAAGTGATCAGGCTGCTGATGCTCACATACGCGGCTGTGGCATGGTGGCCAAGGGTAACCCTGGCCACGGCTAGGTCGCAACTGGCACGCCTACAAAGGGTGGTCGGTTTGGGGGCAACTGGCTGTATGTAAACTACACCAACTGCTGCGTTGGAGGTGATTCAGTGCCGGAACCTTGGCTAGAGTTTGTCTTGGCCAAGGTTCGCCTGACTAAATTAGTAGTACCCAGTTAGCTGGTCCAGAACTTGCACTTGATGGAGTCTCTACAACGAATTTTAGAGGAAGAGTGTAGCAATGGGTTGAATAGCAATAAAAAATAGATGGTGCATGTGAAGGTCACCTACAACTCGTGGGGAATGAGAAGTAAGTAAAGGAAATACAAAAAAAAACAAGGAATAGGTGAGGAGGATGAAAAAGAGGATCTTAGAAAATATGGGATGGATAAATAAACTGCTGGTCATTACTACCGGAAAAGCTTTTGAGAGGAAGGTTATGAACCAGAAGAAATTGTAGAGAAAAAAAGTATAATGACAAGTCCCTTTTTGTAAAAATTGAATAGATGAGGCTTTTACTTGATAAAGATCCATACTAGACGATGAAATAAAACAATTTAATTTGTTCAAATCTCCATTATATTAGAACTACGTTCAATATATATTCCAAACTTTTGTCAATATCCGTAAAATTCCGTATTAATACACTGTATAAATTAAAAAAAATTTCATTATACCTCCACTCGTTTGAGAAAGCTACTGTGTTACCGAAACGCGTCACGAATATATATTGAACGTAGTTCCAATATAATGAAGATTTGAAAAAAATTAAATCCCTTTTTGTATTTCAATAATTTTCTTCTTTTCGGTTTATAAAAAATAATTAATAAAAATATAATATTAATTACCGTCTTTAAGTGAACCGATTGCACTTTGGATATTCTTGGCTAGACATTGGTCCATCTCAGGATCTTTCACACTGCATCTTCCAAAAGAACTAGCTGGAAAATGAAAACAAAAAAATGTAATTAAATCGTTTTCAGAGACAACTTCGTGGACGTTTTCCAAGTCAGTGGAAGTAACTGGAAACGTGAGAGAAAAACTAAGTAGTGGAAGTTACCTGCCCCTCGCAAAATCGTTCTGACTGTGTATATCCGTAGATAACCTCGGAGTAAAGAACGTTTTACAAAATTTCGTTGACTCGGCATCTGGCCTTAAGGATTTAGTATTAAAAGTTTATAAAATCTAATTGTACAGAATCAGTGACAGATCCGTAGACAGTAAAATAATAAAAAAACATAAATTAAATTTATTTTGTAAAAAAATATCACTAAATTTAACTTTCAATCATTAATTTAAATTGAACAAATTAAACTGTTGAAACATACAGGGTGGCCCACCGTATATTTAGTCCGGGATTAAGCTCTCAGAGCTCTCGGACGGAGAAAATCCACCTTGTATAGTATTAAATATATTATTTTTCGATATCTATGTTTAAGAAAACGCTTATCTTGGAAGTTATTGCAACATTTCACGGATTTTTAGGAAAAAATTACCGCAAAAGCCCATTACTTAATAAGGTAATAAATTCTTAATACACACAATTGTTTATTATATATTACATAATAATCTTTAAAACTGTCAATATAAACTAGTTACTTTTATTGCTGTCATTAATTTACTCAAACGATCCATTAAATACTGAGTAAACTTTGAATCGGACGTAAAATTTTTATTTTATTTTACATTTGTAATAATTTTGTCCACAAACGCTTAATATATTTGGCTTTTTAATTACTTTTATAACCAATTTATTTACCATCCTAGATTTTGGTACATAGAATGCAAAAAAAAAACACTATTGTTATAAGTAGTTGCAAAAAACATTATGGTTATACAAATGAAGGTTGACAGAAGGTCACAAAACGCTAGTTTACTGATCGGGGTAGATAGGAAACTTAATAAGAGATATTTGAAAGGAGTTATAGTTTATTTCAACATGTAAGAAACTGATCTGACCTGAGATAGGATAAAGACATGCTTTAAAGCCATAAAAGTATTAGCCGTGACAGTAGTGATGAGCAAAATTGGTCTTGGTTTTGCTGTCTTGGTCTTGGTCTTGGTCTTGTGAAAAAGCAAGACCAAGACCGAGACCAAAACCATTCTTCTACTCGCAAGACCAAGACAGTATGAACAAGAACAAGACTAATACCAAGACCGACTATGCAAGACCAAGACTAAATACGCAACAGCAAATCCAGGATATTCTCCCTACAAACACATTATATTATATTACAAAGTCTCATAAGTTTTAAATTCTTAAATCGGGTGATCAATACCGTAAAAATTACCGTTTAATACATTTACCGACAGCTCGTCAAATATGTTATACTAACTGTAGGTAGGTTACCCTGAAATACTTTTCTAGTGCGTGGTATTCTCTCCCTCTCTAAAGTGCAATAAAATAAAGTATTTTACAAAATAATGATTGATTTTAAACTATCTATTCACAATCCATCTTTGAATAACAATAATGAACTTTTTTTAATTCAAAGATAGTAAATTTAGGTTTAAGAATGTTTGTTGAATAAAAATAAAATGTTTACAAAATGTTTTGAAAGATGTTCGTTAAGAAATTATGGCAAGACCAAGACTAAAACCAAGACCAAACAAAATACAGCAAGACCAAGACCAAGACGAGCTAAGCAAGACCAAGACCAAGACCAAGACCAAGACCAAGACCGAGACCAGACAGATTTGAGCAAGACCAAGACTAAGACTATTCGAGTCTTTTCCTTGGTCTTGCTTTGCTCATCACTACGTGACAGGGTCGTATTTATTTTCTTTATTTATTTATTTATCAAAGGGAATACAAAAGGCCCAAATACAGTATTCGCAAACATATTATTAATTTAGTATAAATTGATTATTATAACTATTGAAACTAAATACTACGAAATTAAAACATTATTTTGTTATTAAGATACAGCTTTATCAGCTTATAACAAAAATTAAACAATAATTTGTCATGGAATATATCAATATCAACATGGTTACAGACTGAGTTGAAGGATTCACAACACCTATGCAAGGGAGAAAACTCAGCTTTCCACTGGTGTGCATTAAAGACCGATATTGCCAATCATTGTTTATCAATTTGCGGTAGACCCGAGAATTTTCAGAAAACTCCGGAAATAAAAAAAAACGTCCCAAGAAAAACATGTTATTTATAAAATTACACAAAAATTATTTGTTCATTCTTTCGGAATACATTCACCACCTATCAAAGTCCCATTATCCAAAAGGTTTCGGTAAAACTACGCTTAATTTAAAAAATATGAACGGATTGATAAGGGCGGTCAAATATTCAGGAAAAATAAAGTTTGGCCAGTTTTTACAATATTCCTGGAAAATAAAAAAAACGAAAAAGTTACACAATGTTATAGGTACAGGTCCCTCCTTTCATATGCACTTTGAATCATGAAAAAAGATTCATTTTTACTCAAGTTATGGGCCAATTTGCCCGCCCTCCCATGCCTACATTCACGGTGCTCCCGGAGACGCCGCGCAGCAGCTCGAAATCCAAGGTACGCTTGGGCCCGTTTATCTCGAAAACGGTTAAACTTTTGACAAAAATGATAAGGATCATTTTTGTAGATAATACACTGCTCTCTATTCCTACCCACTTCTCTAAGTGTCATATTTCCGGAGATACTGGCGGAAAACTCAATTTTTGGGATTATTGGCCATTTTTCAGCCCCTTCCGCAAATTTCGCGGAGGACATATTTTCAGAGAGTAATCTACCCATGAATACCTACAAGTTGCAAAAAAAAAGTCCGACAATAAGGAGATGAACAGGGTGGGGCGTTTCTCGGACTGTATTTACTGGACTACTAACCCGACTGAAAAAAGCATCAGAGCCTACAACAACAGGCAGATCAGGATCTACATTGACAGGCAAGCTGCCCTTAAAGCACTTCAGAGCTCTATGGTAACATCTCGGCTGGTATGGGAATGCGACGAAGAACTTAGAAGACTGGCGACTCGGAACAGTGTAACACTGGAGTGGGTCCCAGGTCACAAAGGAATCGCTTGCAATGAAAAAGTTGACGAACTTGCAAGAGCAGGATCGTCAACACTGATGAACGGACCCGAACCATCTGTGGGCATTCCCAGATGCTCCACTAGGTCATGGTCCAGATCTATATGCAAAATATAAAACAACCCTCGCAATTGAAAGACAAAAGGGCTTGAAATATTTAAAAGAAAACAAAAACGGATGAAATGATATGTAGATTTCATTAATTCAATAAAAACTTTTACAAAATCAATTAAATCAAAGAAAAATAGTATTTTGTAGAGAAAGTTATCTGGCAAAAGGTTCTCCAACCCTTCGTGCTGTCGTGATAGAAATAGCAGCAAATCTTCGAAAATATGTCAACTTGTTCTATTTGTTTATATTACTCGAAGTGATCACTTGAATATAAAATTTGAATGAAAAACTTACGTAATTTTGCTATTGCTGTAATTTGGTTCACGACACTTAAAATTGTCACGAGTAGAAGACCAGCTTTGACACAAAAACCCATAGCGACAACGACAAACCGATCGGCTTATAAGTAGAAGAGACAAGGTTAGATTTTCTTCAACTTCAACTGTAAGTACTTGCAAAAAAGTAAAAACAGCAGATTAGTTGTTTCCTTTTATAGTCACATTATTCAAACGACAATTGAATGAATGGCGGGAAGAATTAGGTGATTTAATAGACGTAAAGCAAGGTGAGCGAGACGTCGGTGATTTAGAGCAGTTTATTTTTTTTAACAACAACAATTTGTTATGTATTTTAAAGGTTGATGTACTTATTATGACGCAAGTATTACCTAGGCTGACCTCTAAAAGAAATATTTTTTGGTAAAATGTTATTTTGAAGAAAAATATTGTTACAGATGATATTAATTGTGTTGGAAAATAATATTATTTAAATTTTTTGGGAAAAAACAATTCTGTAACGTTCCGAGTGGATGTAAATGGATTTGCATCTTTTTAAAATAAAGTTTGTGCTTATGGTTGGCACAAAATTCATATAAATAGTTTTATCTTCATGTAGAATATTTTATTCGCAAAGAAGGCAATTCTTCAACAAAAAAATGACATATGTGTACAGAAAAGTGACATTAATATACGCAAAATACTTACTCTGCTCACACTTGTGTCAAAATGTCAAAATAATAGTATAACCAGCAATGTTGTCGTTTTCTGTTTCTGTCAAAATGTATTTCTGTACAGAAAAGTGACATTAGTATACGCAAAGTACTTACTCTGCTCACACTTGTGTCAAAATGTCAAAATATCAAAATAATAGTATTACCAGCAATGTTGTCGTTTTCTATTTCTGTCAAAATGTATTTCTGTACAGAAAAGTGACATTAGTATACGCAAAGTGCTAACTCTGCTCACACTTGTGTCAAAATAATAATAGAACCAGCAATGTTGTCGTTTTCTATTTCTGTCAAAATGTATTTCTGTACAGAAAAGTGACATTAGTATACGCAAAGTACTTACTCTGCTCACACTTGTGTCAAAATTATAATAGAACCAGCAATGTTGTCGGTTTCTGTTTCTGTCAAAATGTATTTCTGTACAGAAAAGTGACATTAGTATACGCAAAGTACTTACTCTGCTCACACTTGTGTCAAAATGTCAAAATAGTAGTATAACCAGCAATGTTGTCGTTTTCTGTCTCTGTCAAAATGTATTTCTGTACAGAAGAGTAACATTAGTATACGCAAAGTACTTACTCTGCTCACACTTGTGTCAAAATGTCAAAATAATAGTATAACCAGCAATGTTGTCGCTTTCTGTTTCTGTTAAACTTCATTTCAATACAGAAAAGTGACATTAATATACGCAAAGTACTTACTTCTCTCCCACTTGTGTCAAAATGTCAAAATATCAAAATAATAGTATTACCAGCAATGTTGTCGTTTTTTATTTCTGTCAAAATGTATTTCTGTACAGAAAAGTGACAATAGTATACACAAAGTACTAACTCTGCTCACACTTGTCTCAAAATAATAATAGAACCAGCAATGTTGTCGGTTTCTGTTTTTGTCAAAATGTATTTCTGTACAGAAAAGTGACATTAGTATACGCAAAGTACTTACTCTGCTCACACTTGTGTCAAAATGTCAAAATAATAGTATAACCAGCAATGTTGTCGTTTTCTGTCTCTGTCAAAATGTATTTCTGTACAGAAGAGTAACATTAGTATACGCAAAGTACTTACTCTGCTCACACTTGTGTCAAAATGTCAAAATACTAGTATAACCAGCAATGTTGTCGCTTTCTGTTTCTGTTAAACTTCATTTCAGTACAGAAAAGTGACATTAATATACGCAAAGTACTTACTTCTCTCCCACTTGTGTCAAAATGTCAAAATATCAAAATAATAGTATTACCAGCAATGTTGTCGTTTTTTATTTCTGTCAAAATGTATTTCTGTACAGAAAAGTGACAATAGTATACACAAAGTACTAACTCTGCTCACACTTGTGTCAAAATATCAAAATAATAGTATTACCAGCAATGTTGTCGTTTTTTATTTCTGTCAAAATGTATTTCTGTACAGAAAAGTGACATTAATATACGCAAAGTAGTTACTCTGCTCACACTTGTGTCAAAATGTCAAAATAATAGTATAACCAGCAATGTTGTCGTTTTCTGTTTCTGTCAAAATGTATTTCTGTACAGAAAAGTGACATTAATATACGCAAAGTACTTACTCTGCTCACACTTGTGTCAAAATAATAATAGAACCAGCAATGTTGTCGGTTTCTGTTTTTGTCAAAATGTATTTCTGTACAGAAAAGTGACATTAGTATACGCAAAGTACTTACTCTGCTCACACTTGTGTCAAAATGTCAAAATAATAGTATAACCAGCAATGTTGTCGTTTTCTGTCTCTGTCAAAATGTATTTCTGTACAGAAGAGTAACATTAGTATACGCAAAGTACTTACTCTGCTCACACTTGTGTCAAAATGTCAAAATACTAGTATAACCAGCAATGTTGTCGCTTTCTGTTTCTGTTAAACTTCATTTCAGTACAGAAAAGTGACATTAATATACGCAAAGTACTTATACTTCTCTCCCACTTGTGTCAAAATGTCAAAATATCAAAATAATAGTATTACCAGCAATGTTGTCGTTTTCTGTTTCTGTCAAAATGTATTTCTGTACAGAAAAGTAACATTAGTATACGCAAAGTACTTACTCTGCTCACACTTGTGTCAAAATATCAAAATAATAGTATTACCAGCAATGTTGTCGTTTTTTATTTCTGTCAAAATGTATTTCTGTACAGAAAAGTGACATTAATATACGCAAAGTACTTACTCTGCTCACACTTGTGTCAAAATGTCAAAATAATAGTATAACCAGCAATGTTGTCGTTTTCTGTTTCTGTCAAAATGTATTTCTGTACAGAAAAGTGACATTAATATACGCAAAGTACTTACTCTGCTCACACTTGTGTCAAAATATCAAAATAATAGTATTACCAGCAATGTTGTCGTTTTTTATTTCTGTCAAAATGTATTTCTGTACAGAAAAGTGACAATAGTATACACAAAGTACTAACTCTGCTCACAATTGTGTCAAAATAATAATAGAACCAGCAATGTTGTCGTTTTCTGCTTCTGTCAAAATGTATTTCTGAACAGAAAAGTGACATTAATATACGCAAAGTACTAATAGTATAACCAGCAATGTTGTCGTTTTCTGTTTCTGTCAAAATGTATTTCTGTACAGAAAAGTGACATTAATATACGCAAAGTACTTACTCTGCTCACACTTGTGTCAAAATGTCAAAATTCTAGTATAACCAGCAATGTTGTCGTTTTCGGTTTCTGTTAAAATTAATTTCAGTACAGAAAAGTAACATTAGTATAAGCAAAGTACTTACTTGTCTCACACTCCTGTCAAAATAATAGTATAACTAGCAGTAGTTGTTTTCTGCTTGTCAAAATTCATTTTTGTAGAGAAAAGTGACATTAGTATACAGAAAGTATTAACTTGGCGCACACTTATGTCAAAATAATAGTATAAACAGCTGCGAGTGTTTGAGCAGACTTTATGACTAGGTAATAGAATAACCTGGAAGAAAGGCTTGGTCACCATGTTTTGTCCAAAATATATGGGTAACACGTTTTTCGCAACTTTAAACTGCATATCCTGCATTTCAAATGTCAGTATTAAGTCAAATAGTATTGTTCATTCAACTTTTCTATCTATATTCGTCTATTTTGTTGGTTACAGCCACAGAATTAGTCTATAGTTCTGTGATTCAAACAAAACAAACACAATAATTTGACACATGACAACAAGTATCACCAACAATTGCTTAGGGATTTAATGGTGGCCAACATCAATTCCACCACACATTACTGTCTAAGATTTTTTATAAAAATGCTGAAAACATTGTATTTCTTGTAGAAATTGGTTTTTTAATTATAACATTGATTAATTACCCATTTTTTCGTGTATATAAACATGTTTAAGGATTGTTATACGCTTATAATGTTGTAGAACATAATTTTTTATGCTAATTATCTCTTAGATCATCGCTTTTTCTTTCCGGTTTTGTCGAACAAAAACAAAACTCAGATTCACGAGTTCGACCTGCTTCCTACTTATTTTCCTGTACTTGGTCAGTACTTCGAAGGATTCACGTAGTCACTTCCTAAAATTTATCTTAATGGTGGCAGGTATATCTCGTATGACATGTTATGAATTTTAAGTACAATTTAAAATTCTGATGATATACTTTTCGGTTTATATTGACGTAGATTCGTCTTTTAACTTCTTGGCATATAAATTAGATAGGTTATAAGTATGATACTGTCTGGTAAACTTTAGATGTCAAATTTGGTGATTTTCAGCAGCAAAAGAATGGTTTGGAAATTAATGTTCAACAGTTTTCTAAAAGAAGTAAATTTTCTATTAGTTATGCTTGAGCTTAATAGATGTCAGATCCTTATTTTGTCTTCCATTTGATAGTTGTTGAAAAATCATATTATTAACAAAAAAATGTACATCAGATGCATTTTGGTCCATTGCACTTTCCTGCAAGTTTTCATAAATATCGTTCTTTTCGTTTAAAAGATATTTAATTGGTTCCATACTTTATCCCAACCCCGTATAAGGTTCTAGTCTTCACTAATCGCTTTAGGGAAAAATTTTACATATACATGTGAATTTCGAATCGATATTTCCAAGTTACTGATATTCAGTCATTGGAAGATTTCATTAAAAAATATTTAAAAGGTTGAAAGTTGTTTTTACGCCAATTTAAAGCCGGAAAACATTAATTTGTATTATCATCACAACACTTTATAATAGAATCATTAGCTATAAGTGTTACACTTCCAATTAATTGCATTTTAGCAAATGTATATTGGAAAATAGTTGTTTAATTATTTACGTCAATGAAATTTAAAATAAATGTTTACATACTTTAAAGTCATGAAATAACCAAACACAAAAAATGTTATCGCTACCGGAAGTATCATTTTTACTAGCCTCTAGTTTCTGTACATTTCTGAAAAATTTTTTACTTGACAAAAAATATGAAATCTGGGAGAAAGTGAGGTTATGTTATACTATTTGGATAATTATTGAATAAGGTCGAGATAAAGGTCGAGTGAACAAATAGCTAGAGAGCAGTATAAAAATCATATGCTCATGCGTATATGTCACAATAAGGGCAGTACTATTACTGCGTGACCTTCCACCACAAAAGTTCGTTTGTTTTGAATAAAGTGCGAATAAAGCGAGTATGGATAGGCGGGTCGTTGTCACAGATAAGTTCCGGACTTAGGGTGAAATTCATAGTCGATACTTGAGGGTCACTCATACTCAAACCTATCCACAGCCACTACTCAATATCCACAGCCACTACTCAAGTAATACTTCAATTTGAGTGAAGAAAGTTTGGCATCAATGTTATTATTAGGAACTTTTGGTTAACAATTGTGAATTACGAACGTCCTTATAACGTTTATCTGACATATTATACTGCATTGCATTCATATTCGAATTTCTGTTGTGTTCAGTTCGTGTATTAGCCCTCTGTAATTATTTTATTTTCAGTTCAGCTCTTTACTGTTTACATAATATATTTCTTTATTTTTCAATTTTCAATTTTGCTTTCTACTACACCAATATGATTACTAGCCTAGGTAAACGATAAACGTGAGCATTATCATCATCTATATAAGTAGTATTCTTTTTACCCAAATTCACTGAGAATAAGTAAGAATCTTAGTTAGTTAGTTGCTCAGTTTAAAATGACCATTCTTTTTACCTTCAGCAACTAAGTTTGAACTGAGATTTTAGTGAGATACTTACTTCAGCTGAGCTTGTATTGTATGAAGCTTTCAACTGAGAAAGAGCTTTTTGAGGTTAAGGTGTTTTGTTTTTAAATTAATCTCATAAGAATCTATGGTCATGTCAGAAAACATCTTGCCATGGTTTGTTCAAAATCTGAGGAATCCTCGTTAAAAATGTTGCTCTAAAACAGTTTTACTCAATTATTTTGCAATAAAATTCACCAATATCAGCTTACTTACCACAAGTACATTTGTGAAATCTATCTGTTCATTCATTTTAATAAGAATCAAAGGTTTGATAAATAAGTTTAATTTCAGCAATGAGAAAATGTAAACACTCGAGCTTATGTATCCGAGTCAGAATGTTCTGTTTAGCCAGAAAATTATACCGAATTTATCTTAGATCTTAGAAGAATCTAAGCTCAGTTCGACTCAGTTGTGTCATCTTTTAGCGTTAAAAAGAATACTACTATAGTCTACAAGGTGTAAGGTACAAACGTGGTTTTTAGGTTATAAATCTTCACTCAGCTTCACACAGCTGGAACCTGTACTCATATTTCACTCAAGTTGCACTCAAACTCAACCTCACTTTTCGCCTGTCAAGTGTTTCTGCATACAATCAGGATGAGTGAAGTATGAGTGACCCTTAAGTGTCGACTATGAATTTTACCCTTATTCTTGCACGTTGTATTGCACCATGTCAAGCGGCCTTAAGAGAGAAATGGAACGGAGGAATTTGCGGTATTGCCAATGCAAATATTTATTTCATACGAAGACATTTTCGAGGAAGTTCATTTGTTCAGAGGAGGTACAGCTGCTGTTTGTGGAGGCATTTGTTTTAATGAACGTACAGAATTTTTAGTGCTTGATGGGAACATGACAGCGCAGATTTACGTACAAGTTATGAACAATATTATTCGTTTATTTCATGCTGCTGTTAGACCATCTTTCCCATTTTTAGTAATCTAAGACGCTTGGGACTTCTATGGTATTCCGCATTTGGCACTGCCCACTCAATCACCCGATCTCAATCCCATCGAGCATGCTTGAAACCGGCTTTAAAGAGCTTCCCTTGAACCACCCCTACAGACACTCCAAAAACTAAGACAGCTCCGAATTTATGAACTTTCGTTTTTGTAGAGCGACTTAGGTTAGGTTCTATGTGAGTGGGGCCTTCTCGTCACCTCCACTGCAACCCCCGTTGGATCTATTGTGGCTCAGCCCTAGGGATTACATTTCACCCCACAAACCTCTATGCTTCTGACGAAGTCCATGGTTGTAATTGGTGATACTATTTTGAAGTCGTTCGGCTCTAAGGTACTAAAACCAAATATGTTATACCTTACCCTGCCCAAAGCTGGGCATGAGCATAATATGTGCTCCGCAGTTTCGTCCTCCAAATTACAGAACCGACTATCCGAGGTCTGAACCAGACTCATCTTCTTTAGGTGGTAATTAAGTCGACAATATGTCCTGTAAGCAGTCCAGACAGAATGCGTAGGTTTGTTCTACTCCAATCCAGGATCTGCTGATTTTTTGTACTCGAAGGTTTGTATACGAACGCCTTCGGTATGTCTACCCAGTACGTGAAGGTTTTCCTCTCCGCCCAGGTAGCTATAGCTATAAATAGAGACTCTGGTCCCTTTTTTGCCAGAGTGTCGACCTTCTCGTTTCCCTCCACTCCTCGATGCCCCGGCACCCAGGTCAAGAGCAACTTAATAGAGTTTGTATATTTTTTATAAAATATTTTTTTTTCCTGGATATTTAAGTAGTTTTTTTTTATCACAATTACAACACTGGCAATGCTTTTAACCCTTCGCATCCATTACGATGACATTATAGAAGTTCGTGGAAATTTATCATAAAAATTCCTTTAAATTGTCACAAATTATATATATGTCAAGCATGATACATCGAATTAACGAACCATAAATAATAATATATTTAATTTAATTATAATATCAAATTAAAATATTCAAGTAAACATTTTTTTTAATTGGTAAATTGAACTATTTTAAAATTACTTAATCACCGGTATTTCATTTAGAACATTGTCAAAATTGCAACGTGTTTATGGTAATTTTCATACAATTCTCTAAAAATTATAATGATATTATAATAGGTATGTCCTCTTGTTGTTGTGTGTTCAAGTGATTTAATAGGTTATAATTTTATTCAATTATGTTTTTACGCACAGCAGGACATCTTTAGATTTAAGTTATAAACGAATATGATCTTGTCACAAAACCAGTGATTATTTTTAAGGTTGAAGTACCAGTAGGGTCCGTTTCATTTGAGAACGGACCACTGACAGATGAAATGTGCGCAAACAATATGGCCGCACCAATAATAAAGGTGAAAATGGACAACGGGCCCTTGTTGCTCGGCAACTATCGAAAACTCGTCTCTGCGCATGTAAACAAGCTTTCCGTTCTCAAATGAAACGAACTCTACCATCGATTAAGGACCTCTGGTTAAGAATTCTAGTTATGGTTAACAAGATCTGACAAGAGGTTTGCTATTTTATGACCGCTTGCTTCTTGTAACCATAGACTAAAGTTATTTGAGTTCCTGTTGAGACTGTAACCACTGGTTAACTTAATTTTGGTGACATTTGACTTTACAATCTTGACAGTTGTAAATGAGTAGTAGTTTTTGCCACAGCACATCTCCATTTATATTACAAATATTTTATTTGTAAATAAACTTAATATAGATCCTATAATATATAGAAATAATGATTGATCCCGGACTTGATGGGTCAGATGAGTCAGAGACCAAAATTAATCCAAAAAAAGGGTAAATAACTATATGAAATTCTCAGTGACGATCAGCTTTTTGTGAGATTTCCTCTGGAGAAAGAAACTGCAAATTTTATTGTGTGGCCGACCTTCTGCCATAAATGTCGGAACCGTTTAGCTCATCGGTAATTTTATCCAAACATTGCTGCTTTGCCTTCCAGGTTACAACATATTTGCTTTTATTTTCAACTATTTTATAATATTTTTTTGGTAAATACCAAGAGAGTATCAATTTCGGGATTTCAAAAGGTTTTTCCCCTACTTTTCTCTTTTCTTTCTTTTATTTTTTGTTCTTTCACATCGTGTTTTACTTTGTCTTCCATTATGAATTAAAACAATCTGCCAAAACAAGGTGCTTTGTGTATATGACATATAACCAAACTTTTATCTGCAATTTTTAGGCGGGAAAGTCAAATTTCGTACAATATTTTCATAATGGATAGTACATTTACGAAAACTATCGATGTTAAGTAACCACTAGTCAAAAGTAGCTGACACATGATGAAAGAACACATTTTTTTCCTAACCTTAAGGGCGCGTTGTATCGAACACCTAAACTCGGTTTAGTTATAACTGATGTAATTGAAGATAATAAATAAATCAATATGTCACAGTCTAAACATCAGTTATAATTAAACTGAGTTTAGGTGTTCGATT
This sequence comes from Lochmaea capreae, assembly GCA_949126875.1. Taxonomy (NCBI): domain Eukaryota; kingdom Metazoa; phylum Arthropoda; class Insecta; order Coleoptera; family Chrysomelidae; genus Lochmaea; species Lochmaea capreae. Next base: position 4,102,016 of record OX421411.1, read on the forward strand.
CAACGCGCCCTAAGGTAAACACCTGAACAGTGGTTGACAAACTTTCACTTTTGACTAGAGGTGATAAAACCAGACCTGAAGACTCTTAAAAGTGTCATTGATGAAAGGAGAAGGTTTCATGCTGTACTTGGCGTGGAGTGATGAGAGCTAGAGTCGAGTACTGTTCTCCCTAGATCAGAAGGACGTCAGAGAATTTGAAGATATCAAAAGTAGGGTCACTCTTAGCACAATAACTTACGAACTAATTTTGAATAATCTAGGATATTGACATGCTTCGATTATTTCGCTTATAACTTTTAAACCGGACCTCGTATTATATTCTAGTCAACGCCATTCGATTCAGCATTAAATTTTCTATATAGTTACTGGTATTTCCAGTTTTTCAGTGGAGTTCATCAAAATTTCCGGCGTGTTCGAGAATTAGTATATGTGGTCAACACTTTGAATTATTTTTTGGAAATTTCAAAATCCAAACCGCATGTTTGCCCATACTTTTTATTACGGATTTTTACTAATTCGACCCCGCAGATTCCGAAACTCAGTATAAAATGGAATTAAAGCTGCATATTGGAAGTTATATACAGTTAAAAGAATTTTGAAATCTCCTATATTTTCACACTTTTTCTTATTTTTCACTATAATTATGTGACTCTGTTATTTTGCATATATTTTATCATGGAAATCTCTTAATATGACCCCGTAGATTCCGAAAATTCTTATGAAAATTTTGTAAATTGAATATTTAAAAAGTGTGTTTTTTTCGGTCGAAAAGTTTTGCATACCTATGGAACAATTTCGAATTCTGGACCAGATTTTTTGTTTTTACATCAAAATTGACCAATTTGAACCCGTAGATTCCGAAAATCCATATAAAAATTTCCTAAAGTCGCTAATAAAGAATTTAGAGAAGTTTTAAATTTTTGGAATAAAATGACTTTCCACTTTAGGATAACCCTGTATTCACAATTTCATACATACGAGTCTCCTGATTTTTTTCCATATTCTACCACTATCTGAGAGTATCCATTTCAAATTTCAACTCGATATTCCAACTATTAAGTTCTCTACGATTTTTTGAGTGTAACCGTGCACAATTTCGGACTTAAAAAAATCTCAGATATTGACATGCTTCTATTATTTCGCTTATAACTTCAAAACCGGACCTCGTATTATATTCTAGTCAACGCCATTCGATTCAGCATTAAATTTCTATAATTATTGGTATTTCCAGTTTTTCAGTGGATTTCATAAAAAGGGAAGAGGCATTAATTAATTAATGCTTAATAATAAGGAAGGTATTCATGTTTCCAATGAGATTGTTTTTAAGATAAAGTTCGGGTTGGTCACTGCGTAGAGTTAACCCCAGGTATCTTAAAAAATAGTAGCAGGACAAGTCTACATCTGCACCGATTTCAAACGCGTTCGGAGGTTAAAAGGATATAAAAAAACATGTATAAGATACCGATTGAAAGATTTCGATTTCTGGACCAGATTTTTGTTTTGTTTTTATATTAAAATTGACTAATTTGAACCCGTAGATTCCAAAAATCCATATAAAAAGTTCCTAAAGTCGCTAATAAAGAATTTAGAGAATTTTTGGAATAAAATGACTTTCCACTTTAGTACAACCCTGTATTCACAATTTCATACATACGAGTCTCCTGATTTTTTTCCATATTCTTCCACTATCTGAGAGTATCCATTTCAAATTTCAACTCGATATATCAACTATTAAGGTCTCTACGATTTTTTTAGTGTAACCGTGCATAATTTCGGACTTAAAAAAATCTCAGATATAAATTTCAATAATTACTGGTATTTCCAGTTTTTCAGTGGATTTTATCAAAAGGGAAGAGGATTTATGTGGACATTATTCTAGTAAAATAATTGTATGTCATACTAGTTCATTATTGTGTTTTTATTGCTTAGTTACGAACTATCTAATGTCGTACTTTATGGCCCGCGTGGGCATAAAGAGAAATAATTTTTTGTTTAACTTCTTTACCATGTAATATTTGGACCACAAGAAACTCGGAGAAAATGTTTTAGCGAGATCGCAACACAGTTTCATTAAGGATATGAAAAAAAACAATATTACGCTTTTAAAATATATTTACATAAAAATACGGTAAAATTTTGCAACATAAAAAGTACGAAAAAATGGAATTAAACATTGCACAACAATTATTATAATAAATAACAGAATATATCTATATATAGTATATTGGGACATAGAAACATGGACATACTATTCTCTTTTTAAACAATTTTTTTTGTCACTTAAAACAAATTACTTGTAATAAATAATTCAATTCAACAATGATATCTCACAAAACTGGTGATATATTTTAGACAGGATCTTTAAAAATGCTAATGACAATAATTTTATGGGAGGTCAAGGAACAAATGTAAGGACTAGGCTACCGAACGGTTCAAACCAAAATTTAATCGCTGCCAAATGTATAATATTGAAGGTTAAATGCTAGAAAATTTAATATGGATGAATATAAGCAAAATATGAAAGAATTTGTAACATTTTAGCAGTTAGAAAACGTTACCGACAGGAGGACAAAAAAGAAGACATCCGATCTGTTGAGTTAGCCACGTAAACTTGGATATCTCCCACAAAATGTAGTTTGCTTGATACAAAACTCAATTTTAACGACTATTATCTGATAATAATGATTATTATCTCCAGGAACTGAAGAAGTGGCTTTGGAGCAAACGGTTCTAAACTATTGAAAATCTCACTACTGACTTCAAGTCACTGGAAGAAACATTTTATGAAGAGGCAAGATGCTGCGTGCGAAGTATGCGATTGCGCATGTCTCCTTCCACACGCTCTGTCACTTCCGTGTCCAGTACGCCATTTTCTGTTGAGCTGCTGTCACGTAAACTCCAACAAAATGTAATATACTTGGTACAAAAATTACCAAAAGCTATTCCAATCAAAAGGAGGGTAACCTAAGGGTTCCTCGAGCAATTTCAACGGGGAAAATTTCAAACAACCAGTGATAATAATGATTATTATCACCCTGAACTGAAGAAATTGCTTCAATTCACTGGCGGCAAGATTTTACGGAGAGGGTATTGTAAAGATTGTTCATAGACACACAAGCCTGTCGGAGGTCGAAAAAAAAAACAGCTTGGAGGAGAAACACTGCGTAACATTTTGGAACCGTTCGGTGCAAGAGAAAAAATAGTGTACAACGAATAAATTCAAGTGGGACTCTTGATAAGACTAAAAAATATGTAGGATCATAGTGTGCTAAACACATTTTTTTTACCCACCCATGTTTAGAGACAGCTACCAGTATTTTTGTTCTGTCTATATACTTTTAGAGAATATTTAAGAATTTAAAACATCTTTCGGGAAATAAGGCCTTGTAACATGTCGAACGTATTTCCATCAGGATGAATGGTACAAATATCGCCATCTGGCGACCGTACTTTTAAAAAACCAAAATCGTCGATTCCGACGATTTTCATTTTTACTGATTCGTCTTTTGTCGACGCTACACTAACATCGGTGTTGCTGGAATAAAACAAAAAGAATCGTAGAATCATAGAACTGTTTAAAAAACCGTAAGAGGCATGCGCATTTAAAAAAAAACGTTCATAGAAACGGTTTGGTAGTTCGGAACAGAGGAAAATTTTTGCGATGTTTTTGAAATTGACAAGTGAAGTGAGAGAGAGAGAGTTTGAATAATTTTCCTTTACTTTGGAAAAAATTAAAGTGGTATGGGATTGCGTACGTGCTTTAAGCGCACTAGGAACGTTGCACGTCACGGAAGCAAAGGTAGCAGACCACGGAGGTCATAACAGCAACGAAGAGGCGGTTGAAATGAGCAGATGCATCAATGAACCATAAACATGGTCTTAAGAATTAACTAGAATGGTGCGTCTGCCTAGCAAATGTTCCGGAAACCACCCACAAGAATCTACATAAGAGATTCAGTCTAGAAGGTGGTTGGGTGCATAAAAAGCGTCTGGCTGGAAATTAGATAGATCTGAAAAGGTCACAATGGAAGCCACCTCATTAAATGTTATCAAGAAAGATTTCGTAGAGCGACAATTGCAACCAATCACAAGCAGAATATCCTTAAGGTAGGTATACACGAGCAGAACAACAGACAAACAAAAAAAATAACCTTACCTATGCAACCAGTACTTGTAGTATAAGTCAAAGAAATAATCGAGATTCCCATTTTGGACGATTCGATATATCCTTTCGAATTCGTTGAAAACGTCGGCAAAATAGACCTCGTAAGAAATAATTTTCCCGTCAACGGTTTTTCTTATTACATCGTTTAAACATATAGTCGGATTTGAATTGTCCAAGTTAACACCACAACCTACAACAAACAAAAAAATATTTCAAGGACCCTCCTGTGCTTACTAAACCGTCGGACTCTCGCTTATAACCGAAATATTAATAATATTAAGTGACAGGATCAGTGTATCCTAATGCCTGATACACAGCAACGTGTCTGCTGATTCGACAGAGACAGGATGGTGCATTGACAACCCCCCCGGTGGTCACAATTGAATGAAGATAAAGTAATTTCTAGTGATAAACAATCTTTTGGAGGTTTTGTAATTTGTCTTCCCAAACGTTACTTCGTCGTTACGAAATTTGAAGTATTATGTGGAAAATCCCTTTTAGTATTCCTTTATTCCACCAGGGGATGCATCCACGTCCTTTTTCCTCTCCGAGTTTGACTATTTTTGAAAATATGGTAAACTTTGACTAATTTCGAGCTCCGTTGACCGTTTTGAACCTTAATTTTACTAGAAATTGAGAGTTATTGGATGAGATACTGTCGCATTGTGTGTTTTCGATCGTTTTAGACTGTAATTCATTGTTCTTTTGTGTTTTTATCTGTTTTTGAGTGAAATAGGATGGAAATGGTATTTAACTTTCGTTTTTAGGTAAACTCGAGTGGTTTTGTGCATTATTTAGTCATCTTGTGTGCTTTTTAGTGGAATTGAGGGTTTTTGAGTGACTTATATCTCTTTTGACCGTTGTTGACCGTAATTACGTGAAATTATGCGTTATTGGATGAAATCACTCGAATTGAGTGTTTCCGATCGTTTTGGACTGTAATTCAGCGTTCTTGTGTGTTTTCATCTGTATATGAATGGAATAAGATGCAAAATGGTCCAATTGCTCTCTAACTTCCGTTTATAGATAGGTACGAGTGGTTTTGAGCATTATTCAGTCATCTTGTGTGCTTTTCAGTGGAATTGAAGGTTTTTGAGTGATTTCAAGCTGTTTTGAGCGTTTTGGACCGTAATTACATGAAATTGTGCATTTTTGGATAAAATTGTGTGTTTTCGATTGTGTTAGACTGTAATTCAGTGTTCTTGTGTACTGATTTACTAGAGATGAAAACTCCTGAAAGGGTTTCTCCGGGGAGTATCTTTTGAAAAGCTTCACAAAAAGTTGTGGTGCCGAGGAATGGGGATACTGAACCTATCAATCAATACTTACCAATATTAACAATAGCTGTGGTACTAGTAACGGTAGAATTTACTAATAATCCACCAATTTTGACGTTTCTATGCGCGTATAAATCATTCGGCCACTTAATCCCAATTTCTAGATCTGCACTTTGGCTTCTTTTCTTCACAGCCGATACTACAGCTACCATTGTTAAATGCTGAATTAGTGAAAGGGCTTTACCTAACGGAGAATCAGTAGGTACGTGTAATTGAAGAGAAAAGTTTACGCTTCCTTCAGGACTGATCCATTGGTTATCAGATCTACCGGTTCCCTTAGTTTGTTGTCTAGCGATGACGGCGATACCGTGCGTTAACTTTTTGTCCAGTAATAATTGAGAGCTTGCCATTACATCGGAAAAGATAACTAATCGACCTATTTGGTCGGTTGTGAGTGAATCGAAGTAAGTAACAGTGGAGAAATTCGAAGGGCACGAATGGATGAATATTGGCATGAAATTGGCCGTCGGATCCGGTGGGTTTTCGTCTTTACCGCAAAATTGTAGTGATATTTTTCTGCAGTCCATTTTTTTGTCTTTGATATCTTCACAACCTGTTAGCAATTTCAGTTTTAGCTGGAATTTAAAAAAAATAAAACAACAAAAGCATTTGATATCTTAAGAGGTGTGGAAATGGGTTAGAACATGCTCGCTTGACAAAGCTGAGTGAACAGGGTGAATTTATTAGCGCCCAACGTAGGGCGTCAAATAGGTAGGTAAATTTTCCAGAAGGCAATTAATATTTTATTACTAGCCCAAAATTGTATTACAGAAAAGTTTAGTAATAAAATTAAGTACCGAATATGAATAACATCATCAGTAGGGTAGCATAAAAGTTTAAAAAAGGCACAAAAATCATCTTGAAAAGGCGTTTTGCCTATAATCCGAGCTTTATATATAACTTAGTAATGAAGAAACATGAAGAAACTTGGAAGAAAAACAGTTACTTACATCATGTCGCCCTAAAAAATATCCAGGCGTATATTCCACACTTTTACCACCAGAACAATCAATCTCCAAGTGATTAGTCAGAATATCCTTCAAAATATCCAATCGAGCGTCGTTACTTTCCTTTAAAGCTTGGAATTTACTTTCGTCGTCTTCAAACTGATCAGGATTAATCTCCAAGTGTACTTGTGAGAAAACTGTCCTCCCACTACCACCTTTTACCGTGGCTAATAGCAAACTCGGCGTTTGCCAAGTTTCTTCAGTACCAAGAATTTTAACTTGAATAATGTAATCTTTTCCATTATTCTGTATCTCTACAGCGGATGGAGTTCGAGGAGGTACCGGACTGGAACTGTTGTCGCTGCTTTGATTAGAATGATCGGATTCTTTCGAAAATTGTTTTTTAGTCGGGGAAGCTTGGTAGCAGAATATGTGATGCATCATTTTCACTTGTTTCCATTGACCGTAACTGAATCTCACTAATTCGTGTTCTCTAACCTAAAAACATAACAGAAACAAAACTTATCAATAATTAGTTGAAGTCTGTGATAATTATATTGTAAACTACTTATAGATATGTCAATTTATCGATTGCTAATTAACCTGTCACTTGTCAATGTCTGATTTTTATTTCAGATATTCTTCTTCTACACTTGGTAATATTTCTTTTTTGTAAAATATCATCCAGTTAATTTTCTACGGCAAACGAACTTAAAACCCGTTCCGGTGTAGAACTAGAGCAGAACCTGGTCAGAATTTAGTTTTTTCTAGAGCTGTCATAAAGGAAAGCTACCATAGAGCTAAAATGTCATTGACAAAAAACTTACCTCTGCTGTAGTAAATGTATGAAGAACACTGTAAAGAAAGTCGCTGCAAAGACACAGCAATTGGCCACCGTTTAGGAAGTATTGGAGTAAATGGGACGTTAAATTTGGAGGTATATCCCCGCATATTACTACTAAAACTGTGGAGTCGTTCCACATGTTTTGTTTCGGATCGGTCGGCAGGTCATAAATGACATACCTAAAAAGAAAGAGATGATAATTTTTGTCGAGCATTGTCTCGCATATCAACGTTGGTCATGCCCACTATAGTTCATTACTTGTGTGGAGACATTCTTGAATTAATCAGTCCCGGTAGATTATGCCAGAACCTAAAAATCTTCTTGTTTTCCAGAATCTGGAGACTTGACTTTTGGTTGGCTATATAATATAACATATGGGCTGAAAAGTCCCGGGCCTGACACATGTATGTATGTATGTCTTTTGGGGTAACATTCACTGAGACCTAAAAGATCTATTGTGCCGCCTTACTTCTACTTAGTTCCTGAGGAAAGTCTCAGAGACTAGTAGCTCCTTTAGTCCTATTTCCCCGAGGAATTTTAGGATATCTGCAGGCTTCAACTTAGGTAACTGTCCCTCTTCTATCCAGTAGTCTCCCAGGTGCTGTGCCCTAGGATTCTGAATTGCTGTGCAGTTCGCAAGTATGTGGATGGAGGATTCTTCTTCCATTCCACAAAACCTACAATCTTCTTCCTCCACTATTTTGAGCTTTTTAAGGTGCCCATTCAGGCGACAATGTCCCGTTAGGATTCCTGTTAAAACTCTTAGTGCAGTTTTGCTTTGACTTATGCATTCATTTGATCTCAACAGGTTGTAGTCACCCAGAAGAATATTTGATTGCCTAAGCCCTACTAGATCTTTCCAATTGTCAGATCTTCTCTTTTCTTCGGCTTTACCTATTTCTTCCACATAGACACATAGATGGCGCTACTTTTATTGCAATCGCCTGGTTTTTTGTTAGTACTTACTTTAAAAAGACAGCTGTCAAAATTTCATGATATTCTTTTCATTAGTTCGTGAGTTATTGTGCTAAGAGTGACGATACTTTTAATAACTTCAAAGAATTGATCAAAAACAATTTCGTGTTTTAATTTTACACTGCTTCTTGATGGGAAGAATTCCGTTCAAACAAAGCCATGGCTTGAAAAGTGTTATGGGGACTCCACTGCATCAAAAACAACAATAAAGGACGTCCAAATGAGGCGGTAACACCAGAAAACATCAAAAAAATCGACAAAATCGTTATGAATGATCGAAAAGTGAAGTTGCGTGAGTTAGCTGACATCGTAAAGATATCAAAAGAACTCGTTGGCTTTATATTGAACGAGCAATTGACTATGAGAAAGCTCTGTTCAAAGTGGGTGTCGCGTTTGCTCACTGATGACCAAAAACAAGAACTTGTTGATGCTTCTGAGCAGTGTTTGACCATGTTTAAACGTAACAAACCGGAATTTTAGCGTAGATATGTGACAATGGATAAAACTTGGATCCATCACTTCACTCCGCAATCAAAATGATCGCCATCTGAGTGGACAGCAACTGGAGAACCTCGTCCAAAGCGCCCGGAAGCACAAGAATCAGCTGGGAAGGTTATGGGCTCGGTATTTTGGGTGTAATATTCATCGACTATCATGAAAAGGGAAATACCATCAACAGTGAATATTAAATAGTGTTATTGGAAATTCCAAAGAAACGTCCGCATATGGCAAAGACAACGCACCGTGTCACAAGTCAATCAAAAGAATTGCAAAATGAATTTAACTTAGAGTTGCTCCCACATCCACCGTATTCGCCAGATTTGACTCCCAGCGACTACTGGCTGTTCGCAGACCTAAAAAAAATGCTCACCGGTAAGAAATTTCGCTCGAATGAAAAGGTTATCGCTGACACTAAGACCTGAGGCGAAAGATAAATCGTTCTACTACTTATATAAATATAAGTATTAGAGCGGCGCTGGAATGATAGCGTTGTTTTTGATGGAAATGACGTTGATAAATAAAACTAATTTTAAACAAAAAAAAACGTGTTTTCTTTGTTAGGCCCGGGACTTTTCAGCCCATGTGTTATATTCCTGCTCCTACACATTCCTCTGTTTTTAAGCCATCTGTGTAGCAGACCGTTTCTGTAGTAATTAGAGGTCCTTCCTTCCGTGCCTCTCTGCCTGTTATAACTATTAAGTTTTCTCCGAAGACCTTTGGTCGATTGAAAGACTATCAGTAGGATATGCCAGTGAAACATGGGTTGTTAATAAAAAGGAAGAGCGGAGACTAGGAATATTGGATAGGAAAATGTTGGGAAACATATTTTGAAGAGTAATAAATAGAGGAAGGAAGAACAAACAACGAATTATATGTAGGAGCGCGGAACTGATAATGCGAAACATTGGGAAAAAAATGGGGGTCACTGAAGATCAGCAGAGCTGATATAAATAAACTACTTACTTTTCCTTATTCAACATGTTGCCGAAAGTCACTTTAACGTTATCTTTTGCTATTAAACTATCGGAAAAAATTAATATGTTGGGAGGTTTGACGTTACTTTTTCCTGTGGTTTCACTTTCATTGTTATGGGTATGACCGTTCTTGACGGAATCGTTTTTATCACTTTTGACACTAGCGGAATGTTTGGAACTATCATCTACGTCCTCGCAGAGTGCTACGCTTTTGACCAATTTTTTTTCGGAACTGAAACGTTTTGATAATTTTTCGGTAGCGCTTTTCGATTTTTTGGTATGTTCTTTTTTGTGTTTTTCTTTGGGAACTGATTCGTCGGCAGTAATTCCATCTTTTTTCGCTTTTTCTTTTCGTTTGTGTTCTTCTTTAGATTCTTTTGCTGTTTCTGCTTCTTCTTTTGTCACTTTTTTCTTCGATTCCTCACTTTCAAGCTTTGTATCTTCTTTATTCTTTGATTTATCGTCGGGTTTTTTTAGTTTCGTGGTTATTTCCGTTTTTGAATTCGGCGATTTGTGTTTTTCGGTTGTTTTTTCTCGTCTATGTTCGCTAGATTTGTGTCTTCGGTAATCTCCGCTGCCTACTTCGAGAGTATTTTTATCTTCGGATTTTTTTCCATCTTTTTTAATTGGTTTAACTTCATTTATTGGTACTTTCTTTTCTTCAGATTTTCCGCTTTCTATGGTTATTTTGGGGCTAGAGAAAATAAAATGTTTAGTATTAACAATATTTATTGATTTTTGTCTTGAAATTTTGACCTACTTTTTGGTGTCTCTGATTTTTCCATAAAGTTCTTTGGTAGTATCGGCAAATTTTTTCCAATAAATAGGGGCGTAAGAGTATTTCAAAACGTTTTCCTTTGAAAATTTTCTTTCGTACTTAATTTTAACGGGAAAACCTTCAACATCAATAGCTAAAAACATTAGTAAAGTCTGTTTATACATAAAAAGTCAAAAAAAAAACGACCCTTTTTTTATATTTCAGTTCAGATAATGGACTTAAGATTGCCCCTTAAATAAGTAGTGTAACTCCAAAAAAAATACACTGAAAAAACACATTTTTCAATACTTACTTTCAATCTTCAGTAATTTTAACTCGTGATTAATGTCGAGAGGATTTTTTGAAAAACAATGAACGATTTTAGTTAGTTTATTAATATCAGACTTTATAATAGCTTCGAAGGTATCGGAAGCTCTCCAAGCTACTAGCTCTCCATATTTTTCTACCTAAAAGAAAAACTGTTAATAATACTACAATAATGAATACATCTGTTAAACATCAAACTGAACTGCTCCAAAGAATGGTTCAATTGCAAGATAATTTTTGTTTTTAAGTATTGGATGAATAATTAAGTCATCTTGTGTGTTTTTTAGTGGAATTGAAGGTTTTTGAGTGATTTCGAGCTCCATTGACCGTTTCGGACTGTAATTACCAGAAATTCTGTGTTATTGGGTGAAATAACGTCGCATTGTGTGTTTTCGATGGTTCTAGACTGTAGTTCAGTGTTCTTATGTCTTTTTGTCTGTATTTTAGTGGAAAAGGATGGAAAATGGTCAAATTGCACGATAATTTTTGACTTTATGTATATTTCAGTGGTTTTGTTAATTATTAAGTCATCTTGTGCGCTTTTGAGTGGAATTGACGGTTTTTGAGTGATTTCTAGCTTCGTTGACCGTTTCGGACTGTAATTACGAGAAATTCTGCGTTATTGGATGGAATAACGTCGCATTGTGTGTTTTCGATCGTTCTAGTCTGTAGTTCAGTGTTCTTGTGTCTTTTTGTCTGTATTTTAATGGAAAAGGATGGAAAATGGTCAAATTGCACGATCATTTTTGACTTTATGTATATTTCAGTGGTTTTGTTAATTATTAAGTCATCTTGTGCGCTTTTGAGTGGAATTGAGTGTTTTTGAGTGATTTCTAGCTCCGTTGACCGTTTCGGACTGTAATTACGAGAAATTCTGCGTTATTGGATGGAATAACGTCGCATTGTGTGTTTTCGATCGTTCTAATCTGTAGTTCAGTGTTCTTGTGTCTTTTTGTCTGTATTTTAATGGAAAAGGATGGAAAATGGTCAAATTGCACGATAATTTTTGACTTTATGTATATTTCAGTGGTTTTGTTAATTATTAAGTCATCTTGTGCGCTTTTGAGTGGAATTGAGGGTTTTTGAGTGATTTCGAGCTCCGTTGACCGTTTCGGACTGTAATTACGAGAAATTCTGCGTTATTGGATGGAATAACGTCGCATTGTGTGTTTTCGATCGTTCTAATCTGTAGTTCAGTGTTCTTGTGTCTTTTTGTCTGTATTTTAATGGAAAAGGATGGAAAATGGTCAAATTGCACGATAATTTTTGACTTTATGTATATTTCAGTGGTTTTGTTAATTATTAAGTCATCTTGTGCGCTTTTGAGTGGAATTGACGGTTTTTGAGTGATTTCTAGCTTCGTTGACCGTTTCGGACTGTAATTACGAGAAATTCTGCGTTATTGGATGGAATAACGTCGCATTGTGTGTTTTCGATCGTTCTAGTCTGTAGTTCAGTGTTCTTGTGTCTTTTTGTCTGTATTTTAATGGAAAAGGATGGAAAATGGTCAAATTGCACGATAATTTTTGACTTTATGTATATTTCAGTGGTTTTGTTAATTATTAAGTCATCTTGTGCGCTTTTGAGTGGAATTGAGTGTTTTTGAGTGATTTCTAGCTCCGTTGGCCGTTTCGGACTGTAATTACGAGAAATTCTGCGTTATTGGATGGAATAACGTCGCATTGTGTGTTTTCGATCGTTCTAATCTGTAGTTCAGTGTTCTTGTGTCTTTTTGTCTGTATTTTAATGGAAAAGGATGGAAAATGGTCAAATTGCACGATAATTTTTGACTTTATGTATATTTCAGTGGTTTTGTTAATTATTAAGTCATCTTGTGCGCTTTTGAGTCGAATTGACGGTTTTTGAGTGATTTCTAGCTTCGTTGACCGTTTCGGACTGTAATTACGAGAAATTCTGCGTTATTGGATGGAATAACGTCGCATTGTGTGTTTTCGATCGTTCTAGTCTGTAGTTCAGTGTTCTTGTGTCTTTTTGTCTGTATTTTAATGGAAAAGGATGGAAAATGGTCAAATTGCACGATAATTTTTGACTTTATGTATATTTCAGTGGTTTTGTTAATTATTAAGTCATCTTGTGCGCTTTTGAGTGGAATTGAGTGTTTTTGAGTGATTTCTAGCTCCGTTGACCGTTTCGGACTGTAATTACGAGAAATTCTGCGTTATTGGATGGAATAACGTCGCATTGTGTGTTTTCGATGGTTCTAGTCTGTAGTTCAGTGTTCTTGTGTCTTTTTGTCTGTATTTTAATGGAAAAGGATGGAAAATGGTCAAATTGCACGATAATTTTTGACTTTATGTATATTTCAGTGGTTTTGTTAATTAGTAAGTCAACTTGTGCGCTTTTGAGTGGAATTGAGGGTTTTTGAGTGATTTCTAGCTCCGTTGACCGTTTCGGACTGTAATTACGAGAAATTCTGCGTTATTGGATGGAATAACGTCGCATTGTGTGTTTTCGATGGTTCTAGTCTGTAGTTCAGTGTTCTTGTGTCTTTTTGTCTGTATTTTAATGGAAAAGGATGGAAAATGGTCAAATTGCACGATAATTTTTGACTTTATGTATATTTCAGTGGTTTTGTTAATTAGTAAGTCAACTTGTGCGCTTTTGAGTGGAATTGAGGGTTTTTGAGTGATTTCTAGCTTCGTTGACCGTTTCGGACTGTAATTACGAGAAATTCTGCGTTATTGGATGAAATAACGTCGCATTGTGTGTTTTCGATCGTTCTAGACTGTAGTTCAGTGTTCTATTGCGCAAAAAGAACAAACAAACGCTTACATAAAAGAAAAAACATTCAATTTATAATGTGGTGACCAAAAATCGTTAGTGTTCTAAAACACAATCTCTAAATTTGTGGAATAGTTTAATTTACAGACAAATAAACAAAAACAATCAACATTTACTAGCAACATAGTCCAGTTATGACGTACATGCGCAGATAAAATCGACTTTTTGAATAGATTTTGACACTTACATGAATAATATCGGCAGAATGTTTAACGTAAGTCTCCAGTACAGCCTGTACCAAGACATAAACATGCGGCGATTCTAATTTTAACGTTTTCTTATTAAAATATATCGGAAATTGTCTGTAATCTTTCGGGAAAGTCAACCACTGAGATAAGTTGATTTTTTGCTAAAACAATCCAAATTCAATTTAAAGATTCTCCTACACTATTTTACTTACCTTAGGTACGATAGTGCATCCTATTCTTTCTTGCGTTTTAAAAAGTAAATTTTCGAAACTTCTATTCTTTTTCGAATCATAAATCACCGATTCGTCGCACACCAAGAGTGCATTTTGACTATTCAACGTTCCGTTCAGCTTGTTCTTCAAATTTGACAATCGAAGCCATTGGATTGCTGTTGCGTACATGTAAAACAGTGTTAAGAACATTTTAGTTCAAGACAGCTATCTGGAAAAAAAATTTAACTTAAAATCCTACAGGTAATTTGCAAAAAACTTGATTTAAGTGTATGAAAATAAATTAATAATGTTTTTTTTATTGATAACTCGTATATTTACAATCTTGCTTCTTACAGAGCATTAAGTAAATGTGTTGATTGAGTAGGCTTGGAAGGGAAACACTCCTTATTGATTATTTCTATGTTGGATTAAGTCTTCTGGCCATATTTTTTGTAGTCTTCTCGCATCAGGTCCATTGTTATATAGTTCTTGAATTAGGCGGTTGTCATGGTTGGTGATTCGGTCCCTGTAGCTGGCGGCTATTTTTTGAATCTCTTCCGTAACAAAAAGAATGTTAAGATCAGCATAGAGAGTTCTATTGCTGATATACCATGGTGCATCTACGATTGATCTGAGTGCCTTAGACTGAAATCGTATTGTTTTGATTCTGATTGGTTTAGCACATCCCCAAAGCTGTATTCCATATAACCAAATTGGTTTTAAGATTGCTTTATATAGAAGAATCTTGTTGTTTAACGACAGTTTTGATTTACGGCCGAGCAGCCAGTACATGTGTCGAAACTTGATGTCCAACTGTCGACGTTTGGTTTCGATGTGTGTCTTCCATGTAAGTTGCCGATCTAAGTGCAGCCCAACACAGGACAGGAATAGGTATATTATTCATTGTTAGAGGTGGGCAGTTTCCATGTCGAGTTGTAAATGTAACTTGTACCGGTTTGGTTTACTTTTGTTCTCCATCTACTGTACCAGTCATTGAGGAGGTTAAGGTGTCGCTGGAGGTTTTCTGAATCTCTACTGGGTTTTCATCTACTGATAGTACTGCTACGTCATCAGCAAAAGTAGTGTTTACGGTTTCGGGTATATCAGACGTATAAATAAGAAAGAGCAGTGGTCCGAGAACGCTACCTTGGGGAACGCCGGATTTAATTGGGTTGATGGTGGATTGAGTGTCTTCGTGTTTAACGAAGAAATTTCTATCTGTTAAGTAGGATTTGAGGAGCAGGTAAAAGTTATGGGAAAGGATGTTTTTTAGTTTGAAGAGAAGACTTGGATGCCATACTTTGTCGAAGGCTTGTGAGATATCAAGGAATACTTCGAGACTCTTAGCGATTTCATTGACTATCCTGTGGACTTGTTCCGTGGTAGAGTGGTGCTCTCGGAAACCAAATTGATGATTTGGAAGGAGTGTGTGTAGGTCATGTTCTTGGTTGAGCCTTTTTAGTATCAGTCTTTCAAGAACTTTACTTGTTGTAAGTAATAGACTGATAGGTCTGTATGACGTTCGTTCGTGTGGAGATTTACCTGGCTTGGGAATTATTATGATTTTAGCGTACTTCCAGATTGTGGGGAAACAAGCTAGACTTACAATTCTGTTGAATATGGTCGTCAGTAAAATTATTGCTTCTCTGGGCAGTTGTTTCAATATTTGTCCTGTTATAAGATCATAGCCAGGAGCCTTTCGAGGGTTCAGCTTGCTTATTTCTTCTTTGACCTCTGCAGGAGAGAAAGATTTGATAGGTAGAGACATTTGGCAGCTAGCGTCTAGAAATCTCTCCATCTCTTGATCTATCTTGTCATCATCCGGTTTGAAAACTTCTGGTAGGTATTCAGCAAAGTTTGTCACCTTTTCTCTAGGAGAGCGGGCCCATTCTCCGTTTGGTTTACGGATTGTTGGTACATGTATTTGTGGTCTTTTCAATTTCTTTGTCACCTTCCAGAGTGTGTGGTCATCAACAGATAGACTTGTTATGTATTGCTCGAAGGTGTTGCTTTGGGCATCTTTGAGTGCATCTTGAGTGAATCCTACAGTTAGTTGTAGGTTTTTTCTGGTTATGGCCAAGTATTTTTTCGACTCCAGCTTCCCAGGGTGATCCTGGCAGTCAGCGTCAGGCCGTAGGTGTTGCCTGGTCCAAGAATTCTTAGACCGGCCGCTTCCCTGGCTAAAGAGTCCGCAATGCGGTTACTTTTGCTCCTGTAATGCCCCTTAACCCACCTCAGGATAATATTGTTATCTACCGAGGCGTTAGCTAAATCTCGATGACACTCTAATACTAGCCATGATGTAACACTTTGTCTGTTCAAGGCTAGTAGAGCTTGTCTGCTATCAGTGCAGATTATTATGTTTTTGCCAGAAATTCCTTTTCTGGTTAGTTCTTTTGTGGCAATTGAGATACCAGCCAGTTCTGTTTGAACCACGCTGGTGTTTTTAGTTTTTAGTTTAGAGAAATTGTCTTCACATATTAAATAAAAAACAAATGGATGTATGATAAAAATACCGAAAAAAATAAATATTTGTGAATTTGATCCTTTTTTAAATAATTTTAAATAGTCCGCCACTGGCGATCTCTTCTACAGCAGCTATTGGCCATAAGATTTATTGCAATTGGTCCATTAATTTTATGATTGCCGGCAAAAGCCAAGACGATATACTTTGAGACAAACTATTATGGCTGTTTTTAAACAAACTAATTTTCGTACCAGAAACGATTTCACGGTCACTGACCTAAGTCTATTATCCAAAAGTTGCACACATTTTTTTTCGGATTTGAAATGTTTATTTAACTTTTAATAAAGATAAATTAATACTAGTATCATGCTTTTAGAAAAAGTGTTGAATATTTTGCAACAACCAGATTCTTATCTTTCCAGTGTGTATACAAGATCAGTAAATATTTTTCAAATTTAACTCTTTATCTTTCTTTCTTTCTTTCTTTGTAAAAATAATAAATCTTGGACTCGAGTGTTAATGTAACACTGTTAATCCCTTATCATTCTTATGTATAGCACTATTTAAGGGTAAAAATAGATGATTTACAGTTTGTCTTGTTGTACCATTTTGAGTGAGACTGCAGAGTTTCTCAGTGATTACTGCGTGCGTTTAGTACGCGTCAAAAATTGTCATATGTCAAGTTTTTGGATGCAAACAATCAATTTTGGCTATTCTATTTACATGTGTTTATTAAATATATTTGCTGTATTATTGTATTAATAATAATATATAACGATTAAAAAGGTATGAACATGATGTACGAGGATGTATTGATATCTAGTTAGCCTAGACCAGTTCCATGTTTAAACAAAATATTGCGTTACCATAGCAACGAGCAATAACTCATTAGAAGTGTCACTGTGAAGTTTGACGTCAAAAAAGTAAGCCAGAGTTACGCAATAAATTAAAAGAAAAAAGATGTCCACCGAAATTGTGAAAATCGAAAAATTGGAGTATCGAGCCATCATCAAGTACCTGTATTTAAAAGGGTTAAGAGGTAAGCAGATTTACGAAGATATGCTTAATACCCTTGGTGATCAATGTCCTTCGTATGCGACCGTGAAAAATTGGACTGCAAGCTTCAAAAGAGGTAAATTTTTCATTGAAGATGATGACCGATCGGGAAGGCCAGTTTCTGTGTCAGTCCCTGAAAATATCGATGCAGTTCATGACATGATTTTATCAGAACGTCGAATTGGGCTAAAACGGATATCTGAAGCACTGACTATTTCATACGAACGCTTTCATCATATAGTTCACGTCAATTTGGACATGAGAAAAATTGCTGCAAAATGGATCCCCAAATGTTTGAATGTTGACCAAAAGCGTGCAAGGGTAGAAGCATCGCGTTCGATCTGTGCTCGATTTGAAAATGATGTAGACTTCTTAAACCGAATTGTTACTATGGTTGAGACTTGGGTACATTTCTACGATCCAGAAACAAAGCAACTATCGATGGAATGGCGACACTCTGGTTCTCCAAGACCTAAGAAGTTTCGTGTCCAAAAATCTGCTGGAAAAGTTCTTGCTTCAGTTTTTTGTTATTGCCATGGAGTAATCATGATAGATTTTTTGGATAAGGGTAGAACAATAACTGGAGATTACTATTCGACATTACTGACCACTCTACGGGAAAAAATTAAAGAGAAAATACGTGGAAAGCTATCCAAAGGTGTTTTGTTTTTGCAGAACAACGCCCCTGCACACAAATCTCATGTTGCCATGCAAAAAATTCGTGATTTAGGGTTTGAATTACTAAAACATCCCCCTTATTCACCAGATTTGGCACCGTCCGACTATCATCTCTTTCCTCAACTGAAAAAAAGTTTAAAAGGTCGTTTCAACTTTTTTTTAACAGGATTGTCTTCAGATGACCTTGGGAGCCTTGAGACTAGAGATCCTCGTCTTATCCAACGGTCTGGAAAACCGTTATTTGCTTAAAAAAATGAAATTTCATTTTCCAAAATTCTTAAAATTAAAGGAAACTTTCCTTTTGTTACAAATTCAAATTTTTGAACTCTCCTCGTATACGTATTACGTGTGTTTTACTATATTTTATTGGTGCATGTTTAGATTTAGGGGAGGCACAAAATTTTACTAAGAATACCCTCGAAAAACCATTGATAAATAAGATTCCTATTAAGTTGCATACTTTGGGGATGACTCTACAAATATAAGATTTACCAAAAATAACAAAACGAACAATTCAATTCAACTCTTCGCTTTTAAAGTTCTAAATTATCTTTTTTCGTTGCCTGGTCAAAAAAACCAATAACATACCAATATTTATAAAGATAGGTTAGTTAGTTGAGACGGTGACTGAAAATATATACAATATACAAGAAGTCATAATTCAATTATAAAGTGAATCGTTTTCGGGGATTGAAAATGTGTCGTTAAAATAAATAAGTGTAAAGTTTTTGACTTAAAAGAAATGGAAAGTGAAGGACCAAGAGAGCTAGAAATAGGTAATAGTCCATTTAAGTTCGCAGTAAATAGGAAAAATGCAAAAGTATCGAAATTTTCAAGTAGTATACGAGGTATATTAAAAAATGTGAACTGCAAAAGTGGTTAAATTTTTAAAAATATATGTCATTAAGCATAAACCTTGTTTTGAAATAATTATACAGGTGTCCTGTAAATTACAATAATGGTAGATCGTTCAAAAAATTATATCTAGATGTTTTAAATGCATCTTAACCATACTATCTATGTATTGGAAAATACAAACACTTTTAAAATTGGTATCAGTGGCGTAGCCAAGTGGGGTGGTTCGGAAGGTCTGGACCACCCCCGAAATTATTGGCATATATTTAAATTCCATTTCACTGCATATTATAAGAAATAAAATAATTCAGTTGAGTGCTCGCGTGTAACAGACATGGTTGTTGTATCAGAATACTTAATTTACATTTAAGTAATATATCGTTTATGGTATCGATCACTGTTGAAGAATTTCTTGACACAATGCCAAGAAAGAAAAGACGAATAAGTTTATGTTAGTTCATACGTTACAGCTGAAAAAGTATTCGATACAATGGCAACAAAGGAGCAAAAAAATGATTTCATATTTAGTTTTGATTTGATCGATGTTTGCATCAATATAAAAATCATTGATTAAAAAAAGATTATTGATTTAATTTTTAAGTCTATTTACATATCTTCTGTAAGTTCCTTGTGGCATTACTTATTCTTTTTTCTTATTTTTTTTGGGAATCAAACCACAATAATGTTTTTTATTTTTTATTTCGGTAGCGTTCCAGCTACCGTTGTCAAGATTAACTAGTATAGAAATAATTTTTTCGTCCCTATCTGATACAACGAAAAAATTTGACAACTAGACAATCAATAATATTTTGAAGTTTAAGACCATGGAGACTTTAAGACTACAAAACTTTGTTGTCAAATTTTATTAAGGTCCATTCATAGTAGATCACACCTCTGGTAAAATGAGAAATAAAATATTTTATTTTATGACATTCTAACGATATGTAGTCCACTAGAAATGGAATCCAGTGAAGTGCACGTTCCAGGAACGGTTTTTATTGAGATAGCGCTTTTTTTCGCTTATTTTGGAAATGTTGTTAATAAAAACGCGTTTGTTGTTACTTTTTTGTGTATGATTATTTTTGTTTTCAAAATATGTATAACTCAGTTTGGTGATTTTGTGTATTGAAGTGTGTATCGATTAACAACCATTCCAAAGATAAATCATAAGAAACCCTGGATAAAAACTTATGATGCTATCCTGATAACGCAGGTAATTGATTATTGGAAATTTCTTTTTCTAACATTGGTAACCAAATTTGACTACATTCGGCTGAAATACTAGCTACACATTTATCTGAATTTAGTTGTATTAAAGCACTTTCTTTGATTTTCCGTCTTTTATTATTGGGCTCTTTCAATATTATTCTTGTCGAATCCCATTGAATTTTATGCCTCTCTTCCCAAGCATGTTTGCAAATACCTGACTTAAAGAACTCCCTATCTTTGATATACTTTTTATGTTCATTTATTCGGACTTTCAATGGTCTAGATGTTTCACCTAAATAGAATTGGTCGCATTCACAAGATATCTGATATATATGCAGTTTTTTGAAGATTTTTCTTCATTTTTTGGCTTCGTTTTTGTTAGTACAGATCTCAACGTATTGCTAGATTTGAAGCTAGTTCGAATATTGAATTGATTACCAATTTTCTTAATTCTTTCTAATAAACCCTTAACATACGATATTGTCAAGTTTTTAAAAATTATGTTAGCTGAATTATTAATATTATTGTTATTGTTATGGGGTATTAACAATGAGCCCTTCTCTATATTCTTAATTTCTTTATTTACAAATTCTGCCGGGTAATTATTGGCATTTAAAATATTTTTCAGCAAAGTTTTCTCCTTTGTAACATTTCAAATATTATATCCTTGCTTATATATCATATATTTGTAAAAGTTTCACCCCTTTCCCAAACTCAAAACAACCCACCAACTACACTCGATCCTTATTCCCCAAACTCACTCACTTCCCAATTATTTTCTGGCTACGCCACTGGCTGAAATAAGTTTTGTTTCTATCACACATAACCTATTTTTTTGAAATTATATCTGTGGTATAACTAGCTGTATCCAAATAAAAAGAAGAATATTATTTAAGCTTTATTTGCTGATATACCATTTTAATATAGTAAAAGTCACGAATGTTTCTCGTTACGTCATAACTTATAAATATCCGTATCAAATCAATAAGACAGTTTTCACCAGCGGCGCATCATTGTTAGAGGGTTCGGCATGTATTTAAACATTCGTGAGTTTTACCGTATGTAGTTTTCAAAATAAATGGCTAGGTTATATTTAAATAAAAAAGTGCCACAAGCTCCCATACTATGTATGTATATTGAACCTAAAAGATTGATTGTGCCTTACTATAATATTTATCTAAAAACTAATAAAAGTAAATATATGTGAATAAAAAAAATAATTCAAACAAATATCTAGTAATAACATACCTGCGTACCAGTCTCTAATAATCCATCGAGATTATAAACTTTCCATAGTTTTGTTGAACCCTGTAGCCCCTTCCCCACCTAAATATTCTCGGTCAGTAGATAACGATAAGACATCGAAGAAATACAATTAAACAAGGCTTTTGTTATTGTTTTCGAATTGGTACACTCGAAGACGGTAGCGTCAACCGGAGCAATATTTCAATATTGTTCGAAACGGAAAAAAAAATCAACATAAATTTATCAAGTGGGAGAGAGAGATATATAAAACGGTGATAAATGTATTCAGAGTGGTCGGGAAACAGCCTCAACAGTTTGAAATTGTGTGAGTGCGATAATAATAATTTGTGTTCTGTTAAAATTATGAATAAACTTTTTAATGATGTCAAGCAGACGACCAACTTGAACAATAACGTCAGTAAGAAGCCTCTAAAAGCCGTAGGTCAGTGTCAGGTTATTTAAATATTGCCTACTTTTGCAACTATCCTTGGTCCAGTTCAAACATTATCACTGGAATTGTTTTATAACAAAATTTTTTTATATACATTTTTTAATTTTTATAAATATAATATTAGTTTAAGAAGATTGAGTCTTCACTAAATACATTTTTGTCCAATTGCCGCGTCTCTTATAGAGTGTGTCCACGGATCGGATGCTCAAGATGGAAAACATTTTTATTTTTAGTTTTAGGGATAAAAATGTTTCTAACACCCTATAAAATGAACTAAAATTCAAGTTTTTCGAAACCTGCTTCATTTTATAGTCAGTTTTATATACTTTTGTACTAAAAGTACATACAGGGGTTGTCTTTTATATTTTGCAGATAGAGCTAGAAAAAAAAACTATACATAACTTTTAAACACTATTTTTTTCAAAGTATTTTCCACGAATAGAAATGCATTTTTGCATCCTTTAGAACCAATCAGGAAGCAGTTATTCTACTCGCTTATTGGCAGTGATGGCTTATTGGTAAAGTTCTTTGATCTTGCAATCTTTTTGTTGGAAACCCTTCGAAAACAGACAACTTTCGTAGGTTTACATTTTCTGCCGGTTTAGAGTTTTTTGACACCATTGGATGATTCCAGTAGTCCATTCAGTTTTGCCACTACAAAATTTTCGGGTCTAAAACGACTGGCATTTTCTAGGTCTTTTTGGGTACGATCAAAGAATACACCAAACAACAAGAAGCGAAGCTTCGTATAAAACGGTGTCTTAGGCGCCATGTTTTAAGGTAGTCGACACTTGTCACTTCTCATGCGATCACATGTTCTGTGTGAACAAATTTGTAATTGTAGGTTTGAACTTCATATTTGTGTTGAAAGTGTTTTGTTTGGGTACGATTCAAAGTTGAAACAGAAATAATTTTTAATTTCAAGGATTTCTAGATGTTCCCGAATATCTGAACTGGACTATTAATGTTATTGAAAAAAAAAACAAAAATAACCTAGGGGATTTGAATTTTTTACGTTTGCTGCATGGACGAAACCTGTCAAATCAATGTCACATGTCTTGTTTTGGACATTTGACATTTTTTTTGTAGCCTATTAAGATGCTTCATTGTCCAAAACAAAGATCAACTGTTGAGACAACTTTCTTTGAAAATCGTCATAAATTTTTGCTTGAAAATTTTCTTGGCTTAATTGTTAACTTTAATCACGTACAGATTTCTGTCAATTCAATTAAAATCTCGCTTACTATTAATTATCATACACTTCCTTGTTAGATAGAAATTCTATTATAGATACAAAAACATGTCGCTGATAGCCTCGTCCGTTACCACAGCAACCAACTATTTGAAACAAACAATATTTTAAAATCCTACATTTACTTTTAAACAATCTAGATGTATGTTTACTGCAAACGAGATATTACATTGTTTACATTGACATATATATTTATTGTGAAATAAAAAAAAAATTCTTGATTTGTTCATAATTTTTTCTGTTAATTTCGTCAATTCTTCAATGTTAACTGATTATTAATATACAGTATGTCCACGGAGAGGAGAAACATTTTTATTTGTAGTTTTAGTGAAGTTGAGTTTACGAAAAGGAAGTTGGGGTTTTAGCAAGAGCAACGTACAGAAACACACCTCTATCAAATCCGTCCCTTCCAGGAGCAAGAACATTCCTCCACCCATCAGGCTTCAGTCCGATCTGCTGGGCTAGTCCATCTTCTTTTCTTGGTTTAGAGAAAGGTTCTGGCTTTCTTATATTTTTCTCGAGGTAGTCATAGACACGTATTACGACTAAAGACTACCTTAGTAGAGTGGATCCACTTGTTAAAGCTGTCCTGCCGATCTTTTTGGGAACAAGCAGGAAATCTAGATAAATGTTTTGTCCTATCTTCTTGGTCTTGCGTGAGTTGTCCAAATTGAGTGTTTGGGTATGTCCTCAGTTCTTCAAATCTTACTCTGGCTTCCATGACTTCAAGGATCTTCTTCTGGTCCAGTTCCCGATAGAGCTGATCGTTCCTGACGTACCATGGGGCGCCTGTGGCTTGTCTTTCGTCTGGTGGGTGCTGTGCGTCCTCAGGCTATGGAGGCATACGTCAGGATGGGTAGGATGATCATGTTGATCAGCTTTATCTTCGTTTACAGCTCCAGGTTGGATCTCCGTCCTATGAGTCCTCCGAATCGTCTTTGTCGACTGTATATTCGATATGGTCCTGGACTCCTAGGTACTTCGCCTTGTTGTTCCATGGTACTTCCTCTTCTGCCACTTCTATGTTGTTTTCTGGCGGCATTTTCCTTTTCTTTTTGAAGTAGACTGCTTGGGTTTTCTCAGCATTGACCTTTATCTTCCACGTCGTACACCAGTCAGGGGAAGGGTGAATAACCGTCAATTTCGAACTTAGTGCAAAAATTAATTGTATTTTCCAGAAAATTGACTATAATATGAAGCAGGTTTTGGAAAACTTTAATTTTATTTCATTTCTTGAGGTTTCAGACCAAGTAAAACTTTTTATTAAGACATTTTTCACTAATACATATTTCTCCTCTTGGGCACCCCATGAGTGGACACACAGGATGTTGAATCGTAGCGCTCAGGGCCGGTTTTACCCTAGTGCCAATATAAAGATACTCAGTCAGTTAAATGGGACAAAAATTATACAATATACAATGATGCAAAAAAATATTAGTTAGGTTATATCCGACAAAAGCCGAAATTTCCCATTCTCGTTATTTGAGAAAATGTAAGAAATCACTTTTTGTAAATTGATTTTGTACGAAGTCCTGTGACACCTTGTATAACAAAGTTGTAGAAAGCATCACTGGTATTAAAAATGGAGACAATTATTAATCATAATCACTATTTTTCTGTGTATATTTCGTACGTTTATGAACATTATTTTAAAACATTGTGAATGGTTCAATTCAAACAACCAATTTGTTTTTTTTTTATAAATTATGGGACAATTAATGAAATTTAATTTGATAAAAAAGTTAAAAAACTGATAGTATAACTATAAAAATACATATTTAGTACTTGATACTGTTATAACGAGTTCGAATTTATAAATAGCCAGATATGAACAGCAAAATAAATGTATCAATTGCAGATAATACAGGGTGTCTCAAGTTGCTGGTATAAGTAAAACACTGAAAAAGTAAGGACATTTTTGACAAAACTCCTAGTAGAAAACGATGAAGCTACCATGTTTATAATAGTGATAATAACAAACTATTTTCTACAAACGTCTCTAAAAGTATAATTTTTAACGCATGCTGTCAGTGTCTAAAATGCCATTTTATGACACTAGTGCTAAAAGTAATTTATTTTTATGAGAAAATATAAAAACATAATTCAAAATGAAGTGTTTATTCAATTTAACGCACAATTAGTGAAACTACAATTATAATAAGAAACTCCATGGTAGATGAAACAGAATTTATTTTGGTGAAGCTTGTACCAGGACATAGAGCCGATGTTTTGGACAAAATTTGATCCGCAATGTTGTTTCCTTTGTAGCGAGTCTTGAATTTGATATTTAATTATTCAACGAGATGCATTTGGTATGAAATTAAATAGAAAACGTTTTTTTTTATATATATTTATACAGGGCTGGGATAAAGTATGGAACCAAGTAAATATATTTTAAACGAAAAGAACGATATTTCTGAAAATTTGCAGGTAAGTGCAATGGAATAGAATGCATCTAGTGTACATTTTTTTGTTAATAATATACTTTCGGTTTAACCGGAAATGCCATCAACTTCTTTAATTTAAATGGGACACCCTATATATTTTTACAGATTTTGAAAGAGCTTGTTATTTTGAATACATACATACTGAGTTTAGTGTAAAAAAATTTGTAAAAACGAGGATTATAGCACTTTAATCAACCTACTTTGAGTTTTTTGCATTAGAGCAAAAAACTATTTAGATAAACTAATTGATGTTGTTTGTATGCATAATAATAAATAAACGAGTACTGTTTAGTACGTCTTTTGTTCTCCAAGTGTCAAATTCTAATTGACGGAAATAAATTTTACAATTTAGAATGTTTCAATTAAGTGAAAAAGAGCGTATTGAAATTTTAATGATGATCGGTTATGGTGATCGTGTTAGAACTCATGAAGAAGTGTGTCATATTTTTAATAATTTGCATCCGGAGAGAAATCCTATATCACGCTCAACAGTAACTAAAACATTACAACGTTTTAATACAACTGGGATGGTAAAAAATTTGCTAAAACCTGGAAGACCGCGGACTGCAACGAACGAAACTGTTGAACAAAATATTGCAATCGATTTAGAAGAATCACCTCAAACTTCCACCACAAATTTGGCACTAAACCATGGTATCAGTCGACGTTCTGTAGGAAAGATATTAAAAAGTGAAAAGTATCATCCGTATAAGGTACAGTTGGTTCAAGAATTGTCAGACGATGATTTTGACCGACGGCTGGAATTTTGCGAATGGCTAATGGACATCTGTAATGTCGACGACAATTTTGCTTCTAACATAGTTTTTTCCAATGAGGTAACTTTTTGTTTAAATGGAACAGTTAATCGCCATAACTCAAGGTATTGGTCAAATAAAAATCCTGATTGGATTCATGTAGCACTTACCCAGCATCCACAAAAGTTAAATGTTTCGATGGGAATTGTCGAAAATAGGCTTATAGGCCAATTTTTTATCGACGGAAACTTGAATGGTGACAAGTATTTGGATCTATTAACGAAATTATTCCTGCACTTCAACAGAATGGGCAACTACCACAAAATGTTTGGTTTCAACAAGATGGAGCACCTCCCCACTATGATAGACGGGTTAGGGATTTTCTGGATGCGAATTTTCCAAATCGATGGATCTTAGCCCGTTAGATTTTTTTCTTTGGGGTTATCTAAAATCACGTGTTTACGTTAGAAGACCAACAAACTTACAGGAATTGAGACAAATAATTATTGATGAATGTGAACTAATACGTGGAGAAGTCTTAGAAAGAGTGACTCAAGAATTTGTTAATAGCATGGCATATTGTCAGCAAGTAAAAGGCGAGCATTTTGAACATTTGAAGTAATTTTGTTTCTCATTATTCTAAAATAATGAAATGTACACCTATTGTACAACTAACAGTGAGTTATTCCTCGTTTAAACACATTTTTTCACACTAAACTCAGTATGTATGAATTCAAAATCTATGAAAATATATAGGGTGTCCCATTTAGATTAAAGAAGTTGATGGCATTTCCGGTTAAACCGGAAGTATCTTATTAACAAAAAAATGTATATCAGATGCATTTTGTTCCATTGCACTTACCTGCAAATTTTCATAAATATCGTTTTTTTCGTTTAAAATATTTACTTGGTTCCATACTTTATCCCAACCCCGTATAACCCTCTGCTACTGTACTGTACTGGACTTCCTTCCACCGTGTCTTTTAATTTTAGTAAGAACAATGTCCAGTATAAAGATGGGGATCAGGCAAATTTAGAAATTCAGCGATTTTGGCAGGCATCTTACCAATATATATTCATATACAATGTACCACTTACAACAAAGGTGCGTTGCACATTAGTTTTTGTGTCTGGTATATGCACAACTAGTTAAGTTCCGGAATCCTGGATATTGTTTAATGTCCAAAAACACCAAAAATCGCAGCAACTTTCTGCGTTAGATATATTTCATCCGGGGCTTCTGCGAGAAATTTATCGATTTGTTCCCTTGTCAATACTTTTGACATTTTTGGTTCGATATCCTCCATCCTTTCGCTTAAAAAAAGCCACAAGCTGTAATATCTGCTTATGTCATGATTATTTATCGACTTTAACATAGAATAATTCGACCAAAGCGTTGACGATTTCCATATTTTGGACTTTTCTTCAAAGTATACAAGAAGCACTTTTTCACTGGCCTCCTTGCCACAGACATTTTTCTGATCACACCATTTCAAGAAACGATCGTATGAAAACTACTGTCGCTTTGTCTTACTAGGCAATAATTCGAAAACAGCTTCTTCAATTTTCACTGTAGAAATTCATTTTCTTGATCACTTTCCATCATAAAACGAAGAAACGAGAAAACGTCAATAAAGACAACTCCACAAATTCGGTTTTTATTTACCTTGGTTGCTTCATGAATAGATTAGATGAAATTGGATTCAAAACTGATAATCTCCAGGCTATTATTTTATCAATTTAATTAATTAAAGTTGGATGCGTTTTGGATAGTCCGATTTCAAATTTTAAAACGGTTTTGAAAAGTATAGATCTAGAACAATAGAACCTATATTTTCGATTTGTAATAAAATTATAAATATACTGTTTTTTTTTAAAGCAAACCTTTTATTTTTTTCCAGAAGTACGAAGAGAAGAAGTACTCGCAATAAGAAATAGATTTCCCACAAAAATACCAGTAAGTATAAAACCGAGGATCTTTTCTTACTGCCCCATTTAGTTTTGTTTAAAATTTAAAATTACTAACCATGTTTTTTTTCTTTTGTAGATTATAGTACAGAGATTCTACAAAGAAAATCATTTACCCCCATTGGATAAAGCAAAATTTTTAGTACCAAGAGAAATTACAATGTCCCAATTTCAAACAATTATAAGGTAGTAAGAGGATTTATGATAATTTGTATAGACGTATGCATTTAGTTTTATTATTTGTGCTTCTTGCTTGCCTAAGTTGGTTCAATAATAGTGGGGATCTGAAACCTTATCAATATATCTATTTATTCCCTGTCGAAAAGGCTCTATTAAGTCGTAAAGTTGTTTTGTCCACGACCACTTAATAATAAGTCAATATTCTACTTCCTAACAAAAGGTATATGGTACCCATATATCAACTAGAGTGAATTATGGTTCATAATTTACACTTTTGCATTTAAATAGCATATGTTGCTGTGACAAAACAACATTCCGGCTCAGGTGACTAGAGATGAGGGTACAATATGAAATAAACTATTAAATCTGCATATCTATGCCACAGAATCTACATTCTTCTTCCTCCAGTATTTTGAGCTTTTTCAGGTGCCCGTTTAGGCGGCAATGTCCCGTTAGAATCCCTGTTAAAACTCTTAGTGTAGTTTTACTTTGACTTACGCATTCATTTGATGTCAACATTTAGTAAATAATCTATTTGTGTATCATAAAAAAATTATATTTCTTTGGTTCCAGAAACAGAATACGTCTCAATTCGCATCAGTCCTTATACATTTTAGTAAATAATAAATCTATGACGAGTTTATCTCTAACACTTGCTGAAGTTTACTCTGAACATGCCAATAGTAATGGGTTCCTCTACATCACCTATGCATCTCAAGAAGTTTTTGGCAGCTGCACCTTTATCAACAGTAATTATATCGATAAATGATTTTGAAGGATTAACAAAGTCAAAATGTTATCAAAATACCCTGTATATTGCATAATTAACATATATACAATGCCATCAGTTTCTAGAATATATAAGGTTGTTACTTTTCAGGGAAAAATTGTTGCTAAATTCGAAAATGAAATGTAGATTTAATATCTTAGGTAGGATATTTTAATAATTTTTTAAATTGCTAGCATATATCAATGTTGGTTTGAAAGACTGTTTCTTATATATATTGTAAGATTTTATATTTTTGTATATGTACCTATATCTTTTAACTAGTCTAAATACAATTAAAATCATTTTTTAAACAATATTTGTAATGATTCATTCTAAAACCTGGAAAAAGGGACAAAACAAACCAAAAATTCTTCAGACCAATAATTAGTCTAACATCTTTTGTTCTCAAAACGATAAAGAAAGCTATTGTCAATTATATTAAAATGGAAATCACTTACCAGGCAGGCAGATTTACAGAGACTGCACTGGTACAGCTGACAGAGGACAAACAAAGTGCTTTAAACCACCAATATACTGTAGAATTACCACTTTTGACAGTACTTCACATGAAACTGTAAAAAGAGTAGCAAATAGAAGTGGAAGGATAAGTGAAGACATTGTCTCTATTTGCTGCAATTGCAGAGGGGTCCACAAGAAAGAAAGCATGTCCTCAATGGATTGACTGAAACATGCAAATATACCAAAGGATCTACTAGCTAGGAGCTGAGTAAAAAAAACAAGAGGCTTCTGGTTGCATGTGACAGAAATAGGTAAAAAGGGATCAAATGTAGCCTGAAAAATGTAGAAGTTATTTTTATAGTTAACAGCAAAAATACAGTAATGATTACACAAAATGAAAAATTATGTGTTTTGCACTAAATAGAAGCTATTAATTGATTAAAATCCAAGTAAATACTATGATTAGCTGACCTTAGAAAGGTTAATTATTTTATTTTTGTTTAAACCTTCCTAAAATATGTGAAAACATTGTTAATACTCAATAAATTGATTTATTAGTTGATTTAATATGAAGGCAGAGTTCATAATTTATAAAAATTGTTGCTGTTGAAGACACAGCCGTTCAAAGTACATCATATACCTAATCTACTACAGAAGTATAAAAGAAGTCTATCAAGTGGAAATAATACCTTACATTCAATCAACTATATTCAGATAAATTTTGAGTGCTTTGGAGGTTCTCTAGACTCACTAATTTTAAAACGTATCAAAAGAAATGTATAACTTTTGGACCAAAGATAAATCCTATGTAAAATTGTTTACTGTAGTGTATATTTATCCCTGAAATGGTACTCAGTCATACATTTAACATAATTATTGAAAATTCGGTTTATGTACATACCCAGAAAATCTAGATACATTTTTTCAAACATTTTTAGGAACTATAAAGCTTTGTAGAATGTTAATAAAAAGTAGCATTCCTGACTTACCTTAACAGCTACTGTTAATTGTATGTTAATTCTAATTAATAAACCTCAAAGCATTATTTTTATCATTGATGTTTTCATAAAAATTTGTTCATAACAACACTAAACACTATTTTTGTCTATACAAATTTAATAACCAACAAAACAAGACAATGACAATGACAATTGTTAAACCATTAGAACCGGTAGTTTCCGATTAGAACTGACATAAGCTATACAGTTACCATATTCTGGTCTTGGCTCAATGAGGTTCACAGTTACAGCTACATAGTTCGCCTACCAGCACAAGAGAGGGCTTGAAAAACATGGTTTGACAGAGTGGGTATAATATAAGTTCTACCTTCTTCATCCATCGATTGAATTTTATTTTTGTCTTGAAATTTGAAATATTGTGAACTCCACTGTTATAGCAAATTGAGGGTTGATCCAGTAGATAGCAGCATCTGACAATATTTGTATTGATTGACCTTTCTATATTACGGCAGTATTCTATGGTTTCCTTTTCTGGAAATTGACATCGACATATTACATATTAAAAAAAATGGCGTGGCGTCTTCACACAGAAGAAAGCCGCTTATCTTTTACTATTTTTGTGAATATGTATTTATATTAAATAATTTCTCCGTGAATGAAACGTTCCGGAATTTGGTATGTTGAACTCTACTAATATATTTATTTGATGGCTTTTTATTCTTCCATTCATTTTGTGAAAATTGTTCATTATTATGATGGGATAGAAGGAAGAAATAAGGTAGAATTATTAGCTGTAAAAAAGCCAATTGGCTATTTCTCATTTGAACATGAGTTCTGTTTTAATTGTAAATGTTTTTTTCTATTTTAGATTACATCATTATCTGCAAGTTGTCGTCGATACAGTTGATTCATTAACCAGAGTACCATTTTTATTGGATCAGTAAGGTATTGTAGAGTAGATGGAGTTTATATGCAGATGTACAATAAGCAATTGAAGCTCCTCCAGGCATAACTATTATCCGATTCAGTCATAGTCCTTGGTAAGTTATTTATAAATTCAAGTAGTTCAAAGGAGTAACATACTGCTGCTAGTTGAAATCATTTCAATATTTGTTTGTTTTCAGGAAAATAAATCAACAACACATTTTTCAAAGTTTATTGTTGTCGTATGAATATTTTAAAACAACGTTGGAGTTACTGCATGCTAAAACTTTCTAAAATGTAAGTACGTACATGCAATTATTGTGAATATTCTAATATTATCCTAACCTTATCTTGAGGAGCAAATAGAGGTTGTTTATTGAAAAATAATATTAAATCTACAATGGAACGTTTGTGTTTTATTTTTGGTTGTATGTTATAAAATGATTTTTTTCAAGTCTAGCATGGTATTCTCTTGATTTGCTTCCTCAATGAGTGTCACTTCTATTATGTGTACATAGCAATATTTTCAACTGGATGAGTCTCTAAGTTGCACAAAAATGGAAAATAACATAATTAGTTACGACCATTAGAAATTGGAAGCTTCTAATCATGTTGATTTACATTTGTCTGTAAATTGTATGCACAATAATGTACATTGGGTTTGGAACATAATTGACGATGAAAATTGGAAATCGACGATTTTTTCTAACTCTGTATAACACTGGTACTAACCTCATTAATAGGGGAAGACCACGTCCTGTTGAATCTGATAACAAACGAGCGATCTTTGCACAACACTTGGTTCTTAATAGTTATCTTGATCATGTTTGAGTTAAGTTAATTTTTATTTGGTACTTTCTTCAACTTTGCTTTAATTGTTTCGGTATTTTAAAAGCTATATATGACTGTTTGTAACAAAAATGATCAATCAATTAATTTAAAACAACCAAATTATAAATCTAAAATTGATCCAGATAATTGTTTATCTTCGGGGCGACTGTTATTAGTGTCAACTTGCCAGTTGGTGGACATCCCCTATACTAGTTGCCTTCTTTATATGTAAAACATTTGAAATTTTGGTTTTATCAAACAGGAATTGTTTTGCTGATGAGAGAAACTCACTGATTGATTTGGTGACCTCAGTAAGTTTTATTTTATAAGTTCAAGCTCCTACAACAACATCATGTCAATCTAAGTTTATTTTGGTGGAATATGAAAATATTAGGACAAAGAAATGGAGGAACTGTATGTTTTAATATGATTCAAATGTAAGTACACATAATTATTATTATTGATATTCTAGCATTACCTGGAAGTAGAAATAACAAAGGAGCAATGTGAATAGAGTTTGTGTAAACAAAAATTCATCTCATATTAGAATATAATTTTGAACTAACTTTGTCAGTTGAGTTTTTCCAAAATCTATCTTGGCTAAACCAAATTAGAAGGTCTTTTTGTTTTATCTTCTTCCTCCAGTGATTAAATTTTATTTGGGTCTTGAAATATTGTGAATTCAACTGTTATAACAAATAAGTAGTGTCAACCATTACTACTTGGAAGCTTTCCATAATTCTAAAATTAAATCAATCATTGTATAACATAATTTTATTTGGTCAATATGTATTGAAACTAGAAGCAATCTGGAAGTATGCAACCGAACAGGCATGAATTTGTATGTTTGGTTGCGTACCTATTAGAGAGGTTACTATTGTATTCATTATTTAGTGTAAATGTACTTGCACGTCATAACTTGACTATGTTGTCCAACAGTTAAAATAGTATGAGAATCTAGTAAACATCAACTACAGTGTATCTAATATTTTCTTTATTTGGCTAAAGCTAGGTATACAGATATAGACCAGACTTGAAAAAATGAGAAAGAAGAAGAAATCACAGAAAATAGGTTATGTGTAAACGTCAAATGAAGTTTATCTAATATTCTTCTTTTTATTTGGCTAAATAAACCACAGAGTTAAAAAAAATGAGAAAAAAGAAGAAATCACAGAAAATAGATTATGTGTAAACGTCAAATGAAATTTGTCTAAAATTCTTCTTTTTAATTGGCTAAATAAACCACAAAGCTAAAAAAAATGAGAAAGAAGAAGAAATCACAGAAAATAGGTTATGTGTGATAGTAACACAGATTATGCATGATAGAAACAATACTTATTTCAGTTGCCAGTGAGTTTTATTTTGTATGTGAATACACTGAATTAGAAGTTTATATTTCAATAATTCTGGAACTATTTAAGTACTAAAATGGTATGTATAAAAAAGTATTAAGGAAAATATATACAATGGTATGGTACAATTATTTGTTCTTAAATTTTTTATCAACATTAAATATGTTATCTAATACAAGTCTTAGGATAGAATAGCAAATAGATGTTGGGATCGTGATTTTTTCCTCAATATGAAAAATTCATGCAAGTTCTATAGATTTCCTGAGGATGAAACTGGAGTCTTTTTAAGGTAAACCTTAAATTGTTGTAGATGATCTGGGATCTGAAGCTAGAGTGTGCAGGTTATTTTCAACTAGCAAAATCTTCCTGAGGAGGTAAATGATCCAAAAGAAATTGTTCAGTCAGCATAACTTTAATCCTAAAAAAAGAACAAATCCCTTACAATCTCAGGATTGAGGTACATTCAAATTATTTAGTAATTTGTATTTATTACAATATATCACTGAAATTGAAACATTGCAATTATTATATTAGTCCATCATTTATTTTAATATTCTATCACTTTAAAATTCACTAATTTGTTTCAGCCCATCAACCTCTACTAAGTTCAAGAGTTGCTAATAAACCGATTGATACTAAAAATGAAATTGAACAGAGATCAAGTTTCAGAATCACTCAGATAACAAATGAGCTTTTTGAATATTTGTGAATCTGATAAACTTGTTTTAGAATATACACCTTTAACTGAAATGTCATGTAACTTTTATTAAACTCAGTATGATTCATATCATTAATAAATATTCAATTCTTATGAAATTGTTTAATTAAAAAGAGATTTTGAATGTATAAATTGGTTACACTTAACAGATTGTAATACTATTTTTCAAAATAATATTCAACAAAAATTGTCATAAAAATCCTTCAAAATGCTGAGCTTCACAGGAAGACCAATTCTAACTCCCTTCTTCCAGAATGCATCTCTCCACTCGCTTTGTAGTGCCCTGTAGATTAAAAAAAAAATTGGTAAGGAGGAAGAGATAATACTTTATCACAATACTATTCCACAATAAAATGTATTCGAGTGTTTATTTCTGAAAAAAAATATTGAGTAGTTTGTATTAAAAAAACCTTCTCAATTCTTGTTATTTATATTAAATTGTTTTCATTGAATTGAAACAATATATATTGACTGTGCTCATCTGTATTAGGTACAATATTTTTAAAGTAATTAAGTTGCATTCTGAATTTTAACATATGAATTGCAAGGGCACTGTTGAAATATAGATTGTACTCACACAGGTTACAGTATGAAGAAGCTTAGCTTCAACATTTGTAGATTCAATTCTTGTTAGGTGTCATTATAATCTAATATTCTCAAATAACATTGTCCATAATTTATTGTTGGTCAGTGAGGTTCAATAGTAATTGGTTTTCAAACCATTCAAAATCATCAAAGTAATGAATAGCTTCAATTTTCAATTATTTTTAATTATACTAGTATTGGCAAAATAATTTTATTTTTTCCTATGCAAAGATTTCGTTATAACATGGACCGGAACAACATAAAAGGCGACTTCGGCACGCTTTGGTACCCTACTTTGGTCTGTCACATACATACCAATCGATTTCGTTTCGAAAAACGATGACGTCAATTTAACTTTGGTACCCTTTTTGGTCTGTCAAATCACATACCGAGATTTGCAGCATGGTTACTGAAATTGGTACCTTTCTATCCTTGTCTAAAGTAGTTTTTGTTTCAATTTTTATTTATAAATAAACAAAGTCGTTGGAAAGAATTGTATTTTTGGCTAATATTCTAAAATTCTTCCAGTTTTGTCCGTTTTTTTTTTCTTTTTTTTTATCTAGTAATGATGGAATGTAGTACATAAATGTCAATTTCATCAATCAGCTGTTCTAATTGAGAACCAAACGATTTCGCCTGTAATTGGTACTTTACGTCATACCTGTGACGTAGGACCTACCAATTGGTTAACCAAAGTCCCTATCAACCAAAGCGTGCCGAAATCGCCTAAAGTTGTACCTGCATACTTAACCAGAGCAATTTGTATCTGTTCTGGTACATTTGTAAGATCTATGGTAACACTGAACAAAGAAGAAATATTCTTCTCTTTTTGCAATTCCTGGTCTGCAGCTGATAAAGCTAAAATCTCTCTTTGAAATCAACGTCACTAGTTTCATCTACTGGTTGATTCCAAAACCTGATGGAATATATTTCTTAATTACAGCATTGACGTGCGCATCTTGTTTATCACTTATTTCTGAGTTATGCAAGTTTAATTGCATACCTATTAGAAAGGCAACTTTCTAGTAGATGACAGATCGTACAGTAATTCTATTGACTGACTTCTCTATCTTGAAATATTCTATGATTTACAAATGTATGTTTGGTTGCCTACCTATTAGACAGGTAACTTCCTTCATTTCTTGTAGAGGGCAGCATGGAACAAAATTTGTATTGACGACTTCTTTATCTTATCGTAGTATTCTATGATTTCTAATTCTAGTAGATAACAGCATCGAACAATATTTTTATTGATTGACCTCTCTACCTTATAGAGTATTCTTTGATTTACTCTTCTGATTGACTGATTGACACATTAAATTACAAATTTCACAAAATGGCGTGTTGACATGGCGTTTTCGCAGAGAAAAAGCCGATTACCTTTCAATGTTTTTGTGCATTTATATTACCCACATAATTTCTCCGTGAATGTAACTTTTGATACAATTGTTAATATTATTGTTCCGGAATTATACTTGATCCAAATTGAAATGGAATTTAATATATTAATTTGATATCATTTTATGAAACTTGTTCATAATGATGTTATTATAGATAGCACCGAGGGAATAAATAAGGTAAAATTATAAGCTGTAGAAACGCCAATTGGCTATCTCTCCCTAGATCAAGATTTCTTTGTTTCAATTGTACATATTTTTTTATATTCCAGATATATGATTATCTGCAAGTTCCAAGTTGTCGTCGATACAGTTGCTTCAATAACCAGAGTACCATTTTTTTTTAGACTCAGACCAGTAGTATTGTAGAGTAGATGTAGTTTATATGCAATTGTACAATAAGCAATTGAAGCTCCTCCAGGTTTAACTATTATCCGATTCAATAATAGTCCTTGGTAAGTCTTATTTATAAATTAAAGTAGTTCAAAATAATAACATACTGCTGCAAGGTGAAATCATTTTAAAATTTGTTTGTTTTTCTGGTATTGTGATATGAAAATTTTAAAACTTCAATGAAGTAACTGCATGTTTTAAAAAATGCAGGAATAAATAGAGGTTAATTGAAAAGTATACTCATTTCATATTAGAATATAACTGTCACTTGAATGTTTGCCAAATATGTTTCTATTAAGTTTAAAATTGAAGGTTTGTGTTTCAATTCTGGTTATAGATATAGAATGATTTCTCAAGCATGGTATTCTCTTGATTTGCTTCCTCAATGAGTGTCACTTCCATTATGTTTTCATAGCAATATTTTCAACTTGATGAGTTTCTAAATTACTCAAAATTGGAAAATAACATAATAAGTTATGACCATTAGAAATTGGAAGCTTCCAATTTTTTTTTTTTTTTAACTCTGTACTAGCAATTAATTTGGTGAGTTCAAGTACCTATTTCAGATGATCACAACACTTCGTAACATTCTTATTAAAATTTGTGTGTTTTTCAGGAGAGTGAAGGAAAAACAACAACAGCATGTCAATCTAAGTTTAATATGTTGGAATATTGAAATATGAAGACAATGTAATGGAGGAACTGCATGTACACTGTAAGTACACATAATTATTATTATTGATATTCTAGCATTACCTGGAAGTAGAAATAACAAAGGACCAATGCGAATAGAGTTTGTGTAAACAAAAATTCATCTCATATTAGAATATAATTTTGTATTAACTTTGTCAGTTGAGTTTTTCCAAAATCTATCTTGGCTAAACCTAATTAGAAGGTCTTTTTTCTGTTTTATCTTCCTCCAGTGATTAAATTTTCTTTGGGTCTTGAAATATTGTGAATTCAACTGTTATAACAAATTAGTAGTGTCAAACCTTACTACTTGGAAGCTTTCCTTGATTCTAAAATAAAATCAATCATTGTATAACATTTATTTGGTCAATCTGTATGGCAACTAAAAGTAATCTGAAAGTATGCAACCGAACAGGCATGAACTTGAATGTTTGGTTGCGTACCTATTAGGGAGGTTACTATTGTATTCATTATTTAGTATAAATGTACTTGCACGTCATAACTGGACTATGTTGTCCAACAGTTAAAATAGTATAAGAATCTAGTAAACGTCAAATAAAGTTTATCTAATATTCTTTTTATTTGGCTGATGCTAGTTATACAGATATTAACCACAAAGTTAAAAAATGGGAAAGAAGAAGAAATCACAGTAAATAGGTTATGTTTAAACGTCAAATGAAATTTATCTAATATTCTTCTTTTTATTTGGCTAATGCTAGTTATACAGATCTAAACCACAGAGTTAAAAAAATGAGAAAGAAGAAATCACAGAAAATAGGTTATGTGTACGTCAAATGAAGTCTATCAAATATTCTTCTTTTTATTTGGCTAAATGAGTCAATAAAATAAGAAAAGAAGAAATCAGAAAATAGGTGATGTGTAAACGTCAAATGAAGTTTGTCTAATATTCTTCTTTTTATTTGGCTAACTAAACCACAAAGTTAAAAAAAAATGAGAAAGAAGAATAAATCACAGAAAAATAGGTTATGTGTGATAGAAACAATACTTGTTTCAGTTGTAGTGAGTTTTTTTTTGTATGTGAATACACTGAATTAGAAGTTTTTATTTCAATAATTCTGGAACTATTTAAGTACTAAAAAGGTATGTATGATATAGTATTGAAGAAAATATATTTCAATGGTACAGTTATTTGTTGTAAAATGTTTTATCTACATTCATTATCTAATACAACTTTTAAGAAAGAATAGCTATTAGATGTTGGGATCGTGATTTTTTCCTCAATATGTAAATTCATGCAAGTTCTACAGATTTCCTGAGGATAAAACAGTTCTTTTTAAGGTAGGTCATTTTATTTTATGATCAATGGTAATGGAATAAACCTCTAGATTATTGTAGAAGATCTGAAACTAGAGTGTGCAGGTTATTTTCAACTAGCAAAATCTTCCTGAGGAGGTATATGATCACAATCAAAAAAAATTGTTAAGTCAGCATAACTTAATGCCTGAAAATGAGAAAAAAAGAACAAATCCTCTTTAATCTCAGGATTAAGGTGTATTTAAATTATTTAGAAATTTGTATTTATTACAGTATATCACTGAAACATATCACAATAATTATTATATTAGTCAATCATCTATTGTATTCTGTCACTTTGAAATTCACTAATTTGTTTCAGCCCATCAACCTCTACTGCAAGTTCAAAAGTTGCTAATAAACCGATTGATACTAAAAATGAAATTGAACAGAGATCAAATTTCAGAATCACTCGGATAACAAATGAGCTTTTCGAATATTTGTGAATCTGATAAACTTGTCTTAGAATATACACCTTTAACTGAAATTTATTAAATTAATTTCATGTAACTTTTATTTAACTTAGTATGATTCATATCATTAATAAATATTCAATTCTTATGAAATTCATTTATTAAAGAGGTTTTGAATTTATAAATTGGTTACACTTAACAGATTGTAATACTATTTTTCAAAATAATTTTAAACAAAAATTTTCATAAAAATCCTTAATTGCTGAGCTTCACAGGAAGACCAATGCTAACTCGCTTCTTCCAGAATGCATCTCTCCACTCGCTTCATAGTGCCCTGTAGATAGAAAATAAATTGGTAGGAAGGAAGAGATAATACTTTATCACAATCTTATTCCACAATAAAATTTAGTCAAGTTATTATTTCTGAATAAAAATATTGAGTAGGTTGTATTAATAAAACCTTCATTTCTTATTATTTATATTCAATAATTTTCATCAAATTGAAACAGTATGAATTCATCTGTATTAGGTATAATATTTTTAAACTAATTGTTTTGTATTATAAATTTTAACATCTGAATTGCAATGTTTCTGTTGAAATACAGTTTGTACTCAACAGGCTACAATACAAAGAAACTTACCTTCAACATTTGTAAATTAAATTCTTGTTAGGTGTCATTAACCTAATCTCACATAAAATTATCTATAATTTATTGATGGTTCAGTGAGGTTTAATAGTAATTGGTTTTCAAACCATTCAATGTATGTTTTCTTCAGTTCCCCATGATAGCCTCTTAATTGTGTTGCATATGATAACATACTTTCTCCTGAATTTGATATTTAGTTATTCAACGACTTGCATTTGGCATGGAATTGAATACAAAACGTTTCTTTCTTTTATATTTTTTAATGCGACCTACAAATTTCAATATTTACCAAATTCACAGTGACAAAACGTACTGATTGACAGCAACGAACGAATGAACTGAGTGATTTCTTCACTTTGATGACGTGTACATTTATACTAAATAAAGAATAGATGGCAGCATTGAACATATTTGCATTGACTGACCTCTCTATCTTATCGAGTATTCTTTGATTTACTCTTCTGATTGACACATTAAATTACAAATTTCACAAAATGGCGTGTTGGCGAGGCGTTTTTGCAGTGAAAAAGCCGATTACGTTTTACTGTTTTTGTGCATTTATATTACCCACATAATTTCTCCGTGAATGTAACTTTTGATACCATTGTTAATGTTATTGTTCCGGAATTATACTTGATCCAAATTGAAATAGATTTTAATATATTAATTTGATATCATTTAATGAAACTTGTTCATAATGATGTTATTATAGATAGCACCGAAGGAATAAATAAGGTAAAATTATAAGCTGTAGAAACGCCAATTGGCTATTTTTCCTTAGATCAAGATTTCTTTGTTTCAATTGTACATATTTTTTTATATTCCAGATATATGATTATCTGCAAGTTCCAAGTTGTCGTCGATACAGTTGCTTCAATAACCAGAGTACCAGTAGTATTGTAGAGTAGATGGAGTTTATATGCAATTGTACAATAAGCAATTGAAGCTCCTCCAGGTTTATCCGATTCAATAATAGTCCTTGGTAAGTCTTATTTATAAATTAAAGTAGTTCAAAATAATAACATACTGCTGCAAGGTGA
This sequence comes from Lochmaea capreae, assembly GCA_949126875.1. NCBI lineage: Eukaryota > Metazoa > Arthropoda > Insecta > Coleoptera > Chrysomelidae > Lochmaea > Lochmaea capreae. The sequence continues at coordinate 4,143,099 of OX421411.1, forward strand.
AATCATTTTAAAATTTGTTTGTTTTTCTGGTATTGTGATATCAAAATTTTAAAACTTCAATGAAGTAACTGCATGTTTTAAAAAATGCAGGAATAAATAGAGGTTAATTGAAAAATATACACATTTCATATTAGAATATAACTGTCACTTGAATGTTTGCCAAATAATATGTTTCTATTAAGTTTAAAATTGAAGGTTTGTGTTTCAATTCTGGTTATAGATATAGAATGATTTCTCAAGCATGGTATTCTCTTGATTTGCTTCCTCAATGAGTGTCACTTCTATTATGTGTTCATAGCAATATTTTCAACTTTATGAGTCTCTAAATTACTCAAAATTGGAAAATAACATAATAAGTTATGACCATTAGAAATTGGAAGCTTCCAATTTTTTTTCAACGTTTTACTGGCACAAACATCGTGAGAGAAAGTCACTAATTAATTTGGTGAGCTCAGTAAGTTTTATTCAAAAGCTCAAGTACCTATTTCAGATGAACGCAACACTTAGTAACATTCATATTAAAATTTGTGTGTTTTTCAGGAGAGTGAAGGAAAAACAACAACAGCATGTCAATCTAAGTTTAATATGTTGGAATATTGAAATATTAGGACAACACAATGGAGAAACTGGGTGTTTTAATAAGATTCGTCTGTAAGTACACATTATTATTGATATTCTAACATTACCCAGAAGTAGAAATAACAATGGACCCAAGTGAATAGAGTTTGTTTAATGAAAAATACATCTCATATTTTCAGTTGAATTTTTGCAAAATCTATCTTGATTAAATTTAAAATATAGGGTCTTTTTGTTCTATCTTCTTCCTCCAATGGTTTAATTTTATTTGTGTCTTGATATATTGTGAATTTAACTGTTGAATCCAATTAATAGTTTCAATTCTCACTATGTAGAATCTTTCCATAATTCTAAAATAAAATCTTACACTATTAAAATTATGGAATCTATAATACGTGAATCTTTGGTGAACTTTCTGATTGAACATGATAGAATTCCTACTTCTCAACATGGTTTCATACCAGGTCAGTCCGTAGTGACAAATATGTTGATGTGTGTAAATGATTGGCCTCTAGCTCTAGACAATAAACAACCAATATTTAGACTTTTCCAAATCGTTTGATCGAGTTCCTTATAAACGTCTACTATTTAAACTCGAGTATAACAGAGTGGAGGCAATCTGCTTGATTGGATTGAAGATTTGTGTTCAGATTAGAGTAATTATTTCTCTGCAATGTGCTTAGTGGGGTTTTACAAGGATTAGTTTTGGGACCAGTTATGTTTTTAGTGTATGTAGCAGACGTTGAAAGCAACATCTCGCTTTAGGCTGATGACACCAAATTATATGCCAATCCTATAGATGAATATGACTACAATCTGATTTAAACCAAGTGTCCGAAAGGGTAGATGTCAGGCTTTTACTCTTGAAAGCATTGAAGTGTTCAGTGCTTCATCTTGGTAAAAATAATCCAAGGACTGGGTATGCACTTTCTAATATGATTTAGAAACTATTTCTCAGCAAAGAGACCTAGGCCTACTCGTTACAGAAACTTTATTGTAGACTCAACATATTGGTTACATCTGTAGTAAAGCTGAAAGGTTACTTACTGTATTCGGGGGTTAAAGGCTTCGCGGCTATTTAATAACAGTTCACAGAGCTTTGGTTTGTGATTTGTTACATATTTTTCCTCTGAATACCGATACCAGGTTTCGTGGACATCGCTTCAAATTAAAAAAAAAAACAATTTCGTACCAAATTCCTCGAAGGTTTTTTATCAAATCGAGTGTTTGACATTTGGAAATCTCTCCCATCAAACGTTGTTTACGCTTTAACACTAAACTCTTAAAAATAATTATGATGCCTACAAAGTAACTGCGCTAGACTGACTACTCTTTATTATACATCTGTTTTGTTATACTTCATTTCTTTGTAATTATTAGTATATTTTATATTCTATTCCTGCTATATAGTCTTCGACATCGGCTCGATTAAACTTTTAAAATAATAATAATTTGAAAAATCAGTCATTTTATACCCTCTGTATTACAACTATAAGCAACAAGGAGGTATGCAACTAAACAGGCATGAACAATGCATGTTTGGTTGCATACCTACTAATCTAATAGGTATGCAACCAAACATGTATTGTTCATGTCTGTTCAGTTGCATACCTATTAGATTGGTATTTTGTGATTTACATTAATGAAAATTTCCCCGTGAATGGAACTTTTGGTAATATTTTTAATATTATCGTTCCGGAATTACACTTGATCCAAAGGCGGTATGGTTTTATCAAACAAGAGACATAGTGACTCTGATAAGAAATATTCACTGATCGTTTTGGTGCATTATGCAACATCAGTTTGTTGTTACTGGATTTTACTCATCATGTTATTTTTCTTAGGATCCCAGATGATATCGTTAGGAATAATCCATTTGATTGAAGAAATGGAGAAGACGAAAAAGACAGAAGAGATCGGATGATCGACAGAAAGATAGACTGACAATGAGGCCAACATAAGACAAAGAGGAAATTGGTGTCAAAATGACAGTATACGCGTGTCGAAAGTAGGTAACTAATGTGTAGCTATCTCATTGCACTCACTCAACAATATCAATGCTGCCATCTTTCAATTGTAAATTGACATTGTTAAGTGAGTGAAATGTAGATGGCTCCACACTAATTACACTTTCTAGCTACCTAAGACCTATTTTCGACACGCGCCGCTAGATCGCATTACAATACGATCGATCAATGGAGGTATGTAAAACCATCATGTAGGAGCGAATACGATATTTATATCGATAAATGTAGTTTTCGGAGTTTTAACGCATCTCTTCACCAATAGATGCTGCTTACATTCCCACTCATGTATGCAGGGATAAAGTAAGTCTCGCACGGGACACTAAAACTCCATTTATCTTGATTTTGTATAAATTTGTTTGTGCTCCTTTTTGATTAAATATAATTCAAAAGGAAAAACAGCATGTTTTATTATTTTCCCTCGCCCCTTTCCTATCTGACGAATAATTAGTTCGCAGGTTTTTTGATAGATGAACAGCGCCATCTATTTCAAACCCCCTGAACTAGAATAGTTCACTGATTTTCCGATAGATGGCGCTGTTTTTTCCTGGGATTCACACGAAAGTGGTGCCATCTATGGGCAAACCCGAGAACTAAATAAAATTAGTTCACGGGTTCTCCGATAGATGGCGCCACTTTTTCTGGGATTCACACGAGAGTGGCGCCATCTATGGGCAAACCCGTCAACTAAAAAAAAATTGGTTCACGGGTTTTCCGATAGATGGCGCTGTTTTTTTCTGGGATTCACACAAAAGTGGCGCCATCTATCGGAAAACCCGTGAACTAAAAAAAAATTAGTTCACGGGTTTTTTCATAGATGGTGCTGTTTTTTCTGGGATTCACACAAAAGTGGCGCCATCTATTAAAAAACCTGTGAACTAGTTTCATCAAAGCAAATTCTTGCACAGGTTTCCCGATTTCCATCTATCGAGTGCAAACGGAAACGCGAATAAAACTACAACAATAAAATAAGAAATTTTTATAGAAAGTATGGATTTACAAGTATTTTTACAACGGGATTGTATGTATGTATGCCTTCATGTTGCGTTGGATCCTATCGTAGTGCGACCTACGAAAACACTGAACCAATCTTTCGCCTGTTCATGGAAGTGAACATCATTGGAGATATGTACCAAAGGGAGGATTTCACCCAGGCCAACGTGAAAAGACTGTTAAGCCTGATGAGGGCCACTGGTCTGTTCACATATACGCTACAACTCTCACTGGTGGTACCGAACCACCAATCAATTGTAGTGCGATCTTGCGGCGCGTGTAGAAACTAGCTCTAAGGTTGAAAAATCGGTAGCCATAAGTGCAATTAGAGTGGCGCCATCTACATTTCACTCACTCAATAATGTCAATGTTTCACCTACTTTCGACACACGCCGCTAAATCGCACCACAATACGATCCACTGCAACATGGAGGCATATATTGTATAACCATCAATTGTATACGTTTCAGCTACAATTTCACTGAAACGTGTCATAATTAGATTTTTAGACGGTGTATACACAACTTGGCGATATTTTCTATTTACGGCAATCCACCTTCACTCCAAATTGTTGTTCTTCTTAATTGAATTCAACTGCTTCGTATGTCCTTATAAACGCTATCAAGACCGAGATGTATGCTGATGTCGTTACTACAAAGAAAAGAGATCATATTAATAGTAGACGAGAAAATAATAGTATAAAACTATTAAAACGCCTTCCAAATTTGAAAATTACTTTTCAAAGAGTAGACCGTTCACTAGGAAGAAACATTACTTCCAAATAAAACAGGGTTGGTATATATGAAAATATAGAACCAACCATTCTGGTTTTTTATTAGAAAGGACAATATCACTTGCATCCGGTTTCGGCGTATTTGCTCCTCATCAGTACATAGGTAGATAGTAGATATCATCCATCCAGAAGCTCTGAGAGCATAATCCTGGACTGAAGACAACGCTGATATCACATTAATACATTAACCCCATTAACACAGATGGTTCATGTTCCAGCGATGGGGCGGGGGCTGGAATTTCCTCCAGGAACCCAAGGACACAAGTCTGTGTTCCATTGGGTAAGGGTGTGTCTGCACACCAGGCTGAGGTATACGCTATCTTGGGATATGCGCAGATAATTAAGGCACTGAGTGGACATACCATCAACTCAGGGCTTGCTGCTGAATGTCGTGAACACCTTGCTGACCTAGCAAAGCGGAACACAGTGTGGCTAGAATGGATTCCGGTCCACTCTGGCAACAAAGGGGCGGACGCCCTGGTTGTGGAAGGAACGGCTACTTCCTTTAACGGCCCGGGCCCGACCTTGGGCCTCACAAAACAAACAATCCGTAAGGAGACGAGGAACTGGTTGAGAAACCAGCACCTTGCTCACTGGAGGGCTCTACAAGGTCTCAGGCAATCCAAGCTCCTATTGATTGGATGGACTGATGGACATGCTAGAGCTGCTCTAGAACTACCAAGGAGTAGGTTAAAGAAGATAGCAGGGCACTGCTGTCTGAGGAAACACCTCTGTAACCTAGGTTTAGAGGAAAACCCCCTATGCAGGGGTTGCGGCATGGCTGACGAAACGTCGGACCATGTTCTCCTCGTATGTCCACATTGGGCTGTGCTACGCAGGCGAATCTTCGGAGTCCCTGTTATGGCCTCTGGGGACATAAGCAGGCATCCACTGAAGAGGATTGAGTCCTTAATCGAGGGACTCGGCTTCATGGATGCATAAGTAGCAGGAATGGCACAATGGGCCCGCCAGTCGCCTCAGTGCCGGAACCTTGGCTTGAGTTTGCCTTGGCCAAGGTTCGCTTGACTAAGTAGTAGTAGTAGTAACCCCTGTCCTGGATAAATCAAGTAAATGATTATTGGAAATTTCTCTTTCTAACATTGGTAACCAAATTTGACTACATTCGGCTGAAATACTAGCTACACATTTACGCTTTCATAATGATTAGATTCAAAATTCAAATACCTATTAGTGTGTGTTGGTTTACGGTAAACACTTGTTTCATATCCTGTAGATGTTTTATTGATAAGAACATCTAAAAATGGCAAAAATTTGTTAGAAAACAGTTTTAAATAACAATTTATACTGTCATCGCTGCTGTGGAACCTGGTCATGGACGGGCTCATCAGAATCCTACACAGAGAAGGATTTAACACCATAGGATATGCAGATGATCTGGTAATTCTATCCCAAGGTAAATACAACAGTACAACCAGAGACAGACTCCAGATGGCTTTAAATGTAGTAACAGGCTGGACTGTGAAAGAAGGGCTACACATAAGTCCCTCAAAAACACAGATAATTGCGTTCACCAGAAGAAGGAAAAGGGAAGGACTTGGCCCTCTGACGCTTCAAGGTGAACCAATAAGATTGTCGGGTGAAGTAAAATATCTTGGGGTTATCCTAGACCCAGGTTTAACTTGCAACCGACACCTTCAGCACGTGATCAAGAAGGCAGAGGCAACCTTCACAGTTGCCAGACGCACTTACGGCACTAAATGGGGACATAGACCAAGCATGGTACACTGGCTGTACAAAATGGTTATCATCCCCAGGATTAGACAAACCTCTGCGAAGCTAAAATTAAGCAAGGTCCAAAGACTTGCATGCATAGGCATTACAGGGGCAATGAGGACTACTCCTACAGCGGCGCTGGAAACAATGTGTCATAATGTGAGAAGCAAGGGCAGCTCTAACCCGACTAGAAAAAGCATCAGACGATAACGTGACACATGGGAGAGGACACACAGAAATAAGGCACGTGGATGACGACATTTTTAAAATGCCAACAGACCACATGACTGCCAGATATATCTTTCGCTAGAACTTCGAGATTGTCATCAAAGATCGAAAGGAGCTTGAGGAAGAGGACGCACCATCACTCAGCAGAGCGAATGAACTGATCTGGTATACAGACGGATCAAGGAACGAGCTCGGCACCGGAGCGGGTACATATAGCAAGTCGAGCAAATACGAAGGAATCGTCTCGCTTGGTAAATATGCCTCGGTATTACAAGCAGAGGTTTATGCAATACTTGCATGTGCACGGACGAATAACATGAGTGCCTACAACAGGTTGATCAGGTAACATCTCGGCTGGTATGGAAATGCGACGAACTTAGAAGACTGGCGACTCAGAACAGTGTAACACTGGAGTGGGTCCCAGGTCACAAAGGAATCGCTGGCAATAAAAAAGCTGACGAACTTGCAAGAGCAGGATCGTCAACCCTGATGAACGGACCCCAAATATCTGTGGGCATTGCCAGATGCTCCACTAGGTCATCCCACAAAGGAGCACCTGGACAAAATAGGGCTGTATAACGGAGACCTTACATGCAGAAGATGCAAAAAGGACACCGAAACAGCTCTGCACATATTATGCAACTGTGAGACGCTGGACCACAGGAGACAAAAACTATATGGAAGACCCCAAATGACTCCAGAAGACTTCTACAACCAACCAGTAAAGAACCTGTATGAGCTAATACAGGAAACGGATTGGCTGAATAGGCTGTAGTCAGAACATTAGGAGAATCCACAATAAGCCCAAGAGGCTGAGATGGTGCCGGCGAAGGGAAGGCTCCTTTATAAAAAAAGAATACATAAATAGATAAATTAGGAATATAGAGATAGGCTCATTGTTAATACCACATACCTAATAATAAAAACAATAATTCAGCTAACATAATTTTAAAAAACTCAACAATATCGTAAGTATGTTTTTCTACGCCCATGTCCGTAAACGTCAAATATCGCACTGACAACATTCCTTGTAAGTGACATTTAACAATAACATGCACGTAATGAAAATCTCATAACATACATGTGCGTTTAGATAGAAAAACTTAGATTTCTTTGTTGAATCAAATTGCAATCAAATTTTCATTTACGTAATACTTTATTTGGTTTATTTACATACTTTTAATCAATTTAAACACATAAAAGCTCTTAGCATTAGTGAAATACATTTTAGATTAAAAGAGTGATGCCCCTACATGTCGGCAACACATTTTACACTTTCAAAAAAAATAATTCGATGATTCTTGATACGGGAAAAAACGTCATCTCACTTATGTTGTCAATTTTGGTAACAAATTATAGTATCCGAACATTTTCTTAACTTTACCTATGAATATGACTGTTAGTAATGAAAAAGATGAAATTATGAGCACTCAGAAGAAAATAGATGGGCGTAGAAAAAGTATTTACGCACTCGCCGCTGCGCAGCTTCGTGCGTAAACTTTTTCACTTCGTGCGTAATGGGTTACTTACAACTCTTGTTACGTAATATACTATAAACAGCTTTAAATCCAACAACACGTTGAGATCTAAACTGCTAACAAAAACTAAACCAAAAAATGAAGAACAAAAAAACCGTATATCATGCGAATGTGACAAATTTTATTTAGGTGTAGCATCTAGAATTTAGACCATTAAAAATCCGAATAAATGAACACAAAAATGATATTAAAGATAGGGAGTTCTTCTTCAAGTCAGGAATTTGCAAACATACTTGGGAAGAGGGGATCAAATTCAATGGGATTCGGAGCAAATAATATTGCTAGAGTCCAAAAATCAAAGAAAATGCTTTAATACAACTGAATACGGATAAATGTGTAGCTAGTATTTCAGCGGAATGTAGTCAAATTTTGTTACCAATGTTAGAAAGAGAAATTTCCAATAATCAATTACCTGCGTTTTCAGGATAGTATCGTAAGTTTTTATCCAGGTTTTCCTTTGATTTATCATTGGAATTGTTGTTAATCGATACACACTTCACAAAACTTTTAAAAACAAAAGTAATCATACACAAAATAGTAGTTTTATTAACATTTCCAAAATAAGCAAAAAAGCGTTATCCCAGTAAAACCGTTCCTGGAACATGCACTTCACTGGATACCATTCCTAATAGACTATCATACTGTTAGAATGTCATAAAATGAAATATTTTCTTTTACATTTTATCAAAAATATGACACCAGTTGTCTAATTTTTTCATTGCGTCAGACCAGAATTTATAAAAAAACTTAATTAATCTTGAAAAGTTGGAATAACAATATAAAAAATATTGTGGTTTCATTTGCCAATAAATAAAAAAAAATTAATCGATAATAATTATGTATACTTACAGTCGAATCTTATTAAAACATGCAGTTCCTCCATTGCATTGTCTTAATATTTCCATATTCCAACAAAATAAACTCAGATTGATATGCTGTTGTTGTTTTTCCCACTTTCCTGAAAAATACACAAATTTTATAATGACTATTACTAAGTGTTGCGTTCATCTGAAATAGGTACTTGATCTTATAAATAGAACTTACTGAGATCACTAAATCGATTAGTGAGTTTCTGTCATCATCATCAAAACAATTCCTGTTTGATAAAACCAATATTTCAAATGTTTTACATATAAGGAACACAACGAGTATTGACAATGTTTGTAATAGTATTAGACAGAGGTAGGAAGAAAAATTTGCGTAATTTAGACATGTCAAGTAGAAATTATTGCATATTATGTAATAAAAGTGAAACTTCTTGAAAAAAAAAAACCTTGAGAACAAAAAGAACTTGAATGAGACAAAGACCTTACATTTTATATTCAATTGAAACAAATGTAAGAAATATTCAAGTAGTGACAAAGTTATATTCTAATACGAGATGTATTTTTTAATAAACAACCTTTATTCTACCATTTTAAATGAAACTAACTGGTTCTAATTAATAAAAAATACATGAAAATTCTAAATTGACAATTAACTATTTCGGTATTTCAAATAACATCACCAGAATGACAGAAGTTACATTTGATGTGATGCCTACTTGGTGTTTAATACCTTGGCTAGAACAAATAGTGACCGATCTTGTGATCGACTTAATAATATATATGAATAGAAAATGAAAATATCATATTACAAATATTAGGGCTTAGGTATTATCAGCACTATGGGGATATCCTAGATATCTTTTTCCCATTTAAAATCAGTATAACTGGGCAATGATAAAGGAAACCAAGGAAAACTATATCTGTTGATCTTTACATATCAAGAGACACACAATATGAAGTCCTTCTACTCATATATACTAAGTCAATCACAAGAAGGTCATTATTTGGTTTAGCCAAAATATTATAAAATGATTTCAACTAGCAGCAGTAACGCAGTATGTTATTCTTTTGAACTACTTGAATTTATAAATAAGACTTACCAAGAACTATGACTGAATCGGATAATAGTTAAGCGTGGAGGAGCTTCCATTGCTTATCATACAACTGCATATAAATTCCATCTGCTCTAAAACACCTTACTGACCCAATCAAAGTGATTCTACTAGTCTAGTTATTGACGAAACTATATCGACGACCACTTGCAGACAATATCTAAAATAGAAAAAATTATTTACAATTACTACAAAGAAATCGTTTTGATAAGAAAAACAAAATAGCCAATTGGCTTTCCTAAAAGCTTATGATTTTAATAGTAAATAAATATAGTTTTGCAGACCCTATTTCTTCCTTTGATGCTATATCTATCATAACATCAAAATGAACAATTTGCTGAGGATGAAGAAACGATGTGAATGATTGTTAACTGGTACAGTCATATTGTAGTTTTTATGGATTAATAAAAAAGCATCAACTATCAATATTACATATTAACGACTATTTCAACATACGTATCTGTTCTTCTACCGCCTCTGGATCAAGTGCAATTAGTGAACGATAATATTAATAGTCTTACCAAAAGTTTAATTTACGGAGAAATTCTTTAAAATAAATGCGCGTGCACAAAAATAGTAAAAGAAAGGTGGCCATAAAATAAAGTATTTTAGGGAGGTGGCTTTTTTCACTGTGAAGACGTCACGCCATTTTGTCAAATATGGATGACAATTTCCGGAAATGTAAATCATAGAATACTACTATAAGAGGGGTCAGTCGTTACATACATTGTTGGATGCTGTCATCTCCCAGAAAGTAGAAATCATAGAATACTACGACAAGAGAGAAGTCGTCAATACAATTATTGTTCGATGCTGCCATGTACTAAAAGTTACCTCTCTACTAGGTATGCAACCAAACATACTTTGTGAATCATAGACTACGTTAATATAGAGAGGTCAGTCAATGCAAATATGTTCGATGCTGCCATCTATTCTTTATTTAGTATAAATGTACACGTCATCAAAGTGAAGAAATCACTCGGTTCATTCGTTTGCTGCTGTCAATCAGTACGTTTTGTCACTGTAAACTTGGTAAATATTGTAATTTGTAGGTTGCATGTTATTAAAAATATAGAAAAAAGAAACGTTTTCTCTTCAATTCCATACCAAATGCAACTGGTTGAATAATTAAATATCAAATTCGAACTAACGTCACTTGTGATAAAAATTATATATGTTGGCAAAAATGCGCGCTGTTGCCGCAATAAAATTGGTTTAACAGGCTTTATTTGACGTCTACTATTGACTTGAGGTTATGTTTTGAGAATTTTAATTTTTCTTATTTTTTTGGGAATCAAACCACAAGAATGTTTTTTTATTTCGACGTCTCGGTAGCGTCCCAGCTACCGTGGACAATAATAAGAAAAAAGAATAAGTAATGCCACAAGGAACTTACAGAAGATATTGAGAATTTCACTTTGTTCGTTCAGTTTTTCGATTCTTTTATTTACGAGTTACTAAAAAACTGCAAAGAACTGTGAATAGTATTTGTTAATATTTCTGCAATAAGTTATCCACTTCGTTATAGCTATATATTGTTTATCATTCTTAGAAATTATAACTGAAAATGTCATGTTACTTCAGTTAAAGGAAAAGCAATTATTCAATGTCTTTGAGTAGTTCAATATAACATGATCCACATCCCTCGGATTACTTCATGCTGGAAATAAAGATGATATTTTCAATGGAGGAGAAAGTATGTTATCATATGCAACTCAATTAAGAGGCTATCATGGGGAACTGAAGAAAACATACATTGAATGGTTTGAAAACCAATTACTATTGAACCTCACTGAACCATCAATAAATTATAGATAATTTTATGTGAGATTAGGTTAATGAAACCTAACAAGAATTTAATCTACAAATGTTGAAGGTAAGTTTCTTTGTATTGTAACCTGTTGAATACAAACTGTATTTCAACAGAAACATTGCAATTCATATGTTAAAATTTATAATACAAAACAATTAGTTTAAAAGTATTATACCTAATACATATGAATTCATATTGTTTCAATTTGATGAAAATTATTGAATATAAATAATAAGAAATGAAGGTTTTATTAATACAACCTACTCAATATTTTTATTCAGAAATAATAACTTGACTAAATTTTATTGTGGAATAAGATTGTGATAAAGTATTATCTCTTCCTTCCTACCAATTTATTTTCTATCTACAGGGCACTATGAAGCGAGTGAACAGATGCATTCTAGAAGAAGCGAGTTAGAATTGGTCTTCCTGTGAAGCTCAGCATTTTGAAGGATTTTTATGAAAATTTTTGTTTAAAATTATTTTGAAAAATAGGTTTACAATCTGTTAAGTGTAACCAATTTATACATTCAAAATCTCTTTAATAAAACAATTTCATAAGAATTGAATATTTATTAATGATATGAATCATACTGAGTTAAATAAAAGTTACATGAAATCAATTTAATAAATTTCAGTTAAAGGTGTATATTCTAAAACAAGTATATCAGATTCACAAATATTCGAAAAGCTCATTTGTTATCAGAGTGATTCTGAAATTTGATCTCTGTTCAATTTCATTTTTAGTATCAATCGGTTTATTAGCAACTCTTGAACTTGCAGTAGAGGTTGATGGGCTGAAACAAATTAGTGAATTTCAAAGTGATAGAATACAATAAATGATTGACTAATATAATAATTGTGATATGTTTCAATTTCAGTGATATATTGTAATAAATACAAATTTCTAAATAATTTAAATACACCTTAATCCTGAGATTTTAGGGGATTTGTTCTTTTTTTCTCATTTTCAGACATAAAGTTATGCTGACTGAACAATTTCTTTTGATTGTGATCATTTATACCTCCTCAGGAATATATATATAGTTGAAAATAACCTGTACACTCTAGTTTCAGATCCCAGATCTTCTACAATAATCTAGAGGTTTATTCCATTGATCATAAAATAAAATGACCTACCTTAAAAAGAACTTTTTTATCCTCAGGAAATCTGTAGAACTTGCATGAATTTTTAATATTGAGGAAAAAATCACGATCCCAACATCTAATAGCTATTCTATCCTAAAAGTTGTATTAGATAATGAATGTAGATAAAACATTTTACAACAAATAACTGTACCATTATATATATTTCCTTTAATACTATTTCATACATACCTTTTTTGTACTTAAATAGTTCCAGAATTATTGAAATCTAAACTTCTACTTCAGTGTATTCACATACAAAATAAAACTCACTGCAACTGAAACAAGTATTGTTTCTATCACACATAACCTATTTTTCTGTGATTTCTTCTTCTTTCTCATTTTTTTTAACTCTGTGGTTTATTTAGCCAAATAAAAAGAAGAATATTAGATACTTCATTTGACGTTTACACATAACCTACTTTCTGTGATTTCTTCTTTTTTCTCATGTTTTTTACTCTGTGGTTTATTTAGCCAAATAAAAAGAAGAATATTAGACAAACTTCATTTGACGTTTACACATAACCTATTTTCTGTGATTTATTCTTCTTTCTCATTTTTTTTAACTCTGTGGTTTATATTCTAGCTTCAGCCAAATAAAAAGAATATTAGATAAACCTTATTTGACGTTTTCTAGATTCTCATACTATTTATTTCAACTGTTTGGCAAGTTATGACGTGCAAGAACATTTATACCAAATAAAAAATACAATAGTTACCTCTCTAATAGGTACGCAACCAAACATACAAGTTCATGCCTATTCGGTTGCATACTTTCAGATTGCTTTTAGTTGCCATACAGATTGACCAAATAAATGTTATACAATGATTGATTTTATTTTAGAATTATGGAAAGCTTCCAAGTAGTAAGGTTTGACACTACTAATTTGTTATAACAGTTGAATTCACAATATTTCAAGACCCAAATAAAATTTAATCACTGGAGGAAGAAGATAAAACAAAAAGACCTTCTATTTAGGTTTAGCCAAGATAGATTTTGGAAAAACTCAACTGACAAAGTTAGTACAAAATTATATTCTAATATGAGATGAATTTTTGTTTACACAAACTCTATTCGCATTCGTCCTTTGTTATTTCTACTTCCAGGTAATGCTAGTATATCAAAAATAATAATTTTGTGTACTTACAGTCGAATCTTATCAAAACACCCAGTTTCTCCATTGCGTTATCCTAATATTTCAATATTCCAACATATTAAACTTAGATTGACATGCTGTTGTTGTTGTTCCTTCACTCTCCTGAAAAACACACAAATTTTAATATGAATGTTACGAAGTGTTATGATCATCTGAAATAGGTACTTGAACTCACCAAATTAATTGCTAGTACAGAGTTAAAAAAAAATAATTGGAAGCTTCCAATTTCTAATGGTCATAACTTATTATTTTATTTTCCAATTTTGAGTAATTTAGAGACTCATCAAGTTGAAAATATTGCTATGAAAACATAATAGAAGTGACACTCATTGAGGAATCAAGAATCAAGAGAATAACATGCTCAAGAAATCATTATATATCTATAACCAGAAATGAAACACAAACCTTCAATTTTAAACATATTATTTGGCAAACATTCAAGTGACAGTTATATTCTAATATGAAATGAGTATATTTTTCAATCAACCTCTATTTATTCCTGCATTTTTTAAAACATGCAGTTACTTCATTGATGTTTTAAAATTTTCATATCACAATAATAGGCTTTGAAAAATGTGTTGCTGTTTTTTTTTACCAGAAAAACGGATAAAATTGAAAATGATTTCAACTTGCAGCAGTATGTTATTATTTTGAACTACTTCAATTTATAAATAAGACTTACCAAGGACTATTATTGAATCGGATAATAGTTAAATGTGGAGGAGCTTCAATTGCTTATTGTACAATTGCATATAAACTCCATCTACTCTACAATACTACTGGTCTGAGTCTAAAAAAAATGGTACTCTGGTTATTGAAGCAACTGTATCGACGACAACTTGGAACTTGCAGATAATCATATATCTGGAATATAAAAAAATATGTACAATTGAAACAAAGAAATCTTGATTTAAGGAAAAATAGACAATTGGCGTTTCTACAGCTTATAATTTTTACCTTATTTATTCCTTCGGTGCTATCTATAATAACATCATTATGAACAACTTTCATAAAATGATATCAAATTAATCTATTTCAATTTGGATCAAGTATAATTCCGGAACAATAATATTAACAATGGTATCAAAAGTTACATTCACGGAGAAATTATGTGGGTAATATAAATGCACAAAAACATTAAAACGTAATCGGCTTTTTCTCTGCGAAAACGCCACGTCAACACACCATTTTGTGAAATTTGTAATTTAATGTGTCAATCAGTCAATCAGAAGAGTAAATCAAAGAATACTACGATAAGATAAAGAAGTCGTCAATACAAATTTTCTTCCATGCTGCCATCTACTACAAAGTTACCTATCTAATAGGTATGCAACCAAACATACATTTGTGAATCATAGAATACTTCAAGATAGAGAGGTCAGTCAATAGAATTACTGTACGATCTGTCATCGACTAGAAAGTCGCCTTTCTATATGTATGCAACTAAGCTTGCATAACTCAGAAATAAGTGATAAACAAGATGCGCACGTCAATGCTGTGATTAGGAAATATATTCCATCAGGTTTTGGAATCAACCAGTAGATAAAACTAGTGCTGTTGATTCCAAAGAGAGATTTTAGTTTCATCAGCTGCAGACCAGGAATTGCAAAAAGAGAAGATTACTTCTTCTTTGTTGTGTTACCATAGATCTTACAAATGTACCAGAGCTGATACAAATTGCTCTGGTTAAGTATGCAGGTACAACTTTATGTTGTTCCGGTCCATGGTATAATGAAACCCTTGCATAGGAAAAAATAATATTATGAATAATAAATTATTTTTCCGATACTAGTATAATTAAAAATAATTGAAAATTGAAGCTATTCATTACTTTAATACAAATAGTTTGGGTTATTATATTGAAAATCTGGTATATATTCTGAATTCAGAGCTAAACCTTAAACAATCTTATTTAATTTCTTTATTCCTATATTCTTCCATATTAATTTTAGCTGGTAATTTGTTGAAAACTCTAATACAAGCATAATCTGTTGATTTTTCTGTACCAAACAGTCTATGGGATGGCAATTTATTATTGTTGTTATGTGTATCAGCATAATGCTGTATATTATGTTGTTTGGAATAGAAACATCAAACTTCATATATCCAAGAACATTATATTGCAACCAAGCAGGTATGACAGAGTATATACCACTCCTTCACCACTTATGCAAATATTTATAATTCATTTCAGATAATCACAAGCTTTTTTCCTGAAGTTAATAAAAAAATGAACGAAAAAAAATTTCGTTGATTTTAATGTAAATTTTCAATACTATGTTTAATATACATTTTATTGTGTAATGTGTAATACCTTATAAATTATTCTTGACAAAATAAAAAGTATATAATAATGTTAGCCAGTTTCATTCACGGAGAAATTATTTAAAATAATTGTGCGTGCACAAAAATAGTGAAATATAGCTGTCTTTTTTCTCAGCGAAGACGTCACGCCATTTTGTCAAATATCCGTAAATATAAATCATAGAATACTTTGATAAGAAGAGAGGTCAATTAATATTAGGGATGGGTAAAACCATCGATATATAAAAATATCCTTATTTTTTGAGATAATAATCGATAAATATCGCACATCCCTAATTAATATAAATGTTGTTTGAAGTTACCATATTATTTTATCTATGGTTGCCATTTACTACAAAGTTAACTCTGTAATAGGTATGCAACCAAACACACATTCGTGAATCATAGATTACGATAAAATAGAAAGGTCAGTCAATGCAAATATTATCGATGCTGCCATCCATTCTCTATTTAATAAAAATGTACTTGTACGTCATCAAAGTGAAGAAATCACGCTGTTCGTTTGACTCAGTTAATTCATTTTCTGCTGTCAATCAGTACGTTAGTAACTGTAAACTTGGTAAATATTGAAGTTTGTAGGTCGCATGTTATCTGATGTTATTAAAAAACATATATCCAAAGAAACCTTTTGTGTTCAATTTCATACCAAATGCAACTCGTTGAATAATTAAATATTAAATTTAAACTAACGTCAGTCGTGCTGAAAATTATATATGTATGTTGACAAAAATGCTCGCTGTTGTCGCGATAAAATTGAGGTCAAGTCATAGACAAAATAAAAATTATTCCTTTATGGGTTAAGTTTTGAGAATTTTACTTTGTTCATTCAATTTTTCGATTCTTTTATTTACGAGTTACTAAAAAACTGCAAAGAACTGTGAATATTTCAGAGGACGTAATGAGTTATCAATGTTAAGGGTCCCTCCAAAGAAACGTATAAATAAAACTGTTAATAATACTACAATAGTTGATGTATTGATCCAGATCCCACGGAATACTTCAAGATGGTATTTTCAATGGAGCAGATGGTATGTTATCATATGCAACTCAATTAAGTGGCTATCGTGGGGAAACTGAAGAAAACATGATTTTGAATGGTTTGAAAACCAATTACTATTGAACCTCACTGACCAATAATAAATTATGGACAATGTTATTTGAGAATATTAGATTATAATGACACCTAACAAGAATTTAATCTACAAATGAAGCTAAGCTTCTTCATACTGTAACCTGTGTGAGTACAATCTATATTTCAACAGTGCCCTTGCAACTCATATGTTAAAATTCAGAATGCAACTCAATTACTTTAAAAATATTGTACCTAATACAGATGAGTACAGTCAATAAATATTGTTTCAATTCAATGAAAACAATTTAATATAAATAACAAGAATTGAGAAGGTTTTTTTAATACAAACTACTCAATATTTCTTTTCAGAAATAAACACTTGAATACATTTTATTGTGTAATAGGATTGTGATAAAGTATTATCTCTTCCTCCCTACCAATTTATTTTCAATCTACAGGGCACTACGAAGCGAGTGGAGAGATGCATTCTGGAAGAAGGGACTTAGATTTGGTCTTCCTGTGAAGCTCAGCATTTTGAAGGATTTTTATGACAATTTTTGTTGAATATTATTTTGAAAAATAGTATTACAATCTGTTAATTTTAACCAATTTATACATTCAAAATCTCTTTTTAATAAAACAATTTCATAAGAATTGAATATTTATTAATGATATGAATCATACTGAGCTTAATAAAAGTTACATCCCAGATCTTCTACAACAATTTAAAGGTTTATTTCATTGATCATAGAATAAAATGACCTACCTTAAAAAGACTCCAGTTTCAGAACTTTTTTATCCTCAGGAAATCTATAGAACTTGCATGAATTTTTCTTATTGAGGAAAAAATTACGATCCCAACATCTATTTGCTATTCTATTCTATCCTAAAACTTGTATTAGATAACATATTTAATGATGATAAAAAATTTAAGAACAAATAATTGTACCATACCATTGCATGATAATATATTTTCCTTAATACTTTTTTATACATACCTTTTTAGTACTTAAATAGTTCCAGAATTATTGAAATATAAACTTCTAATTCAGTGTATTCACATACAAAATAAAACTCACTGGCAACTGAAATAAGTATTGTTTCTAACACACATAACCTATTTTCTGTAATTTCTTCTTCTTTCTTATTTTTTTTTAAACTCTGTGGTTTATTTAGCCAATTAAAAAGAAGAATATTTGACAAACTTCATTTGACGTTTACACATAACCTATTTTCTGTGATTTCTTCTTTTTTTTTTTTCATTTTTTTACTCTGTGGTTTATTTAGCCAAATAAAAAGAAGAATATTAGACAAACTTCATTTGACGTTTACACATAACCTATTTTCTGTGATTTCTTCTTCTTTCTCATTTTTTTTAACTCTGTGGTTTATATTCTAGCTTCAGCCAAATAAAAAGAATATTAGATAAACTTTATTTGACGTTCACTAGATTCTCATAATATTTATTTTAACTGTTTGGCAAGTTATGACGTGCAAGTACATTTATACTAAATAAAAAATACAATAAAGTTACCTCTCTAATAGGTACGCAACCAAACATACCAGTTCGGTTGCATACCTTCAGCTTGCTTTTAGTTGCCATATATATATTGACCAAATAAAATTATGTTATACAATGATTGATTTAATTTTAGAAAGCTTTCAAGTAGTAAGGGTTGACACTACTAATTTGTTATAACAGTTGAATTCACAATATTTCAAGACCCAAATAAAATTTAATCACTGGAGGAAGAAGATAGAACAAAAAGACCTTCCAATTAAGTTTAGCCAAGATAGATTTTGGAAAAACTCAATTGACAAAGTTAGTTCAAAATTATATTCTAATATGAGATGAATTTTTGTTTATACAAACTCTATTCGCATTGGTCCTTTGTTATTTCTACTTCCAGGTAATGCTAGAATATCAATAATAATAATTATGTGTACTTACAGTTGAATCATATTAAAACATACAGTTCCTCCATTGCTTTGTCCTAATATTTTCATATTCCACCAAAATAAACTTAGATTGACATGAAGTTGTTGTAGGAGCTTGAACTTATAAAATAAAACCTACTGAGGTCACCAAATCAATCAGTGAGTTTCTCTCATCAGCAAAACAATTCCTGTTTGATAAAACCAAAATTTCAAAGGTTTTACATATAAAGAAGGCAATTAGTATAGGAGATGTCCACCAACTGACAAGTTGACACTAATAACAGCTGTCGCGAGGATAAACAATTATCTGGATAGATTTATAATTTGGTTGTTTTGAATTAATTGATTGATCATTTTTGTTACAAACAGTCATATATAGCTTTTAAGATACTTAAACAATTAAAGCAAAGTCAAAGAAAGTACCAAATAAAAATTAACTTAACTCAAACATGATCAAGATAACTATTAAGAAGCAAGTACCTATTGTGCAAAGAATGCTTGTTTGTTATCAGATTCAACAGGATGTGGACTTCCTTTATTAATGAGGTTAGTACCGGTGTTATACAGAGTTAGAAAAAATCGTCGATTTCCAATTTTCATCGTCAATTATGTTTCAAACCCAATGTACATTATTGTGCATACAATTTACAGAAAAATGTAAATCAACATGATTAGAAGCTTCCAATTTCCAATGGTCGTAACTAATTATGTTATTTTCCATTTTTGTGTAACTTAGAGACTCATCAAGTTGAAAATATTGCTATGTACACATAATAGAAGTGACACTAATTGAGGAAGCAAATCAAGAGAATACCATGCTAGACTTGAAAAGAAATCGTTTTATAACATATAACCAAAAATAAAACACAAACGTTCCATTGTAGATTTAATAAAAACATATTTTTCAATAAACAACCTCTATTTGCTCCTCAAAATAAGGTTAGTATAATATTAGAATATACACAATAATTGCTTGTGAGTACTTACATTTTAGAAATTTTCAACATGCAGTAACTCCAATGATGTTTTAAAATATTCATACCACAACAATAAACTTTGAAAAATGTGTTGTTGATTTATTTTCCTGAAAACAAAACAAATATTGAAATGATTTCAACTAGCAGCAGTATGTTACTCTTTTGAACTACTTGAATTTATAAATAACTTACCAAGGACTATGTGACTGAATCGGATAATAGTTAAACGTGGAGGAGCTTCAATTGCTTATTGTACATCTGCATATAAACTCCATCTACTCTACAATACCTTACTGGTCCAATAAAAATAGTACTCTAGTTATTGAAGCAACTGTATCGACGACAGCTTGCAGATAATGATGTAATCTAAAATAGAAAAAAATATGTACAATTAAAACAAAGAAATCATGTTTCAAGGAGAAATAACCAATTGGCTTTTTTACAGTTAATATTTATGGATTAATAAAAAGGTATCAGCATAATATAGTAACCTCTAACATACGTATCTGTTTTTCTACCACCTCTAGATCAAGTGAAATTCTTGAACAATCATTTTAATAGTTTAACCAAAAGTTTGATTCATGGAGAAATTCTTTAAAATAAATGCGCTTGGCTTCTTTATCTGTGAATATCACGCCATTTTGTCAAATATCTAAGAAATGAATGACAATCATTTCCGGAAATGTAAATCATAGAATACTATAAGATAGAGAGGGAATCAATTTAAAAATTGTTTGATGCTGCCATCTACTAGAGAGTTATCAAACATGCATTCGTTAATCAAGGAATAGTGCAAGATAGAAAGGTCAGTCAATGCAAATATTGTTCGATTCTGCATCGTATGTTATCTATGGTTGCATAGAAAGTTACCTCTCTCGTAGGTATGCAACCAAACATGCATTAATGCCTGTTCAGTTGCATCCTCCATGCAGCTTATAATATAGTTTCAGACAGAGGTACTGACAATTTTATGCTTTTACAGGAAACTGTTATTTACATTAATCTAATCATTGGTAGATGGAGCCGCTGTATAATCTTTATAAATAGATAGAATAATAAAATAAAACAATACGATAATATTACAATATTTATTTTAAACTATCAAATTGTACATAATCATTATAATCTTAATAAAGGCAGCTAACAAGAAAGCCAATAGGGCATAATGTGCACAAAGCATTTTTATATACTTTATCTTTCCTTTGGGAATGGTATCCAGAGGGTCTCCGAGTATATACAATCGACCACCCCTGGTATAAGTGTAGAAATACAGATCCCAGTCGACAAGTTTCATACTAAATTCGAACAATTCTTTATCTCTTTTATTTAATCTCTGCCATAATAGTTGAATGTTATCGTTGGAAAAGGTCCACTGTCTCTGACAAAAATATGACAGTACATCTGCGAATTTATTTATTTTTGCGTATCCTTTTACTAGCCTGAAATAAGATATTAACAACTTAAAATGTTTAATTTGAGAATAGATTTGATACTCACATTGGTTTTTTTCCAATACATATCGCTATAAAATCGACAACATAGGCTGGTATTGTATGAAGTAAAAACACCGCTATTAGAAAAATCCATTTATTTTCTATCATTCTGAAGTAGCTATGCCATAACACCTTTTCAGAAGGAATTTGTGTTCCGTACTGTGTACTTAAACGTTGGAATTCGTCTGGAAATTAATAAATAAATACAGAGAACACTGAAAATTTACCAAAATGACTGAATAATTCTCAAATACAGATGAAAACACACAAGAACACTGAAAACACACAATGCTACAGCATTTTATCCAGTAATTCTCAATTTCACGCAGCTACGGTCCAAAACGGTGAACGGAGCTCGAAATCACTCAAAACCTCAATTCCACTAAAAAGCACAAAAGATGACTGAATAATTCACAAAACCACTCGAATCTACCTAAAAACTGAAGTTAGAGAGCAATTGGACCATTTTCCATCCAATTTCACTCAAATACAGATGAAAACACACAAGAACTCTGAATTGCAGTCTAAAACGATCGAAATCACACAATGCGACAGTATTTCATCTAACAATGCATGTACTTACCCCAACTCATAGGTTTTTCAGGTGTACTGACAAAATTATATACAGGTATTTCTTTATCGAATCGTTCTTCTCTGCTTCCCTTTTCTCTTGATTCTTTGTTATCGTTTATGGTTCTAAAACAATATTAAAATTGTGAAAATGGTTTATACAGGATGTCACGGGACTTGGTACCTTATGGTGTTTATAAACGGTTAAAATTTCACTAATTTCCTCAGTCATTTAATCATTTTAAATAAAAATTAATTTTTAATTCTCAACTTCAGAGCTTTATAGCCTGTATAAAAATAAACTAGCAAAAAAACTGTAAAGAATCCCTCAACAGGCTGGCAAGAGACAACAAAGTGTCTCGAATATGGGTGACGGCACATGAGGGTATTGCAGGTAATGAAATGGCTGACCAGTTAGCTAAAGAAGGTTCTAAATGAGACTTCATAGGTCCGGAACCGTTTTGTGGAATCACAAAATATTGCACAGTTCCGGAGCCGAAGCGAACAATCCGTCATAAAAAATATTCTTTAATAGAAATATCCGGCAGCGTTCACATTTATCCGTTGCCGAACAGTCAGGCTTCGCCCCGCTTTACGTCCGGTCGATTTTTGAATCTCCGAGAGTATATTTTTTGGTTTTGCCGGAAAAATGTCGGGCGGTACAAATGATGAAATTTGACATCATCATGAAGCAGTTCTTTATACAGTGTCACGTATTCTCCTTCGGTATCTCCTTTCTTCCATGCACCACGTATCCATTTCCGTCTTTTTGCTTGACCTGTTTCCGCTTCTTTCTCTTAGTCCAAACATATAGCAATTATTGCTAATTCTTCATCGGAAAAACTTGCCGTCTTTTCTACATATTGGTCGCCGAAGAAAAAAATTAATGAAAAAATAAGATGTAGTAACAGTAGAATTAAAAAAAAAATTTTTATTATGGAAAGTATGTACATCCATGAGCAAAATGTTATGTTGGCGAATGGAAAGGGAAACCAAATCACACACACAAGCCAGAACTAGTATGGGATTGCAACGAAGAACTGAAGACGTTAGCCGAACGGAATAACATGAAGCTGACCTGGGTACCAGGTCACCTGGGTATCGGGGGCACTGAAAAAGCTGTGATTATATTTATTTTAATAAAAATATAAATACAAAAAAATGACAATCCGCCATCTTAGCTAAAACGCCGATTACAAACGTGTGACGTCAATATTTTGCATATCGTTCGAAGTTTTATCGTATTTTCTGGTTTTGCATCGTTTAAATGATATTTACTCCTTATAGATTTCATGACATCACACGAAATAATTCGAATTGATAATAAAAACAAATTTTTAACTTGTAAACTGTGTTACAATAATAAAATTAGAACCAAAAAAGAATACTAACTTGATACAAGCTACATCCCAAGCTGACGCTAAAACACCATTTACAACGTAATCAGCTGGTACCATATCGGCATTATTTTTGGGATTCCCACGTAAAGTTCTTAACAATCCAATAGCTACTCCTATAAAAACACCTGTAGCACCATAAACATTGTTGATCCAACCAGCTACTGGTTCTTTTAGCGTGGCAATTACTGCAAGAAAAGTGACATTTTGACTTAGCTTAGTTTCCATATCGAATTATAACTGAATTGTGTGTGGGAAAAAATCCTGAATACTTTTTCGCGCTATGCTAAGGCAACAAAACTAATTTTTCAGTGTATCTTACCAATCGATGGTCTGTATAAAGCCATAGGTAGATTTTTTCCTTCGGTTCTAACAGTATCTTCTGCAACACATTTTGTAAACGCATACGTATTGGGATAGTCTTCTAGTAACCTTAAAAAATTCAATAGATTTATAACTTTGGAAATGTTCGCTATTCATTTATAGGCCAAGCAAGTAATTTTTGACAAAAATCCTACTAGAAAACAGTAAGACATTACGTAGTATCATTTTGATATGTTTTGGACAAAAAAATGTTGTTCAGTAATTTGTTATAAACATTTAAAACGAAAAAAACCTTATTTTTTTAGTTTTTTTCATATAGCGTAAAACGTACTGAAGCAATCTCAATGGTATGCATAGATAAATCGTAGATAATTAAAATACGAACAAAATGGGGGGTCGAGCGATTCAATCGAATAATTAGGAACCGAGAAAATCAGGAAAAACCGGAAAATTAGTCATTTTTTTGAAAATTCATTTCCCCGTCATTTTTCAATTGCAAGAGCTGAAACTTGGTATAAATGAAGTTCTTCGTATGCCATTTATATGCGCGAAGAGCAGACGCCAAGTGACGGTTACTTTTATCGCAATTGGAATTTTAATTTTTTCATAAGATAATTTTCAACGTGTCTGGATGGGTGGTCGATTACCCGATTTTAAATTTGAAAACAGTTTTGAAAAGTGTAAATGTAGAGCAAAAAAACGTATATTTTCGATTTGAAATCGAGTGATGCAAAGTCGGCCAAAAACGCCTGGGAACATCGGCGAAAATGATTGAGAGTTGGAAAGCGGCTGAGTGGTGGTTGAAGTGGCGAGAGATCGGTGATTGCTGACGCGCGGCATGTCTATGGTTTGCGTTTGATTATTTTGGCAAATAATAAAGCTATTCCATTATTTTTTTTTTATTTTCAAGTACCTGGAGTCGACAAAACCACACATAAACTTGGGGTCCGTTGAACTATACGGAGACTTACTTACTATGCGAAAAATCGATAGTACTCACCTATTTTGAATATTATCCGTCGAAAAATTTGCGGGTTACACACAATTTAGAGAGAAAAATAAAAAAAAAGATTTTTTTTCACCACTTATACCATCACTTTTTGGCCCGATATTTTATACAAAGAACAGTTTAAATGTATCGCACTGTACGGGAAAGTGATCAACAACAATAGGGAGAAGTGTGAAGCTTTTTTTCGTTTAAAATGTTTATAACAAATTACTGAGCAACATTTTTTTGTCCAAAACATATCAAAATGATACTAAGTAATGTCTTTTATACGATGGCATATTGCTTGGCCTATATTAATGTGTAGAGTACACTTTTGGATGTTTGGTGGCAGTTCAAATGAAGCATGAAAATTTGAATATTTCACTTACGATTTTGTTATATTATTCAATCGATTATCATCTAAACAGTCGACTAAAGTAATTAGCTTGTCCGCCGTTATAGGGGGGTCATAAAATTTTTCTTCTATCGTTGATCGGACGCAATTTGAATATGCTGTAGACACGTGTACGAATGCCTGAAAAGAATTAAATAAAATTATAACATCAGAGATAATGAATAGTTAAGTAAAAAAACTGGGATTCACGAATGACCTAAAGTACTTATGGCTGAGCATTTCACTCTTTTTGCTGTACACAACTATGGTGAGACTCAATACAAACGTTTTGTGAACGTATCGATGCTGGTTGGGCACTCGGTTTTAAAAAGTTTCGGCGCCCCTGTTAACCCCGGCTAACCATAATAGAGTTACTCTTAAGTGGGTCCCAGTCAAGGGCATTGAAGGAAATGAAAAGGCGGACATACGAACAAAGCTGGGGTCTGAGACTGCATTCACTGGTCCTGAACCAGTATTTGGGATATCTAAAACTCCTGCACGTGATTGTACATCTCGGTGGACTCAAACTAAACATCAGTCGTACTGGAGAAACGTGCCAAAACAGGAACACAGCAAACTCCTGGTCGAAAAACTCTCGGAGACGCTGACTAATGAAAAACGAAACCTTAGCAGGGCCCAAATAAGGATAGTGACGGGTTTACTCACCGGTCACTGTACCCTAAGAAAGCAGATGCATACAATCGGCATATACAGGGAGGAACCTATCTGTCGGTTGTGCATGGAAGAGGAGGAAACAACCTCTCACATTATCTTCGATTGTGAAGCATTATCTCATTGGAGATATAGACTCCTAGGACTAGAACATCCAAGGGAGGATTTCTTCAAGAAGGACCTAGTGAAAAGACTGTTTAGCCTGATAAGGGTCACTGGTCTCTTCACATAAACGGCACAAAACACAAAAGCCTGGTGGTGCTGAGCCAATCATTCAATCACTCCACACTATGTGCCCTCTATCTCCAAAAAGGGTTTGACATGGGTATATAAAATAGTTTCCAGAATAATTTGTAGAGAATTTTATACTCTACAATTTTTGTAGGTGATGGAAATACGATTGAAAAAGAAGAAAAGAAGCTATTACCAAAAAAACTGATTTTTGCTACCTTTGACCTTGTATTCAAAAATAGTTTTTATAATGAAACAATGTTAATTCTACGCTGTTGAAGTTGGCAAATTAACATAAAATTAATATTAAAACAAGTCAATTTAGTGACCAAAATTATTACTGTTTATCACACAAGTATTATTTTCAATTTAGGCACTGAAAAAGCCATAAAGCTTATTACAGTTTCCTGTAATATTGTCGTATTTAATAAAGTGATTTATCAACAGATGTCGAAAGAATAATTATTTATATTCAACTTGAGTAAAAATGAATATTTTTCATGATTCAAAGTGCATATGAAAGAAGGGACCTGTACCTATAACATCGTGTAACTTTTTCGTTTTTTTTATTTTCCAGGAATATTGAAAAATTGGCCAAACTTTATTTTTCCTGAATATTTGACCGCCCTTATCAATCCGTTCATATTTTTTAAATTAAGCGTAGTTTTACCGAAACCTTTTGGATAATGGGACTTTGATAGGTGGTGAATGTATTCCGAAAGAATGAATAAATAATTTTTGTGTATTTTTATAAAAAAACATGTTTTTCTTGGGATGTTTTTTTTTGATTTCCGGAGTTTTCTGAAAATTGATAAACAATGATTGGCAATATCGGTCTTTAATGCACACCATTGGAAAGCTGTAAATGTCCTCTTTTCGATGGTTTTTAAAATTTTAGTTTTCCGGAAAATTTTTGCAAGCCTTTTTTTGCAAGAAATATTGATCCAGGGACAAAAATGATGGAGACCTTTTTTGTAGGTAATGAACTGTACTTCATTTCTAGCAAAACCCCACTTCTCTAAGTAGCATATTTCGGGAGATATCAGCCAAAAACTGAATTTTCGGGATCATGGGCCATTTTCAGAGAGTAATCTACACATGAATACCTACAAGTTGCAAAAAAAAGTGCGACAATAATGAGATGAACAGGCTGGTGCCTTTATTTACTGGACTATAAATTGATTACAAATAAATATGTTTACAACTGCAAAAAAAAATACAAGACGGAAGACTTGACGCGCATAGTAAGCAATTCTGTATTGTTATGAATAAAATTATAAAAAATTCGGATCATATTCAATGAATTGACTCATACAGCCTTGGTTTTATTGCAAGCCTGTAGGTTTCAAAATGATAGAAACTTGTTTAAAATAAATCGAAAATCTAAAGAGAATGTCGGAAATGAATTGAAATATTTTTCAGGTCAATGTTCTTTTGAAATAATATACATATTAGATAGTTTGTTACATATTGCTGAATTCGGAGTTAATATTGTTATATTATTTGCTTTTATTTATAACTTTAATAGACTTATATTAGCCTTTTTCCTATAGGAAGATTGAAAGAAAAAATTCTCTAGTGTTTAGCACCATAAGTTTTGAATTATGTATTGACAACAACGTCAAACCTATTATTTATTAAAATAAATAAATGTTTTTCATAAGAAAATAGTAAACATTATTATTAGGTACACCTACAAAATATTGTGCATTCGCGAATTGTACGTCTGACACTCATCGATCTGAATTGTTGAAAACAGTTTAACATAAGTAGAAGTGGCTTTAGATGGAAGTAATGCAAAAACCGCTGGTACATACTGTCCATTTTTAAATCCGTGTAGAGTGAACAATTGGTAAACAAACTTTGGGCAATATTGAAATGTGCCGTCTACGTAAATTTCTTCTACAGAACACAAAAAATTTAAATTTGTGAAGCATGAAAATATTACAATGTTATTTTCTCGATCGTTTGTTATTAAAAAACTTTCTTCTTGTATCGTTTTAATAGACGTCGAGTCTAATGCTTCTTGAACGTCCTGCACGCTTTTCGGCAACGGAGGCAAATATGCTCGACGCGCATTGTATAAGTTCTTCCGTATGTATCCTATGTCCACTTATGACTAAGCACATTGACATTTCTTACCTTTTATCTCCTTATCTATCACTTTCAAAGGTGTAACTGATATTTCTTCTTCAGCTTTCCTTTTTAGGTTGTTACTGATTTTTTCACGACACAGTTTTGCGGAATATATATATCCCTGTCGATGATATTCTTCTCATTAATGGTATAGAATTTGGCTTTGCAATT
This sequence comes from Lochmaea capreae, assembly GCA_949126875.1. Classification (NCBI taxonomy): domain Eukaryota; kingdom Metazoa; phylum Arthropoda; class Insecta; order Coleoptera; family Chrysomelidae; genus Lochmaea; species Lochmaea capreae. The sequence continues at coordinate 4,171,728 of OX421411.1, forward strand.
TTTATTTGTGCAACGACAATGAGTTTTGCCAGAAACAAGGATTCTCCTCCTCCTTCTATTATTATTATTAGCGTTTTGTTCTTTTCACTCAGCATTTGTTCCATTTTAGAAATCGGACGAACTTACTAACACGAATGCAAAAACTAAACTGATCTATGTACCTACGCCTCAAATTCTTATCGTAAAGTCATTAGGGGATAATCCTTTGAATCTCTGATGACTTTTAAAATTCGTGGAATCGGTAGAAAGTTGTATGCCATTTACCTAGACCCTCTTTAGGGTCACTTGTGCGCAATTTACCAATGAAAAAGAAACATTTTGGGTATACCTGGCTACAAACTGACCGCTGTGAGCAATTTAACAACCCCGACTGCGCCACTTACAAAGAAATTTGGGGATTAAGTTTTAATAACTGGAATTTCAAAAAGCATTCTTATTCCTCTAACAAATTAAATTTTCTAGCACTTACCCTTAACTTTTTCATGTCCTTAGCCATCCGTATTAGATCCCTCACTGCCCTAACATTTATATATGTCGCTACCCTAAGTTTTTCGTCAAATCTAACAGTTGCTGCGTAGTGAAAAACACAGTCAACTTCCGCTTTTAACGTTTCGATATCTTCTTCACACAATCCCAAATTCGGTAGCAGCGCATCACCCAGCATCAAGTGAACCTTTTTGCTGAAGTCGTGGAATTTTCTTTTCAGCGGACCAAAACTCTTAAAACATTCAACAGAGATTAAAAAAGAAATAAAAACATCCCCCCTAAAAAAAATTTCGTACTCCCACGGTAAAAAAGATTTCTGTTACTTACAGGATCGCTAAAAAGTTCTTCGAATCGTTTTTGATGGTCTTTTCCCTTTTTGGGCCGTACGATAATGTAAATCTTTTTAACGTTACAGACTCTTAATAATTTTTCCATGTGTAGCTTTCCTAAATATCCCGTAGCTCCTGTGAGAAGAACGGTGGAGTTGTTATAGAATTTAAGTAGCTCGCTGTCTTCTACAACCATATCGGCAAATGTTATGTCAGCTCCTTCCCTTTCATATTCCAAAGGTGCGTTGGATACATCCATAACTGTTAAAATTGGAAAAAATGTTGGATATTGGTTTAATTTTTATTGACAACGAATCGTCTAGTAACCAGTTGACAGGTCACGCCGAAATGCTCTTACTACGTACTGAAACCGTTTAACTAAACTGGTGGCAAGTAATGGCGAATTAATAGAAAATATTTTGACAGATATTGGAGCTGTTCACAAAGCTGCTGCTCACTTAAAGTATAACCGAGAGCGTCATATCTGTCAAAATATTTTTCATGAATTCGCAATAACTGGAGACTCATATATATACCAATTTTCTTAAAAATCGTGTTCTTAGTTTCCAATATACGGGGTTGGGATAAAGTATGGAACCAAGTAAATATCTTTTAAACGAAAAGAACGATATTTATGAAAATTTGCAGGTAAGTGCAATGGAACAAAATGTATCTGATGCACATTTTTTGTTAATAATATACTTCCGGTTTAACCGGAAATGCCATCAACTTCTTTAATTTAAATGGGACACTCTATATGTTTTTACAGATTTTTAATTCATACATACTGAGTTTGGTGTAAAAAAATTTGTAAAAACGAGGAATAACTCACTGTTAGTTGTACAATAGGTGTACATTTCATTATTTTAGAATATTGCGAAACAAAATTTCTTCAAATGTTCAAAATGCTCGCCGTTTACTTGCTGACAATATGCCATCCTATTAAGAAATTCTTGAGTCACTCTTTCCAAGACTTCTCCACGTATTAGTTCACATTCATCAATAATTCTTTGTCTCAATTCCTGTAGGTTTGTTGGTCGTCTAACGTAAACACGTGATTTTAGATAACCCCAAAGAAAAAAATCTAACGGGCTAAGATCCGGAGAACGAGCAGGCCACTCTATGAATCCTCTACGTCCAATCCATCGATTTGGAAAATTCGCATCCAGAAAATCCCTAACCCGTCTATCATAGTGGAGAGGTGCTCCATCTTGTTGAAACCAAACATTTTGTGGTAATTGCCCATTCTGTTGAAGTGCAGGAATAATTTCGTTACTTAATAGATCCAAATACTTGTCACCATTCAAGTTTTTGTCGATAAAAAATTGGCCTATAAGCCTATTTTCGACAATTCCCATCCAAACATTTAACTTCTGTGGTTGCTGGGTATGTGCTTCATGAATCCAATGAGGATTTTCATTTGACCAATACCTTGAGTTGTGGCGATTAACTGTTCCATTTAAACAAAAAGTTGCCTCATCGGAAAAAACTATGTTAGAAGCAAAATTGTCGTCGACATTACAGATGTCCATTAGACGTTCGCAAAATTCCAGCCGTCGGTCAAAATCATCGTCTGACAATGCTTGAACCAACTATACCTTATACGGATAATACTTTTCACTTTTTAATATCTTTCCTACAGAACGTCGACTGATACCATGGTTTAGTACCAAATTTGTGGTGGAAGTTTGAGGTGATTCTTCTAAATCGATTGCAATATTTTGTTTAACAGTTTCGTTCGTTGCAGTCCGAGGTCTTCCAGGTTTTAGCAAATTTTTTACCATCCCAGTTGTATTAAAACGTTGTAATGTTTTAGTTACCGTTGAGCGTGATATAGGATTTCTCTCCGGGTGCAAATTATTAAAAATATGACACACTTCTTCACGATCACCATAACCGATCATCATTAAAATTTCAATAAGAGCTTTTTCACTTAATTGAACCATTCTAAATTGTAAAATTTATTTCCGTCAGAATTTGACACTTGGAGAACAAAAGACGTACCAAACAGTACTTGTTTATTTATTACTATGCATACAAACAACATCAATTAGTTTATCTAAATAGTTTTTTGCTCTAATGCAAAAAAACTCAAAGGAGGTTGATTAAAGTGCTATATTCCTCGTTTTTACAAATTTTTTTACACTAAACTCAGTATGTATGAATTCAAAATAACAAGCTCTTTTAAAATCTGTAAAAATATATAGGGTGTTCCATTTAAATTAAAGAAGTTGATGGCATTTCCCGTTAAACCGGAAGTATATTATTAACAAAAAAATGTTACATCAGATGTATTTTGTTTCATTGCACTTACCTACACATTTTCATAAATATCGTTCTTTTCGTTTAAAAAATATTTACTTGGTTCCATACTTTATCCCAACACCGTATAGGTAGCGGGATAGTGTTCGTATTTATACCTACATCCTGTACATTATACTTATTTATTATTTCTTTTGGGACACAGGGTATAACAATAAAACACTTGTTTATTAATAATTAGTTTATCTTGTTAAAATTTCAAATCCGCAGCTGAGACATTTTTATGTCTGATACTCCTTTTGCATCGGAATGTGGGTATTAAGTGCTACAAATGTTTAAACATAAATAGACTGTTGCTTAACACGACAGGTTTAGTATTAGTATTACCGTGTGCATTTTTGTAATTTTGATCTTATATGGATGCAATAAAGTGACCCCATTCGACAACGTTACAAAACATGTACTTTTTTTTATTAAAACGAAACACAAACAGTGAATATTTGTTCTAAAAGTTATTAGATACGTTTTGTGAAGATTGAAATATGGTAAAACTGGGTTTTGCAAAATTTTATACTATTCAGAATATTATTTTACTTGATAAAATAAAAGGAATGACAGAATAGATTAGAATAAATCTAAATCTAAGCCGACAGAAAACATTCTAAAACAATTTCACGAACACAAACAGTGAATATATGTTCTAAAAGTTATTACTTAGATAAGTTTTGTGAAGATTGAAAATGGTAAAACTGGGTTTTGCAAAACTTTATACTATTCAGATAAAACTATTTAACGAAGACCTTACAGGCAGATTATGCGGTAGGGAAACGTAGACAGAGAAACATACAGATTGCGTAAAGTACATCCGAACCGTCCAGATTACACAAGTACGACAGAAAAACAGCTGAAAGAGAGAAAGAATAATTATGCGTGGTCATTAAGGCGTGTACTTTGTTTCACCTTAGGGGTGTACACTTATTTCCCGAGACTGGCCGAATGCTCATTGCCCCCCTATTTTAACCGCTGTTGCCAAAAGCGCAGATTAATTTGTACAAATGATATTTTTGTCTCGTTATCGTTGACTTTTTGTCGAGGGTGAAAATACAGCACGTTTGTGCCAGCATTACGCCAAATAATCTTAGAGATATGAGATCAAATCTTTATCACAGATTTGGTTATTGTCTGGCACAGGAAGGTGGTTTATTTGAGCACTTAATTCATTAAAATTATGTTTACCGTTAGAATGGATTTTTATTTTTATTTTTTCAGGAAGTTTATATTTTATGTTTAGAATAGGTGTAGGTACCTACCTACTTATTTTATTTTTTCAATTTAATTTATTAATGAAAGGGATTTTTAGTTTATCAATTATGGTTCTCTCAAGAAATGCTGTTTTATTTTCAAGTTACAATGGCTAAAATAATATCCTATTGTAGTTAGAAATTGTCAACTTGGTCTGAAATGATCATGTTGACAAAAATGAATTTTAAGATGTACAGGTTACGTCATAACGATTGTATTTTTTTTATTTCTTCAACACCCTCACTCCTTCCATGTTGGGAGCATACTGAATAGTGAATACCACCGTTTACCACCAACTAGTGAATTCTCTCTGTAAAGGACCATTCGGCCAGTCTCGGGAAGTAAGTATACACTCCTAAGATGAAACAAAGTGATGACCGCGCACAATTATTCTTTCTCTCTCTTTCATATATCCTTGTCGCACTTGTGTAATCGGAGGCCCGGGTTCCAAAGTAATTTACGCAATCTGTATACTGTTTACAGACTCTTGATCGCAAAAGACAGTTATTACTTGGCCAACCGCAAGGAAGCGCTGAACTAACACCCAGCTAAGAACTTGTACAAACTGGTACAAACTGGTACCGGGGATTAAGCTGCTGGTATGAGAAAGCACGAGCAAAAATAAAATAAACCATTAGGCTGCAGAGTATCGGAGACTTGTCAGACAGACTCGGAGAAAAGAAAAACAAGTTGCTTGTGATTTTTTTTTGGATTCTACATATTGGTTGAAATTTAGCAGATACAACACAAATCTCTTGGAACTAGAGCTTCCAAATTTACCGTAAATAATTTGACATTGTAATGCTTTCGTCACTGATAACTGTGCACTTTGAAAATTAATAATAAATTTCCGCTAGAATGAACATACATTTATTAATAACTAGTTGATTCAATAAAAATATAAATTTTTCCAGCGTGATATTAGTACGGGTTTTATTCCAAACTGTTAAGTAGGTATTGAATGATAACAAAAATTGATATTTCCTTTAAATTATTCAGAACATCTCTCTTTTTAATATTGATTATAAAGTAACGAAAATCCGTTGAATTTTCGTTAAAACCAGATAAACGTATTTAAAATGATAGAGACAGTAGTTTGACGTGATATTTATTACGGAGGACCACAAATGACAATTTTAAATGGGCGTTAATGTAATGCTCATCCTGTAAGACCGGAAATGACAATTTTAAATAAGCGTAGGTACGATTTATAGGTTAAGGCAAAATCCAAGAAAGTTGATAACGTATGAAAACTATGATATAGAATGTTGACTATAAATTGAAATGTTTTTAAAGTAAGAGAGATACAGTAGTTTGACGTAAAATTTATTATGAAAGACCGGAAGTGCAATTTTAAATAAGCATCAGTATCTGTGTTCTATTTCTAGGTTAACGTCGTAGTGGGTCTTTTGATATGAATGTATTTTTGTCAATTCACAAAACAATGTTTGTTGGTAAATAAATAGGTTAAAAATCCGTAAATTTTTCGTTAAAAATAAATAAAAAATCATTGAAACGTATTTAAAGTAAGAGAGAAAGTAGTTTGACGTTAAATTTAATATGGAAGACCGGAAGTGACAAAATTAAATGGGCGTTAACCTTAGGCATTATAGAAAACCGGAAACGACAATGTGTTCGATTTTTAGGTTAAGGCAAAATCCTAGACAGTGGAAACGTTATGGTATCAACGGATACATTATGGATATATTCATGGAAATGTATTTTTCTTAATTTACAAACGCCGGCTATAGAATATATCTAAAATAAATTAAAACTTAATTTTGATTGACATAAACAATGTTTGAAGTTATTAATGAAAACCTAATGAGTTTATAATTTGTTTTGAAAATATTGTTATCATAGGTGGAATTTTTCGGTTCTTATAGCTAATTAATATAGACAGTAACGTTAGATATCCGTTATTTTTTAAAAATAAACCGCGCCAAACATGGAATAACTGACGGTAGGAAGGAGTCTTTGTATTTCGATCTGATTAAAATCCCGAAATTTCTTCTATACCCATTATTAATGTGATTTAAAAAAGTTTGACTAGAGGTACGCTGGCGGAAGTATGAATGTAAAATTAGAATTCTGCCTTGAGGCGGAAGTTTATACCAAATATACAGAAATTTCATTACATTTGCTGTCAGACTTAAAGACCCAAGAAAATAAATGGAATTATATATGAACAAATTTTTATATGATGGTATCCTTACATTGTGTAGAAGGGAAAGGAAATATAATCATTGCATTCACCCCTTATAATAAAGTAAAATAATACTAAACCAAATTGCGGACGGAATTCTTGCAAAAATAAACTTTAATCCTGAACGGAATTTAATCATGAAACATGAAACTTCCGTCCCAAGACGGAGTTCTAATTTTAAATTCATAATTCCGCCGGCGGAATTCTAGCCACACTGAATTTAAAAACCCGGATATTATCACTTCTGGAAGGTAAACCACAAAAAACGCATAACGTACAGGATAAACAATCAATACTTAATCTTCATCTATCTATAGTCAATCAATTAAATATATTTTACTTTTAATTACTATAAAATGACTGTTTTTTCGAGCAGGTGTAATAAGGGCTCTAAAAATACATTTTTAAGAGCCCCAGACCGCCCCCCGTCCTTCAACATTTATCACCCCCCAGATTCAAATCCTATTTACGCCACTGGCTCAACAAGAAGCGAAGCACGACGCAATCTCTTTGATGTTTTGGTAACAAAAACGTATGACCTTGAGAGATCAACGTTGACAGACAAGACAACTTAGTAAATACACTGAGAAAACGATCATATTTTCAAATATCGACGATATAATTGGTCGACAAAGTGAAGTATGACAAGTATCTTTTTATAAAAATGGCTCCTTTCAGACATTCGCATCCAAAAAAAGGTTTGGAAGCTTCTCTACTTGTTAAACTGGTGTATTATTTGGTACAACGTTGAGTGCTGTTAAAAAATAACCTAACTTTCTAGCTACCTCTTTTATCTACAGAAGGGGAAAGCGGAAGAGTTAATTTCACATTTTCATGGGTTTCTTTAAGGTGTGGATTGAGATGAAAAATGTTGTCATACAATGTGTACGTACGACTGGCGTAATATTCTGCAGAGGTACTTCCCAGATAAATGACGTATAGTTTGTCTCAAAGTATATCGCCTTAGCTTTTGCCGATAATCATCTAAATACGACCATTTACTACCATCTTAAAAGAATTTGAAACGACCTGTTCCGACAGTTTTATTACTCCACACCGATTGCGATTTTACTATAGAAATAGGCAGAATTTTTGATTTTAGAATAACCTATTACCGATAGCAATATGTTTTATTTTATCGTTAGACTTATAATAATAATAATAATATCTAGTAATTCATGAGTAATGGAACAAATTGTAACCGCACGTTCAGATGAAGACAAAAATAATAATATATATACAATATATAGTCGAAAATGGATGTGGAGAAGGTATAGGTATTACAGATGGCGACACTAATGCGTTAGTTGTTTCACCTTGATCTTTGATCATTATAGTCGAGTTGATTTTTGGTTCAATCGGTTCGATAGCCTGGCTGATGAGGCCTAAAGGCCGAAACAGCTGTCCCAGGATGCGAACCGATTGAATCAAAATTAATTCGACTCCATTTTTGATTTTTTACAATATATAGTATAGTATTTTTTTGTTTATATTTTATTGTGAATTTTTATTTTTAAATTATGTCCATAAAATTTTATCTCTTTAGGTATATCTTACATTTTTCACTTTAACATCCCGTACCTCAATAAGGAGCAGACTTAGACCCACTATTATTTTTATCTTCTGTGCGTAAACTTACTTATTAACCACCCTGTATATACAAAATATGCAATACTTTTCCTGCTTCTCGATTTATTAATAATTAAACACTTTTTGAAAAAATTTCGATAGACATTTGAAAAAAATTATTATTTCCACTTACCTGTTAGTTTTATATAAAAATCACCACAGTTCAGTGTCACCAATAACAAAGAATATAAAAATGTTTCAAAGTAAATCCAAATAGTGCGCGTAATTAATTTATTTGTCAACTGAGTAAATGTAAATGGAAGTTCATATGTAAGTTCAGCTTACCTGTGTGTCTGTGTACGATAGTTGCGTATCTTTTCCCCACTTTTTACAGTATTTAAGTCGGTAAAGTGCGCTGTTATGTTTCTAATTTCTACGTATTAAAAATACAAAATCGTATGGAAATAGATTGATTGTTTTATAAGCAGATTTTTGTTTCCGTAGTCGCCATTTTGTCAAATTTAGTGATTTAAAATGGATTTTGGTTATTTTTTTATGAGATCTTTGATAATTCAACAACAGTGGTGGATTTAGGTTTCATTCTTACTAAAAAAGCAGTATCAAAACGATCAAAAATTAAATTCTAAACAAATACCAGAATTGCTGTAATTTTGGCTGCAATCATGTAGCTTCAGATGGCGTTCTGGTCTAGGCAATTAATTCCAGTGCATAAACTAATCCTGACTACAACTTTTCTAATACGTAACATGCATCATGTCGAGCAGACCAACGAGTTTGAGAAAGAATCGTTAATCTCAAATTAGTACGCTGCACCGAAAACTCCCAACGATGTGAGAAGAAATTAGTACTTGCAAAGTAGAAAATAGTCGACTGCTTCTGTTACAGATTCAATTGCACGTGATTTTTCGTAAATTTAAAAAATGGGCATTGAATTATATATAGAAATTTTTTTTAGAAAAATTAATCTGAATCAATTTTTAAAATGCCGCCCCTGAAATTATGCCCCCCTAGGCCCAGGACTCACGGGCCTAGTCAGCAATTCAATTCAATTGTTTAAAAATTCTCCATAGTAATTCGTTTTTTTTTTAATTATCCAAATTTTGCTTTTCTAAATCCAAAAATTTGAATAATTAAAAAAAAAAAAACGAATTACTAAGTAGATTTTTTTTAACAATTGAATTGAATTTAATGAAGTCGAGCATGGAGACAAAATTTGTTATTAAAATTGGAAAAAGCTATTGACAACTATATTAGAACGGAAATCCTAGAGAGACTACCTCTCCACCCGTATCAGCACGCCTACCGGGCAGGCAGATCTACGGAGACTGCACTGGTACAACTGACGGAGGATATCCGAGGTGCCTTAGACAACCAAGAAACTGTAGTATGTGCATTTTTGGACATAGAAGGAGCTTTTGACAACACTCCACATGAGGCTGTCAAGAGAGCATTAAATAGAAGAGGTGTAGACAGCACAACATCCAAATGGATGTCGGAACTGCTCACCACCAGAGTAGCAGAGACGAGAACGAGCAAAGACATTGTCTCCATCTGCACAACCAGAGGATGCCCACAGGGAGGAGTAGCATCCCCATTAATGTGGAGTCTGACGGTTGACGAACTCCTGTGTGGTTTGACGGACCTCGGAATATCCTGCCAAGGATATGCCGATGATATTGTCATAACAGCCAGGGGAAAATTTGAAAACACCCTTTGTGACATCGTACAAAAGGGTCTGAACTATACAAATAGCTGGTGTAGGCAAGTGGGACTCAGCATCAACCCCACCAAAACCATCTTGATAGCCTTCACTAAGAAAAGAAAACTCAACCTCAAAACCATTAAACTTGATGGGAACGACGTTGAATGGAGACAAGAAGTCAAGTATCTAGGTTTGACTCTAGACAGCAAACTCCTGTGGAACAAACACGAGAAGGAGATTACATACAAAGCAAAAATGGCTCTAATGGTGTGCAGGAATCTGGCAGGGAGAAACTGGGGTTGTAACCCAAAAATCCTGAGCTGGATGTACACTGCCATAGTGAGACCAATTATCACTTATGGAGCCATTGTGTGGAGTAGTAGAACTAGCCTCTTGACGACGAGAGAAAACCTCTCTAAAATTCAAAGACTAGCCTGTATATGCATAACAGGAGGAATGAGTACATGCCCAACGGCAGCAATGGAAGTGATTCTCAACCTCACACCATTACATATGGTGGTGGAGAGTGTTGCAGAAAGAACAAGATACAGACTAAGTAGAGAGGGAATCATTAAAAAGAAAACCACCTCTTCACTTCTTAGAAATCAGACAACCTGGGACATGCCACAAGATGGTATGATGAAAAAGTATAACTTTTCAAAGAAATTCGTTACGGAATTAAGCAACAAGAAGGAATGGGATCCAAATACCATTACCAGACTTGGAAAGAATGCCATTCAATGGTACACAGACGGCTCAAAAGCAATAGAAGGAACTGGGATAGGAGTGTACGGGCCAGGAACCAAACACTCTGAAAGCTTGGGAAAAACCCCAAGTATCTTTCAAGCGGAAATTCACGCAATAAGAAAGTGTGCCCAGTTCAATATTGACAAAGGATATAGAAGGCAAAGGATTATCATAATGTCTGATAGTCAAGCAGCCATTAAAGCGCTGAGTTCCTGTGTAATGAGTTCCAAAATGGTGTGGGAATGCCTAGGCAAACTTAATGAACTAGGCGAGAACAATATAGTCACCTTACTGTGGATTCCAGGACACACTGGAATAGAAGGAAACGAAATAGCAGATGAACTAGCAAAGAGGGGGAGTGAAACACCCTTTTGGGGGCCGGAACCTTTTTGCGGAATCAGCTCCAATGTAATATTGGAAGAAATAGGTAAAGCCGAAGAAAAGAGAAGATCTGACAATTGGAAAGATCTAGTAGGGCTTAGGCAATCAAAGATTCTTCTGGGTGACTACAACCTGTTGAGATCAAATGAATGCATAAGTCAAAGCAAAACTGCACTAAGAGTTTTAACAGGAATCCTAACGGGACATTGTCGCCTGAATGGACACCTTAAAAAGCTCAAAATAGTGGAGGATGAAGATTGTAGATTTTGTGGAATGGAAGAAGAAACCTCCATCCACATACTTGCGACCTGCACAGTATTTCAGAATCCTAGGGCACAGTACCTGGGAGACTACTGGATAGAAGAGGGACAGTTACCTAAGTTGAGGCCTGCGGATATCCTAAAATTCCTCCGGGAAATAGGACTAAAGGAGCTACTAGTATCTGAGACTCTCCTCAGAAACTAAGTAGAAGTAAGGGGGCACAATAGATCTTTTAGGTCTCAGTGAATGTTACCCCAAAATACATACATACATACATACATATTAAAATTCTCGAATTTCTGATACATTGTAGAACAGCCTAATGGAATAAATTCGATAACGCTTAGACACGCCGATTTCTATTTTGTTTTTATTAGAACTTAAGTGCCTCGACAACTATGGCCATTGGCCCTATATAAGAGTACATGAGAATACACAAAAAATATGTAGTTATATTAATACAGGCACTGAGTGGATATACCATCAACTCAGGGCTTGCTGCTGAATGTCGTGAGCGCCTTGCTGACCTAGCAAGGCGGAACACAGTGTGGTTAGAATGGATTCCTGCCCACTCTGGTTTTGAAGGCAACAAAAGGACGGACGCCATGGCTGTGGAAGGTTCGGCTACTCCCTTTAACGGCCCGGGCCCGACCTTGGGCCTCACAAAACAAACAATCCGTAAGGAGACGAGGAACTGGTTGAGAAACCAGCACCTTGCTCACTGGAGAGCTATACAGGGTCTCAGGCAGTCCAAGCTCCTATTGAGGGGATGGACATGCTAGAGCTGCTCTAGAACTACCAAGGAGTAAGTTAAAAAAGATAGCAGGACTCCTAACATGGCACTGCTGTCTGAGGAAACACCTCTGTAACCTAGGTTTAGTGGAAAGCCCCCTATGCAGGGGCTGCAGCATGGCTGACGAAACGTTGGACCATGTTCTCCTCGTATGTCCACATTGGGCTGTGCTACGCAGGCGAATCTTCGGAGTCCCTGTTATTGCCTTTGGGGACATAAGCAGGCATCCACTGAAGAGGATTGAGTCCTTCATCGAGGGGCTCGGCTTCATGGATGCATAAGTAGGAGGAATGGCACAATGGGCCCACCAGTGGCATCAGTACCGGAACCTTGGCATGAGTTTGTCTTGGCAAAGGTTCGCCTGACTAAGTAGTAGTAGTAGTAATACAGTCAATGATATTTCATAGTTTGTGGTAGAGGCTAGCTGCTTTGAGGAATTTCAATATCTTCGGAATTTCAGCGGTGCAGTTCTTTCAGGTTCGGTTTTAGGTCTAGGCGCTGATACATATTGTTGTACATCTGGCAGTCCGTGAGTATATGCTTAACGCTTAAATCAACATTGCAGTAACGGCAGACGGGAAGGTTTTCAGATGACATCAAGTAACCGTGAGTATATCTGGTATGGTTGATCCACAATCGTCTAATCACAGCAGCTTCTCTCTTGGTTAAGAAGTCGAGGGGGAGAGAGCCAATGGAAGGTTGTATATCGTTTAGAGCTGTTTTACTGTTGTGCCAAAAATTTTGCCAGGATTATTTGACGGACTTTTTGAATAAGTGTTTGAGGTCTTGTGGGAGCTGGATCGATGTTGTGGTGATGGTAGAGGTTGGTTCTTTGGCATTGCAGTCAGCATTTTCAGTGCCAGTAATTTACATCACCAGCTGAGAGTATTTGATAGATGTCATGGATGGTTTGAACTATTGGATGGTCAGTAAAGATTGTATTAAGTGAATTAATTGAAGAAAGTGAATCGGTACAAATAGCGATATGCTTGGAAGGATGCGAGATATGTTTAAAGGCTTGGAAAATGCTATACAGCTCACCAGTTTGAACACTACATGTTGAGGGCAACCGATAGGAACCTATAAGTTCGTGGTTGGTTGTGACTGAGCAGCCAACACCAAAAGAAGTTTTAGATGCATCTGTGTAGAGAACTACATCACACGGTGTTTTTTTGCAATATTTCTAAGAATGCTTTCTTAATAAAAAAAAATTAGGTATATATGTGACAGTGGCCAATACTTTCTCTTATGCCTTATGTCCATATCAATGTGTTTATGGCTTAATATTGTTCGATTTAAGGAATAATATAATTTTGTTGATTTATTTGCTCAGTTATTAAGTTCTCCATCTTCTGTTATGATACTTCCTAGGTTGTTACGTCCAGTGAATGGATGTTTTTGAATCGCCGGGGGAGCGATTTTTCCTTCGCATCCACATGGACGTTTCTCCTGCACATGAGTTCTGGGCCCGGTCACATGCGCACCACTCGGTATCAGACAAAACCACCCTAGTCCACATGGTTTCTCTGAAAACATATTATTTGTGTAGGATACTCTTCTCGCATTGTTTTCACAAGTATACCAGTTTTGTACCAAGTTTATTTTGTTTATTTCATTTACGTTTAGTTTAGGTTTATATTTTTAAGTTTCGAGTGTACAAGTTTATTTTTGCATACCAAGGCACATTAAACGACATTATTTATGCACTGACTGCACTGCTATACTGACACAAGTGAACAAAATATTCGTTGATGAAGAGATTCATGAAAACGGAACGTGAATCGGAACGCTCCGTGGACGTCCGAGGTCGGGCGGATGGATGCCGGTGTGGTCCGGCCTTTAGTCTGTTAAATCATCGAAAAACCTCTTAATATATATAGTACTGCTTTTAAAATTGGAGATTTTGTTGAATAAATAGTAATTATTAATTTATTTTTAATTGATTCGGATGTTACATAAGCACACACACTTAACTAAACAAATATAAATACCAACCAAGTATTTCGGTTTTAACCTTGATTTTTTATATAAAAATTCAATTAGAATCTCAAATTCCCATACAGGGTGTTTCATTTAAAAGCCTATATCTTCCAAACGGTTTTATATTGTAAGTTTTGTTACGACATATTTTTATATACCTGCTAGAATTTGGAAAAAAATAAACTTTTAATTACAGTCAAAATATAATAAGACATCCTGTATACACAATTCTTCTGTCTATAAAAATCTCACGTAAGTTTTGTGGGAATAAACGAGTTAAACTCTCAACGATGATTTTATTTTATTTAGAAATTGTTAAGGCTTTTCTCAATAATATTTGTTCATAAGAATGTTTAATTAATGGAAATTAGAATCATTACTATGAATAAAACAAAGAGAAAAATTCTAGATACCCATAATAGGATATGAGATTCCGTTGAAAATAAAAATTGACGACCTTGATTATATCTATTGCATTGGAATTTAGAAATAATTAATAACAAGAATAGAACCGTGAAGATAAAAATTAGTTTAAGACTTTAAATATGACATATTATGTGAAAAAAGTGAGTAAAACTATACAGGATGTCCCAGGACTTCGTACTAAAATCTACTGCTCGCTAATTTATTTTCCACACGCCCTTCGTTAACTTCGTCTCACAATATTACAACTTCTTGAGTCGGACGAACGATTAAAGATAACACTGTTAGTTATTCTTACATATAGGGTGTTTCTAAATTCATGCGACAAAATTCAGGAGGTGATTGCTGCTCGTATGAAATTAAGATGGGTCTTTCCTATAACAAAATGTCCTCATCCCACCCCTTTCCGAGATATCACCTTTAATAGATGGTGACTAAAATTGACTTTGTATTTTTTTCTAAATGAATTTTGTCGCATGAATTTAGAAACACCCTGTATAGAAAAGCATCCCTTTATCTTTCTAAAGCAGTCATACGAATGTGAAATCCACATGAATATTTTCTTTTTATACCTTTATTCTATACCTCACTTAAAAACCAGGAGGAGTAATTTGAATTTAAGTTGGCAATTCTGTAGATTCAGCTCAGTTTCACACAACACTTTTTAGCTGATAATTTCCATTTTTAATAGTTCTGGCAGATAAATATACGTATAGGTATTCTTGTCATCTTGTCCGTTCTTGTTATTTTATTATTTTTACTTAGTTTCCACCCTATTGCATTGAAACTGTTCCTTCAAAAACTTCAGTAAGCAATTGTATTGAATATCTGCAATTATGGATCCTTCTACTTCGAGTACAGCTCCCATGTAAACGCTGAAATTAGGTCATTTAGGACCCTCGGAAAAACAATATACAATAAATGTGTTTAAACAAATGTTGGATGAAAAACCAAAAACATTCATGTTATATCCAAAATTTCTCAAGCAGTTGTAAATGATTACTTTTATATTAACATGGTATTAAATGCTCAACATTTTTCTCATAGGAGTAAAGAATACCGAGGTAGACCAACAATATACAGTGCAGAAAATTGTGATGAGTGAATTAAAAATGCTGTTCGAAGAACAAAAGTAAGTTAAAGTTCTTCCAAAGTTAATGTGATGACCCATATTTTGGATCCCTTTGAAGGAAAAAGCCGCCCAATGGCGTGCATATAAATTTTTTATAAATTCGAATATTGTGAAATAATGTTAATCTACTATATCAATTTGAATGATAAAAATTAACCTGCATACAAAGTTCATAAAATTTGTAATACAATAATAAAGCGCTTTCCTCTAGAACACGGAGTATCTAAAGAACAGTTTTTTGTATCGTCAACCCAACCATATTTTAAAGGTGGGTGTATATCCTCATACAGTTTTAATTATAATATAATTACCATTACTACTATTTTCTTACATATTAAGTTAAAATGTATTTTATTTTATATATTTATTCATGTAATAAAACCGTAAGGATTGTTTGAATAACAAATAAATGAATAAACACTTGACAACATCATGTGTATCAAACCAAGTTTCGTCTAAATAAATTATAGTTCTATTTGAATCACGGTACCCTTTTATTTTGCGCAAATACTCCTGTCCAAGTTCAGCGATACGCCGAGATTCCATTATTACCATTCGATTATTTAACTTCTTATATTTAAATCCACAATTCAATAATCCCGCGCATCATCTTGGACTGTTGTTTCAAATGGTCTCCAAAATGCCATTCTAATTAATTATATTATAAAGCTTACCCTAACGTCTACGAACAAATGAATATTATATTAATACCAATTCACTGACGCGACCTAATCACTACACCATCAAAAAGGTATTATATTAATGATACCTTTCTACACTAGATCACCTACACTTTCCTATAAATACCTATAACAATTCACTAAACTCACTCAACCAAGAAATAGATATTATATTAAATATTTCTTTAAAACAAAATTCACACCCGACACTCAATGATACTAATGGATTATAAGCCGAACCACAACACAACCCCCCCGAACACCCTCAAGACCGTAGAATTTTTTCTGCGAAAATCGTCAAACGGAATATACTTCGTTTATTTCGTTATATTACGATGAATACTGTAGTTGATGATTGGTTGTTTCGAAGTCTTCACTGCACGTGCAACTACGTTGCCAACTCTTCAAAATTTTCTTAAATATAGTAACATATAAAAAGTGGTTTTAATTAATTTTTCTTTTTTCAGTAATTTCAAGCGACTTATTTTAATGTTTACTAATAAATTTACATTATGTATTTTTTTAAAAATATTTCCAAACCAGCTTTCTTATAACATCACAAACTAACAGTTTACTGAAGTAAGAGGAACATTTGCGTAGCGAGCCTAACAATTTTAGAAAATATATCTGACAACATTGCTTTATTTTATGGTCATCACACTGACTTTAGTTAGAGTATATCTGTATTGGATATAATTTTGCAAGCTTTGAAGAAACGTTCAGACTTTCTTGAAATAAATTAAATTCAACTGTGTAATACTTTGAGGAGTCAAATGTAATATTATTTATTCGTTATATATGCATATATTTTTACACATTTGGAAATAAATAGTCAAAAGTAGAACATGACGATATTTGTCGATGGAGGTTATAAGCTATCTAAGATATAAAACAATATAGAAAGTGCATTATTGGGTTTTGATGGCAAAAAGGACGAAGATTACCATGAATAAAGTATCACTGATGTATTTGAAAACATACGATTGGGGAGTTATTCCCATTTAAAACGAGTATAAATTGTAATATAATTGTTGTAAAGTGAAAATTGTAGAATATTTCCAAAAATTATTTTATTGACTTTCTATTTAATGAATTCAGTTATTTGGCAATTATAAATAGAGTAATGTGGATGTTCTAATCTTTCAGTTTAAATTAAAAACTGGAAAAAGATATACGTTTGACAGAATACCCGTCTGTTTAATGCTTAGGTATAAACATCTAAACAATCTACTAGGGATCAGAGGAGAAATTGACTATGCGTGGCTGATTTCTTCGTCCATCAAGGCATATTTAATAGATTTGGAACACGACTGTTGACTACTTTCTCGGAACACTCCCTTTAGTAACTTTTAGTGGTGTGAGTAAGGCTTTTCAATGACCTTTCAAATAATTCTATACAAACTTTGAAATGGTATTCATTTTCGATTGTAAATTTATACATTTATTTAATTATTCATAAGGTACGATGAAAATGTCTACAATGTTGTTAAAACCCTACTTTCGCAGAAAACAACTTCCTTTTTTTTCAATTTCAATGTATCCTGTAATTGAGAAGACTGAGGGATGTGGAAAATATTTCCAAGGATATCGATGACTTCAATTTAAGTAAAAACAATAGTATATTACACTCCAAGGGCCGAAAGATTTCGCCTCGGAGCATCATGACGCGCAGGGCCGAAATTCGCCGAGGGCATCATGACGCGCAGGACCGAGATTTCAACTTTCGGCCCGTGGAGTGTATACTATTTTTCTTCATAGCCGGTCGGAAGCGAGTGCCGCTGGTCGTAGTTACGAGTATAAATACGCATGAGAAACTCTTTCCTCCCGCTGTTATAGAGGAAACGCGTGTACTTTTCACAGGGAGTAAATGTTGAACTTTCGTCCCTGCTATGAGGGACGAGCGAGGTATGAAGAAAAAGGCTTTTAGCATTCGATCAATAAATAATAGACTATAGGTGAATAAAACCTTCAATGACAATACACTTTGTTTGTAACCAGCATCTAAATCAATTTTTTTCATTCCAAAACAATACACACAGCAAAGGTCACTGATTCCAATAACAGTGCCGTGCTGTATGAGGATTTTAATTTAATGGAAATATTTATTTCAGATTTATTTATTAGTCAAAGAATGAATGTATTTGTTGCCGTCGATATTGAATTATGTATATGGTTACACATAGTTTATTTTCTGTTAATAATATAACTTTGTATTCTTATTAAAATGGGTAAATAGTATTTATAAAGATTCTATTCGCGCCATACGATTTACACAAGTACGACAAGGAAAATATGAGCAAAACTACTTGAGAGAGAGAATAATAATTGTGCGCTCAGCGATGGGCGTGTAAAAGTTTAAATGTGTTGCCGGATGAAAATGTTTAGTTTTGCCTAATAGTGCATGAGCTCGAAAAAAAGTTAACGATAACGAGACAAAAATGTAATTTGTACCAATTAATCTGCGCTTTTGGAAACAGCGGTTAAAATAGGGGGGCACTGAACACACCCCCAACGGTTTTTGGTAGCTGGAACTGAACACACGCCCATCGCTGATCGTATAATTATTCTTCTCTCTGTTTCAAGTAGTTTTGCTCTTATTTTCCTTGTCGTACTTGTGTAAATCGAATGGAAGGAATAGACTTTTCGCAATCTGTATATCAAATGATACACTGGTAGTTTCAGAACTGTAGGACTGTTCAGAACTTGTTTCTTATTTGTGAAGCAATGTATTTATACATTTTTTTGTATACTACACATTGATTTTAATTCAAATTTCCTCAAGATATCTAGAACAGTTAAACACAACAGTCGAAAAAAATGTGTTAAATTTCAAAACAAAGATCTGTCAACAAACGTAAACATTGATGGTGTGTTGTATCTCACACCTAAACTCGGTTTAATTATAACTGATGTTTAGACTGTGACGTATTGATTTATTTATTATCATGAATTACATCAGTCTAAACATCAGTTATAATTAAACCGAGTTTAGGTGTGAGATACAACGCGCCCTGAGGGTGTGTTGTATCTCACACCTAAACTCGGTTTAATTATAACTGATGTTTAGACTGTGACGTATTGATTTATTTATTATCATTAATTACATCAGTCTAAACATCAGTTATAATTAAACCGAGTTTAGGTGCCCTTAATATAAGCGGAGTTTGTCACCTTTACTGTAAAATGCAGAATTAAAGAAACCTTTAGATTGACATTATGAGTAAATAAACTTTATGACGTTTATGTTGGAATCAGAGAATTAAGGTGAATTTCCACAGATCCGTGTTACGATGTCCGATTGTGAGTCGAATCACGTCGTATCGGATGAATGCACATGCCAATTTCCATTGCTTGGAAACAAACGTACGTTTTAATAACAAAAATAGTAACATATCACTTTTAAGTTTGGTAACGTGAATGACAAGTGACAGCATATAAGTCATTGTCGACAGTTTTATGTACTTTTAAATTTCACCTTAGTGGTTTGTTGCACAGTTTGTTGTTTGGGTTTGGTCTTCGACAATACACTAGTTTATTTCAGAAAAATGGATTCTCAATCATTATTATTCATACTTAAATAGTATCCCACAGATCATGAAAAAGTTAGGTTAAATCAGATCCGATGACGGATAAAAGTTTAACATTTTTCAACTTTTTCCCATGACAGACGTAAGTTAAAACTTTCGGAAAAATATTTCGCGGCTTGTCAATTTTGAATTTTTACACCAATCACAGAACTTTCGGATGACGGATCTGTGGAAATATTAGGTTTGTTCCAACAAGCTTGAGAATCAGTTCGGAGTCTTACTGAGTTTGCGTAGATTGAAATTAGCGAGGATAATTTCAATCTACGCAAACTCAGTAAAATTCCGAACTGATTCTAAAGCTTGTTGGAACAAACCTAATAACAATCCTTAACTGACTATTAAACTATTACTCTTCACTTTTCTGAATTTATTTTACATAATTCTTGAAGTATAATGTTGGTAATAAACTGTTGTAAATATATATATAATAAAAGCTAGTTTTACCTTATATGGTTGAATTAAAGAGTTTTCACTGAATTTATGTTTGTAAAATAACCACAAACAAGTTGTTTTTATAAAATTAAAGGACATTTCCGTGACCTTTCTAATAAATAAATGGTAGTTAAAAAAAAAACAAAAAAATAATTCTTAATTTAAGAATAAAACGATTAACGAGGAGAATGTAGTACAAAACACCCCAAACTATTACCATAAATGCAATTTTCATACTAAATTTATTGTTAGGAATTTATTACAAATACTCTCTTGGAAGACATGACACAAAAAGTTCCAAGACATGAAAAATTCACTATTCGCAACAACAAAATCGCACAAGAAGTCCGAAAGCAAAGTACTGTCAACGCTGAAATGAAAACGAAGAAGCTACATAAAATAAAGCGCCCGCTGCTCCGCCGCTGGCTCGCAGCCGCAGCCAGTCAGAGATCTGCATCGCATTCGAGGCGGCCCTACGTTGTATCACGTGGTGTCCCAAAGTTATTGTGGTCAGACTCTACACCGTCACCCTGTCTTAAACCTCTATTAGCTACAAAGCCCTCCGTTTCTTCTTTACTTGTAAGTATCTTCACTTTTGACTCCTTCATAGTAATTGTCATTAATCTTCTTACCCTCAGTATATATGTTACGTCCCAAGCCCGATCTTGTACGGAGTCGAGCTTCGTACAATGAATTTGTACGAAGTCCGATCTGTACAAGCCATTTTGTACGAAGCCGAGATTGGTGGACTTCGGACAGAGATGATTGTACGAAGTCGACTCTGTACAACGCTGGTTGTACGGAGTCGGAGCATCGATACTCACTCGGTAATGAGCGCGTTATTCCGAAGTAGTACACGCATATATAACAAATCAAATCTTATAAGCATTGTATTTGGTATACATTATAATTTAACTCCAAGTTTTATTGCATTTTGTGAGCACAATTAGCTATTCGCAGTTGGGTTATTATTGAAAATTATTATAATTTATTCTACAAAAATTGACTAAAAATACGAAGGTGGTTTGGTAGGGGTAGGTTTGGTTGGGTTATTATTGAAAATTATTATAATTTGAACATTATCTGACTCGAAGGCGCGGAGGAGGGTAGAATTACGCTGTCAAAGATAATTAGTGGGTGTTTATGGGTTTTTAATTGATATTATCGGCCCATCAGGTCTTCTTAAAAAAAACATATCCCCCTTCACATTTAGCGCAGACTTAGGACGAATCTGTCAATTACACAATTCAATTTTTCGATTCGGATTAGGGTAGGGTAGGGTAGGGTGGTTTAGGTTAGGAATTGACTTGCTTTCTATACACTTTTTCAAACGATATATTTAAAAAAGTGTATGGAAAGCGAGGAGATGCTCTTTTCATAGATATCCTAGCTTTCTATACACCACTTTTTTAAGGGAAATTTCATAAATTTTTGTGAAGTGCATTGAAAGCGAAGGAAATCTCACCCAACCTACCCAACCCTAACCCAAATCGAAAAATGTAATTGTATAATTCACAGAAAAGCTTGCTTTCCGTACACTTTTTTAATGGATATTTTTCAAAATGTTGTAAAGTGCATTAGAAGCGAAGGAAATCCAACCCAACCTACCCTACCCTACCCTCCACCGCGCCTTCGAGTCGTCGACGAGAGCGACACGGGGTGTTTGAACTCATTACCGAGTGAGTATCGATGCTCCGACTCCGTACAACCAGCGTTGTACAGAGTCGACTTCGTACAATCATCTCTGTCCGAAGTCCGCCAATCTCGGCTTCGTACAAAATGGCTTGTACAGATCGGATTTCGTACAAATTCATTGTACGAAGCTCGACTCCGTACAAGATCGGGCTTGGGACGTAACATATATAAAATGAAATAAAACACAGTCACATCTACACAAAAATTATATTTCAAATTTGCTTCTTATCTAAATAAAACCCTGAACAAAACAAATTTGCTGATTGCATTTACAATGGTAATCATAATTGCAGCTGAAACAATTTGACTTATCAACTTCTTTTGCTGTTTTTCCTTACCTGTTGTAAGTGTAGACATAGGATCCTTCAGCAAATATACTCGCACACCTTTCGAGTAATTGTTAAAGTACGCCTCCCAATTTAAGTTAAATATGTCAAAATTAAAAAGATCTCTGTCTCTAAAAGAGAGTCGTTTAAGCAATTTTTGTGTGTTGTCATTAGAAAAGTACCATTGTTTGAGCATGTAAGGACTGAAAAGCTCTTGAGTGTAATGGATCTTGTTGTAGATTTTCATTATTCTGGAAAGATATTTAAAATTTAAAAAGTAGGAATTTAAAAAATAACATTTTCACTTACGATGGTTGTTTTCCTGCTATTTTTAGTCCCAAATCACACAAAAAAGCAGCGCAAACGTGCAAAATGAACGTCAGAATTTTGTATACGTAAAAATGTGACGTATTAAACTGGGTCGGTAGCTGTAACATTTTAACGGATGGGACTTCTCTTGTCACTGTATGTATAATTCCATGCCATTCATCTGAAACAAAAAAAAAGAAATTTTTTCATATAACTTAAACCCCTTTTAAAATTTTTATCATACGTCTATGGTAAATTGACATTTTTTCAAATAAAGGAGGGGTGGGTGAATAACAATTAATTAAAAGTACATAAACACACTTAGAAGTGACGCCTCAGAACCTAAAAAATATAAAACAGAAGATCCTGCAGCCACTCCTCGAGCTCCTCACTCTACAGCTGGACCCGTCATCAACATTAATGATTTACCTACACCAAACGTTATCAATGAGTTAACAAAGATTTCAAAAAATACTCCTACTATGAACCAAAATTCCATTTTAGATTTTAGTTGTACTATAAATAATTAAGTTTGTAGTTTTTTGTAATAATGTAATAATGTAATACCTACATATTTATTATTTATATGCATGATTTTTGTTGCCACCAGCACTCATGCTTCTTGTTAAAATATTACTTGGCAAGGGATTTATCGAAAAAATTATGATATTACTTATGAGTAAACTTACCAGTAGTAATTGGTTTTTCTTGAGAGGTGATACAGTGGTAAATATTAGCTTCTGTAGTACTCACGTCGCCTCTTTGTAATCTAAGTCTAGTAGAGAAAAAATGGTTTATTCAGAACAACAAATAATACAGTAGAAGTCTCGAATGTTTCTCGTTACGTCATATTTCCCTGAATGTAGCAAAGCCACTATAATTTTATGTGGATATCACTGACTGCGTATGTCCAACTAATACAAATAAAAAGGTCCAGTTTTATCTCTCATTCATGAAATAGATGAGACGGAATTATGACGTCATTAACGTATTTCTTAACTAATGTCGACGTAAATTTTATTTGTTACTTTTGACAATTCAGTTGTCATATTTTGATTTGTTTGGTGTTTTTGGACATTTTCGCCTTTTTCAATTAATTTTTCATTGTCAAAATGCCTTCCCGGTATAATGAGGAAGAGGAAAGTTTAATTTTTGTTGATTAATTACTTTTCAAGAGAAGGATATGCTGGAATGCCGCTATTACCGTTAAATGCAGTCCTGCTATCGTAGATCTGAATGAATCGGACTTCCACAGTAATGATGAAGATGTTTTTGTCAGTGATGACGCTTAGACTTTGCATATTATTTCATTACATATGTTTTTTCAGTTCACCTTCCGTTTGTTCGTTTTTTTTTCCTGGTTTTATTGGGAATTTTTTATGAAATAAATTTATTTATGGCCTGTTTTCTCCCATACATATGTTTTTTTTGCATTTCTCAGGAATACTTACGAAATTGTTTCTCACAATGACACAGACAATAATTACTAAACAATTTTCGAAAATATGAGCATATAGATGTTCTATCTAATTTTAATTAACCTTTAGATTCACCCCATAAATATAATCGTATTTTTAATATATATATTATATAATTCGCCATTTAATCACGATTGGGTAATCCGTAATTTTTTAAATTCAGTAAAAAATCATGCTCAGGGGCGTTAAACATCCTCAAGCTAGAAATGTGAAACAAATCAGTTAAAAAAACCGAAGATTTCAATTTAAAACAAAACTAAATTATGTAAAAAAGTACGCAACGCATAAAGCAAAATACAATTTTTGGCATTACTTATTTATTCATACAAACACACCTTAACACGCATCATTGAAAACAATTCTTAACATATTACATTGATTATAATTTTGAGGTTAAGTGTAAAATAACATTCAACTAATATAAGACAAACGTAAAACAGCAGAATACGTCACCGATTATGACGTAACGGCAAAGGATGGTTAAACAAACTCTATGTATGTCAAATTTGGTTTTCATTTATGATGCGCTGCTGGTGAAAACTGTCTTATTGATTTTATTCGGATGTTTATGAGTTATGACGTAACGAGAAACATTCGTGACTTTTACTAAACAATAGATTGTAGTTAATTTTTGTGGCGTAGAACTAAAATTGCGGGTGTTGGTAATTTCGGCAAAGAAATATATTTTAAACCTGAAAACAAACCTCTACAGGTATAAAATTCAACATATAAACTGACCTAAACTCACCCTTTTCGAAATATTAATTAGGTAATTCGGTTTTTTAACACCCCCTCCCAAATATTTTTTTCCAGTAGCGGAATCACTAAGAAATCAGAAAATATTCGGGGAATTTTACAAAAAAAATGTTTACTGCCAACCACACTCCCCAAATACTCCCCAAGTATGGCCGAATTGATCGGTCCATGCACCGGTCTTGACGGGTTCTTCTAAAAGGGATTTGGAAATTTTTCCAGTGGCTGTGCATAATTTTTCCCAAAAACCGTTCAACCTATTCTACATTGACCCCCATTGAAAAAAAATTTGAAAACATATTACCCTACCTACGGTAGTGGTTAAATTGTTTCGTAATATACAGTGTGTCTCAAAAAAATTTCATATTATTGACTGTTTTTTATTGAAATATCTTTTTTTGTCTGAAAAATATTAATTTACAAGTATAAGTATAATGTTTTCTTACTTTTGCAATCCTGCATACCACCCTGATGCTATAGAAAGATTAACAGCATAATCTACTGGTATAATATCTAGAGTTCCATCATTATAATAGTTAACTTTATTAATACCCAAGGCGTATGCCACTGTGTCTCCAATAAGACCGCTACTATTATCCACGAAACCTGTTATAGGTTCTTTTTCAGATGGCAAAACTAAAAAAAATACACAAATCACTAGCGACAAATTTTGGGAACACACAAAGCTAACAGTAGCGGCGTAGTGTGACTCGCACTTTAGGAAGGGTTTATCAATGCTAGCATGGAGACTATACCTTGTTTTTAAACTAGGAGGAGCATTTTAGGAAACCTCAACCACACCACTAAAAGTAACTAGATTGGGAGTGTGTTCCGAAAGAGTCGTGAAGTATGTATTGTACTGCTCGCTGTTGTCGTTGCCAATGAGGGATCAAGGCATGTCTAAATATCGAATGATGATTGGCCACAGTTCATTGCGAAAGTAGTAACCAAATGTCACATTATTATGAAAAGATTTAAGGTTATAATAAGTAGTTTATGTAAAATAATTTAAGAATTTGAGTATAAATGAGAATATAGAAATGCAATTGTATGATTACATTTTTTTTAACATTTGAGGCTTTGGTGTAGCAAAACTAAAAGTGAACAGAAGTTTTGTTATCGAAAAATACCATAATACAGTATAAAAATAGCAAATACCTTGGGTAAAATATAATACTTTGTTAGAAATAAACAATAAACAACAAACTTGGTAGTAATGATTGAACTAATGAATATTTTTATATAAATAAACACAAAACTGACAAATGTCAGTGTCAGTGGTATCAAAAGAGCTGTGTGAAACTGGTGGCAATCTGACCAATCACTAGGCAGCAGAAATGCCAACTTAAATTCAAATCGCTCCTCTTAGTTTAAAAACAAGGTATAGATAAGCAGAACTAATACGGAAAAATTGACAAAAACTGTCTATCTAAGCAGTTTGTTTTTTCACCGCGATGTCCTAACTGCAAATACGATACCATCCAAAATAAGCAACCTTAGTTTTTATAAATGACAGTAGTCAAATTGTAAACAATACCTGATATTACTTAGTGTTAGTGAATGATAAAAACTCAAATTACGAATAAAGGTAGCTGAGGGCTATACGTAACTGACAGATTTAAGCGGGCATTGATAAACCCGCCATTACTGATGGATATAAACTAGATAGATATTGAGATATAGGGTAGTACCGAAAGTTATTATACTTACGTAGAGAGGGTCGAACAATGGTAATGGGCAAGCCTTTTGAATTTCTTTTGATGTAATCCTCGATAACGTTCATAGTGAAAGTGTAGGCATTTGGAAAATCTCCTTGAATTCTGTGAGAATAAAAACAAATATCAAATGTCATAATTAGCTGTTATGTTTAGTTAACTTATTGCGATCTGTACCTAAACCGAATTTTTAAAGTCAGTCGAAAGATGGAATCATGGAGACTATATAAGGAGGGCTCTGTAGCAGAATAGCGCTGGTCAAAAAAAGCGCTGGACAAAATAGCGCTGGACATAAATAGCGCTGGACAAAATAGCGCTGGTCAAAATAGCGCTGCACAAAAACAGCGCAGGGCAAAATAGCGCTGGACAAAAACAGCGCAGGATAAAAACAGCGCTCCATAAAATAGCGCCGCCAAAAGATAATTATGCTTCTTTATTTTACTACTATCTCATACATAAAAATAGACTATAGTACCGAATTAGCATAATTAGGAATAACATATTTTTCATAAATTACAGTCATAACAATAGTTTTCCTAACTCAATTCGTCAATTCAACATCGCTTCCCGACCAGCTGACAGTGATCAAAATGTTGGTAACTGTCTATAACAATATCAGAATATAAGGAACGGAAAACAAGTAAGAGCAACAATCAATATTTTTCATCATACTTCAACACATATCGCTTCCCGACCAACTGACAGATCAAAGTGTAAACAACTACTTGTCAGAGTCATATTTATTTAAAGTCTAAAAAAATACAATTACATACAATACATGTCCAGGAAGGGAGACATTTCATGA
Organism: Lochmaea capreae; assembly: GCA_949126875.1. Classification (NCBI taxonomy): domain Eukaryota; kingdom Metazoa; phylum Arthropoda; class Insecta; order Coleoptera; family Chrysomelidae; genus Lochmaea; species Lochmaea capreae. Next base: position 4,199,102 of record OX421411.1, read on the forward strand.
GATTATTGTAATTATGTCTAAAATAAGCCTGGCTTTAAAATATAAAGCCGCCGAATTTGATCGCTTAAAGTTAAGCGAGCTTAACAACGTTTGTGGATGTGGTGCATATAAAACTGAAGTGTTAAGCGAGCTTAACTCTTAAGCTTCGCTTTTTGGTATACGGCGAATACGGGCATAGAATGTCTTAAAAAATCCCATACAGAAGAGAAGACACGACAATAGATATTCGTATTTTGCATAACGTAAAAGCATTAACACATTCAGCAGCACAGAACGGAACTAATTATTTCACCACCAAACGATCACAGTTTTCGATATTTTTTAAGACGGGGACAAAAACGGATTTCTTACTCATATAATTTTTAATTTCTGTTCCCTAACATCACTTACCTAACATACTGTCAAATGAGCTAGCAACCAATAAAATACCATGAACTGAAACTGTATGCAAGGCTCGTTTTTGGCTGTTATTGCTCTGCAGTCAGATGTTTTTGGTATGGTATTGACATTGGTGCCCTCTACCATTACCAAAAATTGAAATACATGGAGTTCGAACTCCTTATATAGTTTCCATGGATGGAATTATGCCGAGAATATGTTTTACAATTTTCCGAGACATCTGTTGACGGAAGAACAGAAAGCAATTTAGAGTCAATTGGTGTCAACAAACTCTAAACCAGTTTAACGAAGGCAACTAAAAAAATATTTACGGTATTGTCAGTGGTGATGAATCCTGAATTTACTCCCGAAAATAAATGTCAGTTGGGTGTTAAAAGCACGTAGCAATAATTCCTCTGTAAGATCAAAGAACTGTTATTGCTGATTGGTACATGTCGATTTTTTTGCTGGAAATATTTGTTGAGTTACGAAAAACCAACCCCATCCTCCACCTAGACACTGCAAGTTCCCACACAGCTCGAAAAATAAATGAGATTTTAAACCAAGGAAACATCGATATATTGGATCATCCTCCATACAGTTCCGACCTAAGTCCTAGCTGCGTGGTGAATGGTTCCAATTCCCAGAAGATACTGTCAATGCCTTTTGAAAGTACCAATAAACGAGTGGAATAACAGCTTCCAGAATTGTTTCCAAACTATATTTATATAATATATACTTACTGCTGTTGCAAATTGGTAGCATCGGCCTCACTGGCATTTTCCAAAGCTTCTAACAAACTTTCTGCTGTAATTCTTGGTTCATAAAACTCTTCATGTACTTCATACCTTGGGAAATTCGAATAGACCGAAGAAATGTATACGAATGTCTACAAAACAATCATTACATTAGTAAACTCCGTTTCACACAAGAAGTAGCCACGTGAAGTGGCAGTCATATTGTAAAATTGACATTCGACTTCAAATAAGTACCGTAACGTTTTCACATTTTGTAGGTTAACACAAAATTAGAATCGGTCTGCCTAACTGTGGATAATTTTTCCATTAACACCAATAAGTTTTTTGGAGGCATGGTTTTAGATAAAATAAACCACACAACACTCACAGATAAACCTCTTAAGATATTCAAAAATCAAAAATATTCGACAGTAAATGCTTAAACACAACCTCAAACGTCAATAATAAAAGTTCTGTCGGCGTGAAATATCATTTGTAACGCGAATGCCATGAAACGATCGTTACGAGGTGACAGATAAACAAGACCGATTTTGGTTTCTGCGCAAGACAGTTGGCAAACTTTACGTGGCTTCTTCTTATGTGAAACGGAATCTATGACCATTTGATAAAACTGTGATAGTGACAGCTGCATAGGTGACACTTACTAGTGATAACCTTTGTAAAACTAACCTTTAAATTTTTGATTTGCCTAGCGATATCTAGCAGAGCTATAGTTCCTCTCACATTAACATTTGTAGCATTGATAAAAGTTTCATCGAGTTTAGATGCTCCTGCGCAATGGAAAAAACATTGTACTTCGTTCAAAATATGTCGCTTGTCAATTTCGGATAAACCCAAGTCCGGTTTTTGCAAATCGCCTTGAATTAGGGTTATCTTTTTGAAAAATTCGGGATCGATTCGTTTTACAGGCTGGAATGCCTAAAAATTAGAGATAAATATTATAATCAATTGTATTCAATATACAAATCCCTTGATAATACAGTGCAACTCGTTGAATAATTGAATATCAAATAAAACTCACGTCAGTTGTGCTGAAAATTTCATATGTTGGCTAAAACGCGCGTTGCGACGATAAGATCATAGAGATATAACAGATAGAGGCAACAGGCCAGCTCAGAACCCGTCAGCGTGTAGGAGAGAGATAGAAAGTCTGAGGTTTAGGCTGTCTTTCTTTAATAGCGCGTATGCTATATACACAAACAATAACAGAAAAACGTCTGAACGTCTGTCTCTTTCTCTCTCACCGGAGTTCAGACGGACATTCCCACTTACACATCTGTCTATGCATTGATGCCAAATTGCATGGCTACTTAGCAAAGCTGGTCTATAGTTGACATGGTGCAAGGGTTATATTTTTAAGGGAACCTTATATTTTAAGCTCTACTTAGTTAAGTACACTTAAACAGTGAGTCGGTGCAAATGGCCCTTACTAGCTAAAGTAAGTTTTGTTTCTATCGCACATAACCTATTCTTAAGTTATCTGTGGTTTCTTCTTTCTCATCTTTTTGAAATTATCTGTGGTCTAACTTGCTTTAGCTAAAGAATATTAGATAAGTTTTATTTGACGTTTACTAGATTCTCAGACTATTTTAACTGTTTGGCAACATAGTCCAGTTATGACAGCTATGACGTGCAGGTACATTTATGATTAATTAGATTATCAATACGGAATTGTACTTAGATATTTATTTCTAACGTCAAATTAAAAAATAAATAGCAAGAAATACTTTCGAAAGGTTTGGGTTATCTATGAGAGTATTAAAAAAGTAGGTCTTCATTTAAAAAAACTGACCACTTAAAGATTATTCACCTTGTATAATGGATTATTCTTCTTAAAATAAGTAAATTAAAATATAAAATCGTGATTATTGTTTTTTATAGTAATAATAAATGTATGCGTTACTTTTTGTACGCACTGTATATTTACCACTGAATCAAAGATTTCTGCACAACGTTCTTCGGCACTCCGTCCATCTTTATCTCTTATCAATACGTAGATACGATTGGGATACACACTTCTTAACAGTTTTTCCAAAATTAATTTTCCTACAAAGCCCGTAGCGCCCGTTATTAAAAACGAGCTATTTTTGTAAAAATATTGAATTTCGCTCAATTCTATATTAGCTGCCATTTTCAATCACATTCGTTACGTTAAGAAGATAGAAAAATATTAAATTTCCAAAGTACGTTAAATCGATTTCCTATTGTATGGTAATAAGGGTTGGGATCTATGGTAATTTTACCATATTTAAAAACTAATACGTCAAGTTTAACGAAAACTGTTTGTTGGTATCATAAAGGACGTTTTATTAGAGGAAAATAAAATTGCGATTATACAGGGTGTTTAAAAACTCTCTTACTCATCGATTTACTATATACCTTCATATCGAACAAAAAATAAAAATATTCACTGACAGCCAGATTCTGCTTAAAACTATCAGTACATGGTACAAAGCCTCAGTTTAAATGCCTGGGCTGTTGAGCACAGCCCAATCAAATGAATGAATTAAGTCCAAAGCACCTATACCTTATTTTTAAACTAGGAGGAGCATTTTAGGAAACCTCAACCACACCACTAAAAGTTACTACATTGGAAGTGTGTTCCGAAAGTGTGTACAGACTTTTTGAACTAAATGAAAATTACGTGAAATATGTATTGTACTGCTCGCTGTTGTCGTGGCCAATGAAGGATCAAATGTCACATTATTGTGAAAAGGTGTGAGGTTATAATAAGTAGTTTATGTAAAATGTTTCAAGAATTTGAGGATTAATGAGAATATAGAAATGCAATTGTATGATTAAATTTTTTTTAACATTTGAAGCTTTGGTGTAACAAAACTAAAAGTGAATAGAAGTTTTGTTATCGAAAAATATCATAATATAGTACTGCAATCACAGAGTACACCATCTAACAAGAGACGAAAGCTTTGTCGGTTCCTTTGAAGTCGGACTTACACGATATTGAGCGGAAATACGTCGAGGCATTGAAACGTAAACTACCTGATACACTGAGAAAAGTAATACGAGTATTGATTCGAAGTAAAACCATAACTACACTAAGAAAAATAGTAGTGTTGATGAAAATCTCTCCCAGCTAGGACTATAGAATATTTTTTTAACCACCAACACGAGAATACCTTATTATTCATCTCATATCTGTCTAATGAGAAGTAGCTCATTATTCACCTAGGTTAATAATGAAATTCTTTATTTTTATACAAAAATTACCTGAAAATTTATTCATTTCATGAAATGAATATCAAAAATGAACTCTAGAAAATACCCTAGACAGAATAGATAGATAGAATTGATCAAAAATATGAAAATCGTTCAAAATAATATTAGAAATGACGTTTATTGAAGTCCGTCAGTTAGATGGTGTATACTCTGTGACGACTTGACATTGAAAGATAAACTAATTAATTCACGCATGTGCACACAAATTTGCGATCATGAAAACTACTTTCTTTCGCCTCTTGTTAGATGGTGTACTCTGTGACTGCAATGTATGTAAAACTTGATGTGAAACTTATATTATTAACAAGAAAAAAGAAGCATGGATTTTTTTCATGAGAGGGAATAAATAATAAAAATAGCAAATACCTTGGGTAAAATATAATACGTTGTTAAAAATAAACAACAAACGTGGTAGTAATGATTGAACGAATTACTATAATTTATATAAATAAACACAAAACTGACAAATGTCAGTGTCAGTGGTATCAAAAGAGCTGTGTCATGGAGACTAGATATAAGGAGCACAAACTTGTATAGGAAAAATCTCGAAAAAGTGTCCAGCGGTAAGGTACAAATAGTAGATGGCGCGAGAGTAGCTAGCGATTAAAATTACAGAGTGAAGTTTGCTGGACAAGTTAACCTAACAAAAAATGAAAATAGTGTTTATTTTTATAGAAGTTTTTATAAAAATTTACAATGTGAAAAACGTGTGTCGTGAAAAGTTCTCCAACTAGAAGTAAAGTTAAAAAGGGGTTAGGTTTATTGTTTTCATTACAATTTTGCAACACAATAGGGCATGTCCATCAACTGACAGTTGACAATACCCCTGAGGAAAAACAATTATTTGGTTAGATTTCAGATTTGTAATTTGGTTGTTTTGTATTGATTTAATGATCCTTTTTATTATAAACAGTAATATATAACTTTTAAAATACCTAAGCAACTAAAACAACGTCGAAAAAAGCACTAAATTAAAATCAAATAACTATTAAGAACCACGTGTTGAGCAAAGAACGCTTGTTTATATCAGATGTTGTATGTTCCATGTCAGATTCCTCAGGGCATGACGTCACGTGGACATGCCCTATTGTCTATATAATGATATTGAAGAAACTTACCTTTAACCAAACATAGCACCAGCTACGGGAAATACTTATTTTTTCCTTGAAATTTGCTAAAACCAAGCATAAAAGGTAACCGAATGAAAATAAACAAACCCTCCATTTACATAACCTAAAATTTAACACGTCAAACATGATTTTAATCTCTAGCCTCCCCAGCGCCACCACAATTTTCCTAATTTCGACGGACACTTTTTATATACAGAGTTTGTGCTCCTTATATCTAGTCTCCATGAGCTGTGTGAAACTGGTGGCAATCTGACCAATCAAAAGGCAGCAGAAATGCCAACTTAAATTCAAATCGCTCCTCTTAGTTTAAAAACAAGGTATAGGCTTCATTATTCAGCTTGTGCATCCCCCCGGAAGTACCTCTAAGCACGCCAATCAGTCTATGTCTTGAGCCTTTCGTCTGAAGGATAAAATGTTCCAGAAATCTCAACACGAACTCCAGAAATTAAAGTACCGTCTCCCTTAACACGCAAGACGAAAGAAGATTAAGTATTGATGATATAGATTAAGTAGGACATGAGGTATAGTCAACTGAGTTAGTTTAGAAAACACCAAGTCATAAAATTAACATTGCAAAACTTTGAACATACGCATTCGATCGGCGATTGGATAATTACTTATTCAAAGATTATTTTTAGATGTTTAATAATATTGTATAATAAAACATTGCAAGGGGAACAACACAATTTTTTTTATAACACTTTTATTTTCCCGTACTAGTCTCTCATTGTTAGTTCCGATGATATGAAATCAATATTAGGCCAAATACTGAAAGGTGGAAAAATAAAACACAAAAAAATGTCGTCGCACTAGAAAGAATGTGATATTTTGTTCATTTAAAGGTTGTGTAATAACAATAATACCTGTGGACTATTTCTCTCTCTTTTATTAGTGTCAGCAATTCTTCAATGTTCAAATTCTAGTGGCTATTAGCTCATCAACAGGGCCGTCTTTACGCATGGGCACGCTGGGTCCTGGCCCAGGGCCCCCTGTCACAAGGGGGCCCCCGACGGCCTCTGTCTTCATCCTTCATTCACAGGTTTCAAATGAAATAATAATTATTTCAATATAAACCACTGTCCTACACCTTCCATCTATTATTTATTTGCGGAAGCTAATTTGCCTTTGTAACATGACGCATCTGCAGATATTGCTAAATAGTTTGTCACTTATGAGCATAGAAAATGACATACTATATGAAATAGATTTTGAAGACGTAATAAACGATTTTGCACATAAAAAATCAAGGAAGAAGCCATTTGCATCTATGTAAATAATCATTTTTGTTTATTTTGTAAACGTTCTTTTAAAATAATACTTAATAATATTAAATATTAATATAACCTATAAATAAAGGTAACTTATTTGTGCAGGCTTGTGTGTTTCATTTTGTTATTTTTTATATAAATAAATTCTGTTCCAAATGATTGTTGTCTTTATTGCCATTTTCAAAAATCGGGATAGGAGCCCAAAATTCAAAAGTGCTAAGGGCCATAGCTCATCAAACATCTTAATCAGAAAGCTGCTAACTTCATCTTTAGTGATATGACGTATCTGTAGTGAAAGTTGCAAACATTTAGGAATCGTTAATTTCCAGTTTTCTCCTAAAATATTCGTTTTAAAACCTTTAATTTTTGCAAAGTGGTACCGAAGAATACACACTAACAAGAAGCGAAGCACGACGCAATCTCTTTGATGTTTTGGTAACAAAAATGTATGACCTTGAGATACCGACGTTGACAGATAGTAAATACACTGAGAAAATGATAACAATTTTAATTATCGGCGATATAATTGGTCGACAAAGTGAAGTATGATAATATCTTATTATAAAAATGGTGCCTTTTAGACTTGCGCATACAAAAGAAAGATAGGCAGCTTCGCTTCTTGTTTGATGATAAATTCTTTGGTAGTAGAGTCCGTTTCAATAAGGAAGAAGCCATCTGAAGTTGGCGTACCGACCTGCGCATAAGTCAAAATCTGTCCAGCGATCGTTCCATGCCATTGGCGTTACAAGCGATGTTTCATGCCGACAGCAATTAAATTGTTGACATTTGAGGTTGTGTTTGAAACAATCATTTACTGTCGAATATTTTTCATTTTTGAATATTTTAAGACGGTCTGCTAGTTTATTTTGTGAGTGCTGTGTGTTTTATTTGATCTAAAACCATGCCTCCTACAAAACTGGTTGGTGTTAAAAGAAAAGTTATCTACAGTGAAGGCCGACAGATTCTTGAAAACGTTGCAACTTTTATGGAGTCTGAAGCTGAACATGGAATCCAAATTCCTTTAAAAAATCATTGATAAGTCAAATAAGAAAGTATAATAATCCAATATATTACTCATGGCATTCAGATTGTTGTAAAATATATGGAAGACTATACATTACTTCAAAAATAATTGAATTCTGCTAATAATTCATATATAGTCTGCTGCACTTAGCAGTTATTTATATGGTTCTAATACTTCTAATTTTGTGTTACCCTACAAAATGTGAAAACGTTACGCTACTGATTTAGATTAAAATATCAATTTTTAAATATGGCGCTGGTTTTGACATCAAGGTCGCGCATCGACTGCAACTTCAGGTGGCTTCTTCCTTATTGAAACAGACTCTACTAATATACATAAATAAAATATCGGTTTAACACCTTAAGTCTGTATGACAGGATAGAGAAAATGTTACAATTTCTACATGAAATCGCAGGAGCACAACCTAATATTCCCAAACTAATAAGAAAATCTGTCAAATTTCACCCTATTTGTGTTGGAATCCTGCTCTTTCATCCAGATTCTGAACCATTTTCTGTATCGTGTCGTACGGACTTTATTTCATAATACCACTGACATTATTTTTGTATCCAACTTCAAAATCCTATTGGTTACATAAAAACATCTACAACTGGCCTAATATAAATGAAAAAAACTAGCTCAAGATACCTACTTCAAACTTTGGCATACAATTTTCGAAACATGCTTGATACTGACACCTTTTGTCATAGAATTCTTCTATGAAAATATATTAAGCGGCGATATTTGATAAAGTTTATACAAATGGGGGTTGATCACGATGCTATGCTTCGTGCTGGAAAACCCGCGGATTTTTCTTTCAGAAGACTCACGTATATCGATGTCGGAAAGTTTTTAGAAAGTAAGTTTAATCGTATAAGTTTTTGTTCATATTCGTAACAGTATAACTTTGGAAAATGTTTTAATTTATCTTTCAAATATCTTCCTACATGTATCAGTTTTCCTGTATTAAATACAGAGAGAGTTAAAACTCTCGGTTTTTGGGTTACAATCCCAGTTTCTCCCTGCCAGATTCCTGCGCACCATTAGAGCCATTTTTGCTTTGTAGGTAATCTCCTTCTCGTGCTTGTTCCACAGGAGTTTACTGTCTAGAGTCAAACCTAGATAGGTACTTGAGTTCTTGTCTCCATTCAACCTCGTTCCCATCAAGTTTAATGGTTTTGAGATTGAGTTTTCTTTTCTTAGTGAATAGCCTTCACAAGATGGTTTTGGTGGGGTTGATGCTGAGTCCCACTTGCCTACACCAACTATTTGCATAGTTCAGACCCTTTTATACGATGTAACAAAGGGTGTTTTCAAATTTTCCCCTGGCTGTTACGACAATATAATCGGCATATCCTTGGCAGGATATCCCGAGGTCCGTCAAACCACACAGGAGTTCGTCAGACTCCACATTAATGGGGATGCTACTCCTTCCTGTGGGCATCCTCTGGTTGTGCAGATGGAGACAATGTATTTGCTCGTTCTCGTCTCTGCTACTCTAGTGGTGAGCAATTCCGACATCCATTTGGATGTTGTTCTGTCTACACCTCTTCTATTTAATGCTCTCTTGACAGCCTCATGTGGAGTGTTGTCAAACGCTCCTTCTATGTCCAAAAATGCACATACTACAGTTTGTTGGTTGTCTAAGGCACCTCGGATATCCTCCGTCAGTTGTACCAGTGCAGTCTCCGTAGATCTGCCTGCCCGACATCCATTTGGATGTTGTGCTGTCTACACCTCTTCTATTTAATGCTCTCCTGACAGCCTCATGTGGAGTGTTGTCAAACGCTCCTTCTATGTCCAAAAATGCACATACTACAGTTTGTTGGTTGTCTAAGGCACCTCGGATATCCTCCGTCAGTTGTACCAGTGCAGTCTCCGTAGATCTGCCTGCCCGACATCCATTTGGATGTTGTGCTGTCTACACCTCTTCTATTTAATGCTCTCCTGACAGCCTCATGTGGAGTGTTGTCCAAAGCTCCTTCTATGTCCAAAAATGCACACACTACAGTTTTTTGGTTGTCTAAGGCACCTCGGATATCCTCCGTCAGTTGTACCAGTGCAGTCTCCGTAGATCTGCCTGCCCGGTAAGCGTGCTGATACGGGTGGAGAGGTATAGTCTCTCTAGGATTTCCGTTCTAATATAGTTGTCAATAGCTTTTTCTCCATCGTTTTAAGCACAAACGTTGTTGGCCTATTCACTAACTCGAGATCACTCTCTCTGTCACTGCTCACAGCGCATGTCCACTCCACTCTGTTGAGTTTACCCAGTAGAATGGGCGCAATCGCACTTTACAAGAGTTTACTCTCCTAGTAGCTTTCACTTCATAGTGAATAGGTTTTTAGGTCTACAAATATTTCTTCTTCTATTTTTACTTCAGGAACAGCAAAGAAATTGTCGATAAGAGGTTCTGATTTATAAATTTTTCTACTAAAACACTTTTCAGCTGTCGGTCTTGAAGGCGCCAGATTTACTAGAGTAGCGGGTGTTCCGGAAAAGGGAGAAAAAAAGAAATTCTTAACCAGATCAATATGGTTGAACAACAATCAACTGAGGAGCATTACAAATATGGATACGTTAACTGAAGCCGTCTTAGAGTATCCCGATCAGCTCGGTTGGATCGATTTTTCTTACAATCGGATCACCGAAATCGATGAGGTACCTACGATATATTGGGAGTTTTTAAAGTAATCCTAAACATGTGTAATTGTATCGTTAACCAAATTTTTTCAGTGTATAACGAAATTCAAGAATTTAAAAATCGTATACTTCCATGGTAATTGCATTTCTGATTTGGACGAAATTAAAAAATTGAAACCCTTGAGCAATTTGAGGAGCGTAACTTTTCACGGAAATCCCGTATCTAACCATCCACAATATAGAAGCTTCGTGATAGCCATTTTACCACAGGTAATATCGAAATTTACTATTCAATGGTCATACCATAGATTAATGCAAATAATAATTTTCAGTTGGCAAATTTAGATTTCACACCGATCCTTCCGAATGAAAAGAAGTTCGTACAGCCTACTGATTTGATGAAGAAACGAGAAAAAAAGAATTTCAAGTGATTCGGTGTATTTCAAATACTTTATACACAAATATATTTTTTTAAATATTCATTGGCAAACAAATTAATGTTCAAATTTGTAACCACTTCTCAAGCGATTAAAGTTTGTCCAAAATTGGTCGCTTCTGGATAAACTTTAATTGGTCTCGAATCTTATTTCAGTTACTAATCTGAAACTTGCTAACTTCATTAGGTACAGATGATTTGTAGTGAAAGTTGCAAACATTTAGTAAATCTTTATTTTCAATTTTCTTTTAAAATATTCGACCCAAACCTGGATATCGATTTAACACCTTAATATCTGCCTATCTCTATAATAATAAATATTATACTTATTCTAATAAACTACAATAATGTAAATACGAGAAAGTCCAGTAGGTTATCTATGGTAGAGCTGGTTGAAGAAGAATTTGACGTTGAAGTATATTTCGAGGAGCGTCTAAATGTAGTACTCTTTACCAACGTTGCCAAGTGTAGTCCTAAACTAAAACGTTTGTGTTTTGGAAAGTAAAAATATTTTAATAATGATATTTATCACAGTTGATTAAAAAGCAATGTGTTAAGAAATCAATATTTGTCATTTTTAAAATTATGTTTAGCAAAACGTACTGAAAATTGTTCGAGTTTACAATACAGAATTATCATACAAAAAGGAAAACTCACGAATGCATAGATACATTTTCCCTAATCGAAAAATTGAATTGTGTAATTGACAGATTATTATAATAATTTTCAATAATAACCTAACCAAAACCACCCTACCTTACCCCCTACCCTAATCCGAATCGAAAAATTGAATTGTGTAATTGACAGATTATTATAATAATTTTCAATAATAACCTAACCAAAACCACCCTACCTTACCCCCTACCCTAATCCGAATCGAAAAATTCTTCGTATTTTTAGTCAATTTTTGAAAAAAACAATAAGAAAATAAAAATATCTTGACTCGGACACGACTCGAACCTGGTACCTCTGTGTTAGGAGCCCAGCACACTTACGCTGGGCTAATCTCGGCACACATTGATGATATCGTATAGAAGGTTAAAAGCTTTACAACCGTGCGCGCTTCGCATGAAAGCCGAGCGCCACCGGAGATACTCGATGGCGCCCTTTCAGTTTAGGACTACACTTGGCAACGTTGGTAAAGAGTACTACATTTAGACGCTCCTATATTTCGAATTTTAAAAACTTAACCTCACAAATTTGAAATTTAATTTATAAAATGAAAAATAATATCGATAGCTTCGTAAGTAAGTACAGAGTTATAATTTGAATTTTAATTTATTAATTTGTAGGAAATAGACCTTAAAAATACGAGTGATACTGATCAAAAAAGTATTTTAATATATCTTGCCTGTTGTACACAAAACTCTCGAGATCCTTTAGAAATAGAAGTCGCTGCTAAAAAATGTTGTACAATCTACACGAATTTATATGGAAACGATTTCACCAACTATCAACATTTACTAGAAAACTCGAACGTTGTTATAGACTCTTTCAAATTTAATATTCAAAATAGACCATTATGGCAAGCTATATGGATATATGCTATAAAATACTTTCAAATTCCTCCTTCCAAATCGAACATTATTTACTCAAATGATTATAAAGACTTACTACTATGGTGTATTAACTATATTTTAAGTAATTTAAACCTTCTTGACCAACATTCATTGTACCTTTTAAGAACCCTACAGTTAATTTTGAATAGGACTGATTTACTTACACATTCAATGAGCTTACAAATTTTAAATTGCATGAGTAATGTTGCTTTATCACCGTTACCAGGATTTAGGCAATTAGCAGCATCTATTTCTAAGCGAGCTATTATCCATATTGGTAAGTAAGTATATTATTTAACTTAACTTAGCTTTTGAAAATTAAGATGTTATTCATTGTAATGTAATGTAGATATTGTTACACCCTTGATATTGTTCTAGAATCTATAGAACAATCCAGATTATATGATATTAATTTGTTACCAATCAAAGGAATTGGCACTGACGATATTATTCAAACATATACAGATGATTTTGTGAAAAATAATATTGAAAAGATAACAAAGAAAGTTTTAATGATGTTCTCTAATAATATAGAAAACAAAGATGGTAGTATTTTATATGGAAAGCTGCTAATATGCAGATTTGATGAATGGATTTATAATATTTGGCCACATTTTCTATCTAAATTACAAAAAATTGATTATGAAGGGTAAGGAAAATAGTTTTTTTTTTAAAATTAATTAATAACAATTTCCAAAACATTAATTAACTCTTTACTCTTTGTTGTTTATTGATTCTATTTGATATTCATGGAAATATTTCACGGAATATTGTATTTTTAGAGAATTTTTTCAAACCTTGTTAAAATACTGGATACCGATATCAATTAATGCATACCAAACAGACTTTTATGAATTTATAAAAAAACAACCTATCGATCTACAACTGAAAGCATATGTGATGCTGGAATCGAGAAGAAAAGGTTTCCATTTTCAACAAACCAACATATTCAATAATATTGAAACGGTTAACCTTCACTTAAAAATAATCTCCATATATAGAAAGAAAACATTGTACCCTAATGTAGCGGACGTGAATTTTTTAATGTACTTTTTATATTCAAATTTAAAAACTTATTTGGAAGATGAAGAAGTTGATAGTATTAGAAGATTATTTTCCCAGATATTTTTTAACGCGCATAATTCTTTGAAAAAAAGTGAAGATAATTTTCAATTTTATGCAAATTTTGTTGATTCAATTTACCATTATTGTTTTAACTGTTTGGCTACCGAGTTTTTTCAAGTGGGAGCTCAAGTTTTGCACATTCTTCTCACTATTTTAAAAGGTATTACAGTTTTTTTATTTTGTTTAAATGTTGGTGAACTATTGAGAACCAGGAGTTTTTGACTGAAGATAAATTCTTAATGTACATTATCACAAATAACGGCCGTTGTGAACATTAATTTGTTGGAAGGGAAAACAATAATTTAATTCTCCCTTTCCCTTCAAAAAGAACATTGGTATTGGAAATTTGGCTGCAAAAAACCAACAAACATACTAAATAATTGTTTAATGCGTAATAGTATATAAAGGCTAATTAATTTAAACCTTGATACTTTTATATCTGTGCTGTAAACAGGAGCTAAACTGTATGTTTAAAAAAAACTGTAAAAATTTGTTTTTTCAATAAAATATTAACTTTGGAACAGTTTAGTTCTTGATATTTTAGGGAGCTGAATAATCCCACCTCTACTTATAGTTATATTCTGACATTTGACAAACAAACATTTTTTGATGTCTCTTATTAATAAAAAAGTAAACCTTTGAAAATAGTATATTATTAACCGAGCAATTTATGATAGCCATTATTCACGCAGAGAGAAAATGGCCATAAACTGCGAGTTGATTACTATACTTTGTCCACTACCCTTGATTTCTTTATTAAATAAAAGTTTGGTATTATTAACAAATTGTAAGGTCAAAATTAATAAATTTCTGGATTACCCCAAATAATGTGACGTATAGAGTTGGGCGATACTGTGTAAAGTATCGATACACCGTACCGTTATAAATGTATTGTTTTAAAACTATCAATATTAGAAAATATCGTTATGAAAAGTATCAATACTAAAAATTTCGATATTTTATCGATACGATATATTTCAGAAACAAATTTCCTAAACAAAAATACGCAGATTCAATAGTTTATTTAATATTGTACCCTCATCTCTAGTCACCTAAGCCGGAATTCACTCTAGTAGATATATGGGTACCATATACCTTTTGTTAGGAGGTAAAATATTGTATTATTAGTAAGTGGTCGTGGACAAATATTATATTTAAAACAATATTAGAGAAAATAAAGGGTTTTTTATTAAAAAAAAAAATTAATTTCGATTTTAAATATTTTTCTATAATATGGTGTGTGTTTTTGCAAAATCAGTTAAAAACTCGTGGTTCTATAGGGTGTCCCAGGATGTAGTGCCAACAATTTGGGAGATAATATAAATAATTATAATTATAGCGCTCTAAAGATGGGAATTAAAATGATTTTGAGTTCACAAGTGTAGTGTAGACACGTTTTTGACGCAAAGTTTTTGGGACACCCTGTATTTCACTTGACCCTCTAATATATCTTCTTTCCATAACTTTCTTTTAGGTTCACACAAAGAACTTTTTCTAATTTATAAATTAGAAAAACAGGATTTCTATGCTTCTAGTGAAAATCGATTATACATAAAACTTAAAAAGGAAAATCTATGGAAATTCGATGATATGTTTATCCAAATTCAAAATTGCTTTTCAAGAACAAAATTTTTTAGTTTAATTCTAACTGAATTATTAATAAAACACTATGGACAGTATAATTCTGTGGATACCATCGGTATTATTAAAAATGTTTTAAAAGAAGTTGAAAACTCTCCAAATTTATTAAATACTGAAAAAATTATAAACTGTGCGAACCTATTGTTTTCACAAGAAACATATTCAGATTTTCTGAAGGAGTTTCTAGAAGAAATTAGTAAAAATTTGTTGAACAATCTTACAAAGAAGACTGTGGATGAAATTCATCTATTTCAGAATGTGTTATATTTAGAAATATTAATTATTGCTAACAGGAGACAATTTGAAATAAAAAATATGGATGAAGTAGTGAAGACTGGTCTGGAAACTATTGATTTCGTATTGGAAAACGATTTTATGAAAGAAATTAATTATAGATATCTTAAAGTTGTGGAAACATTTTTAACGGTATGTAAAAAGATTTAGTTAACTTTTTCCGGGCACAAAAATTGTTCCGAAATATAATATTATGTCTGCCAATAATTTTCCTGAATTTTCGAATAAATTCTGCTGGAGGTTGCGACGCAGTTTGCAAGTACAATAGAGCCCTCGAAATTGGAATCTTCTACGCTTTCTCTTTCAGTTTTGCTGGCACAAAAAATTGTGGAAAATCTAATTTCCTATAACGTGATGAAAGTAGAAATTTTTTCAACCTTTCAATTTTTCAAAAATTTGAAATTTTGTTTATTTTAGTGGTAAATAATTATAAAAATGACAAAATCAAATTCTTTTTTTACGTTTTTTCAAGATTTATCGTTGAAAAATTAATTTCAACTTCCACCTCGAATTATAAAATGTCAGGCCCTCAAAAACCACAAATTTTGAAAAAAAAAAGATTCCAGTTTTGAGTTTTCTGTGTACATTTTCAAAAAACATTCTAGTTCAACTTTTTGGATGGCCTCATCAGATTGCTTCTAGATTTTAAGGCGCAATAATATATAATCTGTAAATATACAGGGTGTTCCATTGTGACCAGTGTCGGATTAACGAAGGGGCTAGCCGGGGCTTAAGCCCCGGGCCCCGTGATACAGAAAAAAAGTTATGGTAAAGAAAAACTAGAGAAAAATAAAAAACTTTGAATTATTTAATTGTTGCATTAAGTGTTTATTAAAAAAAACATATTTTCTAGTAAATTTTTTGTATTACTTTTTCTTATTCAAGGTTTTTCTCCGCCCTTAAGTGAGCCCCCGCAGGAATTAAATCCGCCACTGATTGTGGTTCTTGATTTTAATGTTGGCTTCAGATAATTTCTGTTTTCTAATTGAAACTTGAAGTTGCTCAAATAATATTATTTTTAGCGAATGATGTTCTTCATACGCCCAATTGTGAACCACATTTTTTGGCTATGGACGAACAAAAAATATACAATTTCCACTTTAATAAAAATCATACAAAAAAGTAACATGAAGAAACCAGTATCAGTTAGTGCGGATATTTTAAGACAATTCGGTTTTTTAATGGAGGAATTTGAATCGGATAAAATATTTAAAATTAATATTTTACAAGAAACATTAGACGCTATCAATGAAGTTCCTATCGCTAGTAATTTAAAAATTAGAAGGAACCCTGAAAGTAGGTTGGTTATACACTCTATGTGCGTATCAACGGAGGATAATGATAAAGTGAGTATAGTTTGACTCAAAATATATTATCGTCTTCACTTTTGCCGGCAATCATAAAATTAATCGGCCTTCGGTGTCGTGTTTTTAATAGTTGACAGTTATTCTCGTCAAATTGCTAAAGGAAACAGTTTAGAATTTGAACAACACAAATTTACCCAATATCAATACAAACCTCGAGTGTAATTCGGCAGGACAATTTAATGAATGAGAAATTTGGAAACATATCAATGCAAACTTTATTTATGAAACATTAAAAATAAACACATTTTTATTTTAATGTACAATTATTAAAAACGCAGTTATTGAAATTCATACTAGGAACAGTGATATCTCTGCGGGTGCCACAGCTAATCGTTTCTGTAGTAGATGTTGAAGTTTTTTCATTTTCCAAACGAATTGATTGAATAATGCTTGAATGATACTCTTTGTCAACTTGTAAGTATGGTTTTATTGATGATGAATTGCTGTGTCCTGTTATTTTTATTAAAGCTTGTTCTTCAATTCCGCTTTTACTTAATTCGCTAACTGCTGCCGCTCGATTTGAGTGATTTGTAATTTTGACACGTTTGACATCTAAACCAATGCGTTGTACTGAGCGTTTAGTCCATTTGGAAATTTCATTAATTCCAATCGGCAAATTCTTGTACCAACCTTTAGAATTTTTCTTTTCCCAAAAGGGATTTGGTGTAAGAAATACTCTGTCCGAAGTTATAAAAGTGTTTCGTTTTTCCATTAACTTTTTGAATAAACGTATTGGGCAAATATCTTCGTCGAAAATATTAGGCGTGATCCATTTGCTGTCACATAATTTATTGTTGCCACCTTGTCTCGTTTTCGAAAATAGAGGATTATACTCGATACGTCCAGTTTCTTTTCCATTATTTTCAATTTCAGATACGAAATAAGTGGTTTTGCAGTAAGCTGCTTCTCCTCCGCGCCAAGCTAGTTCAAACGCCAAAATGTGATATAATTTCTTTTGAAGTCCTTCCGGTTCATTTTCGTTATATAATCTGGCAATTGCAAATACTTCAGATTTATTAAAAGCTGATGCACTACATTTTCTCTTTTCGGGTTGTTCTTGTAGGATTTTGCGTGCAGCTCGTGATGAATTAAACTGAACATCGGTGAAAGGGTTGAATACAATATTAAATTCGTTATAATATTTACTTTGTAGCATTTTAGCGGTGGTGTTCCAAATTGTTTTAACTACCGCTTCTTTGTAGTCTTCTCCGTTACTTTTTCGAATATTAAATGCCCAATCTTGCAATATTACATTCAATTTCTCGATGGAAGTATCTGGCTCAAATGTGTATCTTTTTGCATCGCAAAACGTAGAAAATTGTCGCCAGATTGATGATTGCGTCGCAACTGTATTAGTAGGCACACAGGTATTAACAATTTGACTAATTTCGGCGTTCGTAGACACACCGAATCGACTCATTGTTAGTTATTGAAAATTCAATAAGTTGTTGACAAACATGCCAAACTATTTATTCTGGTAACCAACACCGCGATAATTGATGAACAAATGAATAAGTGAAAAAACCACTAGTGTATTTGTTTGCTGTAAAAGTTAAAGTTAACTTTTGCCGCTGTCAAAGTGACAATTGCACTGTGGCATATGCGATTTTTTATACATGAATTAAATTGTCTCTCGTATTTATTGGATTGATAATTCTTGAAAAAATATTTTTAGCCACTTCTTCATTGGATCATGAATTACCTTATTGATCTTATATCCGATAGAAATTCCACAGATATATCGATATCGCGTAGTTTACACACGATAGAAATACTAATTTCTGACAACAGATTACAGAACCAGACTTTGCAGTACATACCAAATATTATTATACAGTGTGTAGAATTATTCAAACGTCCGAATTGGATTGTTAGGTAAGAAAATATTCTGTTTATATAGTAAATTGAATTTCGTTTCCTTTAGTTCAACAAATATATTCTAAAACTTACCATTTTACATTGTTTACAATTTTTTTTTTTCAGAAATGCTGATTTACAATTAGCAAAATCCTTAATCGAGAGACTGTTTGGGGTTTCAATGAACAATTTCTACAGACCTAAAAATATATCCGATATTTTCATTCTCTATACAAACTTAGCTCCTCATTTTTTCAAAATTCTTTCTTTGGATAATTTAGACGAAAGAGCCGTTTTAATTTTACAGCTTTTTTCCGAATCCCAAGTTAAAGAAAACGTTTTTAACGAGTACATAGAAGATATTTTAGATAGTTTTCGTTTTTTATTTGTCGATATAATAAAATCATACGAAAATCATTATGGTAAGCTTGCTGTTCGAGCTTACGTTTCTCTTTGCTTACCGAAAAACATCCCTGAAATATTTTTTAATTTCACGAATCTTTTAACAGAAAATTTTGTTTTTTTAAAAAAAAATATAGTGGGGAATTTAGTTTTGTTGTTGCAAGAATTGTGGGATAAGTATAAAAATTCATACGAAAATTCTATTTCTTCTAAAGGTTTGTTTAAAATGAATTTTAATTGGGATAAATTGTTGGAAAAATTTACGCAGTTCGATTCGAATTTTTTCGATTTTTTACTAATAAAAATAAAAAGCGTTAAGGATATTATTAAGGAAAAAAATTTTAAAAACAACTTATGGGTTCATAACAATTTAACGTTTTTATTTTTAAACGCAAGCGCAGAAGAAATTTGTGAAGTAGTGAACGATAAAGATTTTTGTGAAGTCCCAGAATTTTTCCAAGTAAAAATGTTGACCATCCTAACTCACCGTTACGAACAAGAAGAATTTTTAGTTGATGATTTAAAAAATATTTATAATTGTTTATTAAACAGAAGTCTTCTAGTTGAAGAAAATAATTATTTGCTTAATTGTTATTTTAAATTTTTATTACTTTTACAAGAATTTGCCGATGTTAAGTTCAGTTTTGAAATTTCTTTTTCTAATAATTTATATAAAAATCTACTCAATATTTTATACGTACAAAATACAAACTTAAATCCGCCTGAATTATTTTTTAAATCACTGGTTTTTCATTTTACAAAAAATATTTCCAAAAACGAAGAATCAGATAATGACATTTTATCAGTTTTAACTTTATGCTATTTCAAATTTCCCAAAAATTGTCGTTTCGATATTTGCAAAATGGTTTTTTATTTATCCTTATTCAAATCTACGCATTTAAAAGCCCTTAATTTCATTTCTACGGTTTTGAATAAAAATTTTCCCAACATTTTAGAAGCACTTGCTAATTTTTTATCAAAAAATAGGTTGTTGGAAATTTTCGAGAATGAAATTGATGTGATTAAATTTATAAATGAAGTAAAAATGTTTTTAGAAGAAAACGAGTGTAATTGTGAAGACGAATTTTACATAGTTGAAAGCGAAAAACTGATTCCAAAAAATTTTGTTAAAAAAATTCTTATGTCTAATTCTTGATTTTTAAAAAAATTACAATAAAATATATACTGAGTGTATTCATTTAACCATATCCTAAACTATAATTGGTTGTTCAACCAGCAGTTAATACGTTTAACAAAGAATGTTGAAAATAATACTAGTATAGTCTGTTCATACAAAATGAAGTGACTAAGTTCGTAAAGACCTGTAGAAGCTGTGAATTTGAATTGAAATTAACAATGGGGTGAATTGATGCCAAATACGTTCTACAAATGTCATTATTGTACCGGGTGGACAAATAACAACATCATTAGATGGCGGAATTTATTTAAAACCCGAATTTTGTGATTGCATACCATTCGTTGAGCTTTTTTAGGTTTATAATTATTGTTTTAGCAATAAAATACAATAAAATAAATTTTTTAAGTATTTATATATAAAATGGATATGTTATGAATAAAAAGCATTTCTTAAGTTGTCAGAATTAATAACTGTCGTAGCTTTAGTTGGTCCAGAAGAAATTGGTGCTATGTAAAATTGTCCTTCGAAGCTTGGACATTCAAAATCTTCGGTCAAAATTGTTCTCTAAAAAAAAGAGATATTGAGATCACCAAAGTCTACAGGTTTTTACAGGAGTTCGTATAAAAAACTTGGAAGGTGATATATAGAGAGCACTGGAAAGAAAAAATAGGAATTTCCTACCGACATTAGTGAAAACAGATAATTGAACTCTTTTTTAAAATGTGGCAAGTCCATGATGTAGAAATTTTTATATTAATCCCTCATAAAAACTTTATCGAACGTTTATGATAAATGAAAATTTTTGGAAATAAATAAATCCATTTAAAAAATGGTATCGTACGCCTATGATGAAAGAAAACTTTACAAATAAATATGCGAAACCAAAAAGTTTGGTCCCTACCAAAATTTGCTAGCCGCTTTATACAGTGTGTACATAAACCTGGAATTTCAGCGGGAAACTTGAAATTTTTGGCGAAAAGCCTGAAATTTGGGAGGGACACCTAAAATTTGAGCAGAAAACCTGAAATTTTGGCGGGAAACTTGAAATTTTGTAGCCAGAAACCTAAAACTTTATTAATGACAGAAAATTTCACTACTTTTTAATTATTAAAGGAAGAACTATGAGGTCTTGACGGTTTTATTTGTAATTTAATAGATTATGAAAAACTGAAAATATATACATGGTGTACTATTTAAAAAAATAAGTTATTTTGGAGCAACGGTGCACCCTGTATACTTCTAATCGACTTATGCAGATTGTCTGGATTACTGAAAAAACTTTTATTCTTTTGTAAACCCAACGAAAATCGAAATATTAGCAAGTTACGTTACTTTATCTACACACTGTATAAAGTACTATCATTATTTATCATCATCTCAAGTTTTTGGTACGAATTTATGGGACAGTCTGTATAAAACATTTTTTTATTAAAACCTGACACTTTTGAAGTTATTTTTGGAAAAACTTACATTTGTTTTTTTATGAGCTATACAAAATGTGCACACTTGGTGTCTATTGGAAACACTATTCGATTCTTCTTTGAGAATTCTCAAACAGGGCTGTTCTATTGGTCCTAAAAATGATGAATATAAATCGAATTTTATAAAAACCTTACCAAGTAATTACCTGCCATTAATTGTGTGCCTAAATGTGATATGTAACTTGATGCCAATCTCAACGTTTCGATTTTACTTAATTTTCTGTCTTTTGGTTCTGTTGGTATGAGAGTTCTTAATGTGGAAAATGCTACGTTTACACTAAAATTGAGAAATATCTGCAATTAAGAAGTGAATGGAACATAAAAAGCGATTTCTGCCCGCTTTGTACCCCACTTTTGGTTTGTCAAATATATTATGTACCAATCTATTTTCTTTCAAAAAAAGTTCGACGTCAAGCTAACTTTGATCCGTCAAATTGGTAGCTATCCTTGTCTATATATGTAGTTTTTAAAAATATTGGAAAATCCCAATGACGTATTAAAGATAGACCAGCCTTGACACATTATTACCTACACAATGTTTTGGTCGCAACATAAATCATGGAAAGTACAACGCACAGAAGCGTATATTTCGAAAGGGTTCATTTAAATTATTTTTATGTACGTAATTAATTTTTTCGTTTGAATAAGTGGAAATTATATCGAAGATCGTAGCTTATAGACAAGTTATTTTTTTAATAGATACCTTTGAAGGATTTTGAAGTTAAAACAAGTTTTGTACTACAGATTATAAACATGTTAATATAATATTGAAAGGTTTTATTTTCAATTTGATCTAAATTCATAGTAAGCGTTCTAGACTTTTTTCAGCTTCGCAACTAACAGTAACTGCAATTTTAGACGCTTTTTAACTTTTCCAAAAGTTTTTTTTAATTCCTAGTTTATACAAACTACAATCACCTTCTAAAAGTATAGAACACCTGTTTGCAATGGATTTTTTTTGTTAAAGATGTTTACCATAAATCCAAAATTTAAGGAACTACATCCTTAGTATATTCACTCAAAAAATAAACCGAAAGATAATCATAATCACGAAGATCTTTTGACAATTCTAAGTATTTTTCAGAACCCTGATAATAAAAAAAATAGACAATATTATTATGAAAACCATTGCTGAATCCCTCGTCTTATACCTATACTACGCTCATGCTACTATAACGTCACTTGTGAAATGACAGATTATCATTCTTATTCCAAGTATTTTCACACAATATACATTATCTCACCATCATAAATGTCTTAAAAGCACCTTAATAGACAAAAATCAATCAGAAACCAAATAAAAACACAATTATAATCAAAATCTTATGACAAACTTCACCAAAATGACAGAAGTAGTTCGAGGTTTCCAAGCTAAAAATTTATAAACTATTTTACTTATGGCATTAATAGAACATAAAAAATTGTAACCGAAAATCAAAAAGGTGAGCTAGACTGAAGTTTGGTTATACCTATTTTAAATACTTTCCACTTTTTCCTTACGTTTAAAACAGAAAATGCTGCTAAAATCTAAAATATATTCATCAATTACGATTTTTGTTATACGAGATTTGGCATCATGTAAGAAGAGTCTCGTCTTAAATATGTTGGGGACAACCAAAATGTAAACAAGGCTTGTCTATCTTTAAGACGTCCGTCATTGGAAAATTCAATAAAAATCTCTTCCGAGGCAATACATTTATAAATATCAATTTCATCAATCAGCTGTACCAAATGAGAACCAAAAGATCTCGCCTGTAATTGGTAAGTGACGTTTGACCTACCAATTGGTTAATGAAAGAAAGCCATTCAATGGTACACAGACGGCTCAAAAGCAATAGAAGGAACTGGGACAGGAGTGTACGGGCCAGGAACCAAACACTCTGAAAGCTTGGGACAAATCCCAAGTATCTTTCTAGCCGAAATTCACGCCATAAAAAAGTGTGCCCAGTTCAATATTCACAAAGGATATAGAAGGCAAAGGATTATTATAATGTCTGATAGTCAAGCAGCCATTATAAAGCGCTGAGTTCTTGGGTAATCAGTTCCAAAATGGTGTGGGAATGCCTAGGCATACTCAATGAACTAGGCGAGAACAATATAGTAACCTTACTGTAGATTCCAGGACACACTGGAATATAAAAGTAAATGAAATAGTAGATGGACTAGCAAAGAGGAGGACTGAAAGACCTTTTTGGGGGCTGGAACTCTTTTGCGGTATCAGTCCCAATGTAATATTCACACCTGAAGCACTTGAACAAAATAGGGCTGTATAACGGAGACCTTACATGCAGAAGATGCCAAAAAGGACACCGAAACAGCTCTGCACATATTAAGCAACTGTGAGATGCTGGACCAGAGGAGGCAAAAACTTTATGGAAAACCCCAAATGACTCCAGAAGACTTCTACAACCAACGTAAAGAACCTGTATGAGCTAATACAGGGAACGGATAGGCTGTATCAGAACATTAGGAGAATCCACAATAAGCTTAAGAGGCTGAGGTGGTGCCGGAGAAGGGACGGCTCCTTTTAAAAAAACTAAACCAAAAAATGAGGAACAATCTTCAAAAAACCGTATATCCTGCGAATGCAACGAATTGGTACTTTACGTCATACTGGGTAATGTAGGACCTACCAAATTGATTAACCAAAGCCCCTACCAATCAAAGCGGACCGAAATCGGTTGATATATTCATTATTTTTCGGAAGCAACGTGTCAAATTAGAACTAAGTATAATATTCAGGTTATAACGTAAAAAATAAGCTCGAGATGAGTTTTGGGAAAATAAACTGGATAAAGTTTATTCAAAATCAATTGTAGAAGTGACGAAAACGAGTGCCGACTATTTACTTTGAACTGAAATTGAAAATTAAACGAAATATTTAATTAATTTATTACCTTTGCGTTCTGTCTCTTTCTCTTGCATTAGCCTGACTTCTTTGTCTAACAGGAATAACAAAATCTCCGTCGAAATTGAAAGATTTTCTATATTTTCCTCCCGGTATACATCCATCGATATTTTCTTCACTCATTTGTCCCGAAAACTGCAAAAACTCCATAATAACTCCCGGCTTTACAAGCGTTACCCTTTTAATTTACTAATTAATATAGACTAATTAACTTTAATTGGATCGAGAGACTAAACAACGATTCTGTGTTTTGTTACGAACGACTAGCTTGGAAATAATTCGGGATGTGAAAGTTATCCAGTAGCGGGTTCCCCATTAATACAGGGACGGATACTGAGATAATTCCGATACATTTTTATCTTCAGGTACTTTTAAATTTATAACAAATTAATTTAAGGTTATGCAGTGTGACATAAAGTTGCCCGTCACAAAAGGATTTTTATCTTTAAAAATGTTAATTGCTGAAAAAAGTTATATTTAACAAAAAATTGTTGCATCAACCATTGAACTTAATCCGTACCTGAGTTCTCAAGTGTAGTGTAGTGTAATTATAGTCTTCATAAACGGTTGAGATTTTACTAATTCAAAATTAATCAATCAATCAATTATAAATAAAAAACAATTTTTTATTTCCAACTTTACAGCCCTCTATAACGAAGGGAGTATGAAAAAATTTTATATGAAGTACCTACTATAATTATTCTCTCTATCATTTACCAAGTTTTTTTGGTACGGAAGTCCTGCGATACCCTATATACACTTTGAAAATGAGTAGGTATTATCCTTGATTATATACACGTACTAAAGGGTATTATTGCGAAAGTCCGTCACTGGTATTAATCTCTCAGACGGATCAGAGTCTGAAAAGATCGAGCAAAGAAAAGGCAACAAGTGTTTGGACGCATGCTGAGGCAATTAGTCAATTTTGATTATTTTACCAGATGCTTTGAAAAGACGCCTACTTTTTCAAAAAAAAACTGTTGTGTAGGAAGTAGCTGGGTTTGCTTATTTTGTGTTAAACAAATATTTTAAGGGTGCAAATCAACCTCGCATAAATATATTAATAAAGTATATTTAATAGTCGAGGCAATGAAGCATTATGATAGGAAATCTTTTAGGATAGGACGTATCGGAATGCGGTTTTTGCATTCGCTTGCAAACATTATTTATATCATTTGTACCTATTACAAACCGGAAGTTGCAATGCTGCAGCCAAAAATGCATATTTTGAGAGGCATTTTGGCAAATTTAATAACTTCGTAAATAAGAGTCAGAATTGGCTCAAGTCGGAAACCCGGGGGTTTTCGAGGTCGCTGATCACGATTATGATATTCAAATTGACCCCTCGAACACCTGGAGCTCAGGAACGCCGACGAACGTCATCTCCGGGGACTATCCCGAACTTTATGCGAGAGAGGAGAGAAACTGGGCACCTGGTGGTTTTTTGGGTCGCTGAATTCGAATATACCATCGGCGAACACCCCACGGACATCTGCTGGGCCCCAAGCTGGACGCGGACGTCATCTTCGAGAATTTTTCTGGAAATATCAACAATAACGTTCCGAAAATCGTTACGGGGGCTTTTTGTGTGCGCTGAATCCGAATTTTATGTTGAAAACGACCACCCGAACACCTGGTGAACCCTAACATGGCCCTGAATGTCATCCCCGAGGGTTTTCCAGGCACAATTGATTAAAACCAATCAAAAATCTTTACTGGGGGTTTTTCGGGTTGCTGAATTCAAATATTTTGTTCACCGATGCCATATTTGAATTCAGCGCCCTAAGAAACCCAGTTTCTCTCCTCTCTCGCATAAAGTTCGGGATAGTCCCCGGAGATGATGTTCGTCGGTGTTCCTGAGCTCCAGGTGTTCGGGGGGTCAATTTGAATATCATAATCGTGATCAGCGACCTCTTATTTACGAAGTTATTAAATTTGCCAAAAGGCCTCTCAAAAGATGCATTTTTGGCTGTAATTTTTGCAAGCGAATGCAAAAAACCGCATTCCGATACGTCCTATCTTTGGCCTTTTCAGTGCTTCATTGCCTCGACTATAATTAATATAGTTAATTATATATAATTTACTATGCGTAAATGGAACCATTTCCATTTTACTTTCATTATTTTGCTCACCAATCATGCTACAGTGCGACACAGTTTTTGATAATCCGCTTTTATTTTCCTTTGTCAACCCTGTAGGTATTGTGATGATTGAAAATTGTTTGTTTAGGTTTATATTAAACGGTGTCTTGATATCGATTTCTAATTGATCCGAATAAATACGGGTTCATTGGTACAAATTCAAATTTAATGGCTTTGATTGACACAAATTATAGTCATGAATGCTGAATATAGGGGATTGAAATTATTCTCCCAATAAAAAATATATTAATATTTAAAATAAATATATTGATCTTATAATAATTATATCTATAATATTAGATGCTAGATTTGCAATAATTAATTAAATATCCATATTATTGTCTGTATAATATCTTACATCAACCGTGTTTGATATAGAAAAGTATATCTGCAAAATGTTTTGAAGAGATATGGTTATTTTCACTCAATGAATGGGAATTTTGTGCACTGACCACATGGTAAAATTACACAGATTTCGTTACGTAGTATCGGCAACAACAAAGACATATCATTCTCATGTAAATATTTGAAATTATATTATCAACATACAAATTAAAAATATATCCGGGTTTATGTTGTTTTTTGAAAAGTGAAAAAATTAAAATATATAACTTATTTTTTCATAAAACGATTTAAATAAACAAACATCTATAACCTGCACACAGCCATTTTGCTATCGTATATCGTAGAGATCAACATCATTAATATCTCAACACATACGTTGTAAATACATTTAGATTTTTTTTTAAACGAAAACAATCTAATAAGTAGCTACACTAAAACCTAAGACAAATTATAATGAATTTAACATTTACCAAATATATATGTGCTACTAATAAATTACAAATATAAATCGTTTACATTTTTATGGTACATATATATAGGGTGAGACAAACATAAATGTCGAAACTTGTCTATATACACTTTTTGTGGCTAACGTTATAAATCGTCAGTATTATACTCCCTCTGAATTTTTTCATATTAATACCTCATTCATTATAAGTCTAATAATAAATACCTATCCAATTAGTCCTGTTTTTTATCTTGGTGTAGACAACCAAACATACAATAACATCTTTAAAAAATGATTCCTAGCATAGAATATTTCTAGTTTTTGACTTACCTATCGTTTTTATTTTATTATTATACAAAATTATAGTAATTATTAGTGTTAAGACATCCAAAAAAGAATTTAAGAAAAACGAAAACAGTAACATTTGAAGCGGCGACCTTCTCTGTGACATTTCAATGTCATTATTTAATTTTAACAGTACTTACCTATGAAACATCGATATCGAGGCTAGTACTAGAGTGCCACCAAGATTTGGCTGACGCCTCGGCGGATAACAATATTATCCTGAGGTGGGTTAAAGGGCACGACAGGAGTAAAGGAAATCGCATTGCTGATTCTTTAGCCAGGGAAGCCGCTGGACTAAAAATTCTAGGACCCAATGACACCTACGGCCTAACGACTTCGACAATTGCGGAACTAGCCAAACGCTACACCCATACTCAATCCCTTAAGAGATGGGATGGAATCAAAGGATGCAGTCTTGCCAGGATCACCCTGGGCGACCCTGGGAAGCTGGAGCCGAAGAAGTATTTGGCGATGACCAGGAGAAACCTACGTTTAACGGTAGGATTTCCGACTGGTCACTGTCAACTAGGGAAACACCTCCATACTATGGGGCTAGTGGACACGCCTCTATGCAGGATGTGTGGACAGGAAGATGAAACTGTCAGGCATGTCTTGTGCGAGTGTCCGGAGTTGTCGTCAATAAGAGAGTGTGTGTTCGGTGAGTCTTGGTCCACACCTGCCGATATAAAGGAGATGTCTCCTAGTGACCTGTCCACCTTCCTGAGAAGGACAGGATGGACAATGACCTAGAAAGACAACTCCTCGGGAGGATGTACAATGGGTCACATGTTGCCTAGGTGCTGTGAGCCTACACTCACCCTCCCTACTCTACAGATACCGAAACAAATAAATATTTTTAGTTTTTAAATATTGAGAAACATGAATACAATTTGTACAGTCCACGGAAAATCTTTGTAACCAACACAAGTATTAAAATGGCAATTAACAATCTCGAACATTAACGTTTTAGCTCTGCTTGTGCGTTAAATTATCTCGATTGTTAATCGCCCTTATTTATACACTTGTTGGTTAAATGAACTATTCCATTAACAAGAGTATTAATAAGAGCTATTAACAATCGATATATTTTAATATTTGAGGTTGATAATCGCTCTTTTAAAACTCGTCTTAGCTAGAAATATTTTCCGTCGACTGTAAAAGTTGTATTGTTTTTTCTCAATATTTAAAAACTAAAAATATTTTATTTTATTCATAGGTACGTCCTACTGTTATAAATATATCATGACATTGAAATGTCTCAGTTTTTGATTTTCTTATTTGGATGTTTTAACACTAATATAGTTATTATAGTTTTGAAAAAACGATCATCATTACAAACCAAATAACTTACCCATTTTTCATCTAAACTTCAACAAATTATACATTTTCAGAAAGGGGAAGAGTTCAGCTTTCAGATAGAATAAAAATATGTAGGGTGTTTCATTAAAAAAATAGACGATATTTTCATTTAAAAATACCATTTTCTTAAAAACACCCTATACAAGATTTCACTAATTAAACATTTATACTGAAAAAGAAATTGTTCCTCGAAAACCGCACCTTTATCGTTTCTGAGTTCCGAAATTTTTACAGTTAAAATGGGTCAGAAACTTCTTGGTATAATAAAAACGATAGGTACAAATTATTTACTTTTTTTTTGAAAATATTGTGTGTTTGGTTGCCTATACTATAATCGTTTATTATTGGAAAACGGTATTTTGTCTTCATTAATCCATCTCAAAAAAGCACAGTAACGGAAAAATATTTAAACGAATCAGATTCCCTCGTGTTAGTTATGTTATGGTTGGAAATAATTTTTATTTGATTAAATTTC